>OX402594.1:1945548-2594065 GCA_948098905.1 Tiliacea aurago
ATGATGAAGCCGGATGGTAGGCACTGGAACTCCGTTAAAAAACCATGTATCCTACCCGTGTTTGGTCTTATTGGAATTGTCATGAGATGCACTCTGGCTATAAATGATTTTTAACCGACTACAAAAAAGGAGGAGGTTCTCAATATAATTATATATATCTAGCCATATGTACATATAAAAGGAAACCGTGACTGATTGGTCTATCAACACAGCTCAAACCACTGAACAGATTGGCCTGAAATTTGGCACGTAGGCATCCGCTAAGAAGGGGTTTTTGGAAATTTGACCTTTAAGGGTGGAAAACGGGGGGTTTTGTTGCATGAAAAATCTTATTCCTAGGGTTAATAAACTTGAAACTTGGACGAATACTTACGTAAGTAAATTAAAAAGTTTATATTTTTTTGTTAACTTAACTTCAACGGATGGGATGTCAAAGCTTGTATAGAAAAATTTTAACGCGCGGTCCGATCAACTCGAAACTCAGTATTTATACTTAAGACCAAAAATGAAGAATAATTTGTATCAGGGTTTTTCGAAAATCTACCCATAACGGGGTGAAAAGGGGTAGTCAATTTTACAAGAGAGGATTTTACTACGTGGCTTAATTAACTCGAAAATTGGTATAACCTCTATGTCAAATAATGGAAAAGTCGCAAACCACTTTAAAAATTAACCTCTTTGGGGGTGTAAAGGGGCATGGATACAGTTTGCATGAAAAAAATCTTCTTTCGTTGATCTATTAACTTGAAACTTAGCCTGAATACTTCATCATCAGTCTCCTGCCCTAATCCCAATTTATTTGGGGTCGTCGTAACATGTCGAATTACACTTTAGATTTAATACATACAAAAGGAAACAGTGACTGACTTACTGACTGATCTGTCAACACAAAGCTCAAATCACTGAATTGATTGGGCTATTTGGCACACAGATAGTTATTATGACGTAGGTAACCGCTAAAAACAGATTTTGAAGATTTAACCCCTTAAGGGGTGTAAAATAAAACTTCCTGTCTCTGTTGTTTTAATAGCAAGTAGTAGTATACGAATTGGTGTGGGGTAGGTACCACTAAAAAGTGAAAAATAAAAAACTTTTTTACAAAAAAAACAACCGACTTCCAACAAAATCACTAAAAAGTGAAAAATAACTTTAATTTCGGAAGCACACAACATAACATCACGCCTTGTTTCCTCGAAGGGTAGGGCAGAGGTGTACCTGTAGTACACCCACATTTAATATTATATTTAATTAAATTTCGGAAGTCGGTGGCCATAAACGAAAATACAAAACCAAAGACACCGACTTCCGAAATTAAATTAAATATTATATTAAATGTGGGTGTACTACAGGTACACCTCTGCCCTACCCTTCGAGGAAACAAGGCGTGATGTTATGTTGTGTGCTTCCGAAATTAAAGTTATTTTTCACTTTTTAGTGTTTTTGTTGGAAGTCGGTTGTTTTTTTTGTAAAAAAGTTTTTTATTAAAACCATACTGCGATTGCCAACCCGCCTGCCAAGCGTGGCGATTATGGCAAATCCTCCCTATTTGGGGGAGGCTTATGTCCAGCAGTGGACGTCTTTCGGCTGAAATGATGATGAAGATGAAGTTTTTCTGTAATCTTTAAGTAAAGAACTATCTTCTGTAAATTTTTTTCAAAATTTTAGGGTCAGTAGTTTCGGAAATAAGTTTCTATAATTTTTCATCTATTTTCTTAAATAATTTTTAAAGTAATTATTTTAAATATAAATAAAATCTAAGATCCTTAGAAACAAACCCATCATTATGTCACACGGTATAGTTTGCAAATTTTTATTTTAAACATTTTCCCCCAAAACTGCACTCCATTTTGAAAATTCATTTATTTACGGTACACGTTCGTGTTTGAGTCACAGAAATTCATATTATTATTTGTACCAAATGTCAACTTAATCGGTCCAGTAGGTTCGGAGCAAATCTGCTGTGACAGACGGACAGACAGATAGACAGACAGACTGACTGATAGACAGACAGACAGACAGTCAGACAGACAGCCAGACACACGAGAGCTATATAAGAGTTCCCTTTTTTCCTTTTGAGGTACGGAACCCTAAAAATGCACCAAAAACCCCGGTACATTTTCAATTCATAGGGCAGACGTAAAAACAGTGTATTCATAAAACAACGGCGGCCGAACCGCCCACTTGCCCGTGCTAGATAAATTAAAATAAAAAAGAAAGCAAAAACAAAAATTCGGGAGCACTTTATATGAACCCCGTTTATCCGTGTCTGGTCCGGCCCATGAGGTCGTAAATTTCAGCAGCCATTTTTGGCACCCATTTTTGTACGGCCTTGTATGGTCAGGAGAATTTTACGGCTAAAATTCAATAGATAGAAGATTTGTATAGAGACAAAATGGGCTGGAAGATCTCTGACGGATCGGTCTAGCTCGATACTTGACTTGTACAAAGAGGACATTACTAAGGCTAAATAATATGTATCGTGTTTCTGAGAGCGCTTTTTCTTCGCCTATCTTGTTTATTTAACTGGTAGTCAGACCCCACATAATAATGACCGAATTTTACGTTTTTGGGATACTTAATGGTAATCAGTATTTGTTGACACTCCACAATCGCGTCACTGATCTAGGTTTGGTCACAAACTGCCATAAACAATATTCAAAATCACAAAACAAACCCAGTTTAAAAAAAAAACGACCAACAGAATCCTTTTAATATTCCACACGTTGCATCGTGTCAATGCAAATACAGACATAATCCGAACACCGTGGTACATGCATCGGGGCATGATCGATGACGTCACTCGCTACTTCAGAGGATTATTTTATCACCCCCGTTGGGGCTCAGGTGCTTAACGCGTCTAATTTTGAATGGATTATGTATCAATCATATAGATGTTCTGCTGATCGGATGAAAGGATGAGGGGATGTTGTTACTGATTATCGTTTATTGAGTTTTGGAATATTTATCAGTGTGTTAATTTATTTTGTGTTGGGATATAGGGACGTCTAAACCATAGCGGTATGGCAAAGTGCTTGTGTAATTACGAGCTCGTGAGATGTTGCAATGCATGACAGGAAGGAAACGAGGCCTATACCCAACAATGACTGGTTATAGGCTGAAATTACAGTCCTTAGAAGCCTCTTTTTTTATTTTTTTTTGGTTGGGAAATTATCAGCGGGAAGCGTGTCAGACTTTTACCCCCGTATTCCAAAACAAGGTTTATCTTCAGACCCAGGTTTAAAACATGGAGCCATAATTGAATTTCGAACTTTATTCCGACTATGGTAAAGTTCCGAAACACAAAACTGACAACTTAGTACCGAACTAAGTTTTCAGTTTTGTATAAAGAACGGTATTTCAATCACTGTTACGTTCTTATTACAAAAACTGGCTCCATGGTTTAAGCCATGTCAAAATATAAATCTTGTTTTGTAATAAGGCGGTTAATGACTAAAACCCACCCGTGTTCTTTCCGTTGCCTGTGTGACAGGCCACTATATCCCATTCGGACAAACTCGCAACCCTGGCAGGCATTGGTCCTAGCTGACCCCGTCCGTTGGCACTGACACCTCTTTGAGGCGCGCGTGGAACACAACGCGCCGTCGACCCCCCGGGCCTGGTCCTTATCGGACGGCGAGCTACCCATCACTCACAGTCCGGTGGCCGGAAATCGGCTTGCGACTCCCGACGCCCCGGGCGTCTCCTGTGGCGACTAGGGGCGTGAAGGCGCGAACCCTGCCTAAACTAAAAATTCGTTTGAATATACTAGGTATAGGAACTGGGAGCTACGGTACCCCGTTTGCAACCTACCCCTCACCATCAAAGTGTCATGTTCGTGAACGGGCGCCATCAGTAGAGACTGGTCATCTCTTAGCGGCCTTGGCTTATTTTAATTTAATTTCTGAATTGTTTTATTTAAATCTTTTTGTTACGGACGCTTTTGACGTTTTGCATCGTTCTCACATGTTTAATTTCAACACGAATGATGTACTTAACCAATATTTTGTAACCATAATTATGTTAATTTAAAAGAGTGTCCATGGAGTTTCTTGCCCGTTCTTCTCCATAGGTACCTACTAAGCTTTGGAATGGGCAACTAGCTTCATTTTTATGACTGAGCGACCCCTTGACAATTCAAAAGTGTCTGTAATTGGTTTATTTGAAATAAATGCTTTGAGTTTGAGTTTTGAGTTTGAATTTGAAAAAATTCGATACCTTTTAACAAATCGGTAAGCTCATTCGATTGCACATTTATATCTGTAACTTTTATGGTGTACATAATAAAGAGTATTCTATTCTATTCTAAGCTACTGAATTATATTGTTACTGAGAACTCAGGCGGCAGTACGAAAACATCGTTTGTATTAGAACTACATAATTTATAAATCGATTATTATTGTGTCTATATAATATATAAGCAACAGTTAAGTATAATCAACGTTTTTTTTCTTGATCTGGATACAAACGCCAAAATAAATTGGTAAAGAAGAAACCAATAACGACAAGCGTCTGTTCCTCACAACATTAATTTCCTTTAACAAGCAATTTTTTGTGCTCAATTACTTTTTCCTAGTAAACTGGTACAACATTTCGGATCGTCCAGAAAAATTCTATCCGTAAGTGATGGCAAGTTGCCAGTAAGCCAATAAGCCTAATGGAGTCTACTCGGGAACACGGACCTAATCGTAATCGGTAGGATAACAAGTCGCTACTTACGGCCGTACTGTATTTGAATTTATCAAGCTATTGTTATGATTTGAAGGGATAATGGTAGGACATTTTTCTTGAGTCTTTTTCACGAGTTATGCGACAATAGATTATGTTGTAGTGAAAAGATTTGAGAGTAAGTACTGATATAGCTAGGTTTGTCACTTGTGGAAGCAGTTTCAATACTATGCACCTAAAATAGATCGCAGAGGTTACTTGGAACTACACTGTCACTTAACGCAGTCTATTTACAGGTTAATATTAAAACAAGTTTTCAAGAAGCGCCCTGTTAAAGGCTTGTTTTATTAACCCGTAAATAGCCACTGCTTGATTAAAAATTACCGTTTTCCTTAGTCACCAGTACCGAAGACATTATCATATTCATTACAATTGACAATCGGATGGCTAAACGTAGACTACATCAAAAATATTTTTTGTTAAAATAATTCAGTTGTGTCATGTGCCTAGCTTTTTGCAAACTATTTCGGAGTTGGCTTCCACTCCCAAGTGGCTAACTCCTTGTAAAATATTGATATTAAGTCTCTTCACTGAATATCAATATGACGGCGCATCAAGTGGCGCCGCCTCGTGTCTTTACGAAGTTCGAAAAGGTCGGATAGGAATGACACGGGCTGGTAACAGTCACTCTAGCAGAGCGTCACCATCGCGTCGTTGGTTGCGTGGCGGATGTCTTCTATTGACAAAGATGATGACTGGCGTAGCCACTGTCGAACCTAGGTCGTACTACGTCCATGACGAACTATTATATTCCGGCCAATGACGGGTCATACACGAACATTAGTGCACTCAAAAACAGCGTAAGCCATGATTGCAGCTGGTTACTGACGATGTAAATAGCGCGATCTCAAAAGTAGTTCACTGGTTTAATGTTAATAATTTACTTCTAAATGAAAAAAAAACCAAATGCATTAAGTTTACGCTACCTCACGTTAGGCAGGTGAAAACTAATGTGTTAATAAAGGGCGAAGAATTGAATCCTGAAGATAGCACTGTATTCTTGGGCTTGACTTTGGATGCTAAGCTTCAGTGGGGCCCACATGTAGATAAACTGTCAAAAAAGCTAAGCTCCGCAGCATATGCTGTTAGAAAAATTCGTAATTTAACTGACATAGAGACAGCCCGTTTAGTGTACTTTAGCTATTTTCATAGTGTAATGTCGTACGGTATTCTGTTATGGGGAAATGCTGCCGACATTCAGACTATCTTTGTTTTGCAGAAAAGAGCTGTTCGATCAATTTATAAATTAAGTCCAAGACACTCTCTCAGAGAGAAATTTAAGGAGATTAATGTAATGACTGTGCCCATAAAAATATAAAATTATTTAAAAAATACAGTGATATCCATAATATAAATACTAGGAACAAACACAAATTTGTTGTACCTACAACAAGGCTCAAGAAAATAGGTGGCTCGTTTCGATGTCAATGTATACGCTTTTATAATAAACTTCCAAGCCACGTTCAAGATCTAAGCCTTAATAAATTCAAATCATTCATTAAACGTAAGTTGTGCCAGAAAGCCTTTTATACTGTTAAAGATTATATTGAGGACAAAAAGGCTTGGGATTGAGCTGCTCCAATTTTTGTACATATTGAGGTAGTTTTTTTTTATTGTTTTTTTTTTTGTTTTTGCTAACTTTATTATTTTATAAACAGTGACATTTAATTATTATTTTATACACAATGACAGGAATATTTACTTGTAAAGTATTATATTATTTTAATTATTGTGAATGTGAAGACTATGTGGGTTATTGCATAATATTTTTTTTCCCTTTCTTTTATTCTCAGTTAGTGTTAATCATGGTCTGGCAGTTTGAGTCATATAAGTGGCCTACCCAAATGGCCTTTCTTTGGTATTGATAGTCGCATCGTTGAGCTCCTTATATTCTGAGTAGAGCTGCACGATTACTGACAAATGCGTGCACTGACTGGTCAGGTCCACTCAACCTGTGTGGTTCTTTCCTCAAAAGACCATTTCAGACACCAATCTACATGGTCTTCACATGATCTGACCAAGATTATGTCTGGACTTTAAAAGAGACTATGACCTCTGAGTTTGTTTCGGCCTTTCTTCTCAGAGTAGTCAGATAGGAAACGCCGACCTCATCTAGTTTTTAAAATATGATTGACGTGTAAAAGTGTTTGTACAAACCTACTCACAGAAATAAAATCATTTATCATTTATCATTTATTGTAGCTACATACTTGCATACAATCAAACAGCGCGTGAAGAAAAGGAAAGACCTATACCGATATCTGTTGTTAGAAAGAGATGAACATACATATTTAGTTACATCACTAGTGGCTGCATGTTCATTGGCGTGTATGTAATAATAATTATTATTATTGTGAATGTCAGGCAATTGACAGGCATTAACTTTGCCATTATTGATCGCAGGTAACGCATCTAAAGGTCATCACATCATTGATTCCGCCACAATCCTAATGATATTCAAGCTGCTGAACAACTAATACGATGACCACTTCTGGCTATCCTGCGCCGTAAAATATGTTACTAAAGAGTCTTTTAACAAAAAAATCTTAATCAATACACATGCCAACCTATAAAAGATCATTGACTGTCTGCAAATAATTATATTTTTAGCCATTATAAGTGTATTCAAAGGCATCCATCGTGTGCCAAATGAACGATGAATGATTTGAACGGTGAATGATTTTACACGCTCAACGATTTTGTGGAGGAATATTTAACAATTTATTTTCGATTTACGCTCTTTCTGTTACTTAATATGCAGAGGTTATTTTTCTCTTTATATTTAGGTTTTAAAGGCCCTGGAGCAACTGCGTCTTTTTCTCGAAGAAAACGCTGTTTACCTGTAACAAAACAAAACAATAATTTAGTTTTATAACTCTTTTATAAAATCAATTACTCCGGATAGATTATGAAGACGGACTTTAAAAGCAATAAACGAAATATATTTCGGCACTCTGTTACAGCTTTTCAAATGTCTGACTAATCAATTCCACCAACAAATCTCGCATAAAAAATATGTTTTCTTGAAAGTACCCAATTTCCTGCGCAACAATTTTATTTAGATAATTTCACACTTCACACTCAAAAACTAGTAGATAGATAAGGAAAATCTATTTACATTACTGCCTAGTAAACTTTTGTACCTACATTATTTGTGAGAGCCTACTAACAGCTGTCGTGAAAGAAAATGTTCAGTATTTCTACTTGGAACAACGTCTTAAAAATAAATAATGACAAAAATTTTAATCAATAATACAAATAATGGAATCCCACACGCTGAAGTTGGGGTGTTATCGTGAATTGTGAACGAGTGATGAAGAATGAGTGAATGACGAGTAACGATGAACGGACAATGGAATCGAATGAAAAGTGATGAAAGAAAGATTGGATTAAATACACACATTACGTTCATCTGTATTTAGATGGCAGTGCGGTAAGTGCAATGTATCAATTCATCCCTTGACCGATTCCGTATGATGTTTCCAATCAAGTCGTATGTGAAGCAACACAATTAAAGTTTTACAGATCATAGACTAATGTCTACTTGCACCTCAGCTCACTTAAGACACAGATATATGCCAGTGACCTTGAGTGGTTAGCTTGCGTGTTCTGTACTGAGCTCACGCAACGCGTCGTACGTTCAGCCAGTAAATAGGACTCCCCCATCAAGAAGCTCTGTCCCCTATTTGACGCATTATTAATTTATTAAACACAACACAAAAGGTATTTTAATAAAATGCGTATACGTACTAAAAGATCAATAATTAAATTATCTTTAAATTGGTGAAGGTTTCAGAAAAATATGCATGGTAGATTTTGCGCCATTCTCAGTTTTTTATCCGCGTTAGACATAACTTTACAAATTAATTTCACTATGTAATATAAACATAATTTTAAATATGTCACATATTAAGTTATTGAAAAAATTCTCTAATTTAACATTTTTTTTTTTTCAAATCATCATCACTACTCGTTTAGACGTGATCTTCAGTATAAAATCATTAAAAGTCGGTTATCGTCGCCTTAATGCGGTTAGCGCTAAACGTATTAATTTAGTGATTTGTCGTGCAACCGGGATAAGTAACTTTAACCTGTAATTCGCCTGATTTGTATACTTGGTGATTTTATTCTTCTTTATCTGTTGCCATGTACTCGTATTTTTTATAGACAACAGACCTTCTGTATCTTCCACTTCATGAAACCAAGGATCGTTCTTGTATAGTAGAAGGCTAGGAGCTAATTAGAGCGTGCCCTAACAAAAAGCTATTAAGACTGTTCGTACTACAAGGCTGTACTATCGGAATGCAGCCTAATATCGGGATTGTTTCAGTATACTTATGTAGAAGTTAAGGTTTGGGCGGGCTGTAATAATCGAAGCTTGTTTCTACTTTGGTTAGGGATGCTCTTATCATTTTATTTTTATGGTTGAAAGTTCTGTTGATGGCAGTGCTTTTTTAACCGACTTCTAAAAAAGGAGGTTATTCAATTCGACCGTATATATGCTTTTTTTATGTTTGTTCACCGATATCTCCGTCAGTTATAGACCGATTTTAAAAATTATTTTTTTGTTTGAAAGGGTATGCTCCCGAGGTAGTCCCATTGCCACCAAATCAGAATCTGATGAAGAGATCTCATGGAAATCGAGGGAAACCCTCGAATTTTATAGGCAAACCTATAGCGATTTGGGTATTTTTTTATAGTAGTTCGTGCATTTGCTCCCGAAAATCACCATTTGGAGAAGTGGAACTGATGATGGGAGACCGCAGATGGCCACCGGAACAACATAATAATAAGTATTTAACGGGTTGCGATTCGATTAGGTACTTTAATATGGTTGCTAAGCAATTTATTCTCGTCACAATGCATATGGTGAGTGGCAGTTGTCCTGGTTCTTACCAGGAGAACTCCTCAACAATTAACGTCCCAGCATCGGGAAAAGCAATATTTTGTAAAAGGTGATGAGCAGTTGACTTTAGGCTATTGTAACTTAGATAAATTAAAAACTGACCCACTAAAAAGTGAAAAATAAAAAACTTTTTGTAAAAAAAATAACCGACTTCCAAAAAAACACTACAAAGTGAAAAATAACTTTAATTTCGGAATTCGGTGTCAAAAAACTAAAATTCAGATCCAAAGACACCGACTTCCGAAATTAAAGTTATTTTTCACTTTGTAGTGTTTTTTTGGAAGTCGGTTATTTTTTTTTACAAAAAGTTTTTTATACTTTATATAATTATGTACTGTTTTGTTTCAGGACTGAGTAGACAATAAGCAGGCGTATTTCTAAGCAATTAAAAGCCAAGTGTTTTCTTCCAGTGGTTTCATAAAATTTGGCTAAGAGATTCGAAGTGTTACATTATACCAACCCGCATTGCGCCCGCGTGGTGGATTACGGTCCCGCACATAGAGATGAGGCCTGTCGGTATCCCAGTAGAGGGAACATTATAGGCTGATTATACTCAATATGATTAAGAAATCAGATCTAGAAGATGGGGAGCAGAGTCCTCCAGGTCCTGGCTGTCAATTAATCATGATAGGTACTGCAATCACCAATCCGTTGACCTAACGCGCTATTATAATAATAATTGAAATCGATAGCGGGATGAGGCTGAAATTGCAGAAGACTGAGAAAAGTGGAAATATGGAGGGAGGCCTAGCAATGGGACAGTACTAGCTCTGGCATTATGTAATAAATGTAGAAACTGTAATATTAATAATATAATATAATTTAAATCTGAATAATCCTCAAAATACTTAAATCATTCTATTAAAATAAATGGATTTATATTATTCCACTCTGGTGTTAGATCGAAATGGATTGTAAATTCAATTTTGTGCCTGAATTATACTTGGAAATACGGTTTACATACATAAATTATTTTGTTTTACTCTCATGTTTTACGCTGATCTGATTGTAAAGAGATGAATTGAAAATTACTTTGATATTGAAGCTTAATAATCACCACGTCCTCAAATAAAAATTCATCGATTCTCATATTAAATCTCGCTATACTTGTATCACTATTTTTCGAAAATGTTTTTAACTAACTTTTTAGATCTTTGTACCCCTACGTATGCGTATGAACTTTCATTAAAATCGGTTCAGTAATTTTGAAAAACAAGGGCTTGAAAGTTTGTATGTTCTATGTTATAGGGTTTGGTTTCCGCACTTAGTCCTTCATGTGGACCATTGTGCGTGGGCCATGGCGGCCGTCAGTTATTTATTCCAACCAGTCCAGTCTCCTGGTCTGCATAGAATAGCTGTGAAAGATCTGGGTGACCCGAGGGTTTCCGTGCTGATCTGGGTGACGCCTGTGCAGTCAAAGAGAACATGTGAGCACATTTCAGCGATGAATGGTTGGATGTCAGCGTGTAGGTGCTCAGCCATAAAAAGGGAGCAACTAGTTAAATAAGCTTATAGCACACATAATCTTATTATAAGTAGATTAAGCGCTATATTTTACGTAAAAAGTATGAAAATTTTGATGAAATAAACAGATTTTTTTTTATATTTTTTTATTTGTCAATGTGAGGACGTTGTAGGCTTAATAGACTGTAGATCTGTAGACCATTTTCTATTTTTTAAAGTACCTGGTACTTTTGACGGGCCTACGCTGTCCTCTCATACATAATACGACGCTGACGGTACGGTTGGCGCAGCTAGTTAAGCGATTGACTGCTGCGCTGCGTGTCGAGGGTTCGATTCCCGCACGGAACAAATATTTGTATGACCTACAAGTAGTTGTTCCGGGTCTTGCTGTTTGTTTATGTGAATTTAAATGTTTGTAAACGCACCCACAACACAGGAGAAATTCCTAGTGTGGGGCAAAGTTTTTAAAAAAGAAAGAAAGGAAAGGAAAGAAAGAATAACACTGTAATTTGAAAACATTGTTGAAGCCAATTTTATTTTTTTAAAAGAGTGACCGTGTGTCTTGCCAGCTCTTCTCCATAGGAAACGACCAATTGGAACCGTGCACCTAGCTTCTGACGTTTCATAAGTGCCCATGTAGGCTTGTGTGAAATAAAAATATTTTTGATTTTGATTTTGACATGCGCAACGGTTTTTTCAGCCTCCATGCAAGCCCTGCACAGAGGGCTGGAAAGGTTGTATGTAACGCCGTACGTCGTAAATGCTCTTAAGTGGGTCTTATACCAAAAATAATTTATATAAAACAATTTTCCCCGTCAAAGAAGAAGGAGTTACTGCTACTATCTCCTCCTACCTACCTATCTCTACATAACACAAAACAATATAAATTTAATTTTCCGCGTCGCGACGCCGCGCCTCATAATGTTCATGAAATTCAGAATATTGTCCCTAAACAGAGTGCTATAATGTCTGTACCCAAACTCCTAATTAAGGGTACCACGTGCCTCTTAATTGCTAATTAGGACAGTATATCTGGTTCCTTTCAGTTGATAAGTGTTTTCATTACGTTTTTGAGTACCTACGGTTTTTTATATTCTAGACCGTCGGAATAAAGCTTTAAAGATTGATGGTGATCTAGCAAGTGAAGTGTTGTTAATTGCTTCGTATATTTAGGTAAAAAAAATAACTTTAATAAAAAATCGGCCAGGTGCGTGTCGGACCACGCACAATAAAGGGTTCCGTATTTGGGATGAATTTATCCCAAGAGCATACTTAACTTTTTAGATGAAAAAATGTTCTCCCGTACATCGATATACGTCATGGTCAATTATTGTGCAATTTAAGTTTGTAATAGCAATTTTTTTTAATATGTAATAATACTACAAATTAACGATTTTCGGACTTTTTCTTTTACTTGTGCTGTGGAATCTTGCTTCTTGCCAAATTTCATGATTCTAGGTAAACGGGAAGTACCACGATTATAATACTTCTTTACTATTAAAATCAAAAATGTCATTACGTCTTAAGGCTTCTACATACCAGCGCGACTTGTCGCGCGACGCGATACGGCTCAAAGCCCCCGCGTGTCGCGGGACGAGCGGTGCCTTTGTGTCGCGTCGCGTCGCGCGACAAGTCGTCCCGGTATGTAGAAGCCTTAATTCTTCCTAAGAGCGTTTTCAGATTTTCCGATCCGATATCGGTATCGGACACTGATACGATATCGGGGCAAGTAAGATGTATGAAATATGTACCTGTCTTTCACATTATCCGTTCCGATATCGGATATCGGATCCGATACTGATTTATGTTGATGCCACTATCGGACGCTCGTGGGCTGTCGGACGATAAACTTTGTATGTGTGCTATACGGGTATCTAAATTGTCTCTGTGTGCGCAGAGCCCGATGGCGATCTTAACGATATTTAATGACCATGTATTAATTTCACTGTTTTTTGATATTTTGACATTTATAATAACTAAATTTGACATGTAAAATAATTTTAAATTTAATGCCAATACATAATTATTATTGTATGCCTAGTAAGCAGGACATATTGGAACTTTAATTTATTGTTAAGACCTTGTAACAAACATATGCCCACAATAGAGATATTTGAATTTGATCATTTTCAAATGGCCGTATCGGAACGATTTTGTCGGAAATATGTGAAAACATCACATGGTATCGGATATCGGATCTCGGCAACCAGCTTCCGGCACCGATATCGTATCGGACAATCTGCAAACGCTCTAAGCCCCATAGTTCACACACGAAACCCACATAACCAATAACTACTAATGTCGAAACACATCACTTCCAATAATTATATATCACTACGGATTAACGTTCTTTCTCACGAATAAAACTATAAATTAACTCTGCCTACACCACAGTACACGCCGCGTGAAGATTAGTAGATGAATTAGTCAACATTATCATCGGGAATATTAATCCCATGGCCGCCATTTTGAATGTATTCGTTACATTTATGGATTTGGTTAATTATTGTTAGTGATTAGTGGATCAGTTTCTGGATTGGATTTTAGTAGGTATGGAAATTTGGTGTATTATTTGAATTAGACCAATTATAATTGGTGTTTGGTAATTTCTGGTGAAGGTTTTTGCGTATTTAATATAAGTTTACATCAGGCATGTATTCTCCGAAGGGATAGGCCGAGGTGTACTATAGTACATTTCACCAGTTATGTTTCCCAGTCCCATGTAATAGCGAGCGCGAGGCGAGTCTATTGCCATCAACCGGACACAAATCCAGACTCCGGGCTGTAACTGAGAAATTCCAGATGGAAAAAATAATAACACTTTGCCCAACCCCCTTTTTTTTTTGTTTCCGCGGTTAAAAGTCCTCATGGATGCCCTCCGCTCTCGGGTGGGCGAGGGGTCTGTCAGACTCTTTCCGCCTTATTCCAAAACAAGATTTATGTTTGACATGGCTTAAACCATGCAGCCAGTTTTTGTAATAAGAACGTAACAGTGATTGAAATACCGTTCTTTATTTAAAACTGAACACTTATTTCGGTACTAAGTTGTCAGTTTTGTGTTTAGGAACTTTACCATAGTCGGAATAAAGTTCGAAATTCAATAATGGCTCCATGTTTTAAACCTGGGTCTGAAGATAAACCTTGTTTTCTAATAAGGGGGATACTGACTAAAAACCACCCCAGTGTTCCCTTCGCAAGCTTGCACCGGGTATCATGGGATCAATTGCGACTGCCGCGATTCCCGGCTGGTGCCAGCCCGCCTCTGTGGGTCAGCTCAGGTCTGGGACGGGGGGGAGGTGTTTTACTCCCCCGCGACGTCTTAAAGAGGCGCGCGCTCTTCCTCTGTCCTACTTTGCTGTGCCCGACAGGGTCCACAATGATCATGTCTTTGTAAGCCTACCACCTAAGTTTTCATTGTGATCTTGAGGAATGCAATAAATATATTACTATCGAGTACTGAAAATATAGTCCTAAACCTACCCAGTAAAAATGTGTAATTTTCACATATCGAAGTCGTTTTTTTAGAATACACCGAACTCGCGCTATCAGTTAACAAAACTGTAACCATTACTTTAATTTAAGCAGAACTTAGAGTTAACAATAAATAGTCTAAGGAACCAGTCCACAGAGTAGCATAATGTGGCAATCTAATTATGTAAACGATTTGGACAACTGCTTACTTTAACTATTAATATTAGGAGCGTTCTTATTCTGTGTAATTACCTCATTAGTTTTTATATTAAGTTCTTTTTTAATTAATCGCACATTAGATTAATTTACGTAATAAATAGGTAGGTGTCTATATATTTTACGAATCGTAATTAGGAAAGCAATTATGTAATGGAAATCTTTGTAGTCACAGAGAAAATTATTAGTAAATACTTTTTGTAGGTATCTTAAATTGCATTTCGTGAAGTTATTAAAATTAAAATTCCTATCTACTTGAAATCGTTTTTAAGGTTCCGTACCCCAAGGGTAAAACGGGAACCCTATTACTAAGGCTCCGCCGTCTGTCTGTCTGTCTGCCTATCTGTCTGTCTGTCCGTCTGTCTGTCCGTCTGTCACCAGGCTGTATCTCATGAACCGTGATAGCTCGACAGTTGAAATTTTCACAGATGATGTATTTCTGTTGCCGCTCTAACAACAAAAACAAGGGGGCTCCCATACAACAAACGTGATTTTTTTGCTCGTTTTTGCCCTATATTGATAACGGCAACAGGTAGACACTTGAAATATTCACAGAATATGTAGATATATATTGACTTTAAAAATAAATATATAAATTAAAATAAAACAAATATTTAAGGGGGGCTCCCATACAACAAACGTGTTTTTTTGCCATTTTTATAGATAATGGTACGGAACCCTTCGTGCGCGAGTCCGACTCGCACTTGGCCGGTTTTTTTAAGGAACAATTTTACAGTTTCCAGCTATATGCACCAGATAAATAATACAACAGGTAGAAGAATAAGATGTGCCCTAGCAGGGTTCATGCAGAAACCTGTACCTAAACTTGTAACAACTTATAAACTACCTACATGAATGCAATAAATGATGATGATGATGAGGTAGATTATGTATAACTTTATCTTCCAGATAAGTTAACTGGAACTTATCCGAAGGAGATGAAAAGCCATAAATATCGAGGATTTTTCGCTATCCCGGCTAATGTCTACTGTTCTCAGGATAAAAATGAACTGTAAGGAGAAATAAAAGAAAACCAAACACTAGGAAATGTGACTATGATGGATGATGTTGGATTACGTACTGAAGCTTTAAAATATATCTTTAGGTACACGTAGGTTATTCGTTTGATTTTTTTAGTGTTTATATAATGTAGTTTCATGTGATATTATTATTTTGAACACAACAATTGTTATACTCTCAAAAACGTACTCGATAATGACCAAGCGAGCGAAGCGTCTCTGCTTCAAGTCTGGCATAATTAGCTTTCCTCTGTCAGTTTGTTGGTACTCCTCTACAGATCGTATTTACAACGGTTGATCTGGACGAAACTTGGTATACAGGTCGGGGATATTTGATGGGAGGGGTGCTTACTCCAAAAAGGGGGCAAAAAGGATATATCCGCTTTATGAGTTCCGATTTCGATGGTTACCTTTCAAATAAAAAATTTGAAAGGTAACTTTAAGTTGATATTATAGAAATTTGGTGAAGATCTGATGAGTACCTTTTTTTTTTTTTTAAGCTGTGTTTGCTTTTGACCTTAGTCTAGGGCAGAGGTGACAGAGACAAAGTTGACGATGGAGTGAGCTTACCCAGAAGAAGCCTGTTCACTCTAACTTTGAAGAGATTAGGGTTCAATGCATCCGGAAACACAGACGCAGGCAGAGAGTTCCACTCTTGCTGTGCGCATTATAAAAGACATTTGGAAACGCTTAGTGCGAATTGGTGGAATAGCAACAAGGAAGGGATGGTAACCTGCAGTGCGTCTAGATGTCTGATAATAGAAGGGGGCCGGTGGAATGAGGTCGTGGAGTTCTTGGGCACACTCACCGAAGTACACTCTGTAGAAGATCGACAAGCAGGCAACCTTGCGGCGATGGGCCAAGCTATGAAGATTGGCATCCACCAGTTTTACGTCGCCAATGAGCCTCTTAGCTCTGCGTTCCACCGAGTCAAGCGCGGCAAGTTGGTATTTTGCTGAGCCATCCCAAAGGTGGCTACAATACTCCATGCAGGATCGGACCTGCGCTTTGTAAAGGGTCAAAAGCTGTCCAGGCGTAAAGTATCGCTTCACCCTATTTAGGATGCCTAGTTTCTTGGCCGCAGTTTGGGCTTTGTACTCGATGGTGGTGCCGAAGTTGAGACTAGATGTCAACTCCATGCCTAAGAGCTTGAGCCGACCAGTTACAGGAACCGATGTACCCCGAAAAGTAGGAGTTTCGTCTAAACGACTCCTTTAGCGGTAAAAAGACATGCCTGTGTTTTGGTGTCTTTAAAAGTGACCAGATTATTATCACTCCACTGGGAGAAAATGCTTAAAGTTAACTCTCTTCAGCGTGATGAGCAGAATAGCTCCTCAAAATGCGGTAGATTGCTCACTTTACGATTTCTACCAGTGGAATCGGCCCTTTAACTACTAGGTAGGGATTGATGGAGCACCTGGGACCACCTTCTCATCACAAAACTAGGCTTCAGCGTTACTTCGGCCAATTAATTAATTATTATTAATTAATTGTCCTAGCTGGTCTACAAGTTTTTACTCATAGGTAATTTTTCTGGTTTTTAAATTTGAATTTGACTTATTGAACGTTGTCATGATAGTTTGATATGAAAAAAGTAGGTCAGTCATCGTCAAATCATGAAAGAGCGTGGAAGAATAAAATATTTTAGTGGTTTGTTAATTGTTGCAAAAAAGTTCGTGCTTGCGATGTCTACTGTTCGTAGAACTACCAGTAATAGTACCTACTACTTAAAACCTTTATATAAAAACATAACAACACGCCTTTATATCCCCGAAGAGGTTAGGCAGATGTGAACAGTACACTCACATTTCCCCAGTTATGTTAACCCCCATCACATATAATTGGGGACAAGCTTACCTTGCCATCATTGGGCACAGATCGGGATTCCGGGCTACTACTGAGAAATTACAAATGGAAATGCGTCCAAGTTATTACCCGACTACGGCGAAGCAAAAAGGAGGGTGTATGTATGTATGTTCATCTGTTCCCTCATTACTTCTAAACTGCTTGTCATAATTTGACAAATGAGGTATTGTTTGAAGCGTCTTGATCGTCCGCTGGTTATAGGCTATGTGAGGTCACATACGATCACGGCTGTCTTCTGATCATCACTATGAATATGTATTAAATACATTAAAATATATTACGTGTAAGTTGTTTATTTAATAGACGATAAATATTGAATAGTTTGTACATAATAATTTCAGATGAGAATATTTTCTTGTTTCATACTTTTTAGAGCGTGGTTTTTCAGTAGTCGGGTTTTAGTTTTTGAACTTATTTTTTCAAAAAAGTCCACATTAGAAGGACATTTTGACAACGAATTATGGAACCGTAATATTGTTTATTTTCCTGGACAGTATCAAACGATATCATTGCTTTCATAATTAGCCTGAAAATACTGTCCCTCTAACGAAGAGCTATCTTTTTCCTATTTATTTATCAAGAGACCGATATTTATTGCTACGACATTTTTGTGACCTAATTGTATAGTGTCTAGCTCTCACTTCTTCGATATTGTTACATATTCAATAGTTATATTTATTAATATCATTCTCATCTATTATGTGCGTCTATACATTAACTTTCACAATTCTTCAATTTTCCCTAATTACATCAAAAATAAACCAATAAATATTAGATACAATTTCCGTACAAAACATTATTTATTTAGGTACCACATAACCTTAATACCATCTGTCAATCCTTTCGAGTGTTAACCAGCAATACAAATAAATAACATCCTGTATAATACTCAAATACGGAACTACCGTTGTCCAAAACGTAAGCGAGCAATTACAATGGTATGGATTAGATTAATCAAGCAAAAGCGACCCTTAACGGTCTGTGAGACAAAGCCTTAAAGGATTAAAATCGCTCGAGCGTTTTATTGTTTTCGGATATCCTGACACACCGCAGGGTGGGGTTCCTGTGAAATGACGAGGCGGACCGAATTTGGGTTATTTCGTAAAATAATTTAATTGGAAGAGGGATTTAATATACATATTTGTGTGGGATGGAAAGAAGATTAACCTCGTTGAGCGTGTAAGTCTTCTTATTAAGTTCGTGTTGTTTATAATATCCTCTAGCTAAGGAGCAATGCTTTGAATATATCAACTGAAATATCACGTATTTTATAATCATTATTATCTTAACAAGATAGGTTATCTTAATTTTGTGCTCGGTTAATAGCAATAGGGTTGCCCCCTGTTACTTAGGACTTAGACATGGCGAAATGTACTACAAACCTCTGCCTAAAGGCCAGCTCACACTGACGGACGGCGGGGTACGGCATCGTGGAGGTTAAATGCCGCCGCCCAGCGCACACTGGATTTCCGATGCTGCCAGCGCACTACTGGATGCTGTGTGCTGCGAACGGGTGGCGCAGTCGGAAATGCGGTGTGGACCCCTGCTTGCACTGCCTCTCCCCCGCGATCGTATGCTAGCGGACTCCGAGGCATGCCATCGCATCCCGCCGCAGTATCCTCCAGCGCGCTCTACATACCGCAGAGAAAAATCCCATTTGATGCTCCGTGGTTACTATCTGAGCTTTGGAATCTATATCTTACTAGCTTTTGCCCGCGGCTTCGCTCGCGTTATTTTACAATTTGACAATCAATTCGGGTTGTACACTGCTTGTTGTTTGGCGTTTGGCTGCAAAAAACCTCTTAACACACTATTAAAGTTTCTATAATAATAGGTATAATTCAATCATGATTCGAAAGACACGTGGCGCCATCTATTACCATAAGAACGTTACAGTTGTTTTCCTCGGGAACAGTACTTTTTTGCGGGATGAAAGGTACCCTATGTCCGTTTCTGTACACCTGACAACATATATGCAAAATTTCAGGATGATCGGTTCAGTGGTTTAGGCGTGAAAAGGTAACAAATAAACTTACTTTCACATTAATAATATTAGTAAGGATAAGGATTACCATTAGATACGTATGAATTTACCTTGATAAACCCTGCCTCGCCGTCCGCCGATGTGCGCTGTCCTTAACCTAGTGGAAGGCATGATTTTCTTTCGTTTCTTTGTTCTATTTTACAACATTCCTGCTTTGATTTACAGCTAAAAACCTAAGCGGCGGTATATCAGTTAAAATAAATGAACAACGATTTCCACCCCAACTGGACAAATTAAAAACATTATGTCACGTGAAGTTCTTAACATTTTATGAGTATAGTGGCAGTCCCGCTATCACTCCCCCCAAACCCTTACGGTTACCGCCACATTATAATAATGAGTGGGACAAAAAGAGAGACAGTTACACACATTTACGACCCCCTCTGTATTTACACAGCTGATAATCACACCCCCCTCCGTTTGATAATGAACATGGCTGGCCGGCGCCAAGCCAGCCTTAATACCTCCCTTTGTAACCAACCGCCTTTGACCTTCAAAGGGTTAAAAAGAATTCAGACCAGACGTAGGACAAATAAAACATTACCAACGTTTATTAGGTGTACTAGGTTCAATGGCTTTTTAATGTCTTCGTGGAAGTCTACGATGGACACGAATCATAAATGAAAACCACTATTTTACGTCATCACCAGCTATAGCTGTAAGTAAACTTTGTCTCGAGTTCTCGACGCAACGAATTCAGATTAGGGTTCAGTACAATGAAAATTAAATTGATCGACTAGGAATCAAGTCCAATAAACCTAGGTCACAGAGCATCCTGTGAAACAGCAACTAGTTCTCATCAGGTGGCCCATAACTGGCCCGACCACTAGACAAAACACACCGGAATCGCCACGCCGGCGCAGGTAGCGTCCGAGGAGTCGTCTTCGTACTTTGTGGCAATACAGAATGTGTTCAATGATAATGATAAATGATTTATTTCTGTAAACAGGTTTGTAAAACACTTTTACACGTCAATCATATTTTAAAAACTAGATGATGTGTTTCTCTGACGACTCTGAGAAGAAAGTTCAAAAAAAACTTAGAGGTTACAGTCTCTTTTAAATTCCAGACATAATCTTGGTCAGATCATGTGAAAACCATGTAGATTGGTGTCTGAAATGGTATTTTGATGATAAAATCACACAGATTGAGTGGACCTGTCGTGCAGCTTAACTCAGAACGGAGCACAATAATCAAACGAACAATACCAAAGAAAGGATATTTGGGTAGGCCGAAGATACTCAAAATGCCAGTCCATGATAAAAACGAATGTAAAGAAAAAAAAACAATGACCCACATATTCTTCACATTCACAATAATTATCACACTTCATGACTTCAGGTGTTTCTATACTGGCAGTAGCCTTTCTGCATCAGGTGAGCCGACATTTTGTTTGGCCGACGAATAGTATAAAAATCCGACTTGGTGATCGAAATCAAGAGCTTACGCTTGGAAGACGCGTTAATTAGTAAGTTACTAGCAAAAAGCAATTCTCCCTCTCCGAAAATATATTCTATTTCGGTCATGTTTTACTTCGTGATACAAACAAGATTATCCTCCATTAGGTTGTTACTGAGCAAAGAAACATTTCGAAGTAAGATTCGGTGTTAGCAGTCCCTCGGACGTTTTGAGGAAAATGGGATACGTTTAATACTTATTGGTTGGTAACCGACTAAAAAGGGAATTAATAAAGCTTCCAAAAATCAAATTAACTTCCAACAATCTGTGGTTGACTGTAATACTAACTAAGCTGTGTGAATTACCGAAAAATGTATGCAAAATTAAGCGACATAAAATGTTGTATCTAACAAACAAACATGAACTTATTCAAATTAGAAAGAAGAAAGAAAGAAAAATAATTTTATTTGTCACAGGAAAAACGTGCGTACGAAAACATAATATGTAATAAACTCGAAGGTTACACAAAACAGATCTAAGTTCTATAGCAAACAAACAAATAGTCGGACGCTGCACGTCATGACTGTGACAAGAAGGCTTGCACTCAGCATGATGCTGTGCTATGGGGGACCCACAGCACAGCGCTGATTTTCAGTGGTCACCCGAAAAATACGTACGGAACCCAAGTCAGGTTTGATGAGTTGTATACTTATATACAACTCATCAAACCTCACTTGGGTTCCGTAAATAGGTAACAAAATAAAATAAAATAAACAGTACTTAGAATATAATGCATAAACAACCAATTTTAAGAATAAATATTAATCACAACATTCATTGCGTTATTTACATTGTCA
The DNA here is from genome assembly GCA_948098905.1 of Tiliacea aurago. NCBI lineage: Eukaryota > Metazoa > Arthropoda > Insecta > Lepidoptera > Noctuidae > Tiliacea > Tiliacea aurago. The sequence continues at coordinate 1,967,515 of OX402594.1, forward strand.
AACAGATGAATTTTTCAAACATAACAAGCATTGGATTAAAATTTCCTTTAAAATCCTTTGGATTGTGAAAGAAAGTGTATTATGCAATTGAGGTGCTGGAGCCTTGGAGGTTTGTGGTATAGATGTTTAGTTCAGTTTCCTATTAAATATAAGTCATCCAGATTATTAATTACAACACAGGAAAGATGGGAAGATTTAGTGAAAGGTGGTATGACTAGTAGTTCTGCGAACAGTTAGACCTCGCGAGCTCAAACTTTTTTGCAAAAATTAATATACTCGTAGGTACCACTAAATTATTTTATTCTACCAACGCTCTTCTATGATTTGACGGTACTGACCTACTTGTTTACCTAAAAAAATAACATGACAACGTTCAATAAGTCGATTTCAAATTTAAAAACCAGTAAAATTGTGAGTAAAAATTTGTAGGCCAGCTAGAAAAAATTACTAATAGGTTTTAATTGGCAGAGGTAAAGCTGCAGCTTGATTTTATGATGAGAAAGTGGTCCCAGGTGCTCCATCAATCCCTACCTAGTAGTTAAAGGGTTGATTCCACTGGTAGAAACCTAAAAGTGAGCAATTTACTGCATTTTACGGAGCTATTCTGCTGATCACGTTGAAGATCCTTACCAAATCTTCATCAACTTTCAAATAATAAAAGAACCATCGAAATCGGATCTCAAAAGGCGGAGATATCTAGTAGCCCCTTTTTGGAGAAAGTATCCCTCAAATCAAAAATCCCCGATGACAAAAAAACTATACCTAAAGTCGTAAAACTTCTCAAACTCAAACTCAAAGCATTTATTTCAAATAAACCTATTATAGGCACTTTTGAATTGTCAAGGGGTCAGTCAGTCAGATGAAGCTAGTTGCCCATTCCAAAGCGTAGTAGGTTCCTATGGAGAAGAACGGGCAAGAAACTCCACGGACACTCGTTTAAATCAAAATATTGTTACATAGTATTGGTTACATAATTTATGTTGAAATTATACATGTGAGAACAATGTAGAAAGACGTGCACGTTAAAGGCGTCCGTAATAAACATATAAAAAACAACTAAAATACTAAGTTAAAATAAGCCGTGGCAGCTAAGAAATGACCAGTCCCTACTGACGGCGCCCGTTCACGAACATGACGCATGGATCAGCACCATTTAGCTCAACCATTTTGAAGGGAACTTAATGATCCAACACATACGCCACCATCAGCTAGACATTTTAGTGAGCATGACACTCTCAGCCGCCCTGGCACATTCAAGTCAATAAAAGACGTACTCAGAAAATGGTAGGTACATAGTGCTCACACATGTGCTATGCAATTATACAATACTAATAGATTGAATTTATACAATAAAAAGATAGTATTTACAATCTTCAGCCGCTCCAACAATAGATTTGAATGCTATTCAATTAGTTTATGCGCCCTTGTGGAGCAGGACCAGCGTTAAGCCAAGCATTTTTGTCAGCAGTCAGCAATGTAATCCCCCAACTTATAATATGCTTGGCTACATAGTGTGCGTTTTATAAAAGATTTAAATTTCGTTTCATTTAGTTGGACTATGTGGGGAGGTATTTTATTGTAGCATTTTAAACAGTACCCCATGAAGGATGAGTCTACTTTAGCAAGTCTGAAACCTGGTTGAACTAATTCATCCCTATTTCTAGTCCCATAATTGTGTCTTTCACCTCTTTTACTGAAACTATTTAAATTTTTTCTTACGTACATGATGTTTTCATAGATATTTTGACAAGGTACCGTCATGATGTTGATATCTTTAAACAGTTCCCTTAGAGAATCGCGCCTGCGGAGGCCATATATTGCTCTGATGGCTCTTTTCTGCAGAATAAAAATAGACTCGATATCTGTAGCCCGTCCCCATAGTAAAATACCGTAAGACATAATACTATGAAAGTAACTGAAATAGACTAGCCTCGCGGTATCTACATTAGTGAATTGACGGATTTTTCTCACAGCATACGCTGCTGAACTTAGCCGTCCTGCTAGAGATGTTAAATGAGGACCCCATTGCAGCCTTGAGTCGAGCGTGATCCCAAGGAAAACAGTTTTATCGACGAATTCCAGTTTCTCTTTATTCAATACTATGTCACAATCACTACTTTTAACATTCGGTAAAGCAAATCTTATGCATTTAGTTTTTTTCCCATTTAATACTAAATTATTAGCAGTGAACCAATTTTGGACCTGCAGTAGGGCGTTATTTACGTCGTCAAGATTTGATGCCCGTCTATTTATCTTAAAGATTAAGGAAGTGTCGTCAGAAAATAACACCATTTGTGGTTGGTTTTTGAATAAATGGGGAAGATCATTAATATATACTAAAAAGAGGAAAGGACCCAATATTGAGCCTTATGGAACACCCATTTTTACTTTTAAACCGAGTGAATTGAGACCATTTATTTGAACTTGCTGTTGTCTATCATTTAAATAAGATTTTACTAAACTCAGCGCAAGTTTACCTAGTCCGTAATGCTCAAGTTTCAAGAGTAAGGTTTCATGATTTACGCAGTCAAATGCCTTGGAGAGGTCACAAAAGATTCCTATGGCATCTTGGGCCTCCTCCCACGCTGTAAATATGTGTTTTAATAAGGTGACACCGGCGTCAGTCGTACAACGTCCCCTGGTGAAACCATATTGCTGATCGTGTAAGATTTGGTTGGTGTTAAAATGATTAAGCATCTGATTCAGCTTTACCTTTTCGAACACCTTGCTGAATACCGGCAACACGGATACTGGTCTATAATTGTTGGTGTCTTTACTGTCCCCAGATTTAAAAAGTGGTATTACCTTACTGTATTTCATTAAATCTGGGAAGACACCTTGATCCACACACAAATTAAATATTATAGCTAAGTATGGTGCTACAGTCTCGATTATGGATGTACAAACTTTGATTGATAATCCCCACAGATCTTCGGTCAATTTGATTTTTATTTGCCGAAAAGCTTTAATAACTATTATAGGGTTTATATGTTTAAATTGAAATTCAACCGGGGAGTTTGGAACGTTTGCTCTTAATAAATCAATTGAGACATCGGGTGAGGAATTTAAGGCTTCCGTCGTTTTAGACGGTATATTAGTGAAGAAATGTACGAATTCTTGAGCTACTTCTAAGTTTGAGCTAATGGCACCACGTGAAGTCTCCAATGTGTAATCAGTGTTTCGTACTTTATTCCTATTTGTTTCATTATTTATAACTTTCCAAACTGTTTTTATTTTATTTTCTGCCGTTTTGATCTTGTTGCTAATGTGCATGGCTTTAGCTATCTTACAGGTATTCCTAAATTTTTTTGGAATAAGTAGCAACATACTTACTGAATGTTTCAGTGTTAATGTAAGGCTTAAGGCCATACAGCTCGAACAGTCTTTCCCTGCTTATCCTAATACCTCTAGTTGCCCAGTCACTAAATATAAAATTAGGGCAAATATTTTTTGTTTTCTTTTCAAAAGTTTTATTAAATTCAGTGTGCACTACTGAAAAGAAATTCTCATACAATTTATTTGCATCGTCCATATTAAGGCCCAGAACATTTAACTTATTATTTAGGCTACTATTAAATCTATTTAATTTGCCAGTTGTTATTGGTCTAAATTGTATTTGCACTTTTTGCAAAGGCGTTTTAAACTTAAAAGTTACCGTTTGTCCACAATGATCAGACGGTAAATAATTTACGATAGCTTTATGTAAATAATCACAATCGCAGAAGACATTATCGATACAAGTAGCAGAAGTTGGAGTTACTCTAGTTGGTTCCGTGAACATTGTATAAATTAAACGATTTAAAAAGGCTTAATAATCTAGTGCTATTTAAATTATTTTCCAGAATATTGGTATTAAAATCTCCACAAATAACTGCGGCTTTGTTACTGGATGCAAGTTTCGCTAAAACATCTTCCATTATTGACTCAAATAAAGAAAAGTTCTGATAACTAGGGGGTCTGTACACGCACACTACAACATGCTTATCCAGCTCAACACAGGACAGTTCGATGCAATGTTCAACCGATAAATCAACTATGTCATTACGTTGCTTAGATTTTAAACAATTTTTTATCAAGATTAGACAACCTCCACGCAGCATCGATTTACGGTGAAAACAACTGCCCACGATATAGTTCTCATAATTAATTAACATTTGGTAATCCTTTAACCAATGTTCAGTAAAACAAACAATGTCAAACTTAGTTTTTTCTAAAAACATTTCGATTTCTAATAATTTGGAAGAAATACCTTGAATATTTTGATGAAATAATTTCAAGGCATTCTGCTGAACTCCTATCTGATAATTACTTATTTTAGAGCAAGAGGACACCTTGTTGCTGTTATGTAAAAGAATATTCTTACTGGTACCTTCTGTTGTCTTACAAACTAGTTTAAATGACTATCCGGAGTTAAGCCCAAGACCTCAGTGTCGTCACTAGACAGTGAGCTCATAGTGAGCGAGGAACATGGAGTCTCCTTCGTACAATTAGTGTAAATATTTATAGCATTTGAGCTACATTTAAACTCAAACTCAAAACTCAAAGCATTTATTTCAAATAAACCAATTACAGGCACTTTTGAATTGTCAAGGGGGTCGGTCAGTCATCAAAATGAAGCTAGTTGCCCATTCCAAAGCTTAGTAGGTACCTATGGAGAAGAACGGGCAAGAAACTCCACGGACACTCTTTTAAATTAACATATGGTTACAAAATATTGGTTACATCATTCGTGTTGAAATTAAACATGTGAGAACGATGCAAAACGTCAAAGGCGTCCGTAACAAAAATATAAAAAAAAAACAATTCAAAACTTAAATTAAAATAAGCCAAGGCCGCTAAGAGATGACCAGTCCCTACTGATGGCACCCGTTCACGAACATGACGCATGAATTAGCACCATTCAACTCAACCATTTTGAAGGGAGCTAAATGATCCAACACACCCGCCACCATCAGCGAGACATTACAGTGAGCATGACATACTCTCAGCCGCCATTGCACATTCAAGTCAATGAAAGAAGTACTCAGTAAATGGTAGCTTTATAGTAAGTACATAGTGCTCACACATGTGCTACGCAATTATATAATACTAAGAGATTGAATTTATACAAAGCAAAGATAGTTTTTGAAATCTTCAGCAGCTCCAACAGTATTTTCAAATGTTAATCAATTAGTTGAGGTTGTGGAGCTGGACCAGCATTGAGCCAAGCATTTTTATCAGCGATGTAATCCCCCAAATTATAGTATGCCTGCTTGCATAGTGTGCGTTTTATACAAGATTTGAATTTCGTCTCATTCAGTTGAAGTATGTGGGGAGGAATTATATTATAACATTTTAAACAGTACCCCATGAAAGACGAGTCTACTTTTGCCAGTCTGAAACCTGGTTGAGCTAATAAATCCCTACTTCTAGTACTATAATTATGTCTTTCGCCTCTTTTACTAAAAAGATGTAAATTTTTTCTTACGTACATGATGTTTTCATAGATATATTGACAAGGCACCGTCATGATGTTAATATCCTTAAACATTTCCCTAAGAGAATCGCGCCTGCGGAGATTATATATGGCTCTGATGGCTCTTTTCTGCAGAATAAAAATAGACTTGATGTCTGCAGCCCGTCCCCATAGTAAAATACCGTATGACATAATACTATGAAAGTAACTAAAATAGACCAGCCTCGCAGTATCTACATCAGTAAATTGACGGATTTTTCTCACAGCATAAGCCGCCGAACTTAGCCGTCCTGCAAGGGATATTATATGAGGACCCCATTGAAGCCTTGAGTCGAGCGTGATCCCCAGAAAAACAGTTTTATCAACGAATTCTAGTTTCTCTTGATTCAATATTATCTCACAATTACTACTTTTGACATTTGGTAACGAAAATCTTATGCACTTAGTTTTTTTCCCATTTAATACTAAATTATTAGCAGTGAACCAATTTTGGACCTGCAATAGGGCATTATTTACGTCGTCAAGATTTAATGCACGTCTGTTAATTTTAAAAATTAAGGAAGTATCGTCAGCAAATAACACCATTTGTGGTTGAGTTTTTAACAAATAGGGTAGATCATTAATATATACTAAAAAGAGGAAAGGACCCAATATCGAGCCTTGAGGTACACCCATTTTTACTTTTAAACCGAGTGAATTGACTCCATTTATTTGAACTTGCTGTTGTCTATCATTTAAATAAGATTTTACTAAACTGAGCGCAAGTTTTCCAAGGCCGTAATGCTCAAGTTTCAAGAGTAATGTTTCGTGGTCGACGCAATCAAATGCCTTGGAGAGGTCACAAAATATTCCTATGGCGTCTTGGGCTTCTTCCCATGCCGCAAATATGTGTTTTAATAAGGTGACACCGGCGTCAGTCGTACAACGTCCCTTGGTGAAACCATATTGTTGATCGTGTAAGATTTGGTTGGTGTTAAAATGATTGAGCATTTGATTAAGCATTACCTTTTCAAACACCTTGCTGAAGACCGGCAACACGGATACGGGTCTATAATTATTGGTGTCTTCACTATCCCCGGATTTGAAAAGTGGTATTACCTTACTATATTTCATTAGATCCGGGAAGACTCCTTGATCAACACACAAATTAAATAGTAAGGCCAAGTACGGCGCTATAGTCTCAATAATGGAGGTACAAACTTTAATAGACATTCCCCATAGATCTTCTGTTAATTTGATTTTGATTTGCTTGAAAGCTTTTATTACTGTTACGGGGTTTATATGCTTGAATTTAAATTCAATCGCGCAGGATGAAACGTTTGCTCTTAATAAATCAATAGAACGCGAGGGCGAGGACTTTATGGTTTCAGTAGTTTTAAGTGGGATATTGGTAAAGAAATTTACAAATTCTTGCGCAACTTCTTTGTTTGTGCATACGAGACCACGTGAGGTTTCTAGAGTGAAATCATTATTATGTTTTTTATTCCTGTTAGTTTCGTCATTGATAATTCTCCAAACCGTCTTTATTTTATTATCGGCTGATTTAATCTTGTTGCTAATGTACAAGGCTTTAGCTACCTTGCAGGTATTTTTAAAAATTTTAGAGTAAGTAGCAACGTATTTATTAAAAGTTTCAGAGTTAATATAAGGCTTAAGGCCATAAAACTCAAACAATTTTTCCCTACTTTTCCTAATACCCTTAGTTGCCCAGTCACTGAACAAAAAATTTGGGCAAATAGTTTTTGTTTTCTTTTTAAAAGTATCATTGAACTCGGTGCACACTACCGAAAAGAATTCCTCATAAAATTCATTTACATTGTTTTTGATATGGCCCGGTATAAATAACTTACTAATTAAGTTATTATTAAATCTATTTAGATTGCTGGGTGTTACTTGTCTAGATTGTATCTGAATTTTTTGTAATGGTGTTATGGACTTGAAAGCAACGAATTGACCGCTGTGATCAGAAGGGAGATAATTTACAATGGCTTTATCTAAGTATTCGCAGCAACAAAAAACATTATCAATACATGTAGCAGAACTTGTAGTTATGCGTGTTGGTTCTGTAAACACATTTGACAAATTGAATGATTTAAAGAGACTTAATAATCGAGTGCTATTTGAACTATTCTCTAAGATATTAATATTGAAGTCACCACAGATAATAAGCGATTTTTTACCTGTTGCAAGTTTTGCTAAAACATCTTCCATTACCGACTCATATATATTCAGGCTTACCACTTTATTATTAGTATTATTACTAACCATTGTGGTGTTAATAGCACAAGACTTTGACATACTACTTATGTCTGAGTTTATATAAAAAGCTAATAGCCTTGCTATTATGTGTCTAAAACTAACAGGCAGATACACAGTATCCCTAGTCGATTTTAATTTTTCCACAAAACAGTTGGTGTCAAAATACACAAACTTGTCACTATAATGACTAACTAAGAAGTGCATATGCTTATTAAGCATATGGATATAATTGTTTTGCCTATTTGTCAATTTTTCAAAATATGGGAAAGCACACAATATTATTTTACTACAATTTAACTTTAACAACTCAGTTACCCAGTCGGTGCTTTCTTCTTTTTTGACTTTAGAACTATTTCCTACAAATACAGTAATGTTGGTTTTGGTATTATATACATTTCCTGTTACTGCTGCCATTATTCGTTTGTAGGTTGACCCTGGCATACAATAATTTTGAGTAGAATAACACAGCTTGTTACTAATTAATTTACCTAAACCTCTTCCTATACTATCTGAGAACATAACTGAATGATAACAGTCATGACTACTGAAAGATGGACAACTACCAATCTCAGGCTGTACCACTTGAGATAGATCTGGTACTATATCAGATATTATATCTTGGTTGAGGATACAGTCTTGAGACAAACTCTCAGTCTGGGACGGGTCCTCCGTTGCCTCAGGCTGGACAGCAACAGGATTTGAAACCTTCTGACAACTACACTGACACCTAACTAATTCATTAGCAGCAAGAATATGTTCTTTAATTTGGCTCTGAGAGCCCACATATTTAAAGTAAAGGGAACTAAGTCTACCCTCAAGTACCTGTATTTCAGACTGTAAGCGCTGCGTATCAATTTCATAGATTTTTGACTTGTATACCAAGTTTCGTCTAGATTGGTTGTTAAATACGACCTGTAGAGACGGACCGAACAAACCTGAACCTGAATAAACTGACAGAGAACAGCAAACTTTGCCAGACTTGAAACAGATGCTTCGCCCGCTCGGTGTCACATACGAAGGAAGTAGTAACGAGCTGATGGCGAAAAGTGATCTTTGGAAGAAAAAGATGTAGATCAGTGTTTCCTGAGCCGGAGTCAAATAAATTAGAATACGGGCAGGAAGATGACATGATAACGATCTAGAATCTAATAGTTCTTGTGAGGCTGCATCTCGAAGCAGATGGATAACCGACTTTTAATGATTTTATACTGAAGATCACGTCTAGACGAGTAGTGTTAATGATTTGAAAAAAAATATGATTAATTGGAACATTTTCTCAATAATGTATTATGTGAATATTTTAGATTATGTTTATAATACAAAGTTAAATTAATTTGTAAAGTTATGTCTAACGCGGATAAAAAACTGAGAATGGCGCAAAATCTACAAAGCGTATTTTTCTTAAACCTTTACCACTTTAAAGATAATTTAATTATTGATCTTTTAGTATACGTGTTTTATTAAAATACCTTTTGTTTTGTGTATAATAAATTAATAATGCGTCAAATTGGGGACAGTGCTCCTTGATGGGCGAGTCCTATTACTGGCTGAACGTACGACGCGTTGCGTGAGCTCAGTACAGAACACGCAAGCTAACCACTCAAGGTCACTGGCATATATCTGCGTCTTAAGTCTATTTTGACGTCTAGATTTTGTGAGATCCTTTTTAAAAATATATATCAGTCTTATATGGAATTGACACAATTAACGTCCAGTAATTGTTGGGTTCTATCTAGGTATCAGTTCATAAGAAGATCCGTTTATTAAGGACCTTAGTTATAACTAAGGTAAATAAGGGAAATTATCACGGGTTTATTATACGGTCTCTTAGTTGTATACGTCCTACGAGACCCTGTAATATACACGTAATAATTTGGACCGGATCCTTTCGACCTTTAAGGGTCCTACGTTGACAGATTCGACTTACGTCATTCGAACTCAATTATACCTCACACGCCGAATCAACGGACCATGTACAATTATTCATAGAAATACGAATTTTGTGAAATTAATTTACTTCGGTTTTCTTCGGCGAGCCTCGGCTGAGTTCGGCAGGCTGGGGAAGCGCTTGATTGTCGGGGAATCCTCTTATGTTACTGAAATTATAATGTGCTGGGAGAGCATCTGAATGAAGTGGTTCAGATAGTGGTATTATATACGTAAGTACTTTGTACACTCTTAGGCATTATTATGAGCCTGGAATTATATTTATTTTATGTTCGGAAATTCAATATTATATTGATGTCATGATTATTCCTCACGAAGAAAGATTAAAATTTTCTTCTCGTCGTAACTATACAGGATGGAAGGGACATCGCCGCGAATCCGTTTACCATGGATTCAGTACATCATTGTAGACCCCCTGCGTTAAGATTTTTCGTCGGTAATTTAAAAAAATTCGCTGTTCCATGCATTTTGACCGAGTAGGTATTGCACTTCTGTAGGAAACAGCAGTTTTTTTTTTAAATTACCGATGATAAATTATAACGCAGTGGGGTCAAGAATGATGTACTGAATCCATGGTAAACGGATTCGCGTCGATGTCCCTTCCACCCTGTAGATAGTTCGTTATTTCTAGTTAAAAATGAACTAAGCCCAATAGGTGGCCTTTCTGAAAGGTTTACCGTTGCATCGTTGAAATATGTAGAAGTATGTAGTAGTTGTGATTTCCCGTACAAACCCATGTACATTGTACAAAGAGGGTTCATACTACTTAAATAAGCGTTTACCGGTAATTTAACCAAAAAACCCTTCCAACCTAAACATTAATACACAATAGGTACCCACAACTGCAAATCAACCGAAAATCAACACACCCAGCTATGGAAACTATACTCATACATTACCAAGTATGGCCCACAAAGGATCCACAGTACCAACGAGCCCTATTCATTATTTCGGCCCAAAATCCATTGTTTAATACAAAATACGATTCCCCTTAGATTTATCGTTCTTGATTCGGAAAGCGAACAATTAAGTCTCCTGCGAATTGATTTTGACTAATTAAACACTTTTATTGCTTGTATAGGGCCTGATAACAACGGATTTGGGATTGGTGGAATATTCTGAAATTAATCGTTCTGTGTTTAGTGGGAATCTGTAATTTGAGGTTTGATGTTGAATTGGGTTACCTGGTTTCTTTGTTCATTTTTGAGTCTTTGATTTCTGATCGCGACGGGATTTTGTATTGAAGAAAGTTAAAATTCTGTGTTCAACTTAAACATAAACGAAAGTATATTCAACTTTTAAGTCGATTGTTACTTTTTTTACAACATTATTCAAAGAGTTAAGACTGCCGTTTTAAAGCTCAAGGAAAACAAACGTTCAAGATGCGTTTTATTCAGCATTCTACTCTACCCGTGCTTTGAAAGCATCATCTAAAGACGGCCTGATTGTTAGAGTGATTAAGACTCTGATTTATGCCAGTGACCTTGACTGGTTAGCTTGCGTGTTCTGTACTGAGCTCACGCAACGCGTCGTACGTTCAGCCAGTAATAGGACTCACCCATCAAGGAGCGCTGTCCCCAATTTGACGCATTATTAATTTATTATACAAAAAACAAAAGGTATTGTAATAAAACGCGTATTCATCAATAATTAAATTATCTTTAAATTAGTGAAGGTTTAAGAAAAATACGCTTAGTAGATTTTGCGCCATAAATTTCATTATGTAATATAAACATAATCTAAAATATTCACTTATTAATTTATTTAGAAAATGCTCTAATTTGACATATTTTTTTTTTAATTATTAACACTACTCGTTTAGACGTGATCTTCAGTATAAAATCATTAAAAGTCGGTTATCGTCGCCTTAATCTAACCGATCATTATTGATTAAAGCTTTGGCTTGTATTTTGCAATAAATTACGGAGACTAGTTTCCAAAGCTACTAAGCTGAAGCTGATCCCCCTTTGGCGCATCGTAATCCGCAGGTAAAATTGGCCTAAGAGTCTTTCCCAGATGTTTCTTTGCCAGTATGTATAATATAGATAGCTACCTATCCATACTTTTTCTCGGGAGGCAAGAGTTGTATAGATTCAAGTTTTATATGCGAACAGACAGCTGTGCTGCTGGGGGGTTTGTTGCGCCACTTCTTCTTCCCAGCTAAAGCACTAGGAAGTGGTGAAGGGTGGGCGTTTTTGGGGGACTGTCTCATGTAATTTTTGACGTTCGAAAAGTGCTGATTCTCAGCCTACTTTGAATAAATGACTTTTGTTTTTTTTTTTATTTTATGCTTACTATTTTTTGCCAGTTTTTTTATAAGTTCCATGTAATAGGAGAGGACTGGTAAGCTGGTTGCCACAAATTCAGGCTCTGGAGTGTTACTGAGAATTGTGTAGTGAGTTAACCGAAAAACAGTCAAGATTTAAGATTCAAGACAGAGACACAGTCCAGACAGTTTCTGAATTTAACCCAAGACACCTTGCTACGCAGTTGCCTCAACCACCAAACCAATGAAGTAGTCAATTATCTACAATTCTAGTCACTATGATAATATTCCAGTTAGAAATAATGTACCTAATTTTCTTTCTTGCGATTACAGCGGACTTTCTAACAGGTGACCATCACCATTGTCTTTTAGCTGTTAAAATGAGTTAACCGTTTCCCATTTTTGTTATTACCATTAACTATAATTGTTATCATCATAAGTAAACAATGATACCCAATGTTGTTGAACCCATTCAAACATTAAAATTCACAGAGCAATATCAAAGCCTTTTCTGGCGAGTTTTATCTGTATGAAACTGAAACAAACGTTGCCTAGCAACCTTTGAGTCGCTTCTTATTAAGATTCTGTTCCTTTGCTGAATATAAGTTAGTAGGAATAGTCTCATGTCTCATATATGTACACCATTGTTTGAGTAACACGCCAAAGTCAAATTATTTATTTCGAATAGGCACTTAAAAGGTACTTTTGAATGTCAATATTTAGAAAAAAATAGAAATGATTCTAGTCGCCCCTTCCAAAAGGTAGTTTCATAAGGAGAAGAATCGGCAAGAAACTCCACCGTAAAATGTTATTGTGGTTTGTCTAGTGTTTTGTTATATTCAAGCTGACCCGCGACTTCGCCCGCCTGGCGTTTTCTAAAATAAAAGTAACCTAAGTTGAGTTAATGAAATAAAATAAATTCTTTGAAAAACATTTGCTTCTGCAGCCAATTCATAATTTTACTAAAAACCATTCTCCGTTTTCAGCCAACAAAATAATCCGCGAAAAGTCTTCCCCACTTAAACCTCTCCTTAAAAGTAAAAAAACGATTCCCAAAGAAGAAACTACCATCCCATAACCCATGAAGCTATTACACCACCATAATAATGTGCAAAGTGTAACGGAGCGCGCTTCGTGAATGCACGCCAAGGAATTCTTTTATCTCAGCAATTTGCGAAACGAGCTCCGTGAAAGCTTCGTAATCCTACTTGATCTGATGTAATTGTGATAGATTCGGTATTAGGTATGCAAGTATTTTGACTGGTTTGAAGTTATGGATATTGAATAAAGATTTCTATGGTGGGGATCAAAATGACTATGTTTATGGTAAAATTTTAGTTACACATTTTTTTTTTTATTGTAATGTTGTTTAGAAAAGACGAATAACAGAAATTCAGTGTTAAAAGTCCATGTCCTTTTCACTACCGGACCACCAGACGTACTGTAAGGTACCATCTACATAATATTATCGGTATCTCGACTAGTCGTACTCGGCGCTTCTCCTCCACATTTATTATGCGCTCGGCCAAAGTATGGAACCCTCTGCCAGCATCTATGTTCCTTCCGCCAACCCGTCTGCCTTCAAAGTAACCGTGAACAAGCATCTTCTGGGCACTCTCGTTCCATCGTAGACCTCATACATTACGCTTTCGATCAAGGTCAAGTGCGGACAGAAGAAGCAATAAAAAAAGTGTAAGGACTATTTGTGTTCAAAGGAGCCTATCAAAAAGTGACAGTGTTTGCAGTTTTGATACTCACAAAATCCCGAAGGTTTGAAAACTTAATATTCTTAGGTTTGGCGTTGAGTTGACCGTTAAAAGAACGCAATTCTAACATTTTTGTACACAGCATTATTTTATATATTAGCTTTTTCCTCATTCGCAGTTGAAAAACTTTTATTTCAGATGTCAGAAAATACAGGAAATATACAACAATTTTCTTTTGCGAAACATTATACTCCGAACTTACTTTCTAAAAATCAGTACTAACTTTACCCGTGTCGAGCCAGAATTAGGAGGAAACCAGAAAAAGTCTCAATTTGGCAAAAAGTAAAGGGTCAATTAAAAATAATTTGACACGCGCCCTCGACACGTGAGCGGATCGATGGGGAAATGTTTTGTATGCTTTTATTTAGTACATTTTTTTTTTTTTAATGTAGCAAGTGAGGGTGCGGAATCAAGTACCTATTTGGTAAGCAGGTGTGACATTACCTAAGGGGTAAAATTATAGGAGATGCAAAAAAGCATGTTTTTTAAAAGCGATAGATTTTACCAGAAAAAATAAAATTATATTACAATTTTTTATTTCAAATAAAAGAAAAAAATAATAATTGCGGTAAAAATAATGCAAAGAAAAAAAACACAAACACGAAAGAACAAGTTGAGGGAAAATATGCGTCACATTCACGCAAAAAGGCTCATCGCTCAGCATAATGCTGCGACCCTGTGGGAGACAGAGCCTCAGCGCCGGTTTGAAATGGCATTGCAGCAAGTCCAGGAGGAGATAGCGAGACTAAATCGACTGTTTTCACAAAGATTTTCCTCAGACAGCAATAGTGAAAGAAGGGAATAGGATGATAAGATAGGAATATAGAATAGACTCGTACAGACTGGTACGATATCGCAGCCTGTCGCGCCCGCGATATCACACCAGTCTGTAAGAGCCTTTACACTATTCTGTCCCTTTTCACAAAATCACTCCCACAGAAAGCAGGAAAGATATTACACATAAAAAAGGCAGAAAGAATGCTAAGCGAAAACGAAGAAATAGCGCGGGCGGTGCGATGCGATGCTCTCATCATTTCAGGCCTCTACCAAATAGGGGGGAGGGGGGGGATTACCATAATCGCTACGCTTGGCAGGCGGGTGCGCGATCGCAGTATGGTGTTATATGCATTGAGAACGCTGCTGTCCAGTCACTAGTAAGTCCCTTAGTCACCTTTTACGACACCGACGGGAAGCGCGGATATATTTTATGTTAAAACAAGGAATATCCTGCGGAAAAAGTTGCGGGCAGAAGCTAGTATTATCAAATCCCTAAAAATAATTTATTTTAACAAAAAGAATTTCAGAATTCATTTCAAGCATGAATGGAAATAAACGCCAATATTCCAATACCCTAAACAACCGACCGATCCCCTATCACCCTTTAGGTTCAATACAAAAATATCTAGATTACGTGGTTTTAACAATAAATTAGGTTTTCGAACAAACGTTATGTCGGGACCGCTCGATACGATCGCTGTGCTTACATGTTGTGTTATTTGTAACTGGTTGTAAAATGGCAACAGGATTTATTTTTAATTTGCTGTTGATTATTACTTACGTCATTTGCAACCATAAAGAATGGAATGGTCATTATAGACTGTCACCGGTTGCACTGGAAGACGTAGCGTTGGATTGCCTCGCATAAGGTGGACCGATGGCCTATTAAAGGCCGCAGGAATCCGCTGGATGCAGGATGCATGGAAGTCGTCAAAGTGGAGTGAAGAAGGGTATGTCCAGCAGTGAACGTCTTTCAGCCGAAATGATGCTGCCGAATCAGTACTTGCTTACTTAAATAATGTTTTGATACAATTAAATCGACAATCAAGAACTCATTACAGCTAAAACTCGTGCATTATCCATAAAATCCTAACAATCACAACTCCTACACAACTCTCGTACAACCGCTAACCAATCGCAGTTCCACAACACAATCACAAAGCCAATTATAATCCACAAGCCCCATACAAACGACTATTACCGAAGCAATACTCTCCTTTGACTACCCCGTCAAAAGTTCCGTGTAATTCGGAAAATTTCCAACGTCCGCACAACTAGAAGTACCCAAAAAGTACCAAGCGGGCCCTAAAAGTGGCGTGCCGACACTAAAAAGTACCAACGGAACCTAGGCGGCGCGATATAACCATTATGATAGCGAAGACATTTTAACCTCGCGGGGCGCGGATAAGCGTACGGGCATGAAATTAGCGAATTGTTCGAGGTTTTTGTGTTATCTGAAAGAAAAGGAATTCCTTTTTTTCTAAAGATAATTTTATTGCGTTAGCACAATTTAAAATTAAACTCGCAAGCTATGGATACTACGATAGTCTAAGAATTAAATTATTGAGTAAAGCAGAGGTCGAGTCGATAAAAAGACGGCCAAGTCTAACACAATTCTAAACAATGACATACTACAAGATACACTTACTTTTTTTAAATAACCAAGCAAAAATGCTCTTTCAGAACTCAGAATATAACAAGGTGCGTTTGTTTGTCGCATGATTACACCTAAAAGGCAACAGGATGACAATATGACTTCTCATAGGAGTTTTATGTTCCGGCAAAGACAGGTATCTCCCTAAGGATATGCATGTTAAAAAGTGTTTTATATTGAACGATGCAAAATATACGTTATTTTGTTTTCTTGTTGATCGTTTGTGCGTTGTACTGAGATACGTCAATGTTACCTCATGTCAAAAAGGCTTAAGGATTCATTTAAGTTTGGGTAGTGGAAATGTAAAAAGACAATAGAATACAAGAGATTTGGTAACATTAAAATCGATTTTAACTCAAAAAAAGATACTTTATTTCTTGAAAAGATTTTGTAACATTTTTTTCCCTAGGGGCTACTATCTCTATAATACAGTCGTCATAATCCCGTTAGTTCCCTGACCCAACAACAAGAGAGAACTTTTCTAATTTATTCATATCACGGTGCCCTCCGTTTGTAAAGTTGTTTCAAAGTTTCTGCGAACAATACGGATGAACGTTTCAAAGAAAAATAATTCGTACTCAAACATTGAGATATAAGTACCAAGATTGGATATAGACTTGGAAATATTATGGTAATCAGTCCACGATATGTTTTTGGTAGGACTCTGCTGAGGTATGTATGTAAATTTGATGTGCTGATTATTTCGGCATCGGTATATATTGTGGTAATTCACTGAAAAAAATATTCCCTGTGAAGATTTTCGTGGAATGTGTGTGAACTGCGTACTTATTTTTATTACTCATAAGGATTTAACAGTTTATTGAAGTGTAGTAAATATTAGAATAAACTTTGTTTCCAGTATAAGCCTCATTTCGGGGTAGTTCCAGGCTAAAACGTAAAAGTTAGAACGTTTAATGATGTTAATATATTATATAAACATCTTTAAACGTATATTATGCATATATATACATAACATCGAAAAGAGACTATCAACTCAACTATATAGTATGGACCCACAAATTGTAAGCAAACTGGCTCTATCCGGCCTTAGAAATAGTGAACTTAGTTTGAATCCCCTATACCACTTTAGCTAATAACTTCATAATTAATTCTACGAATTAATTCCAAAGTAAGTTGAAAAATTCAAGAGAGCTTACAGTATTCGTTAAATATTTCGAAATTTGTGCGGTATTCACCATTATCATTTTATGGTGAAAGCATCAAATTTTCTTAATTATGATGTACCACAACACCACGACATTGTTGACGTTTTTTCCCAAAAAAGGACCTTTATTTAAATTCCAGACAGGCTAATTTCCTCTGAATAAAGGGTTCGAGTCAGCGAGATGAGTAAATATTTTTAAAACGTGAGAGGCCGTGATATTATTTTGTTAAAATGCCATGCGAGCCTGATCGTATTCGGAATCACAAAGTGTTAAAAAATAAATTCTTAAAATAAATTATTACGTAGGCACTGGGAAACTTTGCTGATTCGTTTTCGGAAAAAAACTGGTAACAAACGTTTTTATTAGAACTTCTGAGTAATTGTTATTGATATTTCATTAAAAGCTTACGAAAGTAGATATTTTGTGTAAGACGAAAACGTTATCGAATAATCATGGAAGTGATAAAATTGCTGATAACTCCAACCTTCTTATGAAATAATATCTGGTACAACAATAACATAATCATTATGTACGTATTACTTATTCCATAAACATAATGATTTTTCGTAGAACGAAGGGAACAAAATGATGAAATTGTTTATATTTTATTATTTATTTAAAAATCATGGTCCTGTACCCTAATTGCGTAACACAGTTTTATATTATATATTTCGAATCCATTGCTTCTTAAGTTAGAAAATTCTGTCTGCTCAACAACTTAAATAACGCAATGAATTTTTTTGAACTGTCAAATTGAAACCGATTCCTTCTGATAGTGTTTTACGCAATTAGCCTGCAGTTTTATTTGCTTTCCATAAAATTCACCAGCAGTCACTAATTTTAAAATCTTTTGTCACTAATCTTTCTTTTCTTTTTTTTCTTTTCTTTTTTTTTTAAAAAAACGTTGCCCCGCACTAGGAATTTCTCCTGTCTGTGTGAATCTTACTAGAAATAGTCTAGAACAAACAATGCTATTTCAACTGCGATATTATTTTTAAATGGTATCTTGTAAAAACATTTTTAATATTAAAATGCTAAGCTAAAGAAACGCAAGTACATGGTATACGGGGACAGGGTAATTTCCTCTAAATAAAGGGTCGGGTTACAGAGAGGAAGAGAACAAAATATTGTTATAAATGTACGGGGACGACATTAGACCGTGACGTGTACTGTTCGACTGTAGTGACACCACGCGTTGTGTTGGGAATGAGATAGTGTTTCTATTGATTTTTTTTCTAAGGAAAGTTTGTGTCAATTTAATGAAAAATTTGGCTTCTAAAAATCAATAGCGTACATTTATTTGTGATTGAAAAAACTAACATCACTCTCTCCTTCTCTACAGGACGAAAATTAGATGGTGTATGATTAAATTACAATTTTTTTTATTGAAATATTTGTAAAACTAATGATTTAATTTGAAATTAAGTTACATGTAACGAAATAAACACTGATCTAGGTACAATAGTGTAACCTTTACTTAAGTTGTTTCTGACAACTCTGTTTTCAAAGTATGACTAATTATTTTCGTTTTAGTAAGTGCTAAATCATTTAGCGTTGAATAGCATGAAACTACGAGCCCTTTTTTTTCTGGTTGGGAAATTATCAAATAACTTCTCCTACTCTGGGCGGAGCGGGAGGGCGTGTCAAACTTTTACAGTCTAAAATCCACCCGTGTTCCTTCATTCGCCTGTGTGCCTGGGCTACGATATCCGTTTCGGACAAACTCGCAACCCTGGCAGGCATTGGCCCTAACGAAACCCTTCAGTTGGTCACATCTCTTTGAGTCGCGCGTGGAACACTACGCGCCGTCGAGCCGGGCCTGGACCTTATCGGACGGCGAGCTATCCATCGCTCACCGTCCGCAAGCACGCGCCTACGGTGGCCGCGATCCAACTCGCGATTCCCGACGCCCGGGACGTTTTTCGCGGTGACTAGGGGCGTGAGGTCGCGAATTTTGCGTCTCCCTCACGTGTTTCGTGAGGATTTCTGCTTCGCAAAAGGAGGTGACGGCCTCCCATGCACTCTCGCTCCGAACCATGGCCTGAACCAGGGCTGGACACGAGAGATCGCCGCCGCCAATCACCTCCGTGAGGACACGGTGTTGCTCCGCCCAAGCCGGGCAGATCTCCACCGTATGCTCCACTGTGTCCTCCGGGCGATCTACACAGTGGTGATACCCGGGCGTTTCGTCCCGCTTTATACTGAACAGGAACCTCCCGAAACAACCGTGTCCAGTGAGGACCTGCGTCAGGCGGAAGGTGAGGATGCCGTGACCCCTCTTTAGCCACTCCTCAAAGAGGGGACTTATCGCCACAATTGTGACGTGCCCAAAATAAAGTTCACCATGGAACCTAAACAAAAAATTATACATATCAAACCTTTATCAAAAATAGGAATTCTCACGGAATGTCAAATATCTGGTCACACTATTCAACTCAAGTGCGGCGCTCCTCCAATTTCCTTGTCGAGACAGCCCCTTTCAACCCACTGGAACATTAAAAAATACAGAAATAAACTCCACCATTTTTTTCGCGTTTTATAAGCATTATTTGCGGTTGTTTTCATCAAATTATCTTAAGCCTAATTAGGGGTAAAGAATGTCTTTGAATTGTGCGGTTATCTTTTACATATTTTAGGAAGATATTCTCTTTTATTCGGAAAGGGTTATGAATTTATTAGGAATTACTTTACTTGAGGCTATTTTAATTCGTGCCGATTTCGCTACCACCGACAGGTTTTGGTTGAAAATACTTTTACATCTATCAACGACAAAATAAAACACAATTTACATAGCGTAGGTTTATCGTATTTCTGCGAGTAATAGAAATTATTAGATACAGATTAATTTCCGATTTGAGAAATGGATAAAAGTGTGTTTTTAGTTGTTCAGGTCAAACTTCAGGGAATTTTTTATGTAGGTATATTAAAATGTCGGAAAAACCAATATCCACTATAATAATCATAGGTCACACGAATGAAACTAAATAATGTATATTCTGATAGAACATTACTTTTCAGCCTACATCTACAGTCAACCAAAAACCTTTTTCAGCCATAATATTAAAGGCCTAGCCTAGATCTCTTCCAGTTTTTTGAAGCTGAATTTATTATCAGACTTCGTGCCCTATCTGTTGTTCCAGCCAAAAGTATTTCATATTTTTCGTGTTATGTCGATAAAAACATGAATTATTTTGTGCTTTAGCTAAGATAAAAATAGCTTAAGGGCCGGGAAAATTGAAGCTGAACATTTAGTGGAGATGAAAGTAGACGAGTGTTTTATACTTAAAAATTAGGTAGCTTAATCGTGGTATAGTATCTAAAGAATAACATAACATCACGGCTGCATTCTACAAAGGGTAAGGCAGAAGTGTAACTACAGCAAGCACGATTCTACGACAACTCGACCCCGCGACAACTCAGCCAGGAAAACTCGCCCCGAAAAATCGACCCCAACAACTCAACACTAAGACAACTCGACCTCTGCTAATCGCCTCCGACATAGGAATGGCCACAATAGTAAATTTGAACCCCTACTAATATTAACATACCACAATCAGTTTCTTTGGAGGATGCCAGTGAGACCACAAGTAGGAATGGTTCACTTAATATTATAACACTGTAATTTGAAAACATTGTAAAAGCCATTTTTTTTAAAAAGAGTTTGTTTATTTTAATGTTTGTTTGTTTATTTATTTACTCAAAAACAAAGGATTGTTGTATACGTTAAAAATACAGTTTTACAAAATAAGTACTATAATATATCTACAAACGTGTGGGTGAGCACTGCTCTCCTAGCTAGGTTATGAAAACTTGTGTTAAGGAGAAGAAGAGTAACCGTGGAGTTTCTTGCCGGCTCGAATCTTCTCCATAGGAAACGGAACCAATTGGAACCGTGAACCTAGCTTCTGACGTTTCATAAGTGCCCATATAGGCTTATGTGAAATAAAAATATTTTTGATTTGATTGATTGATTGGATATTTTTAGGGTTCCGTAGTAAAACCAGGAACTTTTGTATAGATTCTTCTAAGTGACTTTGCTATTTAAGCCAATAGTTTTTTCGGTTACAACCACAGAGTTGACTTGGTTTTTCATTGGTTTTTAGAAAATGAAAAAAACATATTTTTGCCGTCGATAAATCAATGTAGTCCTAAAAATATTAAACAGGCAAGTAGGTAACTCCCCAACTACAAGTAACTATACGACCAACTTGGATGTAGCGCTCGCCAACCGCTACCGCGGCACCGCTTGTTTCGCTCGTTCGGTTCGCGCGTTGGTCACAGTTTTAACCTAACCCATTTGGTCGGGGTGCCCTAGCTTAGTTACTACGATCAATTCTATCCGATTCCACAAATTAGTCAGTTTACGTTTGACAAGTGAGAGGTGACAAAGGTATGCCGGTCACCAATGAGAGTGGAACCGGCGAGAGATGTAGTGCGGTGTCTCACAGGGATCCATCCTGGGGCCGCATCTGTGGGATATCGGGTATGACTGGGTGCTTCGCGCTGACCTCCCAGGCGGCGTCAGCGTTGTTTGGTACGCTGACGACACGCTGTTCCTAATGCCGGGGAGGTCGCACTAAGCGGCGGCCGAATTAGCGACACGTGGGGGTTGCGACAATCGTCGAGAGGATCCGGCAATTGGGACACGAGGTGGCTTTGCACAAGTCCGAGGCCATGAGTTTTCATGGTCCTCGGAAAGCGCCACTGTCAGGTTCCCAAATAACGTCAGCAGGAGTTCATATCGGCGTCGAGTGCACGATGAAGTACCTGGGACTCGTCCTCGACAGCCAATAGAACTTCGTAGAGCATTTCCGACGTTTGGCTCCCAGACTGGAGCGCGTCGGGGCTGCCTTGAAGCGGCTCCTGCCCAATCTAGGGGAGCCAAACGCCTGCTACCGGAGGCTCTCCGGGGGAACGTGTGGTCTATGACCCTTTACGGGGCACCGGTGTGGGCGCGTTCCTTGAGGCAGCGACTAGCCCGCCGTTTGAACGCGTCCCAAAGGGTCGTGGCCATCAGGGTGGTCCGAGGATACCTCATGGTCTCCGGTGAGGCGGCGAGCCTCCTTGCCAGATTGCCGCCATGGGATCTGAAGGCGAAAGTCCTCGCACAGATCTGGGAGTGGCGCGAGAAAGCGAAGCACCACTGCACCGGGGCGTTACTCCGCTGCCGTGAAAAATCACGGCACAACTGACAGAGTTCCGGCGGGATCTCATGGCGACATAGAGAGTGCAATCGTCGTTATCCAGCGCTGGGCACGTTACAATTGCGGCGATAAGTCCCCCCTCTCTGAGGAGTGGCTAGAGAGGCGCCCCGGCGTCCCCACCTTCTGCTTGACAAAGGTCCTCACAGGATACGGTTGTTTCGTGAGGTTCCTGTTCCGGATAAGGCGGGACGAAACGCCCGGGTGTTACCACTGTGTGGAAGTTTGCCCGGCTTGGGCGGAGCACCGCCGTGACTATTTATAAATTGTAAACGAAAAGGAAACAATATTGAAGTCATAGGCCAGGAGCGAGTAACCTATTGCATAAATCGTCTAAAACAAAACGGCATTATCAAGTCAAAATATCTCTATTGAGCGTTAATAACGTAACAATCACAGTCATAAAGTTTAGCTTAAACGGTCCAATATATCAGCTGGAAACACCCGGCGATAAGCGTAAGCTGGTAGAGTGCTATCTAGGTTTAAATCAGATGTTATCTTAATACGATCACTATCGTTTTGATACTAAATTTTATTATCTTGTGTATTATCTCTAACTGGATTTGTACCCGTTATGTGACATTAAGCTTGAAATTACATCAGACTTAAACATAATTGACGAAATGTGGGTTACTATATACATCCCTGTCCAACCTTTTGGGATAAATAGGCGTGATACTACTTTACTTTGTCTTTATCTAGGTTCTCTTTAAAAAGTACTAGCAAATCGCAGTACAATCACTAAATAGGGGAAACTTGGTACTTTTTAACACATAAAACTGCTCGAATGTCTAGATAGCCGAGACTATGAGAGAACTGGAGTGTTCGAAAACAGCTCATTACAACTTTTTGCTACTTTTAAGGAGAGAAAGCAAAAAGACTTTAAGATTCCTCGAAAAAGAAAAAAAGTACTTAGCCGTTTTTATTTCCTTTAGATTTGTGCAACTGAGCAGTTATTTTCAATAAGAGTTTCCTTTACTACATAATAATTGTTATAACTTATTATATTAGGTAACTAACAACATTTTTCTTTTAAATATATTAATAATACGGTAATTATTAATAAATAATATAATGATATAACAATAATTAAAATAAATAGCAATACAAATAAATAAATAATATAGCAATAATTATTATTTAAAGAAAAACAGTTCATTTAGATAAATGATTAAACATAATTATAATACATAAGTATAGGTACTTATATAAAAATTATCTAAATATTAAAGTACTTTTGCAGATTAAATAATACTTATATAATAGTGTGAAATGTTAGTATCTATTTCTCCTGACTATATTATGTAAATTAAAACTTGTTTCCCAAAAATAACAACTTATTAATCTCCTAAAACAGGGCTTCCTCTCTCGTACCCTTTTGCTGTGCCCTACAGAGTCCATAATGATCTGAATTTTATAGTTACCACCGAAGTACACATTATGGTAAAGCAATAAAGATATTGAGTATTTTAGTGTAGGTAGGTACATTTCTGCCAACGCCTTCGAAAAACTCGGGCATGGTATCGGGTTAGCCAATTACATAAATATTATTTTTTATTATTTATTTATTACCAAAACACTTCGTTTATTTTACAATCTGGTTTTAGCTACACAACAAAAACCTCTCAGGGTTTATCTGTGTGTGGAAATAGGCTAAGCCTCTCGGTTGTGTAATGTGTAAACCTCATCGCCAATAACCTTTGTTTTTATCCACCACCTTTATTCTCAAGACGATTACCAGCAGTTCACCACTCGCCGTAACAAGTTTCACCCTTCACCGGCCATAAACTTGATTTACACGAAAGAATTTGTGCGAAAGAAACTACCCTCGTTCTCTCCAACAAATCAACACGCGACGCTCACAAAACGAAAAACACCTTAACATTTACAGTCCTCCCTTTCACCTTACACTAAAAAGCCTTAACAATGCTTAGACTGCCAGTACATAAACTGTCACGACACACTTTGATTAACATCCGTCTTCGAACATTGCGATTCAAGCCACGAACGAACCTTTATGTCTTAAAAATCCTGCCCAAAAACTCCGAACCAGCGGAGAACCTTTTTTGTAAACCGTTGTAACGCTAAAGTGTTATGAATAACCCTTAACATTAACCCTTTAATAATATTTTTTAAGCCAAAACTCGTCTTACACTGGGTGAATTTGCCGGCGGGCTTTGGCAATTTTAACGCGGGTCGAGTTCAAATGTGATGTAATAACGAATTTCACTCGCTCCGTACGATACAATTTGTGGTCGGTTTGATGGGAACACGGCGTGATGGGTGGTGTTAATGTGTTTTTGGCTATAGTTTGATTTAGAAGGCGTTACAGTTTCCTTGATAGAAGTGTTAAGTTGGTATGCTGGTCAATTTATAATCGTAGCTTGCCTACCAATATATTTATTTTACCATCCTTTTCAACATAGTACCTTTCGACCATCAACTCTCGATACAATAAAATATATCTGCCTACTTAGTGTGATATAATCACTGATATTTTAACAGACTGTAACGAAGGGGTAGTCAATTTTCGTACTCCTAGCTTTAAATCAAAAACAAAGTACCACACCAGAAAGCTCCTAAAATTAAAACAGGAACGTAATTTACAAAAATGAAATATGACAAAAAAACAAAATCTCCTTCGCTCAAAATTTACACCAGCACCTAAAGCGGGTTTGGAACTTGTGTAATTTATTCATAGTCGAGTAATGACACTCGATTACTTCAGCAAGAACCCTTTACTTTGAGCCCGCTTCAAAAAAAGTGTTATTTTTATTAAATGCAAGCAAAATGACTTCGTTTCAATGCCTCAACGTCACGGAAAATTGTCGTGTACCGCGTTTTTATGTTCAAGAAGTGTGTCAGTGGGGGAAGTCAGGTGCGATGGATGAGGTTTGTATTGTACTGGGTTTTGATAGTAAAAAGTATTTGACAGGGATTTATTATAAAAATATTTTGAAGACATGATTTTGGAACTCATCGTCTTTTTAATACTATACTGTCGTGGCTCGTGGCTGTGGTTAAATCTAGAAAGGCCACCAGCTGTTTTAAAAGAAGCAAGTAGTAGACAAAATGAAACGCAGAACAGCATGCAGTGCGGCATGTGGCGAGCGGTTGGTCAGTAGCGATCGCACGGACCCTATCTCCCGAGAGAAATCTTGTTCCTCACCTTTGGGTTGCCTTTATTGGCCGACTGAAGTGAAAAATTACAAGCAACAGAGCTCTCACCTTATTCTTGCCTTTATTGGTCAGCTTGAATGGAGATTCGCAAGAGCAAACATGCTCGGAGGAAAGAAGTATTCCAGTAAAATGCTGGTAGGAATCTTAACCGTACTTCCGGGATTGTCCTGATAGCCATGGAATACCTCTCCACTCCTCAAAAGCACTTCAAGACATGTTGCTCTCTTATCTGTACGATACTATGTCCTAGCAACCGTTTTCGGGGGCCCTTTGTTGAGTGTGCAAATCACCCCCTGCATTTCATCTGTATTTTATATCAGACATTAGTCAAGCAGGGGCCATAGTCTTTCCATAATCTTAGATAGCCATTTCACTTTAGCCACCCAAACCCATAATCCAATATCTTTGTTTCCATATCCTGCAATAGTCCTATGCCAACTGGGGGTTGTCCTTGGTTGCACTTGCATATTGCGAACAGGGATAATCGTCGGTTGGTGCCTCATTCAATTTAAATTGTCTAAGGGGCCTCTGCGAGTTGGTTTCGGCCCCTCGTTCGCCTTCCAAAGTATTTGCTACCACATTTTCCGTGCTGTTCATAATTTATCTTATTTTATGACTTTTCAGTTTTGCTTGAGTTCATTTTTCGATTTTTCTTGATTTGTTATTTATTTATTTTATTTAAAAAAACCTTCTTGGTTTTTTTTAAATTGACCGCCAGTTTGAAAACTTACAGCTAAACAGATATGTTGAGTAATAGCTTAGACAAAAATATGGCCAATTACAAGTTTCCACATGTAGTCTTTAATTAACCTATGAACAGAAAATTGATAGTAGACTATATAAAACACAAGACAGAAAATTGACTATTTACGCTCGAAGAAGGTATTAGATAAGATTCTCTTCAATTGAGTAACACTACAATTGAAAATGTCGATATCAGCACCCAAACCTCATTTTAAGTACTCACTTAACATGTAAGATGAGAAAATTATATTAAAACAAAAAATATCAATATACCGTTAACACTGTTCTGAGAAAAACTAATGTTCCCTAAAACCGTTCAAAACAATCTCAGCTTACAGACAACTAACTTCAAAAATCAAACCAAGAAAAATGGTAAAGTAAATTCTTGTAAATCATGGAAAACATTGCATTACTTATTTATGAAATCTATTCAAATAAATAACGAGACGGGGTCGTTTGACGCATCAATAAACATAAACGCCTTCGCAAGGCCGAGGGAACCATTCGAGGTCGAAAGGTCACTCAATATTTTTGTATCATGCTGTATAGCGGGCTGTTTTGTTTTAGTTCCCAGGAGGTAGAAATCTGGGGTACCTTTATTCGTAAGTAAAAAACGTTAGCTAGAAATGAGTGTGTAATTTCCTAATAATCATTTTATTTTAATCACTTAAGGCTTCTACATACCAGCGCGACTTGTCGCGCGACGCGACACGGCACAAAGGCCCCGCGTGTCGCGGGACGAGCGGTGCCTTTGTGTCGTGTCGCGTCGCGCGACAAGTCGCCCCGGTATGTAGAAGTCTTTATGCACAAACAGAAAAGGTTCGAGTGAAAATTTTGTTTATTTCAAGGCAACTCAGATATGAATGATGACTAATGATTAGTTGATCAGATACCTATTGATCAACCAAGCGTGGTTATGACTACAATCCAAAATGCTTTTTTACTATCAACTTTATGGCTGTCATTGGAAACCAGCGCTGGGGCTCTCTCTCGCAGCATTATGCTGAGCGATGGCCGTTTTTCATGGATGTGACGCATATTATCCACCAACTTGTTCTTTTTGTGTTTGTGTTCTTTCTTTGCGGTATGTTTACCGCAAATAAACTTATTTTCTTTCTTTATTTCTATGGCAATTATTCTAAACTGAGACATGAGCTACATAGTAATAGTGTTAAGATGTATGGATTCGTTTCACATCAACTATAATTCTAACCCGTTCTATATTCTATGTATTCTTGTATCAGGTTATGAAAGGCAAGAGCCCATTTACTTCGTTAAACATTTACATACATACGTTCATATTAATAAATAAGTAATTTTACTGCGTATACAAAATAATATACACACTCGTAAACAAGCCCATATCTTTGGATATCACGTCTATAATAAAATATCATCCCTTGACTAACAACCACCATAAAATGACAACTTTATTTACGATATTATGGGTTCTTTATGTGAAACCAGTGTTAGTACCAAATGACCCCAAATGACTGACCGAGATTTAAGAACATGTCAAAATGTTTAAATATAACGAGCCTGCAAAGGAAAAACATCGTAAGCTACTTAAATTAAAATTTACAGGAGAGGTTTTTTATTGATTACTTTATTGATTTTATTTAATTATTTATTGAAAAAGTGAAATACCTACATTATGTCGCTTACAATGTTCTTCCTTTTCAGGCTTGATATTTTGTCTAAGAGAGATGGAAGTACCTTTCGTCCCCAGCTCACTGTGACCGAGAATCATGAAAGTACCAAATAACCATATTTATCTATCGCTATCATATTTTTTTTCTATTTCAGCCAAAAATTTGGTTAAACAACTTGCTTCTTTTGAGCAATGCAATGACTTTTTAAATAATTCTGCCAATAATTTGGCAACGACTAATGACATTGATTATCATTTAAATTAGAAATTAGGACAACAGAGGAAACCTCTTGCTTAAAAAATGTTACACAAACTTCTTTATTATCACACCCATTAAATTGTAGTAATTTAAATAAATGTAATTATAATAATAATACTTTAAAAATTGTTCATCAAAATATACAGGGTGTGATAGGGAAGGAATTAGAACTGGAGCTGTTCATGAACTGTAGTTATATCGATATCTTATGTGTAACTGAACATTGGTTAAAAGTCCACCAGTTCATGTTCAGCTTTAACAACCACCAGGTTGCCAGCTCATTCAGCAGAGTTAATATGATACGCGGTGGCTCTTTAATAATTGTTCGTAAGAATATGAAATTTAAAGAACGTAAGGATATTGTGAGCCTCTCTGTTGAGCGAGTTATTGAAATAGCTTGCATTGAGCTTGAGCAGTTCATTGTAATGAGCATATACAGGCCCCCATGTGCTTCATATGATATTTTTGAGAAATATATGGAAGAAGTATTATTAAAGACTTGTAACAGTAATAAAACAGTTGTTGTCTGTGGAGATTTCAACATTAATATACTGGGAAAATCTGCTACAGTAAATAAATTTATAACCTTAATAAAGTCATATAATTTGTACAATACATTCTTTGAGCCGACTAGAATAACTGCCACTAGCGCTACCTGTATTGACAATATTTTTACAAACTTAAGACCTTCTAGCCATTTAATTATAAACGAGTTGGACTCTGATCACTGTGGCCAGTTAGTAACTTTCCCTCGGAAAATAGTCAGAGCTCAAAGAAAACTAGTGAGTTATATTCCTGTAAACAAAAGTCGCTTAGAACAATTTAAAAATAATTTAATGGAAAAACTACCGGGTTTGCCTTATCACACCGACCCAGATCAAGCATATACTTTACTATTTAATCTCATTAATTGTGAATTTAGGAAGGTGTTCACCTCAAAAACATTGCCTGTTTGTGACCACGTAATATTTAGTGATTGGGCAACACCAGGTATTTACAAAAGTAGGCAGAGGTTATATGAATTGTATGATGAAAAAACATATAACCATAATGAAACTTCTAAAGAATTTGTTAAAAAATATTCTAAAACTTTTAAAAGAGCCTGTTCCTCGGCAAAAGCCATACACATTAAAAATAAAATAAAATCTTCTGGAAATAAAATTAAAACAACTTGGAATATTATTAATTCAGAAATGGTAAGAACGACAGTACGGAATCGTGACTTCCATCTAAAAATCAATGATGTAGATATTAAGGCAGACATGGAGGTGGCAACTGAGTTTGAATTTTTTTTCACTAATATTCCTATTTTAACAACCAAAACTCTGTCATCGTCGTCCTCCACTTCTGCTTACTCAATATTAAAAGAATGTGTACCAGAATGTGATAAACACCTTAAATTCACGGTCGTTACCGCTAAAGACATTATAGAATCTTTTAAAGACCTTGATATAAAAAAAACTGCGGACCTTTGGGGGTTATCAGTACATACCATGTCTTCAATAATTAATGTTATTTCACCCTTTTTAGCAATTGTTTTTAATTCTTGTATTGCATCTGGTGTATTTCCTGATCTGATGAAACTTAGCAAAGTGATTCCTCTGTTCAAATCTGGCAGCACAACTGATCCTACGAATTTTCGGCCTATTTCGATATTACCTACATTGAGCAAAATCTTTGAAAAATTAATTTTGAAACAAATGTTAGGACATTTTAATAAACATAATCTACTACATCTGAAACAGTTTGGTTTTACTAAGGGTCGTTCAACTACAGACGCGGGCGTGGAATTACTGAAGAGCATATTCGAGGCCTGGGAGGAGTCGCGGGATGCTCTTGGCATTTTCTGCGACTTGTCTAAGGCCTTCGATTGCGTTCATCATGACACACTCATCAGAAAACTGCACCATTATGGTTTGAGGGACAGTGCTCTCGACCTTCTGACTTCTTATCTGAACAACAGAATTCAGAGGGTTGATGTTAATGGCAAGAGATCTGCAGGATCTGCGGTCACTATGGGCGTTCCGCAGGGTTCAATTCTAGGTCCATTCTTGTTTCTAATTTATATAAATGACTTACCTTTTCACATAAGGGATAATCACAAGATTGTATTATTCGCAGATGACACTTCACTCATTTTTAAAATCAAACGTCAGCTAGTCAATTTTGAACATGTTAACGAGGCACTCTCTAAAGTTGTCCATTGGTTTAATGTAAATAATCTTCTCCTGAACGAGAAAAAGACTAAACTCATTAAATTTTCAATGCCAAATGTCAGGCAGCTAACTACTAATGTTCAACTTAATGGAATAGAGTTGGACCCTGTTGAGTCGACAGTTTTTCTTGGAAAACTATTGACGGTAAATTACAATGGGGCCCACACGTAGAAAAATTGTCAGGAAGGCTTAGTTCGGCCGCCTATGCTGTTAAAAAAATTAGACAGATTACTGATGTAGATACTGCCAGAATTGTTTATTTTAGTTATTTTCATAGTCTTATGTCGTATGGGATCCTTCTCTGGGGAACATGTGCGGACATTAATAATATCTTTATTTTACAGAAAAGGGCTGTTCGAGCCATTTACAATCTAGGTCCAAGAGATTCACTTCGTGAAATATTCAAAGAAATAGATATTCTGACTGTAGCCTCTCAATATATACTTGAAAATCTATTATATGTACACAAAAATAAATCAAATTTTAAGAAAATGTCCGATATTCATAGTTTAAATACCAGGAATAAACACAATCTTGCTGTACATCGCACTCGCCTCCACAGAGTAGGCAACTCTTTCATGGGTCAATGTATACGCTTTTACAACCAACTTCCTACTGACATTCGGAACTTACCCATTAAACGATTTAAAATCTGTATTAAAACTAAACTTTGTAAAAAAGGGTACTATAAGATTTCTGATTATTTAGAGGACAAAAAAGCTTGGGATTGAGCTGCTCGCTCTGCTAGCCTTGTGATATAACTTGACATTTTAATTATTATGCATGATTTTATATACATATTGACATTGCAGAATATTGTATACAATTTTACATGAATGTTTACTTTGAAAAGTATTATATTTACTGCTTTAATTTATTGTGAATGTGAGCACTATGTGGGTCATTTTTTTTTTTTTCTTTAATTGTTTTCCTTTCTTTTCTCAGTTAAGTTTTAATGATGGTCTGACATTTTGAGCGCTTTATGCGGCCTACCCAAATGTCCTTTTTTTGGTACTGTTCGTCGAGTCGTTGAGCTCCTTAAGTTTTGAGTTGAGCTGCACGATTACTGACAAATGCTTACATTGATTGGTCAGGTCCGCTCAAATTTGCGTGGTTCTTTCCTCAAAAGACCATTTCAGACACGGATCTACATGGTCCTCACATGATCTGACCAAGATTATGTCTGGACTTTAAAAGAGACTTTGACCCCTGAGTTTGTTTCGCCATTTCTTCTCAGGGGTTTCGCTATTTCACATTTCCTATCTGACTACAGATAGGAAATGTCGGCTACATCTATATATTTTTTTTTTTATATGACGTGTAAAAGTGATTTTAATATCCTATTTACAGAATAAACGATTTCATTTCATTTCATTTCATTTCGTTAACCCCTAATTACTTCAATCGTTGAATATTCATAACATAAACATCAAAGGTTATACTGACCTTTGATCTTAAAAATAATGTGTTAATTGGTGTTAGTTAAAAAATAATTTAAAGATTAGAGACGAGCGTGTTATGTGTATCAAGGTACTCGATGTTATGTAAGAAGGGCTCAGGGCCACAGAGCATCGCTGTGCTATCAATATTTAATAAATTATAATCTGTTGTGTAATATTTATATGAATTTATCTTAGTTTTAGCCAGCAGTTTCTTATGACAAGCCGTTCAAGATTTTACTTTAATAAACTTTTTTGCATCATACAGAAAACTCACTAGTGATAATAATATATTATTAAAATTGCAATTACATAATCCGTCTGTTCGATTTATTGTCTCCGATATTTGACCGTTTGGTATATAACAAATTGGCCGTTTTGAGAATTAGTCCTAGAATTAGGGATTTTGAGAATTAGTCGTTTACAGAATTTGCCATTTTTTTATTACTCCGTTAAAGACTCACTTGCTATGTTGAGAATAAGCCATAGCTTCAAGACCGGCGATAATCGTTGATGTACCTAGAGCTGAGTGCCTGGTTAATAAGAAATAAATAATATATTTCTAACAAAATTAAATTCACGGACTAGCGGCCTAGTTACTAAGCCACTCAACCACTACACAATATTCTGATCAAATATTTAAACAATAACACACATAAGGAGCTCTTCAGAATATCTAATACAGTTTCAAACTATCTACATGATAAACGTCTTGTTTGAGCGGAAGGTCCCAGTGACCTTGGTGCCAAAAATACGCACCCCCAAGCAAAGTTGCCAAAAACTTCGAGAGTTCATTATGTTATTGCATTTTTCTTTGCAAGGGGGATAGAGGAACTATGTCCATATGTTTGGTTTGTGGATTTTCGGGCCCTGTGAAGTGATAGTAGGGTGATCATTTTATTTTCATTTAGCTCGTGCCCCTATTTCAAATTATACCTAAGGGTCGGTGTAACATTGTTCTTCTATACCTACATATCTTATGTTTTATCAGTTAACCGTCATCTTAAAGATCACTTTCTTCTTGATTATTATTTATCATATTTACTATAAAGGCTTCTACATACTGGCGCGACTTGCCGCGACGCGACACCGGTAGAACAATTTCTATGAAAATAACTAGTAACAAAACTATAATTAGGTAAGCACCTATTTGGTCTATCTTCTTCTTTTTTACCGACAGACGAAGAAGATTAGGGATTTGGTCATAAAAAAGATAATAAATGATATTATTGTTGAGCCTGCTCCAATAAAACTCACTTTTAGGCACACTAATACTTTTATTATTTCATTTATTTAGGTCATAGATAGATAGATTCATTTATTTGCGTGAAATATGGTATTTTACAGATTTTATAACACATAAGTACACATAGTTCTTCATATTCCGCCTACTACATTCGGCATGCAAATTTTGTGACAGTTATAATGATTCTAATACATAAACAAAATAATTAAATTTCAATATCATTTCGATTTAGATTTCGATGAGATGGATGAAGACGGCTGTATGTAATTCTTCGTTTACATTGAATTGCTACTATCCACCTTCTTCATAAGCACCATTCTATTTAACCTTCCTATAAATAATCAAGTTATTTTCAAAAACCAAAACTTTACACAAAATGATAGAGATCTCATTTAAAACGACTTACGTCAAACTACTCATTAAAAGGTTCAATAAATCAATCCAAACATCGTGGCGCCATTGAGCGAGTAATTTTATTGCTATATAACGTTCTTGTGATAAAACCGTCACCCACAACACTAAACATGAAGACGGAGTAGACCCACTGCGAACGACATACTTTTATTAGGTATAATGATTTTAGGGTAATAGGTACTTACGTAACCTATTATTATCCCACTGTAAGGGGGTTCTTCCCACAGTACTCCATTCTTTTGTTCTAAAAAGATAAGAATCTCATCATACATTCATTCCCGAGTTACTCCAAGGCATTATTATTATTTAAAAATACTTATTATTTTGTTCCCATTCTGCTCCATAGGTATCTGGAATTATTCCCTCATCTCTCATCTCGTAATTAATTCTCAAACTGCTCCATCTACATAGTTACCTGTAAAATACATAATATATATATTTCATTACAGTCGGTCACAAAAATTCTTAAATGAAAGATTAAAGTTTAGCATTTTGTTTTATCGTCTTAAATTAGCTTTTTGATTAAAATGGAGTGGAGTACTTTGAGAACATTTTAATATTATCATGGAGTAGAATGAAACCTATTTTAAAATATTATATTTTTCATGGAGTAGTTTGGGAACTCTTTTTGGAGTACTTTGGGAATAACCCTAATCCCTGCAGGGGGCAGGGATGAGAAGAATCTCATAACAGAAGGCACGAGTATTTATCACCATGCTTGCTTAAGATGAGTTGGCGATTTCAGACTTATATTAAACCACTAGCGCTGCCCGCGAGTTCGCTCGAGATATTACAATTCACAATATATTAAAATAACAGCCACGATTTTATAGAAAACGTCCTCGTTGGTCTAGTGGTCGAAGCGCTACTGTTGGGCATGAGGTCCTGGGTTCGATTCCTGGGTCAGGGAAAATGTTATTGGGTTTCCCATCTGAAATTTCGCAGTAACAGTCTGGGTTTGTACCCGGTGAGTAGCAATAGGCTCGCCCCCTATTACATGGGACCTAAACATAACTGGCGAAATGTGGTACACCTGAAGGTACACCTCTGCCTAACTATTTGGGGGATTCTGTTATGTAATGTTTGCTTCAATCTTTCAAAAGTTCCCTCGACATTGTGTACCTTCTGCCCTTACATTTGTAACATTTACCTTCAGCGATACTATCGCTGTACGGCGCTAGGTAACCTTTTGACAAACCAATTAGTTTGAAAGCGTTTATTTAAAGTCGGTCGGACTCATAATTTTATTTCGGTTCGCAAATCAAAGTATGATTCGTGATGTATTTCGAAGATGACTGGTTACGGTGCTTATTGATTACGGTAACTTAAAATGAGTTGTTTATTTACTATTGGGTAATTTTGACCTGACGTTTATAAATAAATGCAAAAAAGTCATGTTCTATCTAATTACAGGTAAGCTCGGGATAATGTTAGTTTCTGGGAAAATTTACGTCAAATGAAAACGAATAAATACCAATTATTTATTGTAAAAACATTTCTTTCAAGAATAGCTAAGTATATATTATAGGTATGTTTAGGAGTAAAGGCTTCTACATACTGGCGCGACACGAAGGCCCCACGTGTCGCGCGACGAGCGGTGCCTTTGTGTCGCGTCGCGAGCCGCGTTGATCTGTAGAAGCCTTAACTATCAAAATCATTAAGTACACGAGACATTGGAAGGCGATTCTAGATCTAAAAGTAATTTTTTATTCTGTAAATAAAAAAAAATAAGCTGGATAGAGTTGACAATTCTTATCTGACTACCCCTAAGAAGAAACGGGGAAACTAACTCCCCCTGGTTTCAAAGTTTTTTTTAACG
Organism: Tiliacea aurago; assembly: GCA_948098905.1. NCBI lineage: Eukaryota > Metazoa > Arthropoda > Insecta > Lepidoptera > Noctuidae > Tiliacea > Tiliacea aurago. Next base: position 2,002,974 of record OX402594.1, read on the forward strand.
TCCAGATATAAACTTGGTCAGATCATGTGAGGACCATGTAGATCTGTATCTGAAATGGTATTTTGAGAAAAGAACCATACAAATTTGAGTGTACCGGTCCAGTGAGTGCAAACATTTGTCGTGTAGCTCAACTCAGGACTTAAGAAACTCAACGATTTGACGAACAATACCAAAGAAAGGACATTTGGGTAGGCCGTAAAAGTACTCAAAAAGCCAGACCATCATTAAAACTGAGGAAAAAAAATGTCATTTGTAGTCAAATAGCAGTCATTTGTAGAGGTCATAATGAATATCTAAATAATTTTGCCATACCTTGATTCACGAATACGCTTCACAGAAGTAGGTACCTAAAATTAATATAATACCATCCCACGGAAATGCCTGCGTTTATAACTATAACCTCAATATTGGATCAAAGTGAAATCTCCAATATAATCAGCTTATTAGTGCTATGAGAGCAGTAATAAGCCAAGTTTATTGAACTTTCTAATGTATTAATAAAATAATCAATTTTTTTTTTAATCAATAAATTTATTTTATTATTGCTTGGGTTTCATTTAGAGTCGGTTTAACATACGTTGAAGTTCAGTGTTACTTAACCAAGAAAAAATTCATCGAACTTAGTTGTTCAAATCCTTAGGAAACTCTACATATGTAATACTATCTAATCATGATAAATACACCAAATACCTTATTATTCTTTAAAAAAACATAGTTTTACAATAACTATGTCCTTGACCAGAAGCAAGTACCTAAGTGTATCTAGAAAGGTAGATAATAATTATCATTAATAATAAATTACCGGAGCTTGGCCCCTGCTCCCGATACCGGCTGATATTTTTTTTAATATTTTCATTAAATATGATTTTTTGTAAAAAATATTTAAAAATGTAGGTAAATAAATAAACGAGATAATAATTACCAGAAATAATAAAAAAAATACAAACATTTCCTTCATTCATTCCTACATAAACTAAAATAATTTCCTTCATCTAAATCCTATTAGAATAACAATGAAAATTCAAATGAACAATTTTAAATTACACGTTTTATTAAATAAATACGTAGTTTGTAGTGAAAGGTAGAATAAAATAAAATAGAATAAACTTTATTTCCAAATTTACAATTTATACAAAGGCAATAAGCTACTACTATGACAATATTGTTTTTTTAAACTGCATAAATCACAGATCTTCGACACCCAAGCTAAGATTAAACTGGTGTTAGGCGTATAAGTAAGTTACCACCCTAAAGCCCTCTTCCTCTATCTTACTTTGCTGTGCCCGACAGGGTCCACAATAATCATGTCTTTGTAAAACCTACCACCTAGGTTCACATTCTGGAATGCAATAAATATACTGAGTATCAGTACCTAACGAAAACTGACGAAATTTGGGTGTTATAGTTGCACCTCTACTTAATCCTTTGGGGAATACCAGGCGTGATGTTATGTTATTTTAAATATCATCTGATACACATGTTGTTGATAATTAGAATAATAAGATTATTATTATACTTGTCGGCGTCACCATTGTAAACAGCACGTGCAACGGGCCGAGTTACGCACTGCAATGTGTCACTTAGGCCTCCCCACTCTCCCCACTACTTGAGCCGCTCTACATAAGCGAGCGCGCAGCAAGGAGGGGATCATTCTTGTCGCAGGCTCGGCCCGGTGCACATGTTGTAGCGCTTAGATACTGTAGTCTGAATTAAACTATAATTACAGTGAATCAATAAGTTGTGGAAATAAAGGCTGACTTCTGCTATATCTCTTACTTTCATTTAAGATTTTGGACCCTCTGCCTTCATACTCTTATTTTAATTATTATCAACAACATAACACCCAACACTACAACCACTACACCAACTGATCTACTGAACCACACTCACCACACTAAACACTCACCCCACCTCTCTCTCACTCACTCACTGAACTACTGAACTATTTTTTTCAAAATTAACCAAGTGGCGACCCCTTCAACATCTGTTACTGATCCATAATACAAATAAAAAAACCGGCCAAGTGCGTGTACCACGCACAATGAAGGGTTCCGTACTTAGGATGGATTTATCCCAAAAACAAACTTAACATTGTAGTTGAAAAACATGCTCTCCCATACGTCGATATACGTTACGGTCAATTCTTCAACTGCAAATTTAAGTTGGTCGACTATTACTCGTTAACTTGTAAACCCTACTTAGCTGTGATAGTTTTCCTTTTAATTTCGTTATACATATATACTACTGCCATGAATTTTTTCACATATCCAAAACCAACCATTTATCTGGCAGGGGGGGGGACACTTGACTCTAACAAAAAATAGCACTTTAAAGCTTAATATTACGCAAACGGATCTCAGAATTGAAAAATATCTTTGACAGACCAACAATATTTTTAAACGGCCTATCCAACGATACCCCACAACATGTATTAGACGAGAAAAAAAAATACCAAATTACAGCTTTTTAGGACTAAGCGTCTCTGAGCTAAGCCGGGGACAGACGGACGGACGGACAGACAGACAAACAGACAGATAGACGGACATGGCGAAACTATAAGGGTTCCTTGTTTACTACGGAACCCTAAAAATAGGTACAAAAGGTAGGCAGGGCAGGTAGGCAGGCTAAGGGTTGAGGAAACCATTGACTGCAAGATAGGTAGGTACCTACGTTTTACACTAATCAGGTAAAAACTACACAATTAAATGATTCCCTTTATTACACAAATGCTGAAATTGGGCAACTAACAATAAAACTATCAAGAAACGACTACAGAACATCTACCAAAATACTATCACGCTCCGTTTAAAATTAATTTAATGTCACTTGATCCCGGTGCCCCAGCGCGAAAGTAATTACCTCGAAACAGCTTTAGTACTTAAGACCTAGACTTGTGGCTGGTCTAGCAACCAGCTCTAGTCTTGAAGGGGAACCACGCTTTGTCTTAATGCGGTAAATGCGGTACTGAATGCGTCTTTTTGGATTTTTTATGGGGAATAAAATGGCGGAAACTATTTTTATTGACTTTTCTGGGTACTTCTGCTTAAAAAATGTAAGAGTATTTATCAAGAAAGCTGTTGCTGTATTACTATTTCCTACGTTGAAGAATCAATTTCTTCTATAATAGATAGTGACCTTATTGGTGATATTCTTCAGAAAGGTCTAGTGGTAGGAGGTCTTTCTCTCTCTTCTTCTAGGTCTTCTTAACATTAATCCTCAAGTTTACCATATATTTATTTAATGAACGTTAAAAAAAAAATAACAAGGCCTGCTTTATAGTTAGTTCAGTTAATATGCAAACTTTTATTATCTAATTTGAAGTATTTTTTGAATACCAGCGGTTAATTGTTCAGTTTGGAGGTAATTTTGGTTTTTTTTTTCTATGAAGCAAATTTTATGGAATCGTGTTTTCGTCAAACATAGTACTTAACATTTTTTTTTTTTTTTAATAATGTCTGTCATATTGTAATATAATATAATTTTGTACTTAACATTAATCCTCAAGTTTACCATATATTTATTTAAAAATGAATGCTGCAGTATTTTCGACATAACGGAGGATCATGCTAAGCCATTTGAGGTAGTATAGGCTCAGAAATCTTAAAAAGAATTATCTTTGCATAGAGAAGGATGGACTACACCGACAGGTGATCGCTGGACGGTGTAGCAATTTCTAATTTTCTTTTTAAGATCCACCTCTCATTTATCTTAAAAACTTATATATTTACTAGTATCATAATCAATATCTTCCCAGCATTTTCTCAATTATGTTGTGGTCAGCTTCCAGTCTAACCAGATGTAGTTGAATATCAGTATTATACATGAAGTGACTGCCTATCTGCCCTCCACAACCCAGTCACCGGTTAACACTCTATGCCACTTCTGCACTATATGCTACTTTATCCCTTGGTAAGACTGGTTGTCAGACTTTCGGCCTTCTGACGACCCGTAAAGACTGTCAAAGATCCACAAATGACAGCCAGGACCAACGGCTTAACGAAGCTAAAGGAGTATGTATGGATCGTAGCAGGTGGCGTTCAGTAGTTTCTGACTACCCCTTGGGAAGAAGGTGTGAGTATATGTATGTATGTAAATAGCGAGCATTGACCACGCTAGCTCACTGCGTGTAGGTGATTTCGATTTATTCCAGAAATACCCACCTACAAATCCCCACTGGTGGGGATTGTTACTTTTTTTTCCAAAAATCCCCACTGGTTAAATAAACTCAGCCTAGTGGGGATTTTTGGAAAAATGAGTAACTATCCCCAGCAGGTGTTGTTGTATGTAAATAATTAAAACAAAAAATGCGTTAATCAATACCTACGATAAGTAACTAATTATGTCAATATTATAATAACCAACTACCATTATAAATTGTTTGCATTGAAACGAAACTCAATTGACTAGATTCAAACAAAAAATATTTAAACATTATAGGATCACGTAAATCGTGGTTGAGAATTTATCTCATTCTTTCCAAAAAAAATGGCACTGTAATGCTGCCACGCATTAACTCTAGTTGAGCATCTAAGATGAACTGATCTTTTTCTTTGCTTCTTTGTGATCGCGGGTTCCGACGGTGACTTTCGTTAGCACTTCTTTCATAAAACAAAGCGTCTTCATGCAAAAAATGTAGGAGTTTCAATAAACTGCTACCGAGATTACCATGTACTGTATAAAGTTGATAAAATGGATTTGAATGTCGATTTTAATTCAATTCCTTTTGAATGTCCTATTTCCAAAAAAAACGTTTATCGTTTTCATGCGACTACGAGCGTTTTTGGTAGCTAATAATAATATGCGAGTTTTATAATCATTAAAATCTGCTATGAGCAATGATTTAAATTTTAGAGGAACTGTAACTTCTGCGAGGTTCCTGACTTCAATTTTTTTTAACTGGTGCCGTTTTATTTCGGTGGATAAACAAAAAAAGAGGAAATTGTGACTCACTCAACTGAAAACCTGAATCATTGTACGATGCTGCTGCCGAATTATATGCTGTCGAATTGAAGGCTGGTTCTATGTTGTCAGCCAAAGCCCAGACAATCAAAACAGTGACAGTTTTCGCCAGTATATGTTAAGCCAATGGCTAAAAGAAGATTTCATAAAAGTATTATGTGTTTACGGAGAGAGGCACAGAACGACAAACATTTTGGAAGGGTGGCATAATAAACGTAATGCAGCTATATCGAAAAAAAGACCAAGTTTACTGAAACTCCTACATTTTTTGCATGAAGACGCTTTGTTTTATGAAAGAAGTGCTAACGAAAGTCACCGTCGGAAACCGCGATCACAAAGAAGCAAAGAAAAAGACCAGTTCATCTTAGATGCTCAACTAGAGTTAATGCGTGGCAGCATTACAGTGCCATTTTTTTTAGAAAGAATGAGATAAATTCTCAACCACGATTTACGTGATCCTATAATGTTAAAATAATTTTTGTTTGAATCTAGTCAATTGAGTTTCGTTTCAATGCAAACAATTTATAATGGAAGTTGGTTATTATAATATTGACATAATTAGTTACTTATCGTAGGTATTGATTAACGCATTTTTTGTTTTAATTATTTAGAAACAACAACACCTGGTGGGGATAGTTACTTATTTTTCCAAAAATCCCCACTAGGCTGAGTTTATTTAACCAGTGGGGATTTTTTGAAAAAAAAGTAACAATCCCCACCAGTGGGGATTTGTGGGTGGGGATTTTTGGAATAAACCGTGATTTCAAACTCAATTTCTGATGTTTGTAAGAAGTACAAAAAAATATTTTCAGTAACAGACAGAAAATAAATTATAGAAAACACGATAAATATGTTTCCTAGGCAAATTATACAAGATTGCCAATCCGCAAACACATGCTGCCCGAAATACCAACGCGACATTCAAGTGAAAAATGCAAGCGAAGACGCATCTCGACACTACCTTTTCATGCCACATTTAACTAACAGATAGTAGGTATACGAACTGAGATGTTACTCTGATAGCGTTCATACAGGGATGCGATTTAGTCGCCTAAATCCATCAAGGGCGTTTTACCGGGCATTCTACCCGTCATACCATACAATTTTCGCTATGAAAATCCCATCCGATTCGTGACTCGAAAAAGATATCTCTACAACAGTCCTGGATGCCTAAAATGGACGCTTTGGCAGAATCATAACATGATCTGCGTACAATTCATACATCCCACAATTCATCTGTTTGACAGCTGCTATTTGACATTAGACTTCAATAAAGCAATTCAAAATTTATGGACCATTTTACTAAACTCCATACAAAACTGCCAAACAGATGAATTGCGGTATATGAATTGCACGCAGATCATAATATGATTCTGCCAAAGCGTCCATTTTGCAAATCAGATACGCTTTTCTTAGGAAAAGTTGTTGAGTAGGACGGGTAGAATAACCCCCTTGAAGAATGCAGGTGATTAAATCCCCACCATAAAGTAGCATCTACCAGTATTATATCCATCAATTATCTACAACTTCTCACAGCCAATTCCAATAATTTTCATCCAATAATTCCTAACTTATCCCGTTGAAAACTAGGCAGTTAGTCACCGGAGTCGAATAATGACGCATTGCGGCTCCCTTCGCTACCGAGTGTCTTTTACCCGCTACATTAAAGAGGGGCTTATTGTTTAGACCCTAGCGCCGTTTTATGTGTTGTTTTAGTTTGTGCTTTAATACAGGGAGGTTAGTTTTAAAATAGGGTGTTGTAATAAAAGTTTATTGTACAAAAGTGCGTTTATTATGTGTTTTTAGCTCTGTTGAGCAGGATGGTTAGGCAAGTAAAAAACCAATAACCTGGAAAATGCCGATCAATTTATGGGTACCTATATTGTTGTTCTCCTGTTTTCTTATTTGAATCTGAAACTCCAGTATACTGTAGAGAATCATAATAAGTAAATAGTCTGGAGTCTTTTTTCTGGGTGGGAAATTATCAAATAACTTCTTCCGCTCTGGGCGGAGCGGGAGGGCGTGTCAGACTTGTACAGACTAAAGCCCACCCGTATTCCTTCATTTGCATGTGTGCCAGGGCCACGATATCCCTTTCGGACAAACTCGCAACCCTGGCAGGCATTGGCCCTAACGGACCCCGTCAGTTGGTGCTGACAACTCTTTTTGGCACGCGTGGAATACAACGCGCCGTCGACCTGGGCCTAGCTACCCATCGCTCACCGTCCGCAGGCCCACGTCTACGGTGGCCGGAAATCGGCTTGCGACTCCCGACGTCCGGGGCGTCTCCTACGGCGACTAGGGGCGCGAGGGCGCGAACCTTGCCTCTCCCTCACGCGTTCCGCCTCCTTCTTCGCAAGCATTACTGCTTCGCAGAAGGAGGTGACGGCCTCCAGTCGATAAATAACTGTACTACGAATCTTATCGTTTATTTGCGGTGTTTAGCATTGCTGTATTTCAATTCAATGGTAAGTATTTTTGCCTATCATGAGGTATTCCAAAAAAAACAAAAATTTCATTTATTTCAATTAAACCAATTACAGGCACTTTTGAATTGTCAAAGAGTCGATCAGTTAGTCAGAAAATTGAAGCTATTTAAGTCTCCATGGAGTAGAACAGGCAAGAAACTCCAAGGACACTCTTTTAAATCATTATTCTTGTCGCTTCTATAAGTGAGAACAATGTAAAAAAATAAATTATTTGAAAACAATTCAAAATATAAGATAAAAAAATTACAAATAAGCACTGGCAGTTAAGAGAGGACCAGTCTTAACTGACAGCGCCCGTTCATGAACATGACGCGTGGATCAGCACCACCCAGCTCAACCATTTTGTAGGGATTTATTCAAGATAGGCAGTGGTTTTCGATAAATCTAACAGGTAAGTTAGTAGTTTAGTTTAGTTTAGGTAGTTTAATAATTATTAAGGAAATGGTTATCTTTTCATAATGTTTTAAATAAAAACATTCCTTTTACAAATTACACCACCACTTTTACTATTGACAAACTATCTCCAATTCAATGAAAAACCTATACAACCGCGCACAAATCTCTCCCCTTTGTCGCACCTCCGTGGGCGAAAACTAATCTGATTCAGCCGAGATTCATATCAAGTATCATTTCAATTAGGATGTAAAAACGCCCATGTCTACCTATCTCCTAAGTATTTTCGTTCATCTAAATGATTCTTATTTATCTGAGCAATCAAAAAAGTATCAAATTGTATTCTTGGAGTTGTAGCTTTTTGATACTCCTACGAAGATCTAACGATTGATCATAACTGGTATTTTTTTATTATTAATTTGTAGGTACATGTTTTTTTTTAAGGGGTAACTTTTCAAGGCTTCTACATACTAGCGCGACACGCGACGCGACACAAAGGCCCCGCATGTTGCGCGACGAGCGGTGCCTTTGTGTCGCGTCGCGAGTCGCACTGGTCTGTAGAAGCCTTCAGTTGTCTCTAATAATTATTAATATCTGTCAGTAAAGTCCTCGTATCATAGTAGATTGTAGTGGTACCTTTATTATGAAGATAGGAAAAACTAAATAACTACGCTAGGTATAAAAATAAATTTAGAAATATTTTGTTTTCTAGCTATTGTGTGTTATTCTATAGAGAGTTTCTCTGAAAGTCTGAAAAATACCCAACCGACCGATACTGCGACCGTTCGATCCGTACCTAAAATATAAAATTTTAAACAAATTCTTGATTCTTGAAATATTCTTGATTTTCACTTCATTTCTATTTCAACACAACACCAAACCTTGTTAAATTTTCTAAAGAAATGAGAAACAATGTTACAAAAACACTCCTACGCAGGCTTCAGATCAAAAGATTTTAACAAGCTCTTCTTATCGCAACATTATCTGGTCGATGGGCTGCGCACGCGCCGATAAAAGTAATGTAATGCGTCGATATCGGATCACACACGAAGATCGACGCGTTGTGGTTTAAGTTGGGTTGTAGTGTCAGATATTCTATGAGGAGATGGGCTATTGTATTTTTGGATTCTATGGTTGATGGATGATGCATTGTATAAACAACGAAGTTCTGTGAAAAAGTAGAATAGGTACTGTTTTTATCAACCAAATCATTATCACTTAGGGGTACTTAAGATTTAATGTATGTGTTATAGGCAAACTCCGAAGCTCCGGCGCTCCTAGGTTGGACTGGTCAATCCTCAGGTCAGACTGAATGACTTAGTCAAAGCCCAAACAAATGTAAATTTTCGGCCTTTGACTAATAGGTTAGGTTAGGTTAGGTTAGGTTTGACTAAAAATACTTCAGGCAAAGGGCGAAATTGAAATGTATTTCGGGGATTGCCTGATGGCTTTGGCCAAACCTAGGATAAACCAGTCCTTCCGCGAAGAGACTGTGTATCGGACTTTGACTATAACATATGCAAAAGCTTTTGTTTATTGTTCAAACTTTCGTCAAGTCAACAAGCTACTTGAGACATTTCTGTTCTTATAGGTACCAAAAGTAAGTGTTCTAAGTTTCTTTTTGTAATTATTTTAGTTAACATTTCACAAAAAATAAGAAGTATAAACATCTAAAACGTTGAGTGAAAATTAAAGCTGTGCTCCCTAATTAAATACACCTTTTTTTTTGAGAGGGAAATTATCAAGTAACTTCTCCAGCTCTGGCCGGAGCGGGAGGGCGTGTCAGACTTTTACTGACTACGAGTAAAACCCACCCATGTTACTTCCGTTGCCTGTGTGCCAGGGCCACGATATCCCTTTCGGACAAACTCGCAACCCTGGCAGGCATTGGTCCTAACGGACCCCGTCAGTTGGTGCTGACTTCTCTTTGAGGCGCGCGTAGAACACAACACGCCGTCGACCCGGGCCTGGACCTTATCGGATGGCGAGCTACCCATCGCTCACCGTCCGCAAGCCCGCACCTACGGTGGCCGGAAATCGGCTTGCGACTCCCGACGCACGAGGCGTCTCCTGCGGCGACTAGGGGCGCGAGGACGCGAACCTTGCCTCTCCCTCACGCGTTCCGCCTCCTCATTTGCAAATATTACTGCTTCACAGAAGGAGGTGACGGCCTCCCATGCACTCTCACTCCGAACCATGGCCTGAACCAGGGCCGGACGCGAGAGATCGCCTCCATGAGGACACGGCGGTGCTCCGCCCAAGCTTGGCAAAGCTCCACCGTATGTTCCACCGTTCCTCCGGGTGATCCACACAGTGGTGACACCCGGGCGTTTCCTCCCGCTTTATCCTGAGCAAGAACCTCCCGAAACAACCGTGTCCGGTGAGGACCTGCGTCAGGCGGAAGGTGAGGACGCCGTGGCAATACCCCCAAGTTATATAGTCTCAGCATATCTATAGCTTGGAACCTCTACTGGACAGACACCCTAAGATACTGTGAGATAAAAGATTAGATTTTATCCAACTATAACGCCGGCTTAACTGGTAGCAGGCAGTTATCGAATTATTGAAATATTTGGGAACGAACAAAAAATAAGGTTTTAGTAAAAAACCGTGTAAGTATTGACGTGCCGAGTAATTTATGGGCTACAAGATTAAAGGACGCCTGTGTTCGAATGTGTGCGTGGGAGTCGATTTTTTGTTTAAACAATTTATTTGGGTGATATTGGTTTTTCTGGTGCATTGATGAAATAAATTACTGGGAAGATGATTATGAGTTACGATGCTTGTATAAATCTGAGGAGATTGGATTGCCTTGGAGTTCTTCCTTCATTAAACTGAACCTAATTTCTGATTGTTGGGCCTTAATTACGTCATGATTTTCAAATATTAATAAGATTCTGTAGTGGATTTTAAATACTAAATATTTAAGGTGTGAAAGTATGTGATTGGCCTGAAATGATTTTTGTATCAGTGTAGTCATGAACTTTAAAAGTATCTCATTTTGACAGTTGTTTAAAAAAGTACGGGTTTTGTTTAACGGAACGGGGAAACAATGTTGAAAACGTTTGGAGTGTAGCCTTTATAGTTGCTAAGTTAATCCTCATAGAGCTCGGAACCTAAAGTTTGTCTTCAAGATGTCTAAAGCCTATACTAAATATTAAATTGAGTACCTAATTAAATAGTTCGTAAAATATTGCTGTGTACCAAGTTTGTATGTGTTCAAGAGGTTAATTATAGAAATGTTCGTAATGAAAAGGTGTTTCTTTTCATTTCGGTTGAATAACCCGAAAATTGTATCTGTAATTAAAAGTAAGTAGGTAGTCCAATAGAAATATTTGACATAATACGAGTCTTGACAAACTTGGCTTAGTTGCACATCTTCCTGCATTCATCAAGAAATAATAATGGATATACAGTCCGGCCGGTGAGAGAATGCGTTCTTGACAGGTGTCAGTTTCATACTATCGAATAATATGTATTTTGCGAATTTGATCCTTCCAATTCCAATTTTAAAGTAATGGCTCCATCGTTTTACCGATGATTCTGCCAATGTCAAGGTTGAAGGAAACAAAGTGTATTCACTATAGTTGGCCGGTTGTATTGCCCATCTAATTTACTTAATTCTGGATCCGATTGAGTAGCCTGTAAGAACAACACAAAATATTTGTTAGTACATATTGTTAGTAAGCAGACAACACACTTTAACTTTATTTTGAGACGAACTTTAAGAACCACAAATATGAGTTGATATGTTAAAGCTTGATGTTACTCAATAAAATAAAATTTTGGAGTGTTTTAACTAATGGGGAATCAACGAGTGTTAAGAGAAATGGTATATTAATAGGTCTGGGAAAATTAGGGGGGAGCATATCATAAAGAGGTACCAAAAGATTACGACAAGAGAAAAATATGTGCTCAAGAGTACCCTCTTCCACACCACACTCGCAAAGGGAATGATCCCGAATGCAATTTGATCCTTATAGTTACTAGAAATTGTTTAACTGACACATGTCAGGAACATATTCAATCGACGGCCGGCCAGTAGATCACAAACAACACAATTAAATAGTACATAAATTTTCAAAAAAAACACAAAACAAACAAAACCAACATTTAATAACTACCCTAAAACAAAAGCATAAACCACATAGAAAACCCCATAATTTTTAGCGCCATGATTTATTACGAGTAGTTGTGCCGCGAACATTTGCAATGCGTATGAAGGCAGGTATATCCAGTAATATATTATGCTGGTATTTAATTTAATATTTATGAGAACTGAACTAATAGTTTTTGAGATAGTTTTGTATGGTGTGGTGGCACGCTTCGGGTTTGCTTGATATCTATGGGTAGTTAACGAATGAAATCAAAATCAAAAATATTTTTATTTCACATAAGCCTACATGGGCACTTATGAAACGTCAAAAGCTAGGTGCACGGTTCTATATGGTCGTTTCCTATGGAGAAGAGCCCACAAGAAACTCCACGGTTACTATTTTTAAAAAAATTGGCCTTTACAATGTTTTCAAATTCCCGTGTTAATAAGTATGAGAGGACAGCGAAGGCCCATCAAAAGTACCAGGTACTTAACAAGATAGAAAATGGTCTACAGATCTACAGTCTATTAAGCCTACAACGTCCTCACATTAACAATAAAACAATATAATGAAAAAGATAAATGGTGGAATATTAATTTTTCAAAGAGTAGGTACCGTCATTCATTGGCCCGTAAACTTTGTTGGTTGAAGATAAATTCTTCTAAGAGAAAAATAGATTTTTGTTGAGTATTAGTTTCTTTGAGAAACTGCTGGTCATCGTTAACTTGAGTTCCGACTAAATACTACCCAAAAAGTAAGTTTACAGTTTTGTGAAGCAACATGTTAACGATGTGAAAATTGTAAGAAACAATTTTGTGCTGTCAGTCATACGCTATTAACGTGCCTTGTCTACACGTGGCAAAAATCGGTAGATTTTCATCATTCAAATGCATTACGTACATCAAAAGCTCAGCCGGTTTTTATAATGATCTCACATCTTCATACAAAAGTCACGCCACAAAGAAAAATAATTCTGTTTTTAGAACCATCCCACACTTCCGCACTTACCTACACCAATACAAAAATTTAACACCCGAAGCCCCGTAAAAAATAATTGCACGAGCCCCCTTTCAACCCTCCAACGCTGAGCTCTTTGAACAATCTCATAGGCGCATTTCTCTGTCAAATGCCGAGGTTTAATTACGGCGGCCCCCACTTACAGTTTTTCGACAACATTTTTGACGAAGACACCGTGACGAACACTGTGTGCCCACTTGGCACGCCAAATATTTCGGCCTACTTCAGACCGCCAGATCGCGGTGAGCTCAGGAAGGAAAATTCTTCCGATATTTCTGTAGGTTAATGGAAGGTCTTGAGAGGCTCGGAATAAATGAGAAAAGGCTAGGTACGTATTATTTGGGAGAATGGGCGAGGTTCGTAACAAGGAAGAAATATCTGTGTAGTTTCTAGCTAAATCTACCTATAAGAGTTTCCCCTTTATGTGTTTTTATATGTGCTTCATTCTTAATTCTTTTTACCTATTGTGGTATAGTAATTGTATTCTATACTCTTTGAAATAAGATTAGACATTGAAATAAACCTTCTTTACGGTCCGTTCAACCGATTTTGACTTCTATTGCGTTGGTGGCATGACCAATGGCAGCTGTAATAAACAGTTGGTATTGTAATTACGTTTTTGATTTTAATTCCATCCTTATGCCTAAGGAATAGAACTCAAAATTGGTTGAATGGACTGTAAATAAGTTTATTTAAATGTCTAATCTTATTTCAAATGGAGCATAGGTGCATCGTCTTCACATATAATTGTATAATTAATATACCTATAAAAAATATTGTTCACATTTTAAAAGAGTAACGGTGGAGTTTCTTGCCCATTCTTCTCCATAAGAAACCACCTTTTGGAAGCGGCGACTGGAATCAATTAATTTTTTTGTAAATATTGACGTTCAAAGTGCCTTATTATGTGCCTATTTGAAATAAACAATTTGACTTTGACTTTGACTTATACATATCTTAAGATGTATTTATTAGGAGCCTTATTCTAGTAATCATATGATTTTTGAAGTCTAACTTCTTTACGCACGCTTGACTTGGGGAGTAAGCTGGTGAATGCGTGACGAGAGCGTTACGGAAACTGATCGGGGAGAAGCGAACGGAAATTGTTTAAATTTTAAACATGGAACACACCGCGTCACCGCTGCGGGCCGTCCCGCTTACTAGGTATTTTTTTTTATTCACACTGGCCGTTTATACACTTCTGTTTTACTTCAGTCCTGTGGTGAGCACACTCGTTTTTTTTCACAGTAACACATTATAGAGGAATCTCAATGAAATCAACACGTCTTTCTATTGTTTCTCGTTTAGTGACCCGCAAAATGATAAAAATGTTTGTAAAACTTTTTCCATAATCCATAACTGAACGCACCGCTCACAATATTGATGTGTAACATATTGAGAGTGATTTCGTGAAAAGAGACGGAAGTGTGTAACAGGAAGTGACAGCTTGAGCATGGAATAAGTACGTACTTTTAGTAGCATGGAATTAGTAAGTATATATATATATAATAGCATGGAATTTGTGTACTCATGGAATTAGTAAGGTCTATATAGATTGTAAGTAGAAGGGATCGGAAGTTTTGATTGGTGCCGGACGTAAAGAATAGCACTATCCCATTTCTTCCCGTGGGTGTCGTAAAAGGCGACTAAGGGACTTACTAGAGAATGGGCATCACCGTTCTCTATGCATTTTTAAAACCATACTGCGATCGCCAACACACCTGCCAAGCGTGGCGATTATGGCAAATCCCCCCCCTTTTTGGGGGAGGCCTATGTCCAGCAGTGGACGTCTTTCGGCTGAAATGATGAATGAGAAGGGATCTAATTTCGACCAGTGGGCGACCACTAAATATTAATGAATAATTATTCGAATAAATATTTCTGTCAATCAATCAATCTGCCCGCCTTTTCCCAAATATTTTGGGGTGCTTCCAGCCTAATCAGATGCAGCTGAATACCAGTATTTTACATGGAGCGACTGCTTGTCTGACCTCCACAACCCAGTTACTGGGTAATACGATACCCCTTGGTGAGACTGGTTGTCAGACATTCGGGCTTCTGACGACCCGTAACGACTGTCAAAGATCCACGAATGACAGCCGGGACCAACGGCTTAACGTGCTTTCCTAGGCACGGAGGAGTCTCGGTATGTGAAGATGGTCACCCATCTACGGACCAACCCCGTTAAGCTTTGCCTAACCTGATGGATAGACCCGTGCAGCAGTTGTTACTTAGCCACGAGCTTCTCGAATAAATCTTTCAGTATTTAGTATTATTATTACATTTTGAGGTTAATTTCAGTCGCTGCTCAGTTGCGTATTACCAAGGTGAGTTGTCAGATGTTTACACATCATATGCACTGAAGAAACAAAGTGTTTGCTTTAACAATAATATTGTTTAATGTGATCACGCATCTTGACTCCATACGAGCCTAACAAGATCTTGACTTCTGAAGCTAGGAGAACTTTGTTAAATTATCATAGTTCCGTCTACTAAGTAATTAATTAGTTTAATTATGGGTAGTTATTTAATTTAGCTCAAATGTTGGCCAGTTTAAGAATGATATAATGCTAACAAGTTGCTTGTTACCATGAACTTAAACCATTATTTGATATACAAAAGTGAAGAAGTAAAACCAAACAAAGCACGTATGATGTAACAAAGACCGGTGATTATTCTGTACATGTCACATTGTCGATATAAATTAAATGAATTTGTTCAGGTAAATATGCTATCTTATTTATAGTCAATAGATAAATAATGATTCCAAACATTTTAATGCCAACTAAGAGAAATGTATCTTAGTTAGTCTGCATTTTTTTCAGCGTGCGACTACTGTAAGACTCGCTCGTTTTTAGGGTTCCGTACCTCAAAAGGAAAAAACGGAACCCTTATAGATTTTCTCTACAATAATATTGCAACCAGCAACTCTAGCTCGGCACAAGAATCATCTCATAAATATAAAACTATAGTCTACAAAATAGCTTCAAGCTTCCAATTAAATGTTTCGATTTTAACGCTTCTCTGGAATAAATTACCGACATCCATCTATCGCAAGCTAATGGCTTTTCCTGATAATGAAGTAAATTATGCATTTTCTCTATTATTAGTCAATTAGCACTTAGGGGTTTGATAGAGTTTTTTATTTAAGGGAAATAAGTAGCTGAAGACCACCAGGTGGTTTTGCCATTCCATATAAATGTTCAATTATCTTGGTGCTTGAAATAGGTTTTGAAAAATTCAGACTCACCTGAACTCAATCTGTAGATGAGATAAAACAGATATATTTGTTTCTGAGATAAAACCTTATCTCAGAAATAACTACCTACCGATTTAATTCAGGTGAGTCAAAAAGGCAAAAAGGTGAATACCTAACCAGGTATTCACCTTTTTGCCTTTTTGACGAACAACATAAAGATGGGCCTCAAATTGAGGCGTAGCTTAGGTGGATCTACTTACCTACTTTTTAAGTAGGTTTGGTTAAAATCATCACGTAGAGTAAAATTATTATGAATCTTATCATATTGTTTACTACTTTTGCATCAAAGAATTAAAAAAAAAAACGCGTGTGGTCGGGAGCCCCCGTCAGGAACGAACTTCTCACGTATGATTTAAGCAAAACAAAAATTTTCGCTGCCGCCATCTTGCATTTACATTTTGACCTCACTGTCGACTTAAGCACCCTCGAAAACTATGAAAACGACAATCATAACGAATAATTTGAAAATGTTCGCATCTGCCATCTCGGTTTTTCATTTTCACTTCACTCGAAGTGAAGTGAAGTGAAAATGAGAATCCAAGATGATTCGAAAGCCGACGCTTTAGCACCCTCGATAACGATGAAAACGATGCCCATGATGAAAAAAATTACTGTTTTCGCAGCCGCCATTTTGGACTTGGCATAGGTAACGATTTTTCGTTACGTGAAGATTTACACCAGTCAAATCCCACCGCAAACCACGATAAAGACCTTCGTTTCAAAAATGCCCGGACTGCGTAATGCTTAACTTAACTATGGAGGTTTATTATTAGTATGAAGCCTTGTTTCATTCTATAAATAGGTTGCCCACGTGCTAGATACCAGCGAATTATAATAAATTATAATTAAATTGGATTTCAATAACATACCGATCGTTATTGGTTACGTTTGAACATACCAAGGTCTATACGGTCCCGTGGCCGTCTAGCCACGAAATTGTTGCCGTTGAAGAAAATATTTTTGGAAAGACCTAGATTTGATGGCCGCTGTTATAAGAGTAAGGGTAGGTATATGGTCAATAACGAATTAGAAAGTGAATGTAGTATTTATTTAAGGATTAGCAACGAGATACATTACACTGTAGCTGGCTATAAGAGTAGGCGAAGACTAACGAAACGATGGATGGACTGTCTGAAAGATGATATTATGACTAGAAAGGGGGTATCTACCGAGATGACAACTAATAGAGAAGATGGAAGAAAAGACATGTAGCGCCGACCCGAAATAAATGGGGTTATGGGGAGGAGAACGATGATGAAAACTGTCTATTCGACACAGCAGTTCTCTGGATTGAGTAAAACACTCAATCCAGAGGACTGTGAAATCTGTAGAAAACCTACAGATTTGTTATACAAAATGCGTCATCATCAGCCCACATCAGTTCTCTAATTTCACCCCATTCAGCTCGATCCTCGGCAACTCCCAACTAGCTACTACGAGGTACCTGCGAAGATCGTGGCTCCACCTAGCCTGAGGGCGTACTTTCTCACGTTTGCCGATTCGCGGCCTCAACTCAAGAATAAGTCTACCCCAACGATTATCGGTTCTGCGGCTAATGCGGCCGGCCGATTGCCACTTTAGCTTGCTTCATCATCATCATTACAGCCGAAAGACGTCCACTGCTGGACATAGGCCTCCCCTAAAGGGGCCGTTTGCCATAATCGGCACGCTTGGTAGGCGGGTTGGCGATCGCAGTATGGTGTTAAATAAAATGCATAGATAACGCTGCTGTCCATTCTCTGATGAGTCTCTTAGTCGCCTTTTACGACACCCACGGGAAGAAATGGGATGGTGCTATTCTTTACGTCCGGCACCCCGCAGACGAGATGATGGCTTAAAGGGTGAAAATATTTATGACGCCATCATAATTATCTTAGCATGGTAACTATGGTTAACTTCATAATGATTCCTAAATCTCAGTCCTAAGCACAAAATGTTACCGTTTTAGTACGAAAACAGTACAACTAAATTGAACTTATATTGAATTCTATGTTAATTATTGTTTAATTTTATGTTTGTCCGAGTATGTAGGCAATTGAGGAACAGTGACCACATTTCAAATAATCTGTAATAAAGGTTTCTGTTTTCAAAATTGCTGATTGCAAACCAGCGTCAGCTTTGTGGTTCAGCTTTTCGAATAGATGATCGTTTTAGCTAAATAGGTATAGTGCCTATGTACAATACATAATTTAGCTATACAGCATGTATCACAAAAGTGTGGTCAAAGGGCATCATTCAGGTTTCAAACATTATGTCCCAAAAATAAAAGTGCCGGTGACCAGAAAACCATCTGGTAGTCTTATAGGAAATAACACCCTCAACATTTTTTACTAATACAACGAGAGTATACAATTAACCCTTTCACTGCTATATAAGTTCAAACTAAAAATCATATTTTGGCTTAAATGTTTCGAGCTACATGTATATTTCAATTTTGAACTAGGACGTCTATTCGACACAGCAGTTCTCTAGATTGAGTGTTTTCTACAGATTGGTCATACAAAATGCGTCATCATCAGCCCACAGCAGTCCGCTGCTGGGCATAGGCTTCTCTTATTACACGCCATTTAGCTCGATCCTCGGCAAATCTCAACCAGCTACTACGAGGTACCTGCGAAGATCGTGGCTCCAGCCTGAGGGTGTCCTATCTTACGTTTGCCGATTCGCAGCCTCCACTCAAGAATATGTCTACGCAAACGATCATCGGTTCTGCGGCTAATGTGGCCGGCCCATTGCCACTTCAGCTTGTTTATTCTGTGAGCTATGTAGACAAACTTTGGTTTCCTGCCGGATCATTATTTCGTTACTGATTCTATCCCTCAGACAGATTCCAAGCATAGCTTGTTCCATAGCTTGCTGATGGAACTGGAATTTATGGACCAGTCGTACCATTTTTGTCCACTTTTCGGCTCCGTAAGTCATAACAGGCAGGACACACTGATAGTCTTTACGCTCTGTGGAACGCGCGATAAGAAGACTCGGCGATGCTTCCCAAACGCTGCCCAGCCTAGCTGAATTCTTCTGTTAACCTCCCTTTTAATGTTGTTCTTACTAAACTGCAGACTTTTCCCGAGGTTAACGTATTCTCGAACAACCTTGAATGGCTGAAACTCCTCGAGTCGTCGCAGTAGGCGATTCGTGACAACTCAGTGATAGACATTTCCCTGAATCCTTTTGTCATTATTTTTTTATAGGTACCTATTAGATCATACCTTCGCACTCAAAATGACCTCTGCGCTGCCACTGGAGACGTCGTGGAAGTTGCAATGTTTTGGGCCAACGAGATTCGAAACTCTGTCGTGCCAGCGACACGAAGAAGAAGAAGAAAATATCATAAAGTAAAGTAAAAATTATTAATTTCAACATTCAAATTACAATCTGGAGGTATTTTTGCTCGTAAACTAGGCCAGCCTGTATCTTGGGCACCAAATAAAACAAAGCATACATAAACATACCTTAGTATATTTAACGCTCATTCCCATTTCTACCATGAGCCTTACGGCTTAGAACTGAAATCCAGCGAATCAATACCTGTTTGTGTGATATGCATGTAACACGAATGTCCAAAATATTGTTGGCAAAAATATGATTTTTGGTACTTTCAATCTCAAATAGCCGCCAGGGGGTTAATTGTAGACCTATAATGTAATTGTAAAAAAAAAATCAGGATGTTATTACCATTAAAAGTCGGTATTATAAAAAATGTTTTGCTTAAAACATTTTAAATAAAAATATGTTTTTTGGTATTTTAAACCTCAAATAGCAGCCGGGGGGTTAATTATAGACTTTCGACGTAATGTAAAAAAAAATATTCGAGATGTTATTTCCCATAAGAAAATTGTATTTTATTTTTTAGCCGGTAATTAAATTTTTGGTACGAAATCAATGATGAGGGTGTGACAGAAAGTGGTTCAGTTTGATGGTATATACACCATCAAACTGAACAACTTTTTCTATGGAACCAACACCGTAATCTTAATTATAGTGCCCTTAAAAAGTCAAGGAAATTAAATTCTTAGTAAATTGACTACCAACTTAAATAGACGGTTTATTCAAATCACAACGGTCATTATTTGACAGTTGTATGCAATGACTTTAATACGGAAAATTGACGTAGTGTCTCAATTCGTTTAACAATTAATTTTCCTGACTGTGCTACATTTATATAAAGAGATTCAATTAATTTATGTTAGCGGAACTAGGTACTTAGACTGCTTTACACGTGTGCTATAACAATCTACTTACCACATCATGTCCATGTTATTATTAAAACTCAATCTCTTACGAATTTATTATTTATTTACCCCGACCATTGAATAAAGCCTGATCACACATCATTTAGAGCAACAATACAATTTGCATTACCTAAGAGGCCGGCGATGGATGCGTAGTTCATACAAACGTAATACCAAAATAATTTGTAAATCAAACATATTCGTATGGTACCTAGTGTGTCTTTATTCCGATTGGAATACAGAATATCTAGGTTTTCAAATATATATTTTGAATGAACACTGATTTAAACAAGAGTTATGAGAAAAATAAGTTTTCTATAGAAATTTTAATTTCCTCAAATCTCGTCTTTATATCATTGTCCTTTCAAAATATATATTACAGTCAAATCATTGGATGATATGGATATTATTAGTTATAATATTGAGTTAAGGGAAATCGTGTACTTCATCAAAAAAAAAACAATGTCATTAATGAAGTGGTGAAACCAACAATAGGACCACATAATATAAAAAATTTAAGAAAATATTCAACAAAATTATACAAAATCCTATTCACATTCCACATGTCGTAAACTTTACGAGTTTTTAATAAAAGTTATTATCAATACAACATCGACACTAATACGATAACAATAGGATGACAATAATAATAATATGACAACTGACAATAATATTAATAATCCTACATTTTGTTCCCATAAAATCAATTTAAATAAACAAACAAATGGGCATCGATGATGCTCATGTTTTTAATAATTTGAAGGTTCCGTATCTATTAATTATACTAATAATAAAGCTGAAGAGTTACTTTTTTATTTGTTTGATCGCGCTAATCTCTGGAACTACCAGTCGGATTTGAAAAAATATTTTTGCATTCGATAGCCCAATTCTCGAGGAAGGTTAGAAGCTATTTAACATCATGGGGTGATGTTAAAATAGCGTAGAAAAAAAAAATGTGAGCCGTCACGGGACGCCTGGCAGATGTGAAACATCGAAATATTTACACACTGCTACATAAAGACTGTATAGTGGCAACGCGTCGCCACGGTATGCGTCGCCCCGACAGCAATCGGTTTTACGTGCGGCTATAGATGTTTCACATCAAAAATAGAAAGAACGCTAAGCGAAAACGAAGTAATAGCACGGCCGGGCGATGCGATGCGACGCGCTGGGTCGGAGAAGTAGAAATTTCACGCGGACGAAGTCGCAGGCAGGAGCTAGTAAGTAATATGTTTATATTTAGATGGAGCTAGGAATATATGTCTTTCTTTATTCATTATCTATTGTGTAGTCAGAAGTCCGAACGTCTGACAACTAGTCTTACCAAGAGGTATCGTATTACTCAGTATGTAACTGGATTGCAGAGATCAGATACGCAGTAGTTTCATGTAAAATACGGGCATTCAGGTTCATCCATTTAGGCCGAAAGCCAACCCCGAAATATTTGGGAAATGGCACAAAGTACGAAATCGCCGCGCTGGCAGCATCTTGAGATGTACCTACTCGTAGTAATAACAATGCGTTGAGCGCTCAAATTCTGTCACGGACCGCCTTAAGGCTTCTATAGACTCGCGACGCGACACAAAAAAGTGGCCTTGTGTCGCGTCGCGTGTCGCACCGGTCTGTAGAAGCCTTTAAAAGCCGTGATTTGTGTACAATACAAATGTGAGGTAAGTAAACAATGACACGCTTGGTTTGAATAGAAAGTGTTGAGTGTCGCCACACAGTGCCGCTTCTACGAGCGGCCGCCGATGCGTCTCCGTGCTCTGTGGGAAAAGGCTAAGCACATGATGATGGGGATTTGTGCTGCTCTATGTTATGTCATAGTACCTACTATGACATGCCAAATTGGGTTTACAAACATAGCGAAATCTTTTTTCTCGCTTTCTGTGGGAGTAATTTTTATTTTTTTATATTTAGGATGGGTTTGCTCTTGACCTTAGTCTAGGGCAGAGGTGACAGAGGCAAAGTCGACGATGGAGTGAGCTTACCCAGAAGGAGCCTGTTCACTCTAACTTTGAAGAGATTAGGGTTGTATGCGTTCGGAAACACAGACGCAAGTAGAGAGTTTCACTCTTTTGCTGTGCGCATTATAAAAGACATTTGGAAACTCTAAGTGCGAATTGGTGGAATAGCAACCAGGAAGGGATGTTAACCTGCAGTGCGTCTAGATGTCCGATGATAGAAGGGGGCCGGTGGAATGAGATTGTGGAGTTCTTGGGCACACTCACCGAAGTACAATCTGTAGAAGACCGACAAGCAGGCAACCTTGCGGCGATGGGCCAAGCTGTGAAGATTGGCATCCACCAGTTTTCGTCGATTTCGTGAAAAAGGGATGGAAGTGTTTAAACGCTTCATAGGGTGTTTTATTTCCCAAACTTGAAGTTACCGACCTGTTCTATAACTAAACTGCTGTATTTGCTGCTGCTGCCCAGAACTTTTATTCTAGCTTGCATCAAATAGTAAGCATGTGCTTTATCTACAACAGTTTTGTTAGAGGAAGTGACAACTTGAGTATAGAATAAGTACTTTTTAATAGCATGGAATTAGTAAGTACAGGTTCAAATTTAATTAGCTAGCGAAACTCTGCAGGTGTGATGGGTATCGATATCTAAACTCGATACAAAAAAAAAAATAAAAGATGATTTTTTTTTGGGGTCAATGATCACTGGTTGTGAAGATACTTAAGAAAATCTGTTTTTTTTTTGTTTTCTCGTGTTTAGATATAGCTTTATTTAAGCGGGCACGCCCATTATGCCTGGAGGATTTTATTTAGATACGTTTTGTTTACGTTATTTGTGCTTGAGTATAATTTTAGACGATTATTATATATATATATTTTTTTTTTATAGTGGTGTGTGCTAGCTAACATAAGGCAAATAATTTAATTTAATGTTTTGTGTTGCATTTTACATTTTATTGTATAGATTCAAGTTTTTAAATAAACAGACAGCTGTGCTGCTGGGGAGTTTGTTGCGCCACTTCTTCTTCCCAGCTAAAGCACTAGGAAGTGGTGAAGGGTGGGCGTTTTTGGGGGACTGTCTCATGTAATTTTGACGTTTTGAAAAGTGCTGATTCTCAGATTAGTTTGAATAAATGACTATTGATTTTGATTTTGATCGTAGTACCCATCATGTCTATGAAATATACACAGAAAAAAAACTGATTTTGAACCTGATATTGCAATTCGTCACAATCGTTGACTCGTTACGTTTTTTTTGGTATTTGTCGTATTAAGATATTGATACCCATCACATCTGCGAAGTTTCGCTGGCTAATTTAATTTGACCTGGTGTATCAATACCCTGGTATATAAATTAGCAAAACTTCGCAGACGTGATGGGTATTGACCCATCACGTCTGCGAAGTTTTGCTAATTTAATATGACCCGGTAGATTGTAAGTAGAGGAGGTCATTTCTGTCTCTGGTCAGTTGCTTATTACCAAGGTGAGATGTCAGATGTTACAAATCTTATGTACTACTGTAAGACTCGCTTGTTTTATTTTCTTTATTTTAAATGAACGGAATTATCAGTTGTTAGTGTTTGTAAACACTATTCTAAAGCATATTTGCTAGGAGAGATTAATCATATCACTCAAACACTTAAGAATAAATCCGTCTTAAGTGGCGTTGTAAGACCTACGTAAACACTACTTACAGTTTTTGAATTAAGCATGAAAATGTGGAGAATATTTTGATAAAACAAATAGCCATTTAAGCTTCAGAAGTCTCTGAAATATTCCAATTACTTTGAAATATTAATCTGTTGGTTCTACACTTGTAGAAAATAATAATGGTCTCTATCGGATAACACTCAACGATATTAGGTGAAATTTGAATAGTAAGTAAGAAGTTATAAATTGTATTGAAAACTATTATTGCGCTATTATTCTGGTGCGCAAGGTTCGGGCTAGCTCCGACGGCATCCTGAGGGCATTCGCATAGAGGTTCGATTGCCAATACCTGAACCATACCCAATACCCGTACCCAACCGTATGGTTCACATACTGAGCAATCAAAGTCGGTAATGTGTTTTATGTGGTATGTTTAATTGTGTTTTTTATTATATTTTTAATTTTATAAAACATGTTGTGCATAATTATGATCCTTGTTAGTCGAAATAAACGAATTTTATTTTATTTATTTATTATTTTTGGCTCTTGAGATACAAGTATCTTTTTACTTAGTTCAGGAGCCAGCTGTTCAACCTGATTGTTGACCGCTTGTACAATCACTTTTAGTGTATGACTAACTTTATGTGTTCTCTTTGTACAATAAACTTATATTGTTATAATTATATGCAAAATTTGCTTCAAGTCTTTTCATGATAAAATGGGTTCCAATTGTTTTAAAATTTTTGATACCAAAATTTTCATCAAATTTTTAATTTGCGATTTCCACATCTTCATGAAAGGGACTGTACACGACTTCTATAAAATAACTTATATTTATGAAAAATTGGCACTGTTATGAGGAAAAATTTAATTTATAAGTGGATAGGTACCAAGGCACTTGCCAGAATAATTCTTGTTCCTTTGATCCGTCGACGCTATAGGACCTAGGTTAACATTATGTACATAACTTTAGTACTAAAATTCCGTTCACGGTATATAATGTCGTGTGTCTGCGGAATATCATTTACCGTCTCATATTTTGACATTAAATGATATTACAAAAATAACTTATGAATTTCTCAGAAAGGTAAACGGCACGCGATACGGCGCGTTTTGTCTTTGTTATAATTCTTATTATGGATATAAAATATTGACTGCTTCTGCAATCAATAAAAGTATACAGGGTTATTTTTTTTTCGCGATTTCAGGTTTGGTCCCATAGTAAAAGTTGTTCATAATGATGAGTACAATGACCCCTTAAGAGGTAATTGACGTTTTAAAAATAACCCTATATAAACCTCTCTGTTTAATGGCCTTAGATTATGGGAGAGTTGTGTAGCTAAAGAGTATCACAAACTACATACCTACATACACACGCTTTCTTCCCATAGGGGTAGGCAGAAACTAACGAGGGACTTGTGGTTAAATGATAACAGCCGAATGGGTCGATCGAAGGTTAAGCTACCCTTGTTACAATCCGTTTCTGGATGGGTGAACATCCATAAGATATCGAGACCCTTCCGAGTCTCGGTTCGCATGTCACGACGAACTGTCATTCAAAGATCTTTGACAGTCGTTACGGGCAGTCCGAAGCCCAAAAGTCTGGGCCCCCAGTCTTACCATGGGGTGTCGTGTTACCCAGGATTGTGGAGGTCAAATAGGCAGTCATCATTGCAGCCGAAAGACATCCACTGCTTGGCATAGGCCTCTCCCAAAGGGGGGGTTTGCCATAATCGCCACGCTTGGCAGGCGGGTTGGCGATCGCAGTATGGTGTTAAAATGCATAAAGAACGCTGCTGCCCATTCTCTAGTAAGTCCCTTAGTCGCATTTTACGACACCCACGGGTAAAAATAGGGAAGTGCTTTTCATAACGTTCGATCGAGCCGGTCGGTCAAGATAGGGAGTCGCTCCATGTAAAATACAGATATTCAGCTAGCATCCGGTTAGACTAGAAGCCGACCCCAAACTAGATGAGAAAAAGGTAGGGATTGGGTAGGCAGAAATCTCAGAACGACACCTGCTACGATTCTTACATTCTACTTTAGCTTGGTTTACATTCATCAGGGCCCCAAGTCTGCTATTTTTTATAAATTCAGTCATCCCATCACGATCCAATTGTCATTCTGCTAAAAGTTCGTAATCTGCTAAATTCATAATGGTCGATCATTGGTCGGTCAATGTTGTCGTAATAGAATTGTGTTACTTATAATGGCATTGTCGTATTGCCATTATTATAAAACCCATTAGTAGAAATGTCATTCATTTGTCATTATGTACGAGATTACCAATAAATGCAATTTCTTTCAATGTAGTGTCAGTGGCCGACCATTGGAAAGTCATAATGACGCCATTATAATAGTAGATTACCAAACTTGTCCAAATCAACAATTATGAAATCAATGAACGACCATTCTGACACTATTTTAATAGCAGACTTGAGGCCCTGGTCAAAAACGAACGCCGCCGGTAGAGAGTTTTACGCACCTGACCTCACTGAAGATCATCACCACTGTATGAACACACAACACATTTAGCACAGCTAAATTTAAATGGATTTAAAAGTAAACTTAAAGACTTGCTTTGTAATAAATGTTATTATAATTTAAACGACTATTTGAATGATAGTTTGACATCCTAATTGAATTGTAATCTTTTAAACTTTGACATCTAACTCTTTGATACTCTGACATTAAATTGTACTTTGACTTTGACATCCTAAAGAAATTGTGTGTATGATAATT
The DNA here is from genome assembly GCA_948098905.1 of Tiliacea aurago. Taxonomy (NCBI): domain Eukaryota; kingdom Metazoa; phylum Arthropoda; class Insecta; order Lepidoptera; family Noctuidae; genus Tiliacea; species Tiliacea aurago. Next base: position 2,029,779 of record OX402594.1, read on the forward strand.
ATTTTCAACTGACACACCTCAAATTGTAATTTTAACCTAATAATTGTATGTAACTAATATTTGCACGCCACACTTGGCAGAATGTGACGATACCATTCATTCTAATCTTAAGACCATAAAATGTACCATATTCTGACAAATAAATGATTATGATTATGATTATTATGATTATGATTATGTCCTTCTAGGGCGACGCTAAAACTGCCTAAAACCTACGAAACTAAACGCTAGCATTTTAGAAAAAAATATCGAAAAAATAACTTTTACACACTGTCACAGTCGGCGCTACAACTATCTCTTGAATAAATCAAATCAGATCAAATCAAAAGTCATTTATTCAAACTAGGCTGAGGATCAGCACTTTTCGAACGTCAAAAATTACATGAGACAGTCCCCCAAAAACGCCCACCCTTCACCACTTCCAATAAAAAATATTTAATGAAAAAGATAGTGGTACTGTACTATACTGTAACATAGCGTGTACACTAAAAGTCAATTAATTATTAAACCATCTACCAATCAGATCACAAAAGTGGATCGTGAAACCATTAATAACACGCTCACCGTGATAATTAAATACTAAACTCTATCAAGACCACCAAGAAAATCAATTAAACACAACATAATGCCTTTTACCTACACGAAACGTAAACGTTCTAATATTTCACCCGCCGACCCCCAAACCGAACAATATAGGTACGTATTGTAGATTAAATTTTGAAATGTGTACCCGAAAATATCATGTTTATTACGTATAAATGTCGAATCGCGATGAGTTACGTCCGTAATCTAGTAAGAATCGTACTCGCATAGGTTCGGTCATACGTTAAGTCTTTGATGTATTATAATCTGCTGAAATAAAAACGATTCGTTTATTTTAGGGATCAGTGAGCTGGAATGAGGTTAAGAGATCCATCTTTTCTTACATATGAATTATTTTATACGATTTGTTTTGCTCGAGGCGAGAAATGTGTAATGCCGATAATACAAGACAGAAAATAATGAAAAGCTATTACCAGGCCATCAGAAAAATACCGAGACTAAATCAAATATTTAATCTCGTGAGATTCTCAAGAGGTTTGTCGAGATGTAACGCATAAACTACGAAATTGACTTTGGCTGTAATAATAAAAGTGTGTAGAGAGCGTGTAAGATGAATTTGATTTATAAAAGACGAGAAATGCCTTTCTTTATTATTGCTAATACGTTATTTACACAGAAAGAGTGACGTGTACTTGCAATAAACTTCCAATATACTTAATTGTTTTACGTGAAAAAGAAAAGACTGAAATTAATGATGTTGTTCACTTTACAAGCTGTAGCTACAGCAACATCATGACAGTTTAAACACCCTTAAACCCCTCCAAAAGATCAAACGACAAACATTACATAAATAATTAAACATCCACATTCTCTCAACTACATATTATTCACTCCTTTCTAAAATCCATTAATAATTAATTCACCACATTACAAATAACGTCAGAACCCACCTGAGCGTTGCTACTCACCCGAGCCACTTGCTTGAGCCACTCGACCGAGTTGTGCGCGTGACAAAAGCTAATAAAAGCCAGCACAATGACAGTGGAATGTATGAGGGCCCAGTACCGATGTACATTTTAGGTAAGGGCGCTTACAGACATGTATAGTAGATTAAAGGGTTTATGTGCAAGGTTAATGGTTTAGGTATCTATATTGGGTATGGTACTCGTATATGTGAGAGAAAAGGGTTTTCTTTTTTTCTAATGTTTCATGGTGAATTGGTGGAGCATTTTTCTTTGTAAGCTTCGGTGTTTAACTTGTGCAATAAATAAATTATCACGATGTATTAAAACCGTTCAAAATTTTGGAGCAATCTCATCTCAGTGACAATCAATGTCAAAAATTGTAGAGAGACTACATTTTTGACTAGTTTTCTGTCAAGTAATCTACTATACTAGTCATAAATCTGACAGATGCAGACTGACATTAGAAAGCAAATAGCCAAATACTCTTAAAAATACAGAAAAGGTTTTAGTTACGTATTTCATTACTTAATTTTAATAAATAAAGACGACTTTCGTGTTAGCACAGTGACATCTGTCAGATGATTGTGACAAGTTTTACCCACCTATGACTATTGACCATTGGCTTCTATTGCATTACCTGCGTGGCCCAATATGCCAGTAGCTATCGCCAAACTCGGAAATCTACCTTTTGTGTGCCTTCAACTATACAAAATAGGTCTATCCGGAATTCATAGTCAATTAATTATTGACAGTAGTTCTCATTAACTACATGTCACCGGATAGCGGTCAAACATAAATATTTATAGATAATTAAATTATTCTCACTAACTGCGTCTGAACACGCCTTAACATTTAACCTTTTTTCCACTGGCAATAATAACTAACGGAGTGTTGCCATGTTTTTGTCTATATAACTCATTATAAACATTATGGGGTTGTCAGCGATTCTGTTTTTAATGATACCGGTATTTTTTCTTGTACTTTTTTATGGTAATTTTGTAATGATTTGTTGAATTGGTTTCTAGTTTCGATTAATATTAATTCGGTTTCTGTTTTAAGGGTTGATTTTTTGGAATTTATATCGGATTTGATAAAGTATTGAATATTGATTGAATGCTATTTATAATATTTTTAAAATAAATTATAAAAGCTGTACATTTTCCAGGAATTAAACTCATCTTCAGAAATGATTAGACAATTAGACATGGATAGAATCCTAAAAAGCAAAGCCAAAGCTACTGGAGATTTTAGCCAAGTACACACTATCAAAGTCCACATTATTAATTTTAACTTTATAATTATGATGACGATTTGTTTATTTACCTACCCCCAAATAAGTACAGGTCTAAGTAACTATTACAAAAAATTAAGTACATCACATATAACAGATAACATAATTATCGTGCTATATATGGGTCACTGCGTTACTCATAAATATGAACTGTATTTAATGCACGATTTAAATCTTTGAGCCCGATTCGTTGTTACTGTTTATAACACTAGGTTTTAGGTGCATTTGGTGTTAGTTTAATTGTAAGTGCTGTGTTACTATGTATAATAACGAAGGTACTTAGTATTTCGCTAGGTAAGTGTTTAAAGGAAGATTAAGTAGTTAGCAAAGGGGTTCGCCCCTTTGCGGTGTTGGCGAACATACATATACCCACAACCTCATACAAACGGTCAAAAATTAGTTAAGTATACAAAAATGCTCCATTTGTCAAGCTCTATGTCGTCACAAAAGGGCAAAGCTCTAAGACTAATAGAAACGAAAAAAGATTGACGGCGTATCTCAAAATCAGTTCTAGGGAAATTTCACAAAAAGGCGAAACTCGAAGTTCGCCTTATAGCGGTTACATCTCGCGAGTAATGCAGCCCTAGACCAAAAAAGACCAATGTAGTCTTTGTGCTGCTTATCACGATGGATTACCCGAGACTAAATCAAATTTAAAATGATGTTAAACGTACTACGGAAAAGTAAACTGTTCGCCAGACAAGCAAGAAGCTTCTGCAGAAAACCCCCAACTAAGTAGTTTGTGCATCTTTTGATTTGCAACAAGTCATGTTCTTACCCATTACAAAAGAAGGAACAATATTTTATAAAAGACAGCTTTCAGTGCATAACTTCACAATTTACAATATAGCAAATCGAGATTGTTATTGCTTCAATTGGCCTGAAACAGGAAGTGGACGCGGGTCTTCAGAAATTGCTACCGTTGTATCTATGTTCCTTCATGAACATGACGTTGCAGGTTCTAAGTCAATAAGTTTGTATGCGGATGGATGTGCAGGGCAAAATAAAAACTCGAGAGTCGCTTCTGCTCTGCTTTACTGCATTAATAACGTTACACATCTGCCAACTATAACTTTAAGATTCTTTGCTCCAAGCCACGGACAGAATTCCCTCATTTCATCCTCATATCATGTATTTATTACTTTTGTCTAGATTTATATGAAACAGTGTTTGAATTACCAAATTGTTTTTATTTGATGTTAATTTGGTGTTTTTCCAAATATGAATAAGTCAACAAGTTTGTGATCTCATTATAATAACTTAGAATAAATATTTTTGTTTGTATGGAGTATAGTGTTTAGGGTTCCGTACCCAAAGGGTAAAATGGGAACCCTATTACTAAGGCTCCGCCGTCTGTCTGTCTGTCCGTCTGTCACCAGGCTGAATCTCATGAACCGTGATAGTAGACAGTTGAAATTTTCACAGATGCTGTATTTCTGTTGCCGCTATAACAACAAATACTAAAAAAACAGAATAAAATAAATATTTAATGGGGCTCCCATACAACAAACGTGATTTTTTTTGCTTGTTTTTGCTCTATGTTGATAACGGCAACAGGTAGATGCTTGAAATATTCACAGAATATTTAGTTATATATATTCACATTAAAAATAAATAATTAAATTAAAATAAAACAACTACTTAAAGGGGGCTCCCATACAACAAGCGTGATTTTTTTGCCATTTTTATAGATAATGGTACGGAACCCTTCCTGCGCGAGTCCGACTCGCCCTTGGCCGGTTTTTTTAATTTAAAACAACGCATATTATCATAATGCATCAAGACGTACCTCTAAGAGAATATTAGATAAACTACCAAGTACTTAATAAAATAAAAAATGGTTTACAAAGCTATAGGCCATTAAGCCTACAACGTTTTCACATTCAAAATTTAAAAAAGAATCTTTGGAAAATATAACTAAAATAATATAAATAAAAACCTTTATAAACCAAATGACAAGATTGCCATTAGAACTGTCTGAACAAATCTGAATTAATATTCTGTCCACAAAAGTCACTAATAAATATTTTAAATCAAAATTGTAGTGTCAAATAACGATGAGATAATCTCATCATTATTTACAGATTGTCAAGGTGAGTGTTTTAAAAAAAACATCTTAATTTGGGAGCAATTAATAGACATTTACATAGTTATGCCGTTAATAAGGTACCAGGGAAGCCACATAATATATGCAGAAGGAATTATTGCCAAACTTCCTTGTCTTCAACGTAGTCCTTAATCATATAATATGCTTTTTTAATTACGACACGTTTGATGTGGGTTTTGAACTTTCCATCGCTAAGTTCTATAACCGACTTTGGAAACTTGTTATAAAAGCAGATAATTATACAGTGTGGAAGGGACATCGACGCGAATCCGTTTACCATGGATTCAGTACATCATTCTTGACCCCCCTGCGTTAAAATTTCTCGTCGGTAATTTAAAAAAAATACAGCTGTTTCCTACAGAAGTGCAATACCTACTCGGTCAAAATGTATGGAACAGCGATTTTTTTTTTAATAACCGACGAAAAGCTTTAACACAGGGGGGTCAAGAATGATGTACTGAATCCATGGTAAACGGATTCGCGTCGAAGTCCCTTCCACCCTGTATATTATGCGCTGTTGCTCAGCTGTTGACTGCAAAAATACGGGGACCCATGTAATTTTAAAGATGTTAAAAGACGAAAACAGTGGGAGCAAGCTCTCTAAAAATTGGAAACCTGATATTTCGTCGAGACTATGTGCTGTCCTTTTGAAACCTGAAGGCTTTTATGGGAGTAATTCGTATACAGAGGACGCTCCCAAGAAAACTAAGCCTATTTTCTTTAGCTACAGGCACTTGTGATGTGATATTATGTAAATTATAGTAAAGGTGTGTTTTCTATTATCATATTTAGATCAGTGATAGAATTAACATCTCTGAAGTTTTTCAGTCAAAAAGATCATCCTCGAGTTGGTTTTCAACGTTGATCAAGTTATTTCTGTCATACGCCAGTATTATTCCAGTCTTCAACAAAAAATAACAGTAGAGTAAACACAAAATAACCTATAAATTATAAAACGTTCATAATTTATTGTTTTTTTCACTAAAACTACTCTTTTACCAGTGGTAGGCTTCTCCTGTCCTTACTTCGTCTTTTAATAGTGCTACATTCCAAGTCGCATACATATGTGACTGAGCGAGCGAAGCGTCTTTGCTTCAAGTCTAGCAAAATTTGCTTTCCTCTGTGAGTTTGTTCATGTTGCTACTTTCTCTATAGGTCGTATTTTACAGCCGATCTGGACGATACTTAGTATACAAGTTTTGCGACTTTGTATAATTTTTTTCGTCGGGGATTTTTGATTGGCGGGGTGAAGATCTGATGAGGATCTTCGGCGTGATGAGCAGATAAGCTCCCTCAAAATGCAGTAAATTGCTCTTTTTTAGATTTCTACCAGTGCAATCGGCCCTTTAACTACTAGGTAGGGATTGATGAAGCATCTGGGACCTGTTTCTTATCACAAAACTATTTATAATAAGGTCACTAGATGGCGCTACTGTGCACCGCTAGATCGCGCTGTCGTTGTCGCTCGCCAAATGGCTAGGTCCCGACGAACATTTTGTGTGACAGTTTGTTAGGTGTAAAGTAGCTTCAAAAGTAAAGTCTCGTGTTTAACAGATAGTAGTTGGTTAGTTTATTTCTGTTAAATTATCGTCTTGCCACTTGCCATGAATTTTTGACTAAGCGCGGTAGCTTCAATCAGTTTACTGACTGCTTTGACTTCACAAACTAACAACGTTGCATGGCTACGACTGCTGTCGTGTATGGCACGTCGAACATAATTAATTTCGATGTTGATCGGTATTTTAGGATATGCCTACAGCAAATGCTAGCCTACGGCTCCGAACGACGTGCAGCTTTGTTCGGAAAATCTTTTGTCTCATATCCAAATCAGATAACTTTAGTGGTATATTAATTGTTGCAAAAAACTTTGTGCTCGCGAGGTCTACTATTTGCAGACCTACTAGTTATCTATTTCGTGATCGATACAAAAGGAAACCAACAAAACAATGGCAGTTTGTAGACGGACAACTGTGCTGCCACATGTGACGAGCTTACAGTTTTTAACCCCATCATCTACAGACAAAAAAAGTAGGCACGCAGGTACTTATAAAAGGCTTGTTAAAATACACAATTACTTCTTCCTTCGCAGCATATGCGTGCCTTTGCAAATCGCCCATTTAAAACGGTACCGTGTAAGTCCGCCCTTAGTAACATATTACATCGTTCAGCGTGAAAAATCTATTTTAATTTGTGTGAAATCGAGTGCATAACTGAACTTACGAGAATCGAATCAAGAAAAAGATTGAATCGATTTATACAGTTCATTTCATATATCATTGGTTTGGAGGTCAGAGGCGCTCGGTGTGAAATACCTACTGACATTTAGGTTCATCTGGTTATCCCATCCCCTAAGGTGCCTTATTGGAAAACGCCGGGAGGTTTAGTAAAAGTGTGATAAAAATCTTGGTCGTCGTCGTAAAGGATGAGACTTCTTGTTAGAAGGTAAATTTTTAATTTCATCAAATCTACTTAGCAAAACGGTCGCACGGTGATAAAGCTTGAGGTAATGGGTTTTTAAGCAGAAAGGATAAATTCAAGCGGATTAAGAGAAGTTAGGAGTCTCAGTAGTACCAAGGAGTTGGGAGTTATAGCTGGCAATTGGCAGTGGGTCCGCTCACTGGAATCAAGCAACACCCTCAATAGTTTTTAACCGACTTCTAAAAAAGGAGGTTACTCAATTCGACCGTATATATGCTTTTTTAAACACTAACTTAATTCAAAAGTCAGTTATAAGGTTAGTTTTATTACTATGTAACCCGTAGCTGTGTACCTACCTGAAAATGAGCATAGGTAACTTTTATTTTTTAAATTCAATAATAATAATGAGGTTTGAAATACATTTTCCTGACTAGACTTTAAACTTAACATCAAAGATACTTCAGTAAAGGTTAAAAAACCTAAAGACAATTGTATAAATAATTGACAGTATTTTAGCTACACTGGCGGACAAGGTTGATGGACCATTTATCAGGCTCTGGGTTGGCAGACATGTGCGTGCACATGTTCATGTAGCCAATTAATTTTTATTTATTGTATTTTTAAGTTGTTGAGTTTACTAACATAGGCTAAGTTCTTACTAACACTATATGGATCCTTGGTCTGAAATAAAAACTTTGAATTTGAATTTCTTGGTAATCGTAATTTTTAACCGACTTCCAAAAAGGAGGAGATTATTATGTTCGGCTGTATGTTTTTTTTATGTTTGTTTACTGATATCTCCGTCAATTATGGACCGATTTTGAGAATTATTTTTTTGTTTGAAAGGGTATGCACCCGAGGTGGTCCCATTGTCTCCAAATCAGAATCTGATAAGGGGATTCTTATGAAATTGAGGGCAATCCTCAAATTTTATAGGCACACCTTTATCGATTTCAGTATTTTTTATAGTAACTCATGCATTTGCACTCGGAAAGCACCGTTTGGTGAAGTGGAACTGATGATGAAGACCACAAATGGCCACCGGAACTACTTAATAATAAGTATTTCACTGTTGCGATTCGATTAGACACTTTAATATGGTTACAAAGCAATTTATGCTCGTCACAATGCGTATGGTGAAGTCATCATCAGTTCCAGTTCTCCTGGTTCTTACCAGGAGAATTCCTTAACTATTAACGCCCCTGCATCTGGAAAAGCCATATTTTGTACAAGGTAATGAGCAGTTGTAATGTCTTCTCGTCGCCAATCCCGCAGTGTTTGAAGACTAAGGTCTTCAACCAGTGCGTCCTGCCCGTTATGACATACGGTCCCGAAACGTGGACACTGACATTCGGAATGGTCCACAAATTCAAGCGTCACTCAGCGTGCTATGGAGCGAGCTATGCTCGGAGTTTCTTTGAAGGATAAGATCAGAAATGAAGTTATCCGGAAGAGAACCGGAGTTACCGACATAGCCTGCAGAGTAAGCAAGCTGAAGTGGCAGTGGGCTGGCCATGTTTGTCGAAGGACTGATGGCGTGAAGTCCTGGAGTGGAGACCGCGTATCGGCAAGCGTAGTGTGGGACTCCCCCCAGCTAGATGGACCGACGACCTTAAAAAGGTGGCTGGGACAGACTGGATGCGGAAGGCGGAGGACAGGATGTTGTGGCGCCGCCTGGGAGAGGCCTATGTCCAGCAGTGGACTATAGGCTGAGTTGATTGAATGAGCAGTTGACATTAGGCTATTGTAACTTAGATAAATTGCAAACTGACCCACTAAAAAGTGTAAAATAAAAAAACTTTTTACAAAAAAAAAACCACCGACTTCCAAAAAAACCACTACAAAGTGAAAAATAACCTTAACTTCGGAAGTCGGTGGCAGAAAAATAAATTAGATCCAAAGACACCGACTTCCAAAATTAAGGTTATTTTTCACTTTGTAGTGTTTTTTTTTGGAAGTCGGTTGCTTGTTTTTGTAATTTTATTTTTTTAAATTCAATAATATAAATGAAGTTTTAAATAAATTTTCCTACTTAAAACTAAACATCAAAGATACTTCAGTAAAGGTTAAAAAACGTAAAGACAATTATATAAATAATTTCTTGGTAATCCAAATTTTTAGGTACCAACTCCAATAGTGTATTTGTAAAATCTAAGAGCTTACAACTAAAAGCTCCTTAATGGAGCTCTGTTTTCAATCCTGAGGTCCAAATGAATATTTAATAAATTACTGAGAAATAAACATTTACATAGGCAACTTTGTTCTACATTGTTTTGTTTGAAAATATTATGTAAAGAGTAGAGTTTATCTAGGTAATGATTTTGTATCATTTTTATACGTGTATACAGGATGTTAAAGTAACTGCATGCCATAGCTTAGGGATAGGTTCAGAATCGATAAAGGAACCCAGGATAAAAAAAAACGACACAGAAATTTAATTAAACATAAAAAAAGTCTCTTCGTACTTTAACGGGCTTAGAACCGTCAAATAAAATAATTTTAATTCTAAACAATTGCTATTTTAAGTTAGTAGGTACTAAATTAGGTTGATCTTGCAATATTTTTTTGTTTTAATTTTAATTATTTTTTTCCCTAGATTCCTTTATCGATACTTAACCTACCCTTAAGCTATGGCACGCAGTTAGTTTAACACCCTGTTTATATATGTATTTGTTTCCCTGATCGTGTGCTAGGGAGTTTATTCCACCTCTTTTTGCGAGCTTAAACACTAGGAAATGGTTAAGTAAGGTTTTTGGAGCTGTCTTTCACTATCAGAGCAAGCGATTATGGTGTTCTCTTTTTAGTATCCACGACGGCCCTTTTGGGAACTGCTAACTGGCTTAAAAGTGTTAATTATAAAATCTTATTTATTCTTAACAAGCTGATTATTAGGAACATAAAATATTTTTTCATGATTAAGTGGGATTTGCTAGAGGAGACCTCAACTCAACTGGATAAATGGCAAGCCCTCCTGGGCCTCCACTGGCTCACCCCACTGGCCACCAGCTAAAATATTTTAAGAACTTTACTGGAGAAAATAGGTAGCCTGTCAAAAGGCCTCCAGCTAGATCATTTTGAACGTTCCATTGAAAAGGGGCACAGGGGAAACGAATCTGCATAAATTAAACATACCTCCGATAACGATGTATGACTAACAGTAAATTATAATTATCTTAAGTAAACGACTGTAATCACCTTCTGTTTGCTTGATTGATACGTTGAGGATGTTGTGATTATTATAATTATTATGTTTGTATTGGATTGATGCTGGACTTAAGGTGTTACAAAAAGTAATTAATGATTTACTAATTAAATAACATAAATCATTATTGCTATTTAATTAGTAGATGAAAGGAGTTGAAAATTGGTTATCTGCTTGCTTTTACACTCATAAACAGCCTACAATACTCTACCCTACTCTTTCCTTTTTTCTGAGAGAAGAAGTGGAAGTAATCACAGAGACTGTAATCAACTTTCCGGGACCAGTGCGGGTCGTACAGTCACGAGCACTAACATGTATATACTTAGCAACTTTTAAAAGTGATTTCCTCCAACTAAATTAATTGTCATTTTCTTTTACTACGAACATAGTCTTTTGGAACCCAAACCATTATGAAATAGATCATTTCTCAAAGTTGCAACCGTTATTCCACGAGAAAATCAGTTTTGAATTTTGCTAAGTGTTTACATATTAGTGCTCATGACTGTACCTCTGCACAACATTTGATTATATTATTTTTTCTAATTTTTTTTGTTTTTATTTTCCTTTTTTGTTTATTAAATTTATCTTTATCTTTCATTATTAAATACAAAACATGGCTACTAGTAACCACACACAGCCTATTAAAGTGCTTTCAAAATTAATTGCCTCCATACCATCACCAACTCGTCATACAGGTTTCAATAACTCTCAAATGAGTTAGAAAATCACCATAATTAAGCATTATCATTATAATTGGTGCAGTGAGCCGAATGTTGATTATTATCGCTTAAAATCATTATATTATCCACACGTTGCGCCCACGCCACTGGTTGATTGATTGCACAGTATAATATTGTAATTTTGGGCTCAGTACGTAGAGTAAATTGACGAAAGATAGATGTGACGTCGCATAAACGTATATTTACATGGATTTATGTAGCAATTAGCGCGTTATTGCGTAATTCAGTATTGTGGACTTGTGATTATGAATTACTGATTATTTTTACCCGACTACGGCAAAACCAAAGGAGGGTTATGCTTTTAACAGACTATGTATCTATATCATTTTTTTCCGCGGGTTATACGTCACATGTGTCATTAGGGCATAAATCGTACATATTAAGTGTGGCTCCGATTATACGAAAACCGATGTTATTTTGTTTCTTTGTCTTGTTTATACCTTTTTAATTGGCGTTTTTTTCGCAGTTGGGTTTTAGTTTTTAACTCAGCAGGGTTTTTTTTTTTGGGTGGGAAATTATCAAATAACTTCTCCCGTTCTGGGCGGAGCGGTAGGGCGTGTCAGACCTTTACTGACTAAAACCCACCCGTGTACCTTCAAATGCCTGTGTGCCAGGGCCACGATATCCCTTTCAGACAGGCTCGTAACCCTGGCAGGAACTCTGCAGGGTGGTGTTAAAATTATAGTTCTTCTTTTTGATTTGCTCTAGTGTAGAAATAGTATTGATAATTATGAGCGACTACGTACACTACACACCACATCGTCTCGTCAACAACATGGCAACTTAAGATAACTATTAATAAATTTAAATAGTGAAAGTATTCGTGACTTAACAATAATTCAAAGAAAAAGGTTAACGAGCAAGATGCTCTAATGCTCTATCTAAATTCATACCAACATTTTTGTCAGTCGAAGATAAATTTCGTTCGATGCAACATCTATCTTTCAACCAAACTAGTTTATATCAACCTACTTTTTAGGTTGAGTGAACCAACTATAATTAAAAAAAAATATCGAGCATCTAATCGAAATTATTGGAATACGCGATGTGGGAACTAATGAAATGAAACTATTTCTGTTTGTTTAAGCAATCGTAAATGTTTAAGTTTCATTAATGTTTATTTTGTGGTATAAATGTTGTTTATATGTTTAATAAATAAACACATAGACAACATTTACATTTACCATGTTAACTGTTTTGTTATTAAGTTTAGCGGGGTTGGAAAATTTTGTTATTGTGAAGTAGTTATAGTAATGTCGTGTTTGTAATCACTTGGGTGCGCAAGACTAGGTACACACGGCTACACATCAAGCTGTACATTTCCAGTATAAGCTGGCCTCTTATTGTACGAAAATCCTATACAATGCGCAAGCAGCCTAAACTGGATATGTATAGCTTGATGTGTAGCCGTCTGTACCTAGTTTCTCGCCAACGGCCGTGAAAAGTCGCACCCTAAAATGTTTATTCAATCCTCATTTTTCTATTCCAAGTTATTATTTTTATCTAAAGTAAATGGAATCATATTTATCTATCATCTGGTACTCTACATATTAATTCTTGTATTGTAAGTATAGTTATTTTCTTGTTATTCATCCCTTATGTTGCACCTGTCATGTTTCTTCTCTGCATCAGGGTGATCAGGTTTACTGGTAGAAAATGCCTCGGGCATTAAGTCCGCCGTTGTACGTTTTTTTTTACTAGATTTTTTTTTTAATAAATAAATAAATCTTGGAATTGAAATAGAAATCATTTATTTGCTTATAATGTAGGTAAAGAGATAAGATGTAATTTACATAAACAGTCCCGATACATTTTACCTTACGGCGCGGCGTGCAAATTTTCAAACAATAGGATTTATTTAAATATAGTATTGAATTATTATTATTAAAATATAAACCCTGGATATTCCTGGATGATGGAATTTCTAAATTAGTATCGACCTTATCAGCAAATTAATTGAGTTGTTATCAGTGCGTCACTGCGACTGAAGTTTTGCCACTCAGCGTTAACCAACCAGCCGTATTAAAAACCGAACAAAGTACAACTAAACTCACCTGGTTTATCAAGATCACTCAAGAACTCCTCAGTGTCCGTGTACGCGGTAGTTCTCCCGAAAGCCGCGAGGACCGCTAGCCAGGCCCACGCGGCACATTTGAGCCTCGGCCTGGTCATGGCCTCCAGTGGCCTCGAGTGGCCTCGACAGGCCTCACTCTGACATCACGCACTACACTACACTGCACTGCACTTGCACTTAGCACTGGGGTTGGTGGTTACCTGGAAAGAGAGAGGAAATTATTAGTATACTGGGGTTTGATAAGTAATATATTTACTGCTTTAATTTATTGTGAATGTGAGCACTGTGGGTAATTTTTTTTTCTACTTTAATTTTTTTCCCTTTTTTTCTTTTTCTCAGATAGTTTTAATGATGGTCTGGAATTTTGAGGGCTTTATGCGGCCTACCCAAATGTCCTTTCTTTGGTATTGTTCGACGAGTCGTTGAGCTCCTTAAGTCTTGAGTTGAGCTGCACGATTACTGACAAATGCTTACACTGATTGGACAGGTCCGCTCAAATATGTGTGGTTTTTTCCTCAAAAAACCATTTCAGACACGGATCTACATCGTCCTCACATGATCTGATCAAGATTATGTCTGGACTATAAAAGAGACTTTGACCCCTGAGTTTGTTTCGCTATTTCTTCTCAGGGGTAGTCAGATAGGAAATGACGGCTACATCTAGATATTTATTTTATTTTTTTTATGATGTGTAAAAGTGATTCTAATATCATATTTACAGAATAAACGATTTCATTTCATTTTGAAGTGATCTTTTGTAGGTAGGTAGGAGGAGGTCATAGCTAAGTAAAACAGCCACATGGGTCGATCGATCATGTTAAGCTACGATTGCCACAGTCGGTCCGTGGATGGGTAACCATCTTTACATACCGAGTCCCCGCCATGCCTTGGAAAGCACGTTAAGCCGTTGGGTTCCAGCTGTCATTTGTGGATATTTGACAGTTGTTATGGTCGTCAGAAGCCCGAAAGTCTTACAACCAGTTTTACCAAGGGGTATCATATGAACTCAGCCTATAGCAGTCCACTGCTGGACATAGGCCTCTCCCAGGCTGCGCCACAACACCCTGTCCTCCGCCTTCCGCATCCAGTCTGCCCCAGCCACCTTTTTAAGGTCGTCGGTCCATCTAGCTGGGGGGCGTCCCACACTACGCCTGCCGATACGCGGTCTCCACTCCAGGACTAGTCTGCTCCACCGGCCATCGGTCCTTCGACAAACATGGCCAGCCCACTGCCACTTCAGCTTGCTTACTACAGGCTATGTCGGTAACTCCGGTTCTCTTCCGGATAACTTCATTTCTGATCTTGAGGGGTATCATAATTACCCAGTAACTAGGTTGTGGAGGTCAGATAGGCAGTCGCTCCATGTAAAATACTCATCAACACTAAACTGCATCCGGTTAGATTAGAATCCAACCCCAACTTGCTTGGAAAAAGGCGGGCAGATGATAATGATTTTTTAGGTAGGTACGAGTAGGTACCGTCTACGTCACATATCTGTAACCTCCTATTGTTATGGTCACCAAAACACAATACACGTGTATAGTAAGTACACACGGCTACACATCAAGCTTTACATTTCCAATATAAACTGATCTCGCATTGTATAGGATTTCTGTACAATCAGTGATCAGCGTATACTGGAATGTATAGCTTGATGTGTAGCCGTCTGTACCTACTGACACACAAAGTAAAACAGGGCAAAATGGAACAGTAGGTAGATACACACATAATTTATTAGTTAGTCGTTAGAAAATGAAACAAAAATAGTTTTTTTCTAACATTCTCGGTGAGCACTGCCCAGTAATTGCTTTGATAACTAAAATAGCTTAACATGCGTGTTCTGTGTTTATTAATAAATAGGGTGGAGAGCCCGGAAATCCGAGTTACCTTTGTAAATTACCTACAGTTCAAGATATTTCATTTCTCAAAAGAATTAGAAATACACCTAAAGAGAAAACATAACTAGAATTAAACAATATGTGCCATCAAGCGCAGCTTTAAATAAAATTTTGCTACACATAATAAGTAGCTTAAAACTAACATTATATTAACACTTTCGCATTGATAGTTTACAAATTGATTTTATTTGAAGAAATTGGTCGCCCAATTTGAATTTACTTGCTAAGTAAAATGAGAAACCTCTTTAAAATCTTAAGGTATTGTTAACAAACTGAAAAGAAATTATGAAACCAACAACTTTTGAATAGCTTACCCAAATGATTTTTCCCTAATTCAGACATTTTCCAAGTCTTATATAAATCTCAACAAATAAAATCATAACAAATTAAACAGGAAAAAACAATTGAGGAACACAATACGGAAGTGTTATATTTTTATAACTCAAAATTACGAGTTTCCGAATTTTAAAACTTGAGAAAGAGGAAAATACTTGAAAATACGCAATTATTTTAAGTTTTTCCTCTTGGATTCTAAAAATGTTAGTCAACCCTTACCAAAATAAGGCACCTACTTATACTAAGTTATCGAGCAGTATGAATGAGTTGACAATACTTATACCTACCTATATTACCCAAACCTTTGTATTTCCAGTCCGAGGCCTCTCAAAGAGGGTTGAAAAGATTTCTCCTCTGAAGATTTGATGTGTTGACATCGACAAGTGATTGTCAGTTAACAATAAACATGTAGCTGTACAATAACATCGAATATTTTTCTCGTTTGTTCAGGAATCTAGGACTATTTTGGGAGTAAAATGGTTTTGCAGCCAATTTTCCCACGAATTGGGGGAATGTGTGGGGTAGACGGATTGGTTGTCGTGGTGATTGAATATTGAGCTAGTTTTGGAAGCTTACCATGGAATTTGGCACGGTGGACGATTTGGATTACTGATGAGACGGAATTTTATAGATTTAGGGTTTTCACACTGTCAATATAGTCCACTATTTTAGAGTATAACGTTCTATAGGTACCTAATAATGTTAGGCAAGATTTTTCCTCCTTCAATAATTTCATTGAAAAAGTATTAAAGTATTTTTATTTAAAAAGTGGAAATTTGTGTTGCAATTTACATTGCTGAAGTTGAAAATGTAAGTATTCTGAGAAATTTTAATGAGAAAACGGGTAACTTTATTCAAAACTTAGTCCGTCTTATTACAAAACAAGGTTTATCTTCGGACCCAGGTTTAAACCATGGAGCCATTATTGAATTTTGAACTTTATTCCGTCTATGGTAAAGTTCCTAATACAAATCTGACAACTTAGTACCGAGCTAAGTTTTCAGTTTTGTATAAAGAACGGTATTTCAATCACTGTTACGTTCTTATTACAAAAACTGGCTCTATGGTTTAAGCCATGTCAAAATATAAATCTTGTTTTGTAATAAGAAGGAGTAAGTTCTTATTGCCACAAACGTTACGAATAGGAAAAAATATCAACTCAGATAATTATGGCGACGCTTGGGGAGGCTTATGTCCAGTAGTAGTGTCTTTCGGCTGAAATTGTGGATTAGGTATTTTGAAACAATAATGTAAGGCTTATGTTTTGACCTGTAGCAAAATAGGGACACGTTGTAATTAGTGCATAGATTTTTTGTTGTAGGATGTGTACTTCCCTACGATTATGTAAATCCTCACAATAAACAAACAGAGACAAAGTTATTTAAATCCCAAGCTACTTATTATTAGCACCGTCGTCGGAACATGCAAATATTCTTCGCCAGACCCAAAATGAAGCCATTGGTGTGCGCACGGTCTTGTATCAGCCATTTGTATTCCTGACCACATACACCTCGCAGGGCTACCAACCAACACGTTAAAACATTCGGATATTACAGTTTAGAAACTGACGTAAACCCTGAAAAACAAAACACAACTTTTCGACCAACTTTTGAAATTCCACCGGACTTTTAAATTGCAAAGACTGGAAGTGAATCCCTAAAATGGAGCTTCGCTGTTGTTGTTGAGTTTGGCCATCTTTTTAAAAATCTGGACAATACAAATGAATCGCCAGATGGTAACCCTGTTGTGTTGAGATGGGTACAGTATACAGGGTGTACCCTTGTCATTTAAAGTCTCCCACACACCCAGTTTTTTTGGAACTAATGAGAGGCGGTCAGTATATACTGGTAATAAAGAAAGCGTGCCTTTAAATTACCAAATGGTCTAGACACGTTGACTGAGTGCTTTTTCGTAAATTGAACTTTTAGGTAATTTTTTTCGGGAGTTAGGACAGGCGTAGAATTTATGTCTTAGTACCTAACTCAGACTTTTGTTTTTTTAGGTTTTGCTAAGAATGTAGTGTTTTCATTTAGTAAAAGTGTTTTTTTTCGACACTTTCTTACAATATTGAACGTCCTATCTGTTTCTAGGGTTCCGTAGTCAACGAAGGAATTCTTATAGTTTCGCGGCTTAGCTCAGATACTCTTAGTACTAGAAATGACTAGAAAGCTGTAATTTGACATGGGTATACATAATTATTCACCACTGCTCCCAAAACGGTGAAAGAAAACACCGTGAGGAAACCGGCACGTCCCAGAACAAAAATATCGTAGACATGTGACATCCACCAAACCGCACTGGGCCCGCGTGGTGGATTACAATCCACTCTCTCTCACAGAAAGAGGAGGCCTGTATCTATCGATCTATGTTATATGTAAGAAGGTTTGGTTTCCGCACTTAGGCCCATATTTATAGAACGTTACTCAGTACTCAAGCATTACTTGACACTAGATTCAAGCCATTGGATTGGTTGAATTTAGTCTTTCAGGCGGATCATTATATGTGGGGTATCGTTTGATAGGCCGTTTTCGATTGAGGGATTCGTTTGCGTAATATTAAACTTTTGTTAGAGTCAAGTGTCTCCCCCCTGTCAGCTCAATGGTTGTCTTTGATATGTGAAAAAATGTACGCCAGTAGTCCTATATATAACGAAGTTAAAAGGAAAACTATCAAAGCCCAGTAGGCTTTAAAAGTTAACGAGTAATAGTCGACCAACTTACGTTTGCAGATAAGTGTATGGGAGAACATGTTTTTCAACTGCAATGTTAAGTTTGTTCGTGAGATAAATTCATCCCAACTACTAAACCCTTCATTGTACGTGGTCCGACGAGTACGTAGCCGGTTTTATTTTAGGATATTACGTTTTTTTTTTTTAATTTACTGTAAAATATATGTTAAACAGCCCAATACAAAAATCTAGATACCCTTTTCCTTTTGTCGCATTTTTTCTTCTTATTAATACTAAACTCAAATAAAGATACAGCGCGTTATTACGTAAATAGGATCTCAGACTACTTCTTCATACACATAACGATTATTGTCTCATAGGACGCGAAGAGACTGTTATGTATCGTATAACACTGCTCATAGCACAGAATAAAAAGCCTCATAAAACGAAACGAAAGTAACCCAAGTCTCTTATTGAATTTTCGTATTCCATTCCCAAGATTTAAGCATGACAAGACAAAGTAATTTAATATCAACTTAATAAACTCTTAACATAGGTAAGTGATATTTGAAATTTAAAACAGTCACCACTGAAGAAACCGAATAATATTAGCGAACATTAAAATGAGGTGCAAAAAGTTCATTCTTATTCAGGGGTCGGCTCGCGAGTGAATTTTCCAAGGCAAGTGAGGTGGTGGTACAGTAGGAGATATGCTATGTATATATTTATCTAAGTTTATAGGAACAGTTTGTAAAAATCACTCATCTCCTACAGAAAAGGGAGGATTCTCCGACCAGACCGGTGTTGTGTTTGGTGGGCTACTGCGCGACGATTGATGTTGGGACGTTGTATATAATTATGATAGTTTCGCGGTAAACTTCGCTTGCGCGATGCAGGACTTTCCGTGACGCCAGTGTGACGCGTAGTTCGCATGTGGCGATGTAGATGCCATTATTTGAGACTAAATTTTGAATTTCGCGGTCTTTAAGCTTAAAGTAGAGTTAAGTTCCCAATTTAAAATGTTCAATTCAGATACCGAGTGTAAGAGCTCTGTTCCATTTAATTTGGATTTAATGAAACATAGTAGGTAAAGTAGTACCAATTTTCAAATTGGGTAGTAAGAATCATTCCTATATGAAAAAATCATGCTAGACCTGATGTTGTCACATTTTAATTCAAATAAGATTTTACGTAGTCACCAGTTTGGTTTCACGAAAGGTAGGTCGACGACTGACGCAGGAGTAAAACTCATATATAAACATTTTGGTATCCTGGGAGAATTCCCAGGATGCAATTCGCATTTTCTGTGACCTCTCAAAAGTGTTTGACTGCGTTGACAACAATACACTGATCTGTAAATTACACCACTACGGAATTCATGGACAAGCTGCTGATCTTGTTCTTTCCTATCTATCAAACAGGCAGTAACAAGTAAACGTTAACGGGGCGAAGTCTACGGGGCCTCTTGTAAAGATGGGCGTGCCTCAAGGTTTAATTCTTGCCCCTTTACTATTTCTAGTTAATATTAATAATCTTCCTTTCATGATGGCTATATTATTCGATGGGTCTAAATTTAAAACTTGATGGCAAGAAACTAGATGATATTATACGGAAACTGTATTTCTAGGAATTACTCTAGCATCGAAATTGCAATAGGGATACTTTAGAGTTAGAGCTCTTTCAGGTATATTAAGTTTAGCTGCCTAATTATGCAGCAAGAAAAATAAGGCAGTTGACTGATATAGCCGCAGCTAGGCTAGTATACTTTGCTTATTTCCACAAAATCAAAATCAATCAAAATTAAAAATATTTTTATTTCACATAACTGACGTTTCTTAAGTGCCCATGTAGGCACATGGGCACTTAAGAAACGTCAAAAGCTAGGTGCATGGTTCCAATTGGTTTCCTACGGAGAAGAGCCGGCAAGAAACTCCACGGTCACTCTTTAAAAAAAATAAAATTGGCTTTTACAATGTTTTCAAATTACAGTGTTAATAGGTATGAGAGGACAGCGTAGGCCCGTCAAAAGTACCAGGTACTTAACAAAATAGAAAATGGTCTACAGACGTCCTCACATTGACAAAAAAACAATAATATGATTAAAATAATAAAAGTTAGAACCTTGTGGAAATTTAAATTGTAGGTATAATAATGTTACGAGCTTGGGGTTCGTGACAATAAAAACTGCCGATTTAATAACTAAAAAACTAGACACTTTAATTAAGAACACCAATTTAAACACACTACTACTTTAAACACAATTAAAAACACAATCACTTAATGTCACTCTCAAATATCGTTCAGTTGTTTTCGCTTGTCTCGTTTTCAAAAGTAAACTAACCCCGTCGCGGCCCATACCGGCCTTATATAGGGCCTCGGATAGTTCCCGAAACATCTAGAACATTCGAGTACATACCGGCCCCGACTGACCGGGTGTCGATAGTTCTAGAATCGAACTTTCTGGAAGAATCTTGACTCTACTAGTTTCGCTACCTGATACTAGATGGCGCTAGTAGTAGGCTTTTTAGTTGTGCGCGCAACAATAATGTCAAATAAGAAAAACATTATGTCAGTGAAGTTTGTAAAAAAAAGATAAAATTAAATTTAAAAATAACTTCGTAATTTGGGAGCTGTTAATAGACATTTACATAGTTTTGCCGTTAATGAGGTACCAGGGAGGCCACATGTACAGAACGAATGAATGCCAAACTTCCTTGTCTTCAACGTAGTCCTTAATCTTATAATATGCTTTTTTGATAAGGGCACAGTATTATGTCTTATGGCGTTCTGCTGTGGGGATCGGCAGCTGACGTATATTCAATTTTAATTTTACAAAAGAGGGCAATTCGCGCGTTCTATAGAATTGGTATTTGTGAGTCCCTTGGAAACAAATTTAAAACAATTGATGTACTAACTCTGCCTTCTCTTTATATCTTAGAAAGTATTTTGTATGTTCGCAAAAACTTAGGGCTTTTCAAAATAAGAAGCGATTTCTATACCTAATATATATAACGTGTATTTTATATTATGGAAATCGCAGTAAACAAAATTGTGATACTCAAATTGATATTAACTAAAATCGGCCAAGTGCGAGTTGGACTCGTGCACGAAGGGTTCCGTAAAAAACGGCAAAAAAATCAAGTTTGTTGTATGGGAGCTCCCTTAAATGTTAATTTTATTTGGTTTTTTGTATTTTTTGATAAAGCGGCAATAGAAATAGATCATCTGTGAAAATTTCAACTGTCTAACTATCACGGTTCATGAGATACAGCCTGGTGACAGACGGACGGACAGCGGAGCCTTAGTAATAGGGTTCACGTTTTACCCTTTGGGTACAGAACCCTAAAAACAAGCAAATACACTTCACTGTCCACCCATAGGTATTAAAAATTTAATTTGAAAACATTGTCAATGACAATTATTTTTAAAAGAGTGATCGTGGAGTTTCTTGCCGACTCTTCTCCATAGGAAAAGACCAATTGGAACTGTGCATTTAGCTCCTAAAGTTTCATAAGTGCCCATGTAGGTTTATGTGAAATAAAATATTTTGATTTTGAATTAAAGTTTCATTTTTGAACTAGGAACTTGAAATAGTTAAAATCGCTTGCGAAGTCTGTATTTTGGTATACCATTACTTCATAAATCAACTTTAGCAGCGGGATTAAAACATGGCACAAAAACATTTTGAACTCATTCAATATGCATGAAGTAATAAAAAACCGCTCACTCACAGCTATCGCATCGCTTACCACTGAAACAGACATTACAATAGCGGCATACATATTAATTTAACAGCTTTTTAAATGATTTACTGCGCGATATTTTCACTTAAATTAAGGGTTTCATACCAAAATGTTTGGAACTCGGCATAATCGCAACCTATTGTAAAATTAAGGCAACATAATCTAAATCATTTTTATTGCTCCGTCCGACTCAATTTTACGTACAATAAACTTTTGATTATGAAACGAGTAAGTATTGCGTTCACCTGAAACGTTTGCGTTTACGTTTGGTAGTTCTCGTAAAAATATATTATTTTAGGATGCCTGGTTTAGGAAAATGGTATAATATTATGTGGTTTATGATGTCGGTAACTGGTTTTGTATGGCATAATGGCGTTCAGCAGGATTTCTTCGAGTAAATGGTATTGATATTGTGAATAACGCTGAATGTAGCGTAGAAACCTATTTATCGGAACTAGGTCGGGTATTTTATGGGTCAGATATTGACTGCCTCGTTGGTTTAGTGGTCGTAAGCACTGCTGAGCACGAGGTCCGGGGTTTGATTCCCAGGTTGGGCAAAGTGTAGTGTTATTGGAGGAGGCCTAGGCCTACCTACCTATTATTCTACCAGGAATTTCTCAGTAGGAGCCCGGACTTTGGATTTGTGCCCGGTTGAAGGCAATAGGCTCGACCCCTATTCCAATGGACCTAAAAAAACTGGCGAAACGAGGGTGTACTATAGGTAAACCTCTGCCTAACGCTTCGGGGATTACAAGCGTGATGTTATGTTAGGTCAGGTATTGAAATGACCCAGCTGAGAATCGCGGAAGTCGCACATGATACCATGCTCCCCGGTGCAAGTGTGGGATGAGAACACCGGGGTGGTTTGTAGTCAGTAAGAGTCTGACAGACCTTTCCGTCCGCCCCAGGGCGGAGGATGTCCATGAGAATTTTCCAAACCGGGGGAAAAAAAACAGGTATTGAAATGACCCGTTTTAGATAATTTCGGAGTATATTAAATTCCTCAACTTTTCCGGCGCAGCGTTTATGATAGCCGGTGGAAAGTTTTGAACGGTGTTTAAAGGCAAATTCATGAGCGATTCTACCAAATATTTGGCAATGGATATTCATGCAAATCAACTGAACAAAAAAAAAAATTAGAAACAGTAGCAATTTAACTGACATATGATGCATGTAGGTTATTATCTGTTGTTTGTGATCGATAGCGCTACTACTGAGCAAGAGGTTCTGGGTTCAATTCCCAGGTCGGGCAAAGTGGTTTTTTATCAGGAATTTCTCACTAGCAGCCCGTAATTCGAATTGTGCTCGGTTGATGGCGATAGGCGCGAGCCTATTCCCATGTAAGGGCGACCTTACTTGGGACTTAAACATAACTGGCGAAATGTGGGTGTACCATAGGCTCTGCTCAATCCTTGCTCAAACGTCCATTGCTGGACATAGGCCTCTTCCAAAAAAGGGGGGGATTTGCCATAATCGCCACGCTTGGCAGGCTGGTTGGCGATCGCAGTATGGTTTTAAAAATGCATAGCTAACGCTGCTGCCCATTCTCTAGTAAGTCCTTTAGTCGCCTTTTACGACACCCATGGGAAGAAATGGGACGGTGCTATTCTTTACGTCCGGCATCAAACGGAGCGTGATGAGAGGCGTGATGTTTGTAGAATGTTTTATAAGTAATTAATGGTAGAGTTTTTCAGCTAGAACTCATAGGTTTGCTAAAAAAAACCCTAAAGAAAAATACCTTAAAATAACATGGTTATTATATTGAATACCTAATTCAAATTAATTAATGGTAGAGTTTTTCAGCTAGAACTCATAGGTTAGCTAAATAAACCCTAAAGAAAAATACCTTAAAATAACATGGTTATTATATTGAATACCTAATTCAGCTAAGTAGCTTGAAAGTCAAAAAATGTGGAGAGTAGGTATCGTGTATGTATGGAGAAACGAAGGTTTAGTGATCAAGAATATAATTATGTACTGCCAATACTACAGCAGAGGTTTACACAAGCAGTTATTCTTTACTACAAACGTTTTACTGCAAAAAGAACAAAAATCAAACATACCTCATAACTCCTCTTCCCCACTGAATTTAAGTCCTTAGTAAATACACTGTCATAATGTATGCAAAATGTACTAAAACAGACGACGCCGAATATATTATTGTTTCAGTTCTGTTCTATTTATGTTCCTGTTCTACGAAGTGCCAGCGCTTGCATTAAATTGGTGAGTAGAGATGTAGCTACTTACTTGTAAATGTATAATGTTAGTCTGACTAAACTTAGGCTGAATCTGCGGCTGGGACTAAGTAGCATAGATAATGAATGTGACTATGCCCCTAACTAAGACCAGTTTTTGCCTATCTGCCTAGCCTTTTCCCAGCTATGTTCGGGTCGGCTTCCAGTCTAACCGGGTTTAGCTGAATACCAGTATTTTACATGGAGCGACTGCCTATCTGATCTCCGCAACCCAGTTACTGGGTAATAGACGATAGCCTTTGGTAAGAAGACTGGTTGTCAGACTTTCGGCCTTCTGACAATCCGTAACGACTGTCAAAGATATACGAAAGACAGCCAGGACCAACGGCTTAACGTGCTTTCCAAGGCACGGAGGAGTATCGGTATGTCAAGATGGTCACCCATTCACGGACCAACCGCGGCAAGCGTAGTTTAACCTGATCGTTCTACCCGTGTGGCTGTTATTGTACCTATATGTTTTCTTAAGACTCAGATATATGCCAGTGACCTTGAGTGGTTAGCTTGCGTGTTCTGTACTGAGCTCACGCAACGCGTCGTACGTTCAGCCAGTAATAGGACTCGCCCATCAAGGAGCGTTGTCCCCATTTTAACGCATTATTAATTTATTATACGAAAAAAAAGGTATTTTAATAAAACGCGTATACTAAAATATCAATAATTAAATTATCTTTAAATTGGTGAAGGTTTCAGAAAAATACGCTTGGTAGATTTTGCGCCATGCTCAGTTTTTTATCCGCGTTAGATATAACTTTAAAAATTAATATTTTACTATGTAATATAAGCATAATCTAAAATAGTCACATACTAAGTTATTGAGAAGATGCTCTAATTTAACATATATTTTTTTCAACTCATTAACACTACTCGTTTAGACGTGATCTTCAGTATACAATCATTAAAAGTCGACTATCGTCGCCTTAATAGATTGAGACTACTTTCACAGGTTTAGCAAAACACTCGGGGCTAAAATTAAATATTATAGTTGATATTGAAAAAAACCTTCTGGCCGCGCTTTATGATAGTATCCCAAAAAACTGTTTTGTAGTCAATTATTCAATTTTAATTATTAGCTTTGATTTGGTTTCTGTTGCGTGTTATAGTTAACAATGAACTGAAATCCTATATATTTGGTGTAGGTTTTACTAAGCTTTGAATCAAAAGTTTTGGTTTAAGATACTGTACCCGCTTAGAACCATTTTGCAGAGGAAGGTAGGTAATGATAACATTATGTTAACATGTTCGTACTATCATAACAATGTTCCTAATACTCGTATTATTCACGTACGCATGTACGGTAAGTTGTAAGGCTTTTAGGCTAATCCATAGTGGTCGATTACATAAATATAACCTTGTACTCAAATATATAATCAATATTAGTCTGTGGTTCAGGTTCAGAGCTCAAGCTTGGATTCATCACACGTTTTCTTTAGACAATGTCTACTTTCTGCCGAGGACTGACTACCGTATCATACACCCACGTTATTGAAGAATCCTTAAACAAAGTCCCCCGCCGCGTCCGTCTGTCAGTCTGTATAAACTCAAAAACTACTGATCGGATTTTCAAACGGTTTTCAACGGAGTGATTCATGAAGGTTCCGTTTGGTGCCGGACGTAAAGAATAGAACTATCCCATTTCTTCCCATGGGTGTCGTAAAAGGCGACTAAAGGACTTACTAGATAATGGGCAGCAGCGTTCTCTATGCATTTTTAAAACCATACTGCGATCGCAAACCCGCCTGCCAAGCGTTGCGATTATGGCAAATCCCCCCCTTTTTGGGGAAGGCCTAACTCTAGCAGTGGACGTATTTCGGCTGAAATGATGATGATGAAGAAGGTGTGAAAGTGTGTACAATTAATTATGGTTTTGTGTAAATTGGCGATTGACCATTATTGTTGAAGATGTCGGAAAAATCATGCCGACTGGGAGCTTTACTGGCATGAGCCGCGTAAACTGTAAGAGGTACATAAAATAATGTACTACAGAATTATACATCTTAAAAAGATCAACCAAAAAGTTGTTTGCGATAGCATGTCTATCTTCTAAGGATGACCCACAGCAACCATTTTTATCTTGCAATATTTGATAAAAAACATATTGTTATTTCCGAAGCTATTTCGACCGATTTATCCAATAAAATGTAGTATCGAAATTAGGCATTTAATTTAACTTAAAATGTGCCTAGACATCATATCATTTAAATCAAAACTTTAAAAGACATCACAGATTCAAAATTACGCGTAACGGATATTATGGTTGATTTCTACGATAGAAAAGAAAGAAAAATTGTTTATTCTGCACAAACAAAACGCACATTTCAACAAAATACATAATTAAAATACACACATACTAAGTAGCCAAAACCCTCGTATCCAATACACAAAAAAAAATTGACAATCATTTCCATTGGTTGCGATTGGTTGATGTCAGCGCCAGGGACCAAAGACAATTTACATTGCGTTTACTAGATTATAATGTCTATGTATCTAATCTGTTGTTGTGGTACTGGCAAACCCAAAATGACAACCAGTGATGACAACAAAGTCAACATTCAACAAACAAACAAACTTGAATCATATCAAAAAAAAAATGCTGATTGCCGAGTGGAAAAATAACTACTTTTATACCAAACAAACTATAATATGAACAATTACAATAACCGTGCGTCGTATCTGTGCAAGAAAATTTCTTTGCTCAGCAAAATGCTGTGACTTCAGACAAACCTAACGTCAACAACGCTGATTTTTGAGAGATAACGGCTGAACGGCATTTAATGAAATTTGGCACACAGATAGTTAATAACCTGGATTAACACATAGGATAAATTAATACCTCATCTCAGATGTAAACTATTCCTAAGTTGTCATCCTACTTTGTAACAGACTGTACCTCTTTTTAAATAAATTAAATTACTTAAATACCGGTAGTACGTTTCCGTGCGATAATTTCCGACCTACACGCGGGCAAAACCGCGGGAAAAGGCTAGTGTATTATAAGTATGACTCAATGGCTGTTGTAAAAAATAGGATTTTTTTGGATTCAATTTTCATTTTACAAAAGAGGGCAATCCGCGCGGTCTATAGAATGGGTCCTCGTGAGTCCCTTAGAATCAAATTCTAAGAAATTGATGTACTAACTCTGCCTTCTCTTTATATCTTAGAAAGTATTTTATATGTTCGCAAAAACTTAGGCCTTTTTAAAATAAGAAGCGATTTCCATAATATAAATACACGTAGTAAACATGAAATTGTGATACCCAAATTTAGATTAACTAAACAAGCAAGTCATTTCTTATTAGCAGTATCCGCTTTTATAACAAGTTGCCAAAGTCTGTTACAGAACTTAGCGATTAAAAATTCAAAATCCACATCAAACGTGTCCTTATCAAAAAAGCATATTATAAGATTAAACTACGTTGAAGACAAGGAAGTTTGGCATTAATTCCTTCTGCACATGTGGCTTCCCTGGTACCTCATTAACGGCAAAAATATGTAAATGTCTATTAACTGCTCCCAAGTTGCGATGTTTATGTTATTTATTTTTTACATACTTCCTTGACATAATCGATGTTTTTTGATTTCAACAAGGATCTAACTTTTATTATGTTAATCATATTTTATATAGTTTTTATTTTGTTAATGTGAGGACGTTGTAGGCTTAATATACTGTAGATCTGTAGACCATTTTCTATTTTGTTAAGTACCTGGTACTTTTGACGGGCCTACGCTGTCCTCTCATACTTTGAAAATATTGTAAAAGCCAATTTTTTTTTTTTTAAAGAGTAACCGTGGAGTTTCTTGCCGGCTCTTCTCCATAGGAAACGACCAATTGGAACCGTGCACCTAGCTTCTGACGTTTCATAAGTGCCCATGTCGGCTTATGTGAAATAAAAATAATTTTGATTTTGATTTTGAAAAATATTTTTGATTTTGATTGGATTGACACAAAAATGCCATGGCGTCG
The DNA here is from genome assembly GCA_948098905.1 of Tiliacea aurago. Classification (NCBI taxonomy): domain Eukaryota; kingdom Metazoa; phylum Arthropoda; class Insecta; order Lepidoptera; family Noctuidae; genus Tiliacea; species Tiliacea aurago. Next base: position 2,057,980 of record OX402594.1, read on the forward strand.
TCGGTGGCAGCGCAGAGGTCGCTTTGACCGCATGTTTCGAGACACAGAGGGCAAGATAGGAGGTAGAGCATAGTTTGTGACATAGACCACATCAGCAGTGTGTGTTCCACCGACAAAGCCGTGGAAGTGGCGATTTTTTGGGCCAACAAGATATGAAATACTGTCGTGCCAGCGAAACGAAGAAGAAGAAGCAAAATAACACACTTTCTAAGAATAATAATGCGGGTTCAAGATCCATAATCTTAAAAATAAACTATCTTAGTTATGAAACACCTTGCAGATAGTCCAAAACTAATCCATTCATAAGCAACTTTCTACATTATCATAATAAAATTATCTTAAAAAAAGAAAATTAACCTATTAATAACGACGAAACATAATCAGCTGATAAAATTTACGGCTCTAACGATATTTAAGAGCATATGTTGGACATTCTTAAAACCAGTTGATAGTTTGTGGGTCAGAGTAAAACTGGAAAATGTTTGACCTCCCTGGTAGGTAGCTGAAATGTTAGATAAACGATATGCAATACGGTAGTAGGTGATGATTATCTTTGTAGTTTAAACGTTTATTGTTTTTAAAGTGGGTTGAAGAAAAGGCTGGAGTTGTTTTAATTTTGTTACAAGAAAATTGATGTATTCATTTTTAGGGTTCCGTAGTCAACAAGGAACCCTTATAGTTTTGCCATGTTCGCCTGTCTGTCTGTCTGTCTGTCCCCGGCTTAGCTCAGAGACACTTAGTACTAGAAAGCTGTAATTTGGCATGGGTATACATATTAATCATGCCGAAAAAGTCGTCAAATAAAACCATAAAAAAACATTTTTTTTTAGGGTACCTCCCTCCTTACACGTGAAGTGGGGATGATATTTTTTTTCTCGTCTATTCCATTGTGTGGGGTATCGTTGGATAGGCCGTTTAAAAAGGGGTGGGTTTGTCAGAGCCATTTTTCAATTAAGAGGTCCGTTTGCGTAATATTAAGCTTTAAAGTGCTATTTTTTGTTAGAGTCAAGTGTCGTCCCCCCTGTCAGCTAAATGGTTGGTTTTGGATACGTGGCTTTTAGTTCTCTAATTTGGTAAACAAATATATTATGGCGCACTAAGATTTAAATGTTGACAAATAAATAAATGTTTAAATGGTTGATTATGTATCTAACAGTTTTGGTTGTAATCCATTAAGGATGTTTCTTTAGAAAACAAAATGTTCTTATCTAATATGAAGTGTATTTTTATGATTGATGCAAAAATTGCGAAATGCGGTCCGGTTTGTTTACCAAATAACATATTTAAGTGACGCTTGATGAGTGCATTTCAAGACAGTACAGGAATGAACCTGTAGAAAAATATCGCTATGTGTGTGTCCTATCGACACACACATAGCGGGCGCAATCAAAAATTATGCATTGTAGTAAAGAAATGTAGTCATGTGACTTGTAACACTAAAGATTTTTTTTAAGCACATTGGTTATTATGAACATCACATGGCTACATTTTATAACTTCGTAAATATTGAAGTCATCAACAATCGGTTTTTACAGCTTGCGTGTATTGAAATAAGGATCAAAATTGTATCAAAATTTTATAAAAACAGCGATTTTTGTAGGCGCAATGACGTACACTGTAGTTATATCCGTGATTGTGAAGGAGTCAATGCAATTACACTAAGGCACACCCTAAGCAGTATCTTAGAGTATTTAGGTTCTGTTTAACACCAGGTTAACTAACTGCCAGTTTAGTCCCAAACATAAATGAAACAACCATCTCTATTTGACCCTAAAGTTAATCAGAAACTGTAAGTTTAAAGAACAGCAGAGTAAAGTTTTTGTAAGGTAATTTTATACTTAGATGAAGCCGGCAAATGTAAAACACAAAAGGCTGGTAAAAATACAATACTAGTATAAATGTTCTAGAAATCTGCCATAATTTCTTAAATCCATAGATGAAAAATAAATGAATAGATGAGCTAAAAAATATATTTTTGTAACTTGTAAGTTTTTGTTTTAATATCATTAGTCTGTTTTAGTTTTGACTTTAACCGGTTCCAATAAAAAGTAAGTTACAGGTTAGTCGAATTAAAATCACATAAAATTTGGAGGGTGGTTAAAAGTTCAACGGAATGCTTAGTAAAAAAAATATGAAAAAATCAAACAATACTTAAAAAATAATACCAGCCTTTTATTGTTTCACTGCTGCGGAACGAGCACGGCCTACTGTGACACATGGCTTGAGTCACACATTTTATCACAGTTTGGGCAATAAAACCGTGCACGGCGGCATGAAAATAATTTCTTGACTTATTGTGACATAACTTGACGTTTAGTGGGACTAGTTAAGTCTTATTTGCCTATACGGGTGCACCCATTTTGTCACAAAATTCACATTTTGACAGATGACTAAGAAAAATGTATCACTTTCGTTCGTAATGTCTCTGATAAACTCAGAAAGTAAGTACATTCCAATTGAAAAAGTCACATTGGTACCTACGTAGCCAGCTTTGAACCCACAGCCTCCTGCGTGAGAGGCGAGGTCGACGACAGGGCTATCACGACATCCCACAACACGACATTAAACCGATGTTACAAAAATAAAATTCTACGCCCATGTTGTATCATCTTTCTATTTCACCCAACCCACTTCATAAACCCTATTTACTCATCTCAAACATTTAAAACATGGTCCACATAAACATTAATTATTCACGTTCATACATAATTTATATGTAATTATTCTGTACAATGTTATTTTATCGGCGAGGAAACACTACTGGAAGACTTCGTGTTTGCAGAGTCTATTAATGTATGAATAATTAATTAATGTTTGGGAAATAAATACTTGAGATCGGCTTTTTAGTATGCCATACAAGTTTATGATCTGTCAGAGAGCAGCTGAACAAATTTTTGGGAGTGAAGTGTGAAATGTGGCTAATTTGCATGCGTTGTTTATTTATCTACTAATTTATTTTGCTTCACGAACAAGTGGTGTTTTAGCAGTGTTAAGGAGATGCGTTAAGGTGACAGACTGTGGTTGATCGATGTAGGCCAGTCGTTCGTGATCGTCTCAGAACATAATTCGATATTCATATCGCTCGATGGTGTATAGTTACTAGTGAATTACACGTCATCCACCATCTCAGACACTAATCTGCATGGTCCTCATTATGATCTGACCAAGATAATGTCTGGATTTTAAAAGAGACTGTGATCTCTGCGTTTTTTCCACTGCTTCTTCTCAGAGTAGTCGTTAGGAAACATCGACCATAAGTAGTTTTAAAATATTTTTATGACATTTCTTTTTCACGTGTTTTTAAAACCAAATTATAGAAATAAATATAATTTATCAATCGACGTCAAATAAAAAAAAACCGGCCAAGTGCGAGTCAGACTCGCGCACGAAGGGTTCCATACCATTATCTATAAAACTGGCAAAAAAGTCACGTTTGTTGTATGGGAGCCCCACTTAAATATTTGTTTCATTTTAATTTAATTATTTATTTTTAAAGTGAATATATAACTAAATATTCTGTGAATATTTCAAGCGTCTACCTGTTGCTGTTATCAATATCGAGCAAAAACGAGCAAAAAAATCACGTTTGTTGTATGGGAGCCCCATTAAATATTTATTTTATTCAGTTTTTTAGTATTTGTTGTTATAGCGGCAACAGAAATACATCATCTGTGAACATTTCAACTGTCTAACTATCACGGTTCATGAGATACAGCCTGGTGACAGACGGACAGACAGACAGACAGACGGCGGAGCCTTAGTAATAGGGTTTTACTGTTACTTACCGTTTTACCCTTTGGGTACGGAACTCTAAAAAACGAGCGAGCCTTACACTGTAGTCCCATACGATATGTATTATCTGACATCTCGCCTTGGTAATAAGGAACTGAGCAGCGACAGAAATGACCCCCTATTATATTTATAATCTATATAGTAGATACTTACAAATTTCCGCGAGAACACTAATTCCATGCATGTATTATAGTACTTACCACATGCGAACTACGCGTCACACTGACTTCACGTAAAATCCTGCATCGCGTAAGCAGAGTTTACCGCGCGACTAGCATATACAGGGTCAAATTAAATTAGCTAGCGAAACTCCGCAGACGTGTTGGGTATCCATATCTAAATACGATAAACGAAAAAAAGAAAAAAGAAACATTGTATGTTTTGGGGTCAATGACTAGTTACTTGTAATATTAATTTCAAAATCAGTTTTTTTTTCTGTGTATACTTCTCAGATGTGATGAGTATCGATAAATAAACACGATAAAACAAAAACTTAACTACTTCAAGTATCTTCATTGCCAGTGATCAGTGACACCAGAAAAAAAAACATCATATATATATTTTTTTCATTTTATGGTATTTAGATATCGATACCCCAACACGTCCACGGAGTTTCGCTAGCTAATTAATTTGACCCTGTATACAACGACCCGACATCAATCGTCGGGCAGTTGCCCACCAGACACCACACCCGTCTGGCCGGAGGATCCTCCCTTTTCTATGGACGGTGAGTGAACTTTACACCCTGTCTTTACGCATTATTAAAAAGTACTTACTTATTTCATGTTCAAGCTGTCCCTTTCTGCTACACAATTCCGTCCGTTTACACGAAATCACTCCCACAAAAAACTAGAGGAAAGATGTTATACATAAAAAACAAACAACGTCGAAAGTAAACATTCGATGAAGGTCGTAAAGACTTAAAGACTCACACGGGTGCATCAGGCAGCGAAAAAGAAATTGTGTTACTAGTGTCGCATCACGCCCGCGATATCGCACCAGTCTGTACGAGCCGTTAACCGCCTGCTATCCACCAAACTGGATCGGCCTGGACGGTTGATGTAATCGATCGGCCGCAGACTGGATACACTTTTAGTCGTGCTGAAAAGCACTTGTACCGATGCAGTAGGTTATACAAGCGAAGTGGTTCTGAGAACGGAAAATGAACGTCAGTTGTATAACAACAATCTCGCTTTGTTGTTTTTTTATAAAAGTGAAACGAAATCCTAAAATATTAGAACAGAAAACACAACAAAAAAAACCGGCCAAGTGCGTGTCGGACCACGCACAATGAAGATTTCCGTAGTTGGAATGAATTTATTATCCCAAGAACAAACATAACATAGTAGTTGAAAAATATGTTCCCCCATACATTCCAACTGCAAATATTAGTTTGTACGCACAATATTGAGTGATTTACCATGTTATTTTATGACCATAGACTTCATATAGGTATCTAGTTTTTATGACAGATGGACAGACAGACACACGAGTGATCTTTTATGGGTTCCGTTTTCCTTTTGAGGTACGGAACCCTAAAAATATTAAGTTAGTTCCGAGTAATCATCTATTATTCCTAATCCTTTTTCAGACCAACAACAACTTCTAATACCTCCTCCTTCCTCCTCCCATCCTCCTTCCTTTTTTTTCAACCTCTAATAAAAAAATCCAGAACGGATAAAAACAGTTGCTAATAAAATGTATGCCATATATGTCTGATTAAGAAGGCCATCAATAAAAACCGCTTCACTTCAAGACAAATAAATGTTTTCAACCCCAAAAGTCCCAAAAAAATAAAATTATACAAACTGCACAAATGTTCCAGAGCCAACTCTAAGATAAATGGTGTAATCTTCTTTATCGCAACAGCGAAAAACTCTGAACGATAACAAAGAAAAAAAAGATTTTAAAAGACCATAATTCACTGACTCCGCCTAGATACCCTTTTTGGGGGAGAGTGGGGTAAAACGGTATAGATGCGGTATTCCCATTGTGTTTACATCAGTTCTGAGGAAATTGGGATAAGAATCGGTTGGGTACTCAAAGATGGGCGGCTAGAATATAAAATATTGCTGTATTGCTGACGTAGGCAGAGGTGGTTATGTACGAGTTTTGTGTTATCTTCAGTTTTAGTTTGTGCTACACAAATAGATGCAATACACGTTACTGTTTTCAGATTTTCAGGAAATGCATACTACCTATATAGACACTTGTTATTTGAAAACTAAATTAATCTGCACCCTAATTGCTTAATACAGTCTCAATCACAATCCGAGAGTTTTGAAGGCTATCCCTAATCCATTGCTTCATAGGTTTAATAAATTCGTCTGCTCAACAACGTAAATAACGCAATGAATGTGGCTGAACTGAACGAAAAAGCGGTCAATTGTAATTTTATGTGTGTTACGCCAATGACCGCCGGTTTAACATTTCTCGTAAATTGATAGACGTAATATGAAACTGAATAAAAGTTCAGTGTGAATTTACAATCCTCATTTTCGTTCCTTAATTAACCGCTTACAACATAAAATTTCCCTTACACAGTATAAAAGCCATGAAAACAAAACTTTTAAAAACGCCATCAATCAAAAACCGTAAAACACAATAACAAAACACGATATTTAAAAACCAATTAAGTGCAACACAAACCTCGCGGCACAAACTTTTATAGCGTTGAAAACACTTCCCTACACCCATTACTTCCTATCCATTTTGCCATTGTTTACTCTTGCTTCGAAAATAAGGCCATAGATAAAACAGCTATGAGCGCAGTATAAATCATACTGTTTCAATTATACCCCTCTCACTCACAGTATATGAGCCTCCTTTATTTCAGTAAATCATTTTCACGACTTTATCAGTATTATTTTCTGTTGTATGCTGATGGAGGGTGCTAATAGTAGGAGATTATATGATAAAAATGAAAAACCATATCGTGAGGCAGAGCAGCGGTGGCCCAGTGGTATCGGCCCCAACTAACGGTCGTGAGTTCGAAACCGAGCACGCGCTTTACTTAATGTAAATTATTTCATCACTACAGCTGCTCTCAAAACGGCGAGCGAAAACATTGTGAGGAAACCGGCATGTTCTAAAACTAAAAACGACCGCGCACAATGAAGGGTTCCGTAGTAAGGATGAATTTATCCCAAAAACAAACTTAACGTTGTAGTTGAAAACATGATCTCCCATACATCGATATAAAAATAATAATATAATATACGTTACGGTAAATTCTTAACTGCAAATTTAAGTTGGGGGACTATTACTCGTTAACTTGTGAACCCTGCTTAGCTGTGATAGTTTCCCTTTTAATTTCGTTATATATACTACTGCCATGAATTTTTTCCCATATCCAAAACCAGCCATTTAGCTGGCAGGGGGGGGGGGGGGGGCACACTCGACTCTAACAAAAAATTTCACTTTAAAGCTTATTATTACGCAAATGCATCTCAGAATTGAAAAATGTCTTTTGTGACCCACAATATTTTTAAACGGCCTATCCAACGATACCCCACACCATGTATTAGATAAGAAAAAAAAATATTATCCCCGTTTTACGTGCAAGGGACGTACCCTAAAAAAAATGTTTTTCATGGTTTTATTTTACGACTTTTTCGGCGTGATTAATATAATGTAAATCCATGCCAAATTACAGCTTTCTAGGACTAAGCGTCTCCGAGCTAAGCCGGGGACAGACGGACGGACGGACAGACAGTCGGCCAGACAGACAGGTAGACGGACATGGCAAAACTATAAGGGTTCATTGTTTACTACGGAACCCTAAAAATGTGACAAAGACATGTGACATCCATCTAGCCGCACTGGGCCCACGAGTTGGATTACGACCCGCTCTCTCTTGCAGAGAGGACGCCTGTGTCCCAGCAGTAGGAACATTCAGCTACGTCATGAGGCTAGTTTCGAGTATGAATGTGACTGGCTACAAGAGTGTAGGAAGACTAAAGAAGCGATGGTTGGATTGCGTGATAGATGACATGGATGAAAAGATGGTGAATTGAATACTAATTACAGCTGATAGAAATGTGTGGAAGTAGATAACATGCTGAACGCCATATAAATTGGTATAACACAAGAGGATGGTGATATTGTGAAAAAAAAATTGAAGATGAAATTCATATATCCTTCTGGAAGAAACGGGGACCTTGTCTAAACTAATATTGTAATGAGAAAAAGATTTGGCTAAACCGATATTATAAATATATTGTTCCGTGTGGTGCCGGACGTAAAGAACACCACCATCCTATTTCTTTCCATGAGTGTCGTAAAAGGCGACTAAGGGACTTACTAGAGAATAGGCAGCAGCGGTCTCTATGCATCTTAACACCATACTGCGATCGCCAACCTGCCTGCCAAGCGTGGTAATTATGGCAACCCCCTCCCCGCCAAATGCTGGGGGAGGCCTATATCCAGCAGTGGACGTCTTTCGGCTGAATGATGACGAATATTATAAAGAGAAAAGATTTTATTTTTGGTATGTTTGTTTGTTACGCATTCACGCTAAAACGACTGAACGGATTTGGATAGAATTTGGCACGTAGGTAGATCATGGACTGAGTTAGGACTGTAAAGTATCCTGACTTTAAATCTCAATATTCTCACGAAATCGGGACTTACCGTAGGTGAAACCGCGGGGCGCAGCTAGTTCCTAATAAAAACGTAAGGAAAACTAAATGGTAAGATTTAACACAAAGTGTACTAGAGTTCAGGAAAGTAATTAAGCTAACTGTTATCTTAGTGCTTTCTATTGTCTCTTTGGTCTAGTTAATAGGTATGAAAGTTAAGAAAACTTTATAGTAAACTAAGGAGTAATTAAATTTTCGAGTTTGAACAGAAGTAGTGCGATGACGGTGGAGTAATGTGGTTTATTATGTGACATTTAATAATTAAATTTAACGTTATCATAAGATTTGAAGGCCTAGAAAATTTGACAATCTATCAGCGATAATCATCTTTGACAGTTGTTACGGGTCGTCAGAAACCCGAAACTCTGACAACCAGTCTTATCAAGGGGTATCGTATTACCCAGCAACTGGGTCGTCGAGGTCAGGTAGGCAGTAGCTCTAAAATACTGGTATTTGAATGCACCCAGTTAGACTAGAAGTCGAACTCAACTAATTTGGGAAAATGCTAGGCAGATGATGATCAGCGATAACGACGATGATACAGTCACAAATGTACGGGACTGACATAAGCTACCAAAAAGCTTATTTGAATCCTCACCTGGATTAGGTCGTTGTTAAAATTCGAAACGGTTTGAAATCAATTGCCTTGTCTAGGTCCTCTGGTAATATAGGCCAGTTTTCTAAGTATTATAAAATTACAACCCTAAAAAAGGCATCAATCAATCTCCATGATTAATATTGACGTAATTGTTCCCTTCAATCAGATTTAAGTCCATCGTTTCCGATATCACTTAAGCAAAATTGATTTCTAAATGATCCGATGACAACCGCCAACCCTTCAAACACTTAGGATACTCAGAAACCGATACGGTCTCTCAAAATTGAATTTCTTAATTGCCTATCCGCTACAGAGAAAATACTTTGATGAAGTTCGCTCCTTTCGGTCAACGGGAGGTTTCATGAAATTTCATTAATATTTTTTTGCCCTCGAAACCACAGGGTTCGGCAAAAAGTTTTTTAATCTTGCCTGAGGTCGTCTGCCCTGTGAATTACATTTACCTTGGGCTCACGAACGGTTAATGTTTTTCGCTATTTCGTTTATACCTGGGATTGGAATGTTGGGTAGGTAGATTGATTTGAAATTTTCGTTTTATACTTACTTTATGGGCTTCGGAATTCAATACGTTAAATTGTTCAAAGTTCAAGAGGGCTGAAAATGTTGGTGACAATATAAGTTAAATTAAATTCTGCTTTCATCCAGAGACGAAAATAATCATGTAAACGATCTAATAATAAACAAGTAACACTTAAAAAAACATAGCTATGAGCAAGAAAGTGTAATGCTTGGAAAAAAATATTATAGAAGTTGTCACAAGTCCACAATGTAGACTGGAACAATCAAATTATAATTCTTAGTCGTACGAAGAAGACAAACCGGCCCAGTGCGTGTCGAACCACGCACAATGAAGAATTCCGTAGTTAGGATGAATTTATCCCAAACACAAACTTTCTTTTAAATATACTACTGCCATGAATGTTTTCACATATCCAAAAACAACCATTAAGCTGGCAAGGAGGGAGGAGACTTGAATCTAATAAAAAATAGCACCTTAAAGCTGGCCTTAAAGCTAAACGTCCATTGCTGGACATAGGCCTCCCCCAAAGGGGAGGGGTTTTGCCATAATCGTCACGCTTGGCAGGCGGGTTGGCGATCGCAGTATGGTGTTAAAATGCATAGAGAACGCTGCTGCCCATTCTCTAGTAAGTCCCGTAGTCGCTTTTTATGACACCCACGGGAAGAAATGGGGTGGTGCTATTCTTTACGTCCGGCACCAAACGGAGCAATCGGATCCCAGAATCGAAAAACACACACCCACAGACCCACAATATTTCTGAACGGCCACTCCAACGTTACTTCATACCAGGATAGATGAGAAAAATAAATATTATCCCCACTTTACGTGCAAGAGAAACTAGAAACTACGATATAAAAACATTTTTTTCAAGATTTTATTTTACCACTTAGTCGGCGTATAAATAAACACCCGAGCCAAATTACAGCTGTCTAGTAGTAGTAGAAAACTGCTCTTAGTAAGAGCTCTGAGCTCTGCTGTGGACAGTCAGACAGATGGACATGGCGAAACTGTGGGTTCCATGTTGACAACGGAACCCTAAAAATGTCAAGAACCAGCTACGTAGAAAGAAAGAAGAAAGAAAATACGTTTATTTGCGGTAAACATGACGCAAAAAAGAATATAAACACAAAAATAAGAAAAAGTTGGGGGAAACATGCGTCACAGCCACGCAAAACGGCTATCGCTCAGCATTATACTGCGACGCTATGCAAGACAGAGCCCCAGCGCTCTCAGCGACAGCTGGCTGTCGTTTCAGCGACAGCTGGCACATCATGCTAAGCAGTAGAACTCAAACTCAAAGTATTTATTTCAATTAAGCCATTTACAGGCACTTTTGAACTGTCAGTTCGTCAGTTACAAATATTATATGAAGCTAGTTGCCCATTCCAAATAGTAGGTTCCTATGGAGAAGAACGGGCAAGAAACTCCACGGACACTAGAACCTACTTCAGTAGAAACTTAGCTATTCTAAGCGATAGAAATGACGCTCCAAAGACCAAACTGCTGCAGGTTAATTTTGGACTAAATAGACTAGGACTAAGTTTGGCACACAACGGACTTTGGCACTACTAAACACCGTAACGGTCACTTTTATTAGTATTTGCTGCCAAATATCATTATGTTGCTCTCTAGGAGGTAAAAGGTTTTTTATTTACGAGATTATTTTAACGACATTTTCTGTAATTGAAAAATAGCAAAGTCAGATTCCCAGTATGAAGTAAGTAACTAATTTTGGTACAGTTTTATTAAGGTTTTGGCATGGCCATGTCACATTTAAGGTGCACTCCCAAACATTGTACGTAAATGTAGGAATCCGCCTTCACTTAATGTGTAATGAAAGATCTGTTGAAACGTATTTATTAGTCCTACTAATATTATAAACGCGAAAGTTTGTAAGTATGGATGGATGGATGGATGTTTGTTACTCTTTCACGTAAAAACGGACAATTTTTTATAAAATTTTGTATCGAGGTAGCTGACACCCTGGATTAACATATAGGCTACTTTTTATCCCTATATTCCCACGGGATCGAGACTTACGCGGTTGAAACCGCGGGGCGCAGTTAGTATACAATATTTTTCAATGCTCAATCTATTTTACACTCACATAAAAGAAAATTTGTTACAATAACGACAATGAAACTATCTGCAAGAAACGTTAAAAAGTAACCTCCTTCTTATTCAGTCTATAATAATGTTCCCACTGCTGGGACACAGGCCTCCTCTCTGTGAGAGGAAGTGGGCCGTAGTCCACCACCAGTGCCCAGTGCGAGTTGATAGATGTCTATGTTGTAGTTAGCGGGTTTGGTTTCCGCACTTAGTCCTTCATGTGGACCATTGTGCATGGGCCATGACGGCCGTCGTTGATAGATGTCACATGTCTTCGAATTGTTAGTTCTAGGACATGCTGGTTTCCTCACGGTGTTTCCATCACCGTTTTGTTAGCAGTGACGATGAAATAATGAGGTATTCCACTCACAGCACTGATTACAACAGCACTTGACCGAACCGCACCTGAGCATTTCCACTAACCGCACTGAAACAAAATTTTGATAAGTGCGGTTCGGTGGAATAGTTTATTAATATTATGTTCAGTCCCCGAACGGCACCTATGTAAAATATTGTTTTAGTGATGGGGTGTATTTTTTTGTTCAAGGCATTATCAAACCAAACATATTTTACACAAAGTAAAGCGCCTATCAGGGTTTGAACCTACGACCTACAACTCGTAAGTCGTTACAATGGGGCCACCACTGCTCTCCCAGCCTCCTTTACCCACAATCAAATACAGTCTCCAATCCGACACATAAACAGAATTTTACTACAATCCAGCTCAAAGGCGATAAATCTAAGCAAACCCTAAAAATCAAAGTTATCCAAGATTGGAACACTAAATATTATCATCCCTGGAGGAAACGACTTGAGAAAAAGGTCGGCGGTCCGTCGCTGAAGCTTGAAGGATCTGGGAGATAACATCGTTTGTTATCAACTAGACTTTGTCCACGGGTTGGCCTTTATATATTTTGGAAATGTGTTGAACTGCTGGAGATTTTACGTCTTCACCTTGTTTAGAAATGTGGAGCTATTTCGTGGGAAAGATCAAATTGAAAATCACGTTTGGAAGGTTTATGCCCGATTCAGTACTTACGTATTGAGTCTGTGCACAGATTGCGGCAAAACTGTCGGTGTATGAAAACAATGACTGCGTGCATGCATGGATCGAACCATCTTAATAATTGTAGGCATAATATACTGACAAATCGAATACGAGACAAGACAAAACCGTTCTAATGTGCGAAATGAGTAACAGTCAAAACTGCGATGAGTCAAGTTATGTAAAGACATAACTTCAGACAGTAAATTCAAACACTAGAAGAAATAACAACGTAATTTAACTTAAAACAGCATTTCACCCGTCAAGTTCAAGACGTCTTGTAGACTATTTACATTAAAAAAATTGACTTGCGCTGATAAACAGCTCATAAATATTCTAAAGCTCCACTCTTGGCTGTGCAGTGTACTCAGCATTGACAACAAACAGACAGTCTTCCAACAAATATAATAGTGTTGATAGTTGTCGGGGGAAGAGCACAAGGGCCTGGGATTTAGCTCCTTAGAATGGTCGAAGATCGATAGATTCGAGACCAGGCGTTGAAGAAAGCTTTCAACGAGCCCTTTTATATGTTCGTGAAATAACTAAAAAATAGTAGGGTTTTTTATTGTTAAGATAGTGTGGGCTTTTGGATATTGAGTTTTGTATAGAAAATCAGTGACTCGATATATTAATAATAGAAAATCTTTCTAAGCATACGTGAGCAACCAAATAAAATACGTAAAAAATATCTGGAAGCTGTTGGAGGAGTCATTTTCATGTCACGTGAAACGGACCTTGCAGGTCCCACGTCAATGATAAGAAGACCAGTTAAAGATGGCCTCATTATCTATTAAAACTATCTTACCATTTTGAAACATTGATAAATTAAAAAATATTGACAGCTTGCTACTATTAACAATGTGTAATTTCTATTAACTTGCCATCAAGAAATGATAATTATGTTACACTCACATTTTTGAGTTCACGCCGTATAATAGCAAAAAAAAAAAAATTGCGCATGTGGTACTATTTACTACTCTATAGATGAGGTATTCCACTCAGAGCACTGATTTCAACAGCACTTGTCCGAACCGCACATTATTTACGAGTCTTACCGTTCTTCACAAGTTCGTGTATTTAGTATTATTTCTTTTATTTCATTAAATATACATATAAATAATATTTTTAAATATTAGAATATAAAAAATATAAAAACATTTAAAAATATAAAAAATAGTAGCCCACCGGTATCGGGAACAAGTTCCAAGCTACCGGCGGTCAGGGCTCCAGAGAGAGGAACCTCCTAACAATGCGAGCCGTGTCCAGAAGTACCGCTCTCTGAATCAGGCCCTTAATCCAGCTGCCCAACGAGAGCCTCCTTAGGTGTTGGTCGAGGCTCTTGGCAATTAAGCCATTGGCTGATACAACTATCGGCACAATGATTGCTGAATCCACATCCCACATGTCGACAACCTCGCGAGCCAAGTCAAGATACTTGATTTGTTTATCTTTCTCAGCTTTCACGAGGTTCCCGTCATGAGGGACCGTTATGTCAATAATCATTGTGCGCCGCTCTATTCGATCCACCACCACTATATCAGGCTTATTGGCAACAATAGTCCTGTCAGTGATGATGGACCGGTCCCAGTACAATGTGATATTTCCACTTTCGAGAACTGGGTCGGGCACATACCTGTAGTACGGCACCTCCGATTCCACAAGGCTGGATTTCAGAGCAAGTTGCTGATGGATAATCCTGGCTACAAGGTTGTGTCTATGCAAGTACTCTTCGTTAGCTAGACGAGAACACCCGGAGATAATGTGTCGGATTGATTCTCCCGGACGGTGACATGCCCGACACACGTCAACCGTGCCGTCCTTCACAATAAATCTCCGATAATTCTTCGTCATGATAACTTCGTCCATAATTGCACAGACAAAACCTTCGGTTTCCCCAAAGAGGTCACCGAAACGCAGCCAGGCTACGGACGCTAAAAAGTCTACATCGGGTTCATGTAGGGCCCGGAAAAAGCGTCCGTGAAGCTCCTTACTTTGCCATACCTCCCTGCGATCATTAGTGTCAAGCACTACAGGTTTGCGCCAGTTCTCTGTAGCCAAGGAGAGTGGGGTGAGGCCTTTGTCCACCACGACCACATCTCGATGCATCCCCACGTCGGCTTCTAGAAAATATTCCCTGAGACTGCATATCTCGCGATTGTGGAGGGTCTTAGCGTTTAAAAAGCCTCGACCTCCACACTTTCGCGGGATATACAGTCTCATTACCGAGGACCGTGGGTGATGCATTCGATATGCAGTCAGCAACGTACGAACCCTCCTATCCAGGGCGTCAAGTTCGGTTTGAGTCCATTTGAGTATGCCGAAAGAGTACATCAAAACCGGCATGACCCAACCGTTGAAGGCGCGCACCTTGTTCGCGCCTGATAGAAGACTATTAAATACTTTCTTCAGGCGGGCAAAGAAGCGTTCCTTCAACGATTGCTTCATGTCAGTAACATTGATGCCCAACGCTTCCGACATACCCAAATACTTATAGGTTTCGGATGCGAAAAGGGCTCTAAGGTTTATGGAATCCGAAAGTTGGGTTCCCACGGATTCCACAATCTTCCCTCGCTTTACATGCATGACTGCACATTTGTCCACACCAAATTCCACCCTGATGGCACTACTGAAAGTTTCAGTTACTTTCAGTAGCTCCATCAGGTGCAAATTGTTGGGGGCAAAGAGTTTTAGGTCATCCATGTAGAGGAGGTGAGATATAACCTGACCACCTCTCCTCAACCGATAGCCTAGACCTGAATCCTCCAGCAGTGTGCTTAGAGGATTCAAGGCTAAGCAGAACCAAAGCGGACTCAAACTATCGCCCTGAAATATGCCTCGCTCGATCCTTATCGGTTCGCTATTCCTCTGGATATTTCGACATCCTGGATAGCGAAGGACTGTCCTCCATTGCCTCATACATGACATCAGGAAGGTGCGCAGAGTTGCATCTACTTTATACAACTCCAGCACCCTCATGAGCCATGTATGTGGCACCGAGTCATAGGCCTTCTTATAATCTATCCAACATGTCGACAGATCCTTTCGGGAACGTCGAACCTGTTGGCTAATGGCCATATCAATGAGGAGTAACTCCTTAGTACCGCGAGACCCGTTCCTACATCCATTTTGAGAGGCAGACATGATGGAGTTCGTGTCTATATGTATGTTAATTTTAGCTCTCAAAATGGATGTAAGAACTTTATAGACCGTCGGTAAAAACGTGATCGGTCTATAATTTATGGGTTCCGCGGTGCTACCTGATTTATGGAGCAGGTGGGTTATTCCTGTCATTAGGAACTGGGGTAGCGAACCAGACTCCAAAGCAGTCTGGTACTGAGCCGCCAAGCGAGCGTGCGACCCAACAAACCATTTGATCCAGAAGTTGTGCAGTCCGTCCGGTCCTGGAGACTTCCAGTTAGGCAACGGACGGACCGCACGAGCTACATCTTGGGGGCAGATGGTAATAGCCCCCATTTCTGGTATTGGATCGCAGGCTCGCTCAACTTTCCGAGTCCAATCACCTTCAGTGTGACCGACAGGCACCGACCAGATACTGCGCCAGAAAGAAGACATGGCATCATTATCCGGCAGGTGCGTGTCAGTCACACCTTGATTCGGTCGCTCCCAAGCCCTATAAACCCACCTTTTATTGCTCTGGAAGGTGCGATTCTGAGTGTATCGGTCCACACGCCGCTTATACCTACGAATACGGTTTGCCCAAGCATACACTTTCTGCTTCAGGAAGTCTATGCGCTCCGAGACACGAGACAAATAGTCCTCAGGGCTGGTATCAGTCCCTGAGAACGCCCGCCTCACAAAGCGCATCACTCTTGGGCGAGTATTGCCCTCCCTGAAGCAGATAAGTTTGCCGATGAGCGCTCTGGCCCCACTAATACGACGCTCAATTCTGCACTGCCAGGCTGGTACGACTGATTTCGGTCGTGTAGCTATAGAGACATTTGGAAATTTTACGTGAGCTACACGACATGCCGCTACAGCCGCGCAGTACAGAATCGAATGAGTATCAGTGAGGTCTTCGCAGTCATCAAAATAGTTTGACAACTGCGAATCCAGAGCTGCCACCAGCGCCCTATTTTTGTTATGCATGGGCAAACGAGGTAAGCGTGGTCTAAGTTCGGGTGACATAAAGCGATATTCCCGAATCGCACCCTCCAAAGCACTCCTCAATTTCTCATTGCACTGGGTACTTACGTTTGTAGCCCTGTCATCATTCCCTTCGTCAGCTTGGATTGTGTTGGACTGCGGTGGTACTGCAACAGTCTTCGACAGGGGGGCGATGACATGGCTACTCCGCATTTCAGTTCGCAGGCGATCAAGTACAGTGTCATCCAACATATGATTACGTTGGATGACCCGTATTATGATTATTACAAACATAATTATTAGCATTCAAACAAAAACAATTAAAAAAGAACGAATCAAAGTCAAAAATACATTACTGCACTAGTTCAAACTCAATAAAACACTTTCAGTAAAAGTTATGATTTCAGCCTGAATTACAGTCCACGTGAAAATTCAATCAGTACCTGGTTAATAGCTTCCAGTTATAAAATAAAATCTAACAGCGATTTTAATACAAAATTTTGCGGCCAGGTAAATTTAATTATAAATTTTTACCTGGAATTTGGAAAATACTAGATGATTTTAGTGTTTCTAGTGAGAGGAAAGTTGACAATTGGATGTCATGCACAATTCAGTCATCACCAGTTCATTAATAGATAAAATAACTAGTGGTTATGTCAATAAACTGTTCAAAACTGCTGTTTACTTTTGCTTTTTATTTTTTGGTAGCCTTCTATATTTCCCACTGATGGGCAAAGGCCGCCTCTTTGCGGTTTCAAGCCTCTCTATTTTGTGGAATAGAATAGGATAGAATAGAAAGATGTTTATTTTCCTGGTTTTATGTTACATTATGTCCACATCTCGGTGTCTACCTATATTGTCGTGTAGTGTGTGCTGTGAGCTTGTTAGTGTGTACAGAATAAATATAATGTTGTTCTATATTGCCCTATCCTATTTATAGCTAATGCAGGACTTGGAGGACTTAGTCTAGTATTAGTGAGGAGGGGGTTGTGTTGTCCGTATCCGAAGTAGGCGTCACTAGGGTCTCTAGATCCTCGATGTGCATTTCGCGGAGTCGGTGCAGCATGTCCACGTTTAAGTCTTGTGCACGGAGGTGCCTTGGATCCCAATCGAGCATAAACCAGAGTAATTTTAGATGGCGTTTACATGCAAAAAATATAATGAAATAGATAAAAGAACACAATAAAGTGTATACCTTGCTTGTACAGACTTCAAACAAATTAAAATTCATGAAATCCCATTATACAAAATTCGATCTCAGTCGAAGATAAACCTACCACAGCTAAACCAATAAGGAAAAATTCAGCAAATTCTTAACGCGACCCGAAATCTACCCACGGCCATAACAATATCCAACGTGTCTATAACCTTAAATCTTTAGCAAATACGGTGGCCATTTTCATTGTGATTCAAGTGGGATATAAAAAAAAAGCGTAAATTACTTCGTTCGACTAATGCCGACACATCTTTGACGGCGAGCGAAACTTGAATGGTTTTATGGGATTTTTATAGGGTGCTTCTTATTCTCCAACGTGTTTTATTATGTAAGAAGATGATGTACGGATGGTCCTGATAATGGCTCGCTGAAGTTTTTGGCCGAATATGATGGAGTTCGGTGATAGTATATTTATGGTGCTTTCATTGTTGGGTGACAGAAATATATGAACTTGGTTTTTGACGTAATGTTTTTGAGGGTTTGGATTTGAATGTTGTGTCTTATTTGGGTGTGGAAGCATATGATCGTACTACTGTTTATAGTCGTTTGAATGGAACAGAATGGCTTGATTACTATAATGTTGGTAGAATAGAATAAAAATTTAATAGAATACTCTTTGTAAAATCAAATCATTTATTTTTGCGGAACACACTGTTACAATGGGGGTATTAAAATTAAATGTACATGTTTCAAGTGATTCGACCGTAAGGCATGCAAAGTATACAGGAAAAGTTTTTGTCCACTGCGCAAATTTTGACAAGTTAAACTTAAACGAGTTTTATCTATATATATAAAATTCAAAGTCCTGACTGTCTGACTGACTGACTGACTGATATATCAACGCACAGCCCAAAACCGCTGGTCCTAGAGACATGAAACTTGGAGGGTGTGTTCTTTGTTACGAGTAGGTATCCACTAAGAAAGGGTTTTTCGAAATTCTACCCATAAAAGGGTGAAATATGGGATGGAAGTTTATATGAAAGTCCGTCAGTTTTGAAGTTAGAATATTCAAATTTTGTGTTTAGGCTGACGATTGAAAATTAATTTATACGTGTCTCAGCGTTTTTGATAATTCCACCCCCGAAGGGTTAAAAAGGGGGATATGATGTTGTGTATGGAAAGTCCTTAATTTTCGAAGTAAAATCACTAAATTTATTATCTAGGCTTATGGTTGGAAGCTAACGCAACGGTGTTGTTATAATTTGAACCCATAAGGGGTGAAAAAGGGGATAAAATTTTATTTTTAATGAAAGTTCTTTTTAAGTTAAAATCACGAATATTTCGGCTTATGGTTGAAAACTATAGGCAGGCCATACGCTAAGAAAGGATTTTTCGAAATTCGACCTTTAAGGGGTGAAAAGGGGAATAAACCTTATTCCTTGAGTTAATAAACCTGAAACTTGGCACGAATACTAACATAAGTAAATTATAAAGTGTGACATTTTTTGTTTTTAGGGTTCCGTACCAAAATGGTAAAAAGGAACCCTTATGGTGAGACTAAGTCCGTCTGTCTGTCACACCTGGATATCTCAAGAACTACTAATGCTATCAACTTGAAATTTAGAATAGTTTTATATGACGTTTGCCCAACTATTTCGCAAACAAGAAAGAAATTTAAAAAACAATCCCTTTTTTGCAAAAGGGACTGAAGGGCGTCTTAAATATTTGAAGTGGGGCTACTAGGGCATGTGGGGTATCATATGAAACAACACTATTTGCACATTCTCAAACATTTTTTTTCTTTTTTAGGCAGCATAGTTTCCGACTTCTAAAGAAAAATTAAAAAAAAAACGTTCCCCCTCCTTATCTCAGAAGTTTGCATAGATAAAAATCTGAAATTATTCTATGTGATAGAAGTTTATGTAAAGATTACAGGAAAAATAAAACGATGTCTCTAAATAGCACAGTTTTTCAGAAATCATCAACATCATATATATACGTACGGAACCCTCGGTGTGCGAGTCCGACTCGCTCTTGAAAGGTTTTTTTTTAAACTACTCTTTATGGCGGAGATTTCTAAAAATGATCAAAAATGTGGTTTTTAAAGCAGTGTATCTCATAAACTGTAAATATTTTTTCCAAAACAAAAACAGTATGATATTTTCAAGTCTTTTGTGCATACGGTGATGGAACTCAAAACATAATTAAACATAATTTATTACTTCAAAAAAATCTTCAAAGACAACTCTTAATTATTTTGAAAGCCTTTTTTATTCCAGTTTATACCTTCGTTAACAGTTATAATTATATGTATACCTACCTTAAAATTGCAAATGCCCAACTGCATCCGGTGATGGATTAATTTTTATTTATTAGTTAATCTAATAAATTCAAAGTTAATTTAATAATATTTGTGACACATGAGTTCTACGCCGAGTTCTTTTCACTAACACGCAATTTAATGACACTGCACCACTGAAGACTAAAAGTATTTACTCAAAGTTCGTATTTAATAATTGGGTACTCCAGGTATTCGTAAAAGCAAGGACAATCTTTTTGAACTTTATGGCCTAAAGCAACATATGAATAATACAAATATTCTAAAACTTTTAAAAGTGTGTGCAAAATAGCTAAAACTCTTTATATTCGCAATAAAATAAAATCAGCTGATGATAAAATAAAAATTAGCTGGTAAATAATAAATAATGAATTAGATAGGAAAAAGCAGCGTAACACTGAATTTAATTTAGAGACTGCACATGGGCCTATCACTTCAGAGTAGAAATTGCTCAGGAATTTCAAAACTTTTTTGCTAATATTCCCCTTAAAACTACCGAAACTTTAAGTTCCTCACCCGCGCTTTCTGCTGCCTTACTTAGAAAGAATGTAAAGGTATGCCCCTTGGAGTTAAGGTTTCAGCATACAAACCCCCAGGCTGTTATAAAAACTTTTAAAACTTCTAAAGATTTCTTAAATTAAATCAACAGAAGATCTATGTCTGTAAAAGTATGTAGATCTGTCATCGAAACCATTGCGCCCTATTTAGCTTTCATATTTAACACCATTGTGGACCAAGGAGTCTTTCCGGATCTCATGAAACACAGTAAAGTAGTTCCTTTGTTCTAATCCGAAGATAGTAAAGAACCCAACAATATTACAGGCCCGTGTCAATTCTGCCAGTTCTCAGTAAGGTGTTTGAAAAGTTGATGCTCAATCAAATGTTACGTCACTTCAATAAAAATTCCATCTTTCATGAACAACAGTACGGTTTCACTAAAGGTCGTTGTACCACTGACGCCGGTGTCACCCTAATAAAGAACATTTCTAACGCCTGGGAGGAAGCACAAGTTGCCATTGGATTTTTTTGTGACCTCTCTAAGGCTTTCGATTGCGTTAATCATGAGACACTTCTGCTGAAACTAGAACACCATGGGATTAGGAATACAGCTCTTGATTTACTTAGATCATACCTGAAAGATAGAAAGGTTAGAGTTCAAGTAAATGGCGTAAACTCTTTTGGGTCTGAAAAAGCAATGGGCGTTCCTTAAGGTTCAATATTGGGTCCATTCCTCTTTTTAGTTTACATTAACGATTTACCCCAATTACTTCAAAATCAACCGGAGATGGTGTTATTTGCAGATGACACGTCATTGATCTTTAAAATAGACCGACGGTAACAAAACTTTGACGACGTGAATAATTCTATTCTTCAGGTCCAAGATTGGTTTATGGTAAATAATTTTGTTATAACTTATAAAATAATAAATAAGAAATAATCGGGTAAATAAGTTTTTGGGAGAATTATACTGCGTACCTTGAATAACTCAAAAGTTGGTATACATCAATTGTTATTTAAGAACAAAAACAATAGAAAAAATAAACAGATGAAATGGAGGACACGTATATTGAACAAGTATGTACAAAACGAAGTTGGTATTTGTATGCTATCTATATTATTATTCTCCGTAAATTTGTAAATCAAACTGCACTCCTATCTGCTTACCACGCTTACGTTGGTTCCAACTAAGATATGGTATAATGTTTTGGGGGAATACTGCTGATAGTGAAGCTGTTTTTTTTTTCGACATCTACGCGGGTGAAGCCGCGGGCGAAAGCTAGTTAAACATATATTTTTTATTTTGATACGTCTTAGTACAAAAAACAAAAAATATCGTTAACGAAAGATGTTTACTTTAAAAGTGGTTGTATGGCTCCCGGCGCCGCGCGGCGAAGCGGAACGCGTGAAAGTACCTACCTATCAGCTGTGCGCTAGCTCGATTCGCCGGCGTAGGTATTTACGTGGGTTACAATGTACTGATCGCTAATTTTATCAGTTTCGAACTAGACTTTTTTATGTTTAGGCCGTGATCTGTAGTTATTTGAAGAGTAATTCCAATTTTTCCTTCATACTTTAATGGGCTTAGGATGGCTTCTTCGATTTCGATCGCCAGTCGGGGTCTGCCAGACCTTCGTGCATGATTCGGGGTTCTGAACTGTTCGTGATCAAGCAGCTTTTGAGTGGCCGCTAAAATGGTCCTTTCATTAGGGACCGCGGGGTTAATGATTCCTTGGGCTCGCATTCGAGGTAGGTATGCTCTCCGTCGCATACATTCTGCGAGCTGCTCGCAAACTTTTATCACTCAGTACATACACTCGCACCATCTCGTAAAACTCGCGGTTACTGAAGTCCAACATCGTGACCGGTAGCACGGCACGCACGGCACACGTGCGGCGCGGCGCTTGCGCGGGGAATCGATAAGACGCGACGTCACACGACAGCGCGTGCGATGAGCGAACTGTCGAGTGTCGGCCACAGCGCCCGGCGCGCCCTGCCGCCCGGGAGGGGGTTTCACCCCCGTGCAACACCGCCGCTTGCGCCGGCCGCCGCGCGCGCCCATTGATATTATTACGAATAGATTGTGTCACTATTTTGCTGATTTAAAGTAGGATAAAAAAAAAAAAAGTATTGAATAAATAATGGAAATGTGTTCTGTTACTGATATTGATCCACCAAAAAAAATTTGAGCACTGTTTAAAAACTTTTCCTCTATACAATCAAGACTGACCTTAAAGTATATAAAACTAGATTAAAATATTTTAAGATATTAAATGAATGGTTGAATTAATATTAAATGATCATAAATATATATTAATACAGATTGATTATTATATATATAATAAAAATAATTAATTATTTGAATGTCATTCTTAGAATTATTACAATACATTAACAGATTAATTATTTAGAGATACATGCACAGTTGTTCTATTACTTGATGTGGGACGTGTCACAGTGTTGTCTTGAAATTGGAAAAAATATCGTTTAAGTACACATTCAAGTTATAGTAACATTTATTAACTAGAGCGCCTTCTAGTTTAGATGTTTCTTAAATAATGCAGTATTCATAGCCCTTATTTGTTTAGGTAATTTATTGAAAATTTCAGTAGCCATGCGAAACACACTTTGGTGCAATAGTATACACTATGTACACCAAATTAATTACAGATACGAGTACACAGGATGACTTGTAGTTTGACGTATTCCTTCCAGGCCATGGTAGTGTGACCCATTTGAAACAATTAAACACCCCATTAAGCCTAGGCAAAGATCATGGGATTCGAAAAAAACCCATTTCTATGTATTTATGAAAAGGAGAATGCCAAAAAAAACCCAGCATCGTTTAAAAAACTTATAAGTACAAATAGTACCCATGGTATTTAAGGTAAGTAGATATCAAATGCGAAATTAGTTTCTTTCAAAATAATCACCATAAGCGCCAAAGTGTGCACAAAGAGGCGACATTGCAAGCGTCGAATAAAGATTTTCCTGTGGTCAAAAAGAGATTGGTACTGCACCATGCGGTAATGTTGCACATATATTAATAACGTTGTATATTTTATTATCTATGTATACACAGTAAAATAGATAAAGATACCACATAATTATAATTTGAGTACAAAGGTTAGTTCCCGCCTCTGTTTTGCGCTAGCGGTTTGACACTTGTGCGACAGTGACATGAATAACGCGAACGCTTAGCCAACGTACATAATTACTTAGTAACGTATGCCTAAGCCTCAGCCTAAGTACTTAAACATAAGTAATCATAAAAAGCAGCTTCGAAAATCATCATCATCATCATTTCAGCCGAAAGACGTCCACTGCTGGACATAGGCCTCCCCTAAAGGGGGGGTTTGCCATAATCGCCACGCTTGGCAGGCGGGTTGGCGATCGCAGTATGGTGTTAAAATGCATAGAGAGCGCTGCTGCCCATTCTCTAGTAAGTCCCTTAGTCGCCTTTTACGACACCCGCGGGAAGAAATGGGATGGTGCTATTCTTTACGTCCGGCACCGAACGGACTTCGAAAATACAGTATGTTAATCTCAAGGATCTCTTAAAACACTATAAAATGAAGCTAAGACAGGACACATAAAAGAACATTTTGCTGTTACAGCACTTCATTTACGACCAAAGTTCTAAGAGACACTAAATCGTTTACCAAAAACTTTTATAACGACTTTAGTTCAAAACACACGTCTCAAATCTTTTAATAGTATTAGGTATATCAATATACCACGGCCGTTAATTGGTCAACTGATAGTGATGGTTTTATTATCATAAAAGCGAAGTGACAGCTTGGAATGTTAATACTGTATTATACATTCCAAACGGTGATAATTTCATTATATCAGTGACAGATTAGTAGATAAACAGAGGAGTTGAAGAACCTCCTAAAAATACAGAAGATAAACAACACATTATCAAAATAGCCACCAATCAGATTAAGATGAATAAAAAAAGAGGAAAAAATATAAATAATAAACAAGATTGACAGAAAACCATTAGGATTATAAGATTGGGTGGATCAGAAATAAAACCTCTTTTGACAGAGTAGAAATATTGGGGAACGAGTTAGATTAGACATAATTCAGAGAGTGAGGGTTATTCATGCAGTTTTTTCTAAATATTTTATTGAGATTTATAAAGTACTGGAAATAAATTACTTCAATTCACGTACAAAATGGCTAGACTTTGAAAGCGTCACTCCATTAATAAGCTAAAGCGCTTTACAGTACGTGGTTTGTATTGAAAACTGTCCTTTATTAAACATCCAACTATATTGGAAAAGCAATACATTTCGGGAATTAAATTATGGACTAAAAGCTGGTTGTTTACATTTATTGCAGATTCATCTAATCTGTTAGATACTACTAAGTTGATTAGGGTTTCAGTATAGGCTTTCATTTCACAATTTTCCATAATTGACCATAAACTAAGGCTTTGTGAAAGCGGAAGTAAACGTTATTAATAATATACGGATGACATAATTTCTCACATTCACTAACTACCTATTCTGCAAACTTTAACAATTACAATTGCTTGCCCAACTTCGGGGCAACGCGCAACGGTCTCTAATTGTCAGTGACAGCAATTCAGTCCAAGTTGAGGTTGATAAATGTCAGTCCACTAACAATTGGACCAGCTGTACAATATACAGATAAGTATAGAACTTCACCTCCATACAACAACGGAAAACGCACGCACACATACACGCATCCATGTACAGCGAGTACAAACGCACATGGGACTTTTATTCGTTTGAGATAGTTTGAGTTCACCGTAAAAAAAAATTTGCTTTGGTTTTTAGGGTTCCGTACCAAAATGGTAAAAAAAAAACCCTTATGGTGAGACTAAGTCGGGCTGTCTGTCTGTCTGTCACACCTGGATATCTCGAGAACTACTAATGCTATCAACTTGAAATTTAGAATAGTTTTAGATGACGTTAGCCCAACTCCAAAAGCAAACAAGTTTTTTTTTTTAAGTATATCTTTTTTGCAAAAAGGACTGAAAGGGGCTCTTAAAAATTTGAAATGGGGCTACTAGGGCATGTGTGGTATCATATGAAAGAACGCTGTTTGGACATTCTCAAACATGTTTTTTTTTTTTAGGCAGCATAGTTTCCGACTGTTGATGAAAAATGTAAAAAAAAATACCGTCCCCCGTCCGGACCCCCCCTTATCTCCGAAGTTTGCATAGATAAAAATCTGAAATATTCTATGTGATAGAAGTTTATGTACAGATTACAGGAAAAATAAAACAATGTCTCTAAATAGTACAGTTTTTCAGAAATCATCAACACGATGTATACGTACCGAACTCTCGGTGGACTCGCTCTTGACCGTTTTTTTTTTTTTGCATGTGGATATCCAACGCCCTGTGGTGGGTGGAGGGGTCAGTCAGACTCTTACTGACTAAAACGACACTGTGTTCTTCAACTAACTTTGGCCGGGCCGCTAGAGCACTTGCGCAGTTCGTCACGCTCCCCGACCTAGTATTGGTCCGCATGACGTCTATGCGGACCCCGTCACCCTCTGCGGCCGTAACGCCTCATATATGCACCTGATTTCACTCGTTGTCATGGAGCCGGCCTTCTGTACTTATCTATTTCGTGCTACCTTCGTATACGAGTTCACCCGATGTCGGTCGGCATCTTTTCATAGCCCACAGGTATGTTGGCATCGAGTTGTAAAATCCCATTTTACTTGCAACATTGCAAAAGGTTATTAAACCAGAATGGATCAACGGGAAAAGGTTAGCTTACAATAAAAAAGGATCGCAAGCTAAAGATCCCTGAGTTTTTTTATTGTAGTGGTAGAGCCTTTGTTTTGCCCGTCTTTTGTTCTTCACGAATGCTTTGAATGGAACGATTTTTCAGTTGGGAAAACAAGTGAATTTTTAACGTTGATCGTAATAAAATGTCGGTTGATTAAATCTTTGTGAATTTACTAGCTGTTGCCCGCGACTTTGTCTCCGATGAATAGCCTATGTCCTTCTCTGGTTTACCCATGTGACAAATTTCATCCAAATCCATTCAACCGTTTTAGCGTGAAAACGTAACAAACATACAAACTCAATTTGGCATTTATAATATAGTTAGGAATTGATTTGTCAGTGGCTTTGTTCAAAGAGACTTTGTTTTTGATGTCTACGAGTACAGCTTACTGTAAATGTGATTCGATGATTAAAGAGAATTGATATCGAACATCTTACAATAGCAACTTGAATTCAGCGATTCTTTTTTGGTATATAACGATTAGCGAGTAGGTAACTTTTTTCAATAAGTACAATCAGACTGTACGACAAGGTCCCCCTTATTACAAAACAAGGTTTATATTCAGACCCGGGTTTCAAACATGGAGCCATTATTGAATTTCGAACTTTATTCCGACTATGGTAAAGTTCCTAAACACAAAACTGACAACTTAGTCCCGAACTACTTCAGTTTTGTATAAAGAACGGTATTTCAATCACTGTTACGTTCTTATTACAAAAACTAGCTCCATGGTTTAAGCCATGTCAAAATATAAATCTTGTTTTGTAATAGGGTTGGGTTTAGACCAAAGGAACATAAAACTAGAACAAGAGCTAGAGCATTATTTTGTTGGTATTCTTGACATTTTAGTAGAGAGAGACCAAGGAATGTTGTGTCCCTGTTTACACAATAAGATTTTGGGGAAGTTGGGATAGAATGTGTATTTGCTCCTTTGGCCTGAATCGACCTTTAGTGTTAACACTTTGACCTTGAGCTGGCCTAGCGTAGGAGTTTCAATAAAATAAGAGGTCAGCTTAATACTTACTGTTTCTTTTACCTACTGTACTCGTAAAGAAAGAAAATAAGAAAATAATTCAATATACCGTTGCTATTGGTAACAAAATAGCATGTTATTCATGCTTGTTCATAATCATAATAATAATTATGTAAGAAAGAGATCGATTAATATTAAGTATAAACGTAGTTTCTGCTGTTGCCATAGAATTAAGAGATAGCTGTATAAGATATCACATAAAGTGTTTTTCGCAACATACTCCATCAAAAAAATCAAGCTACATTTTATCTATTTTTGAGCATATTTACGTTCATCCCTAATTTTTTTTTTCTCCGAATTGTTTAATCATTTCCTGTATGAGTACAAACTCCTACGATGTATAAAAAAGTGACTTCCAGTAACGCAAAAAAGACGAATATACGTCAAAATTAATTAATAAAGCCGAATTCACGTGATACATAATATCCCTCCATTTTTGGCTTCGCCGCGAAAAAATCAGTGGGTATACTATGAAATAAATCCTGGAAAGGAAAAATCGGAAAGGACACCAAACCGTAATAACTCACGAGAGAGTCCTTGAAAGAATCCTAATAAAACATTAATAAAATTTCGAGACGCCTTATACAATATATTTTTTTAAGACAAACAAGTGTACTTCCGAATGAGGCCTGACCAAAGTTATTAACTGAGACAGTTACGAGAGTTATTATAATTTCATTCGCACTTTGTGAGTGTATTTTTTAAGTCATGGACATTTTGTATGCGGTAAGAAATGCCAAGATGATTTTAAAAAGTACCAACTCAAAGCACGCTCATCTTTTCCATGCCTGGGAATAATTGAAATACTCCTAACGTTTGCATGGCAAAAAAATATATTTTAAGAATTCTAACGGTAGTTATAATATTTTTAGCAGAACGGACTGAATCGTCAAATTAGTGCAAAATTTCAATCATCACATAGCAAACAGGTACCATTTGAACTACGGTTGAGGTCATCTTTACCTACCGTACCACTGCTTATACGAAATCAAGGTCACATCTTTTGGGTACAAAACAAAGTTCACATGAAAGAGACGAAATACATTCTCAAACCTACTCCACAGAACACCATCTCGAAACAATATCAATATCAAACCACATCACAGTGAAATTTAATATTACAACTGAAGGTTCTGACATATTAAATCCATATTCTACTAACGTGTAAACTACAAAATATTGTTTTGGAACAAATAAAACCAAATTCATTTGGGAGGTCAATACAAAGGTCTTTGAGTTATATCAGAGAGGTATGATCAAAGGTCACTGTTTGCTGACGGCCCAAATCAAATAGTTTGTCCCATAAATAGCTTGGGTCACGTCTCGGAGTAAATTGGTTAACGGTCTGACTCAACGAAAAATTATTTTCGCTGAAACGCTGGCCGTAGATGAAGAAAATTGTTTGGGAACAAATAAAAATGAAATATAATTTTCTGAGGGAATTGAGGTTAAAGTTTTAAACGTTGACGTTTGTGTTAACGTTGTTGAGATAGGCTATTGAAAGTTGACTCTGGAAGAGGGGATTTTATTAGTCAATCCTGTGGTTGTCGACGGATGGAAGAAAAATTGAGCATGTTTAGTGGATGCAGCGTGCCGTAAACTGGGGGAATTGACAGGAACAGTTTTTGGTTCTAAAGTTATGACCGTATTAATTATATAATAGGAACTTGATTAATTTTGTAAACAGCCAAACTTCATACCAACATTGTGGACTAATCTAAATATCGGTTTTGCAACATTTCAAACCCCAATTCATCAAAATTCACGAAATGCTCCAGAAAATACCGCAAAATTCGCTAAATAGTTACTATTGCTAATTGAATTCGTTAATTAACAAGGGAACAATATTCAAGGCCCACCGCTTTTGCAATTCTTCGAGATAAAACAAACTTTTTGATAACCCCCCTAAAAAGTAACTTTGTGAACAAGGAAAATCCAGCAATTTCAGCATCACAGGGACACATCTTAAAGATAATTATGACTTTAGAATCCATTGAAAAGTCCATTTCATCCAAAGTTTGACTAGTTGAGAAACATGAAAATCTAATCAAAACATCTGGGGAGTCCCTAAGTGGTAAAGGTTGGAAGTACTCTAACATTTAATACTTTGATCAATGAGGCACGATGTGAAATGGCTTCTTTTGATACAAATTTGAAACTAGTAGTTCGCTCAAGATTGTATGCCGCACGATCTTGTTGAAAACTGCGACGGTCATATTAAATGGAAATTTTATAAATATGTGGAGCTCGGAAGTTGTGCTGACGTATAAAAGGAGGCTAGAATATCTTAGTAGAAGTTGTAAGGCAGCGAGTTGGCAGCCTTTCATTATTTATGCACTGTGTGATCTTAAGAATTAAAACTTGCTAAGTGGTTTTGGAGACACTGCCTTACCTCGCGTTGCTATATCTAGGAACTCTCTTGAATTAAGGCTTCTACATACTAGCGCGACTTGTCGCGCGACGCGACACGGCACAAAGGCCCCGCGTGCCCCGGGACGAGCGGTGCCTTTGTGTCGTGTCGCGTCGCGCGACAAGTCGCCCCGGTATGTAGAAGCCTTTAGTAAGAAAGGAATTTTAAGTAAAATAAAATACAAAGGAAGAACTTTAGTGATCTTGAGCAACTCCGTTATTTTTAATTAATAAGTGCCAAGAAAGTTTGAATGGGCTTAACTTACAGTATTGTTATCTCACGAAGCGACGCGCGCTTTACTTGTGGTCACCACGTGTAAAGCGCGCGTCACTTCGTGAGATAAAATGTCTATAAGACAGTAAGTTATTTTATAGTAATAAGAAAACTATGAAGTAGTCATAAAAGTTGGCTCTATTTCCTGTTCGAAGTTTATAACAAGTTGGTAATAACATATTACTTGTAAACGAATAATTTATGTAATATTTACTAAAGTAACCGTGTATTGGTTTTCTATATAAAACAGAAATTATAGCGTCCATGCATGATAGAATTAAGTACAATTCGAAGTAACGCATGAGCAATTTATTACTTTTAATAAAGAAAAGCATTTTTCTCGTCCTTTCTGGAACTGAATTAATCATTTCTCCTTAAAATTGATGTCGAAAAACCCAAGGAATACTTCCCCGAATAATGTTCCCGAAAATTCCTTAAATATCTAAAATGTTAATGTCGAATACAATAAATAATATAAGAAACACCTTCAGATAACAATTCTGATTCGATTTAAATCAAAGAGCATTTCTGGAATTCCATTAAAATATTTTCCTGTAGCATTTAGATTCGGGGAGAATGGCAATTTAGAAATTACGCAAAATCTTCGTAGGAGGTCTTAAAAGAAAATGCTTCTTTAATTTTGTTCTGAGATGCGTATGGTTCCGTATCGAGAAGAAACTTTAAATTAACTCATGTTTTTGTTGTCCTTTTTATATTTTCAATTGAAGCACATTTTAATTTACAGAAGCTTTTATTATTTTAATTATATTTTAAATTCGTTTTATATTAAACTACTGACCCGTCCCTACTTTGCACGGACTTGACAAAACATCGGGATTCCTATGTTATATTTATGTTTATTAATAATGTATTATTACGGAACAAATTCTTTAAATGATGGTAATTACCGCAAAAAAACCCGCTAGGTAGTCTAAAAGAACAACGCGGTCCCTCACACACAGATAGACACAAAAAGCGACTTTAATTTATAATGTAGATACCTATATAAACATAGATATGCCACATTATTAACAAAAATATGATTCTTAAATATTTTTATTCTCACTCTTATACTCTTAGCATTATGATCTATCGGTCAAATTTTAAAGCAAAAGAAATAGTTACATTGGCACTCTTGCAAACTTACACTTGGGGTACAGAACTCGATTTAGAATAACAATTTTTAAACAGGTTTTGGAGTTATACAAATTTGACAGTCATGCATCTGCATCATTCTTGGCACAACTCTTCCTTGAATAATTAAACGTTGGCATGAGCAAAAAAAAAGAAATAATAATATTTTGTTTGGGATACGTACAGGAAACACAACCAGTAAAAAAACGAGCATTTAAAACTAACAAAACTTACATAAAAAAATATAAGAAAAAAACAAAGCCAAGGTATCTCAGCATCTGCTGCGATATTTAAATAATTAATACAGAAACGCTGATATTCTGAAGAAGCTTGCAACCTTAACAGCATTACCTTCTCAAAGTCGCATAACATAATAACTTCTTTATCCTTCTCTAATATTCTAGGCATTGAATTCCACCATTAAAGCTACAAACCATTCTTTAATTTCAGAATTGCGTGCAGAAATACCAGGGTTTGCAATTACGTCCATCCAAAGCGAAGACCGGCTTCGTCTATTATTTATGAGAAAACATGAAAATTTTATACGAGCAAACATCTCGACACTTTGTATCTTTCACTCGATGCGCAGACATCGCTCTCTGTTTATTTAAATATTAATGATGCAGTTAGGCTGTTTTAATTTTGCTACGATAAACAATAACTGTTGTTACTTTTTTATTGTGTTTTTTTCATCCATCATTATTAGGACTTTTATATCACCATGGCATATTTCAAGTTTTATCATCGTCACGACTTCAGTGTTAGTTAGTTGCTATTTAGAAATTATCTCTTTTTCTTTATCCTACTTTAGTTATTAGGGTTCCGTACCCAAAGGGTAAAACGGGAACCCTATTACTAAGGCTCCGTCGTCTCTTTGTCTGTATGTCTGTCCATCTGTCTGTCCGTCTGTCACCAGGCTGTATCTCATGAACCGTGATAGCTAGACAGTTTCACAGATGATGTATTTCTGTTGCCGCTATTACAACAAATACTAAAAAATATAATAAAATAAATATTTGAGGGGGCTTACAACAAACGTGATTTTTTTGCTCGTTTTTGCTCTATATTGGTAACGGCAACAGGTAGTAGACGCTTGAAATATTCACAGAATATGTAGATATATATGGACTTTAAAAATAAATAATTAAATTAAAATAAAACAAATATTTAAGGGGGGCTCCCATACGACAAACGTGTTTTTTTGCCATCTTTATAGATAATGGTACGGAACCCTTCGTGCGCGAGTCTGACTCGCACTTGGCTGGTTTTTTTTCTTTTTTAGCTATTTCATTATTTTATTAATGTGTGTAAAATCTATTTAACCTATCTAAACAGTTACACACTTTACCAAATATTGAATCATTCGAAGATATAATTCAAATAATAAAAACAATTTTTTTGTTATCCATCTCATCTTTCCCCGATACATGAGATATATAAATTGAAGAGTAATCCGTTACAATTTGGATATATATTCTAATGGATATTGACACATTAGATATTAATGGATTGTAATGGATTGATCCAGACGATGAAAGCGACTGTGTTCAGATCTACCTTGGACTTAGCATCAGCATAATTCTAAGCGGTTCAGCAACTAAATTAAGTATCATTGGTACATTAATCTATAGTAGTATAGCATATTTAGTTATATTTGATAATAGGATCTCTATTGGCTTTAATATCTCTGTTTATGCTTAGTAACTCAATTACGTGGTCAATATCAGACATAGCGGTAAAATCTAAAATAATAGCAGCTTCTGCATCAATACTAATTGCCTCCCGTTGATTGTCTATGTTTTGCAATCCTGATGTCTTAAGGCTTATTCTTTTCATTCAACCTCACATCGTCATCAGTCCTTTTCCTTTACGTACCTTTTCAACTTTGATCTGTAGATACCAAAACATTATCCATAATAACACAATAATATGAATCATGATTTATTATTTTATTATGCTAAACTCCTGTTCAAACCAAGTGTGCTTACACTTGGTAAACTTAGTATTATCTTATAGTTAATTAATCGTTCAACTCCCTAACCTATTACTACAACATCGCCCACTCTTAGTATCGTAACTTGCAAATTGCCCATGGTTTCGTGGTGATTCCGAATGTAAATTGCCAATTTGGCCAACACGACGATTTTCCGTATAAACAGGTGTTAGAGATAATTTATACAACTGATCAATATTCAATAGATCGGAAATACGCGGACGTATTCTGTACGTTAAGGAAAAATATAGGGATATAAAAATATCACGACGTAAAAGAAATATTGTTCTGCTCTAAAAACAGTAATTGTTTTGTTTCTTGGCTCATTTAGGACTTTAATTAAACAATGAAGTATGTGTGTCAATCATCATCTTCCTGCCTGTAACCCTATTTTTTAGGGTTGGCAAAATTTCTTCTTCTCGTTCTATTCCATCCATCATATAAGTATACACCATTCGCCTATCCTTATTTTCATTACAAAATCCATTAACGAATAATTCTTCTTTCTGTGAGATTTTTGTAGCTTCTTTGTTTTTGTTTTGAGAAAATAATTTAGCTATTTACTTACTCGAAGTGCAACACTTTTTGACTTTGTAAGATCTAAAATGCTGACCAGAAAATATATTGAGAATAACAAAGACGTACATTTCAGGAGTGACCTATTTCCATCAATAGACACAAGCACACGACCGGCAAGATCTTTGAAGAAGACCTGGTTCAATAAGCACTAGGAAGAGAAGTAATTTATTTTTCAATAGTCGGCTTCTTTCGCTATGGGTCGCACTATTTTGCGATATAGAATCTAAAGTTAGATTGGATTCGTTTTGCACTGTATTTGATACTCGATACTATCCTACTTTGCATGAGTTTATAGTTTAGTCGGAAACATATTTAGAGAACTTACTTTAAAAATCGATATCGAAACAAGCTCATTTCGAGATTATTTGGGTTCAAAATCGGCATGAAATTGCTAATTAAATGAATATATTAAATCGAATTATGTAATAATCGACGCATAATATTTTAAGTTTTATAGCTTCATAGCATATTACAATACATAATAAGGTTATACTTAAAGGTTTTTATTATAATCGTTTACATTATCGGCAATAATAGATTTATCTTTAAATTGCTATTACATGCCAATGAATTAATTTATTTTGAGTTATTATACCAAAATTTGTGAGTTTGTATTTAATTTTGCGTAGCATAAATGAATGGATCTGCCGTATTTATTGTAAACCGAATTTTCTAAAACACTTGAAACGAAAGTACAAAGACGACGCGACGTGAGTTTATGTAAGTATGTGTGTGTATATTGTAGGTTAAAATTACGTTTTTTTGCGATGCGGACGAATTTTTTGAAGCTCCATGAGCTTGCCCCACACTAGGAATTTCTCCTGTATTGTATGTGAGTTTAAATGTTTGTAAACGCACTCACGTTTACAAACATTTAAACTCACATACACAAACAGCCAGACCCGGAACAACTACTTGTAGGTCATACAAATATTTGTTCCGTGCGAGAATCGAACCCGCGACACGCAGCGCAGAAGTCAATCGCTTAACCACTGCGCCAACCGTGTCGGCCGTGTCGTCGTTAGTATATTCTAGTGCAAATGTACATACTACATATATTTTAGTGTTAGCTTGTGTATTTTAATTAAGGTTTATAACTGAGTAAATAAATTAGGTTTTTACTACCAATTCCAATAATTTGCAAATATTCAGTTTTCTTATGGACACGATTACGTAGGTACTTATCCTAGACAACCATACCAGCCCTTTTTTTTTTGGGTGGGTAATTATCAAATAACTTCTCCCGCTCTGGGCTGAGCGGGAGGGCGTGTCAGACTTTCACTGACTAAAACCCACCCGTGTTCCTTCCGTTGCCTGTGGCCCCGATATCCCTTTCGGACAAACGCGCAACCCTAACGAATATCCAATTTGTTTTTAAAGTTCTTTTATTTGAGGGCTATTGAATTTTAAATTTATTTAGTTTGTTGGTATATTTTATAATGGTGTGTGACAGTGCATGTGTAATTATAATATCTTTAAGATGTTATCTTTCTGTCTGACCTATGATCTGAACTTAACTTTATCGTCCGCGACCGTATTCACTTCCATTAGTCATTAAGGCGACATTATTTTAATGAAATTAGTTTTTGATAAAACGTTATGTAAAATCGAAAGTTTATTAAAATTTATAGGTTGTTTCCATGTGATATATTGAAAGCACGTGGACCATGGTCATGGTGTTTTACTCTCTAAAACTTGTTTTGCAACATACGTAGAAGATGTGTGTATCATAAGGTATTTGAGAAAATATCACCATCACAAAATTACGATTATAATGACGAATCTTTTATGAGAGTAAGTAAGTACGTACCTACTGTTCTTTCATTCAAAATATTTTATTTCACGTTTGCAAAGAAAATTTTTGGTACTTTTTATGAGAATGTCGTCCTTGATTACAAGACCTGGAAGATCTATTTCTTTTGTTAACTTAACTGACAGTTTGTCATTTTGATTTCGTAATTTTTTATGGTTTCAAGAACTAACCTTATGTGGACCTGCTAATAATAAAGCAAACAAACTCTAGGTCGCTGCCAGCACTTAAGAAAAGTACCTACCTATCAAATATAAGAAATGGCCAAGTATTCGTAATTTATAGTTTTAAGTAATTGGGTTTTTCTTATATAACAATTTTGAATTACTAGAATTTGCCCGAGGTTTTGAGATGTTCTCCCTTTGACATTTTGACATCGACCTTCGACAACACCCCCCCCCCCCTCTCCTTCTGTAAGTTTTAAGCTGTCCATAATAACGAGTATTCTATTCTATTCTACCTTTGACCCGTAGCTCGTATCAATAAACCAGGCCGTCACACTTACACGTATTAGTCCATATCTTGAAAACTAGTGAACCGATTTTTATGAAACTTGCACTGTTCCCTAAGCTGAAGTAAATGTATGCCAATAACAAAAAAAAAATGTCACAATCCGATTTATAGTTTCGGAGAAATGCGTGGACAAACATACATTCAAACACATAAATAAATGGTATATTTGTTTGGAAGCCCTAATAGATATCGGGAACAGGGTCTAAGCTTCCGGTGTCCAGGGCTCCTGATAGAGGAACCTCCTGACAATACGCGCTGTGTCCAGAAGTACTGCTTCATCCAACTGCCTAACGAGAGCCTTATTATTGTTATGGTTACTATGACAATCTCGAATAAAGCGTAATATAGTTACTATCTAATAAGTAAACAACTTGTTCCAAGTTTATGACGCCATTTACCGTCACAAGTTTATCCAGCTAAAAACTATAACAACAAGACATCATCATCCCTTAAGCTCGCATGACAAATACCCGGAACCGGGTACTAATCCCGGTCCAAACAACTCATTTGTGTAATTTGGTCCCGTTTGAACCGTATGTAAGTCATGCTCGCAGTTTTTGTGGTCAGACCTCTTTCAAACTAGTGATGTAGTATTAGTTATCGATAGATCTGGATGGAAGTATCGGTAAATTTTTGGTGTAGGTAATTCATTCGCATTAAAATTGGGTTGTTTCACAAAAATAAAGACAGGCCTTGAAACTCCGTGCACTTCACAGTTACGCAAAATTCAAAAGCGTTTTTCTCGTTTAATAAAAATGCAACTTTGAGAAAATACCAATTTCATAAGAAAATACATTTATTTAGCACAGACTAAAAGGCACAAAATATAATATACAGCAGATAAAACAAGAAAAAGTGGAAAAGTGAAGTATGCTGAGATAGGAGCCTTTTCGCCTCGTACAGGACTTTCTGTTTTTACTTTCATTTTACTTTGTGTTTTTTTTTTATGTTTCTACGAGTGTGTTTTTGTGAGCTCCTGTGCAAGTCCCAATAAATACTTTTTCTTTCTTACTTTCTTTTTTCCTATGTAAAAAAAATACAGGAAAGTATGCCTCACGGCTACGCTAAAAAGGCCCAGATCAGCAATCGTAACACCATAAAATTTATATCAATACTTTAAGAGAAAACAGCTTTTTAATCTTGACTAAATGCTATTCACGAGACAAAAACCCCTTTGAAATGCTTTTAAATTAAGTTTTATTTATACTACTAGCTTCTTGAAATACATTGCAAGATAAAGTTTTGTATAAGTAAGAAGCATTTTTTCAATTTTGTAAATGTGAGTACCATGGAGCCGTTTATTACGATAAGATGTATGTTTACTTAAAAAAGCGTGGCAGTTGAGAGTATGTCATGCTTACTTAAATGTCTCGCTGATGGTGGCGCGTGTGTTGGATCATTCGGTTCCCTACAAAATGGTTGAGCTGGATGGTGCTGATCCACGCGTCATGTTCGTGAACGGGCGCCGTCAGTTGAAACTGGTCTTCTCTTAACTGCCAGGGCTTATTTGTAATCTTATATTTTGTATTGTGTTTTTAAATAAGTAATTTAAGTTTTTACATCGTTCTCACATATAGAAGCAACAAGAATAATGTACCCATGATTTTGTAATATCTTGATTGGGCATTTGGGCAAATGCATTTCCGTGTCTAGTATTTTTATGTAAAGAATCTATGTACAAAATTTAAAAACTGTATCCTGAAAAATCACAAAGTTATAAGGTTGTTATGTTACCGGGTTGTCCGTACAAAAACAAGCTAACGGGGCGCCCCCGCGCCTCCAGGGTCGTCTTACGCTCATTGATAATAATTTGGCAGTAGGTACCTAACCGTGTGGCGATTGTATTGTAAGTAATTAAATGGTGATAGCATTTTCCATCACACTTAAATATTTTTTGTGTAAAATATGGTGTAAAAATTATTTCAATCGATTCAGTTCCTTATTCTGAACAAACTATACTCAGGTTTCGCATATACTAAAAATAATATTGTATATATCATACTGGTCGCTCCAGAGATCAACGCGTTCAGCTTTATTATTAATATAGATAACTTTATAATTAAACATTTTGCTATTGAAGTATTAAATGAAAAGATTATAATATTTTCAATTAATACTTCAATAGCGAAATGTTTCCTTCTACCATTATGTTTGACTAAATCCACTCTGAAACCGATCGGTAGAGC
This sequence comes from Tiliacea aurago, assembly GCA_948098905.1. Taxonomy (NCBI): domain Eukaryota; kingdom Metazoa; phylum Arthropoda; class Insecta; order Lepidoptera; family Noctuidae; genus Tiliacea; species Tiliacea aurago. The sequence continues at coordinate 2,096,506 of OX402594.1, forward strand.
CTTTATGTTACAACGTTTGAATTTGTATCAACTAATAATTATATTTAGGTAGGCCTCCTATGACAATGTAACAAAAAGGGCTGATTCTCAGCCTAGTTTGAATAAATGACTTTTGATTTTAAATGTATAAAAATCAATCTATTTCAAAATAATGTCAACATGTATGGTAGAGCAAAGCTCATTTTCATAAAGAGAAGGTACCACCTCGCTGTGTAGGTAGGTACATATTTGCAATTCATACTTTCAATTCTAGCTTTCCTCATGTACTAGCAACCCGCCCCTGCCTTGCAAGTTTTTTACAACTTGAAAAACATCGAGATTTTTTTATCATGTTTGAGTTATTAAAGAAACCTTCCAGAATAAATTCTCTAAATGATGGTACTACTGTATCAAAATCTATTGCATAGTTTGGAAGAACTCAATGGTCATACTGATTGATGTGTGAAAGTGTTTGTTCAAACCTACTTACAGAAATAATAAAAAACCGGTCAAGAGCGAGTCTGACTCGCGCACCGAGGGTTCCGGTACGTATATATGATGTTGATGATTTCTGAAAAACTGTGATATTTAGAAACATCGTTTTATTTTTCCTGTAATCTTTACATACACTTCTATCTCATAGAATAATTTCAGATTTTGATCTATGCAAACTTCGGAGATAGGGGGGGGCGGTATTTTTTTTTACATTTTTAAAAAAATGTTTGGGAATAATGTTCAAACAGCGTTCTTTCATATGATACCCACATGCCCTAGTAACCCAACTTCAAATTTTTAAGACCCCCTATCAGTCCTTTTTGCAAAAAACATATTTACTTTTCTTGTTTGCAAAATAGTAGGGCAAACGTCATCTAAAACTATTCTAAATTTCAAGTTGATAGCATTAGTAGTTCTGAGATATCGAGGTGTGACAGACAGACAGACTTAGTCTCACCATATGGGTTCCGTTTTACCATTTTGGTACGGAACCCTAAAAATCATTCATCATTAATTTGTCACGGACGCGACTTTGTATAAATCAATCAACTCAGTCTATAGCAGTCCACTGCTGGACATAGGCCTCTCCCAGGCGGCGCCACAACACCCTGTCCTCTGCCTTCCGCATCCAGTCTGTCCCAGCCACCTTTTTAAGGTCGTCGGTCCATCTAGCTGGGGGCGTCCCACACTATGCTTGCCGATACGCGGTCTCCACTCCAGGACTCGTCTGCTCCACCGGCCATCGGTCCTTCGACAAACATGGCCAGCCCACTGCCACTTCAGCTTGCTTACTCTGCAGGCTATGTCGGTAACTCCGGTTCTCTTCCGGATAACTTCATTTCTGATCTTATCCTTCAGAGAAACTCCGAGCATAGCTCCAGCCATAGCATGCTGAGTTACCTTGAATTTGTGGACCAGCCCGACTGTCAGTGTCCACGTTTCGGCAACGTATGTCATAACGGGCAGGACGTACTGGTTGAAGACCTTAGTCTTCAAACACTGCGGGATTGGCGACGAGAAGACTTGACGAAGTTTTCGACTTTGTATACTATGTAGTAATAATTATTAGCTTAAAATTGTACAAAATGAAACTTAAAAAAAACATTGCTAGCTTGGTTTTGTACCTGCAAACCGGGTTTTTATCCTCCGGGCATGAGATTATTTTTTTACTTGATTAAACAGAACACAAATAAATGATTGCACAGCAAGAATTCACAAAAAAAAAGATTATTCCCATTTGTCATTTTAAAAATAGCTTGTGTAAAACGTTTAAACATCTGACAGCTGAGCATCGGTATTTCATTAGCAATTCTTTTAAGTGTGTACTATTTATTTATTTAATTCAATTGGTCTTGCAAAGAGGCCACGTTCAAAGGAAACGAAGTTATACAGGAGCGATTGTTTACGTGTGGTGTAGGATACAGGTGCACAGGGTGTTTGAAGAAAATTGGTTTTTCAAGTGTTTTTTGTAGGTACGTTGTGTATTTGGCACAATTACTTACAAGTTTATCCAGCCTCAATTTAATGGTGTCATTACCAGATTAATTGGAAATAAGTCTTATTTTTGAAGGTGCTTAAGGGGCCGGCGTAGCATGCGTAGTTCATAGAAACGTAATACCAAAATAATTTGTAAATCAACATATTCTTAAGGTTATTGAATGATAAATTTCGTTTGGATTACAAAATACATATGTTCCTAAATATATATTTTGAAAGAACAATGATATAAAGACGAGATATGAAGAATTTAAAATTTCTATAGAAAACTTATTTCTCTCATAACTCTTGTTTAAATCAGTGTCCATTCAAAATAATTATATATTTGGGAACCTAGATAGTCTGTATTCCAATCGGAATAAAGACACAATATCTTAAGGAATATGTTTGATTTACAAATTATTTTGGTATTACGTTTGTATGAACTACGCCTCTTCATGCAAGGATTATTGGAAAAAATATAGACAAGTGTTTATTTTTAGGACTTGAAGAGATCATTTCATATCAAACAGTACTTGCACGGTAACCTGTATTAATCCACTATTGTTGTTTTAAATCTATTTTTTTTTTATTGTTTTTTTTTTATATTTTTATAACGGACGCTTTTAACGTGTACGTAGTTCTCACATGTATTATTTCAATATGATATATTTTGTTTTAAAATAGTGTCCGTAGAAATTCATGCCCGTTCTTCTCCATCAGAACTTACTACGCTTTGGAATGGGCAACTAGCTTCATCTTTCTGACTGACCGACCCTTGAATCGATAAACGCTAAGTCCTCATCTCTTCCTACTATCTTTCTTATGCTGTGCCCGACAGGATCCACGATTGTTCTAAAGCCAATGTGGTAAACATTGGCTTTAGAACAATCGTGGAGTGAGTCTTGCTTGCAAGAGTTTCCAACCAAAGCATTACCAATAATAAACTGCATTCGGAAAAAAAAATGTTTCCCATCAATATCTGTTTTCTAATTAGTCAATCAAAATCGCTCTCAGCTCTTAACTCATGCCTAGAACCATCAGAAACATAGGATTTTATAGCAGCCAAGCTTCCTCTCGATATTCTTTGTTATAAAACAGTAATAGACCAATAAAACTTTAACGATACCCGTTGCGGTTCGTCTTTGATGTAGTTCCTATCGTGATTTTTATCTTATAACCGTTTATAAGATGTATTTATTGGCGAAATTGCAAACTATATGGTTTTTTAAATAAAGTTGCGGCTTGATTGATGTAGGCGGAATGTACACTAGCATAGCATTCTTATATAGCTAGCCAATTCTGACCTGCTGTCAGTAAACTCGATTGAGAGGGTAGATTTCACTAATGATACTGAACGTGATCAGCATATTTAAGCCGCGTCCAAGCTGTTAGTGTCATCATTGTTGAGGAATTAATAATAAAAATAATAATAAAATGTTTATGTGTACACTTTGAAAACATACATAAGTACACAAGGATTAAATAAATGTTGTACAATATAGTCACATTAAAGCGAAAAGCCTGTGTTTTAGGAGTCAATGTTCCTCCAGATATAACGGCATGCAACTGGTATTGGGTGTCATGCAAGTATTTAAAGAAACAATAACATAAAAACAAAAACAAATAAATAAGAACAAATTAAAAACAAAAAGTGGCCGAATCTAAACACAGTATTAATTCTATTTTTATTAAGAGACAATTGTAATAAGATTCTCGGTTTCGTCATACGTTAACTTCTGCAACCCGTTAGTTTGATTTTAACTTCGTGTTTAGTCAGGGAGTATATGGCTATAAGTTTATTTATTTTATAATACAGTCGAGAGCTAGTTGCCGCATACTGACGGCTGGCAAATTTGGAACGACATTGGACTATAATGACACTGAGAGCCATACCTCACCGGGACGCTATGGCAACGTCGATGCGCTGCCAACTAAATGTACACAGCTCTATGGTTGCTCACCTGGCGCCCACTTGGTTACGCAGCTGACCATACATTTTGTTGGCGACGCGACCTGGCTGCGTCGCCATGGCGTCCCGGTGAGGTATGGCTCTGACAGCTCTTGAACGGAGTTTAGATGTGCGTGTCGCCTTGGTATACTCGAATTTCTTAATCATCTAAGGTTAAAAATGTTCTTTGCTTGTCATAAAGCCACAAGGTCTATTTATCTATGTGGCAGTTACTGACATGCTTTCAACCTTAGTAAAGTTTAAATTTAGTGGAAATTGTTGGCAAAAATTATCGTGTGCTTTATGAAGCACATGAGGTCGACATTACAATCATAGAATATCGATAAAACAATTGATTAACAGTTATTTAATGTGAAATGTAAGAGTAAGGATGGCCAGTCTCTTAGTACATGGACGCTGCTAGTGAAATTGCAGAGCCAAAGACATTTCAATCTAGTTTTACTGTGACGGATGGCAATAAAATAATATGTCATTTAACAAGGTAACTTTACGAGGCATTACCGTTGTAGATGCAGGGTTACAAGTACAACATACGGTACCGAGTTTGCCTACGTGATATAATCAGAATTGAAGAGATCCGCAGGTGAATCAAGGTAACTGACATAGCCCGAAGAATTGCCAAACTTACCTAAGTAGCAGTGGGCAGGGCACATTGCTCGCAGAACAGATGGCCGATGTGGCCGAAAGGTTCTGGAGTGGCGGCTGAGATCCGGAAGACGTAGCGTTGGAACGCCTCCTAGCAGTTGGACCGCGCGCAGGAATCCGTGACGTCTTTCGGAAATGATGAAGTACACCATAACATCCGGACACCAGCGAGTACCTATTATTCGATTAATTATACGATTTCTTATAACATATAAGAACTTTTTATAACTAACTAACCCGACAGATGTCGCCCTGTACAAAATTCAATAATTCATATAAAATTCCCATACAAAACACACTTTCAGTTTTCCCGCGTTTTTCTATTTTCCCCGCGACTTTTCACATTTTTTTTTCGTAAGAACCTAATTAGGACTATTACAAATAGTTTAAAATAAAAATTTGCCAATTAGGTTCAGCTATTCGGCAGTGATGCGCTTACGAACAGTATTTGTAAAATTATAAAATTGACACTTTTGAAGTTGACACTTATAAAATTGACACTTATAAAATTGACAAATTGTAGTGACACTTATAAAATTTGCAAAACTGTGTACTGTTCTTGTATAATATTTAATAAAGGCCAAGGACCTGCAGTAAATGAATTATAATTTTATTTCGTTTCAGTTTTATTATACAAGGTCTTAAGGGGTCATTGTACTCATCATTATGAACAACTTTTACCTACTATGGGATCAAAACCTGAAACATGAAATCGCGAAAAAAACTCTGCTGTTCACTAGATTTATGTTAGCATAGCCCGTCAAAATGTATGGACATCTGATTCTAGTTTTGGTTCCATAGTAAAAATTGTTCATAATGAGGAGTACAATGACCCCTTAAAAGGTTTTTTGATATTACAATAAATTTCACCTTGTGTATAGACAAAAAACAAAAGAACCAATAATTTCCCAGGAGTCTTCTCTACATCAAACTTCCCAGTCATTTCATATCGCCCTAGGTCACTAGAGCCATATTAAGGATAACCATACATTTTACTTAAAGGTCACACACATTTATACGCAAATAATGACAGATGGTGAAGCCGTAACGTCACAATAACTCATTTCGCTTAAGCCTGGTATATATATCTGCTCTAAAACAGGCTGGGGGCTCATTCTTCATCATCAAATATTTAACGTTCTTCCGCTGGACTGTCCCTGGAACGTACGATGATAAAGGCAGGAAAATCGCATGAAGATTTTGTTAACACAGTTTTTTTCTTTCTGTAAGGCTGAAGAATTAAAACAAGAGCAACCACATTTTTGTCTATATAAAATTATACCTACAGTAATGTTTTAAATGAGAATATTAACACCTTTGCTACAGTAGCTGTAGTGGACCTCGTAATTGCGTTATCACTTTTGACAACAATTACCAAAAATTTTTAACTTCACTAATAGTTGTCAAAAAATAATAGGCCCGTTTTGATATTTAACTTGAATCCATTTATCGTGAGTTCACTGTCGACGAACGATCAATCATAATCAGTCAAAACGGGCCTATTATTTTTGACAACTTTAAGGTTGAAACTATTTATCTGTCACATAGGCAAATATACCTTATCGTTTTAAGACATGCAAGTGATATTCAACCTTACGGTTTTAAGACGGAGATATATGCCAGTGACCTTGAGTGGTTACCTTGCGTATTCTGTACTGAGCTCACTCAACGCGTCGTACGTTCAGCCAGTAATAGGACTCGCCCATCAAGGAGCGCTGTCAGCAATTTATCGCATTATTAATTTATTATACACAAACTAAAATGTATTTTAATAAAACACGTACATACTAAAAGATCAATATAAATTGGTGAAGGTTTCAGAAAAATACGCTTGGTAGATTTTGCACCATTCACAGTTTTTTATCAGCGTTAGACATAACTTTACAAAATAATTTCACTATGTAATAAGAACATAATCTAAAACATTTACATATTAAATTTTTGAGAATAGCTCTAATTTAACATAATATTTTTTTCAAATAATTAACACTACTCGTTTAGACGTGATCTTCACTATAAAATCATGAAAAGTCGGTTATAGTCGCCTTAAGCAGTAACGAGGTCACGTATCGGTACAATACTGTAACAATGGTGTTAAAAACACTACAATGTGAAAAATAACGTTAATTTCGGAAGTCGGTGTCGTTGGTTTTATATTTTCGTTTTTTGTCACCGACTTCCGAAATTAAACGAATTTTTCACTTTGTAGTGGTTTTATTTTAAGTCTAATTATGACAATACTTACACTACATAACGAAGGATTACATCAGCTGCAGTATCCTGAAACAAAATAGAGCGAATTTTAATAAAATAGTTCAACAAATCTTACTAATATTATAAACGTGAAAGTTTGTTGTATGGATGGATGGATGGATGTTTGTTACTTCTTCACGCTCAAACGGCTGGACCGATAATGATAAAATTTTGTAAGGAGGTAGCTGACACCCTGGATTAACATATAGGCTACTTTTTATTCCGATATTCTCACGGGATCGAGACTTACGCGGGTGAAACCGTGGGGTGCAGCTAGTACCTTATAAATATGTGCCTCATTTCCAGGTTAAGAAAATTAAAGCCTACTTTTCAGGCACGTGGTAATTTTAATAATGTTCATAAATTTCAAATATCTTGTACGTTTATGTTGATGAAAGTTTAACATTAAGTATACATACGTCATTATTTCGTTTTATCTCGTCATTATTTATTTAAAATTGTAACTATTGGTGCACACCTTTTTTTTTTTTTTTTGGGTGGGAAATTATCAAATCACGTGTCAGACTCTTACTGACTAAAACCCACCCGTGTTCCTTCATTTGCCTGTGTGCCAGGGCCACGATATCCCTTTCGGACAAACTCGCAACCCTGGCAGGCATTGGTCCTGACGGACCCCGTCAGTTGGTGCTGACATCTCTTTGAGGCGCGCGTGGAACACAACGCGCCGTCGACCCGGGCCTGGTCCTTATCGGACGGCGAGCTACCCATCGCTCGCCGTCCGCAAGCCCGTGCCTACGGTGGCCGGAAATACATACATAATACTTAAACAAGTACTTAACAACTCAGTCATTCTTAAAATTGGCTAAACATTGAATAAAGTTTTAATAAATAATATAAACAATCGTATTTACTCAGTACTTGTTTAGGATTTCCTTACAATGAGAGGTCAGTTTATACTGGAAATGTATAGCTTGATAATGTAGCCGTGCGTAGAAAGACGCGCCTTTGTTCTGCATCGACACGGTTCCTTATTAAGTATACTTTCATGTTTTGATGTTTTCAAACGAATTATCAGCTGCTTATGTCAGGATTCAATTGCTGTGAGTGAACCTAGGTTTTAAAAAAAAACATGTCTTCGAAACTGCGATCTTAGCCCAATGGCTCAGACACTCCATGGTGTACCTGACATGCCTTCGAATCCCACCCACCATTTGAAATAGTAACACAAACCGCTGATTCCAAAATTTTCTTACATTGACGAAATATAAAGAGTGGGTAATATTTTTCCTGCTAGCCAGCAAGTTGGAAGCAATCAGGAAAGTTCTACCACTTACAAGTTGACAAGCCAAGTTTAGCCGAAGACATATATTTGAGAGATTTTCGTGTGACGTCACGTCGTTAGGATTCGGAATTTTGTGACGTATTTTTATGAGTGGTATTTTTCAATGTTAATGAGTTTTCCCATTTTTTTAAAATTTTGTGATATTGCTGTTAAATCTGTATAACCTAGCAGTTGTGATTTATTGAGCATTGTTAGCACAACATATGTATAATCAAAGAATAAACTACGATTAATTGTTTGACCAACATGCAAACAAGAATTACAATATACTATACAGGATGTTAAAGAAATTGTGTGCCATAGCTTAGGGGTAGGTTCAGTCTGCCAGGGTTGCGAGTTTGTCCGAAAGGGATATCGTGGCCCTGTCACACAGGCAAATTAAGGAACACGGGTGGGTTTTAGTCAGTAAAAGTCTGACACGCCCTCCCAAGTCCGCCCAGAGCAGGAGTAGTTATTTGATAATTTCCCACCCACGAAAAAAAAAAGGGTTAGGTTCCGTTTCGATAAAGGAACCCAGGAATAAAAATTAATAAAGATAAAAACAAAAAAAAATTGCGAAATTAACCTTATTTAGTCCCTACTAACTTAAAATAGCAATTGTTTTATTAATCGCAAACTATTTTAGGTACTTATAAAAAATAAAATAAAACAAAGTAAAAGCATAAAAAAAATATTGCAAGATCAACCTAATTAATTAATAAAATAGCTTAATAATTATTATTAATAGCTAATTAGGTTGATCTTGGAATATTTTTTTTGTTTTTATTTTTATTTTTTTTCCTTTTATCAATACAATTACTATAACATCCTGTATATTGTTATTTTTGGTTGCAAGTTGGTCAAACCTGTGATTAATCACTGATACAAGAACTACTCGATATCTGCGATACGTTCGTACAAAAGTATCCCCTTGTGCACTTTCAGTCCATTATGTCAACATAATGACAGCAATACCCTGCCGTGATAAGCCATTATTTTCAAAGTGACATACAGAAATAAACGTGGGGCTAATATAAAGTAGGTAAAGGTTTTATAACCTGCATGGTCCTCATATAGCTTGATCAAGATTATGTCTGGAATATAAAAGAGACTGTGACCTCAGAGTTTGTTTCGGTCTTTCTTCTCAGAGTAGTCGACTTGGAAACACACACTCACTCGAACTCATCTAGCAAACTAGATGAGTTCGGTTATTTACAAAAAGTAAAGCGCCTGTCTGGGATCGAACCCGCGACCGACTCGTAAGTCGGGGCCGTTGCCACTGGGCCGCCATTGCTCTCTTTTTTTAGGGTTCCGTACCCAAGGGGTAAAACGGGAACCCTATTACTAAGGCTCCGCCGTCTGTCTGTCTGTCCGTCCGTCTGTCACCAGGCTGTATCTCATGAACCGTGATAGCTAGACAGTTGAAATTTTCACAGATGATGTATTTCTGTTGCCGTTATAACAACAAATACTAAAAAACAGAATAAAATAAATATTTAAGGGGCTTCCATACAACAAACGTGATTTTGCTCGTTTTTGCTCGATATTGATAACGGCAACAGGTAGACACTTGAAACATTCACAGAATCTTTAGTTATATAATAACTTTAAAAATAAATAATTAAACTAAAATAAAACAAATATTTAAGGGGGGCTCCGATACAACAAACGTGATTTTCTGCCGTTTTTATAGATAATGGTACGGAACCCTTCGTGCGCGACTCCGACTCGCACTTGGCCGGTTTTTTCTTAACCATCATCATAACCAGTCTATAATGTCCCCACTTCTGGGATACAGGCCTCCTTCGAGAGGGAGTGGGCTGTTATCTACCACGCGGGCCCAGCGCGGGTTGGTAGATGTCATATGTCTTCGATTTTTTGGTTCTAGGACATGTCGGTTTCGTCACGATGTTTTCCTTCACCGTTTTGAGAGCAGTGGTGATGAAATTATTTACACAAAGTAAAGCGCCTGCCTGCCTTTTTATCAATGACATCAGCGGATGCTGATGCTGATTTTAATATAGTTTTCTTAAAGCATGGAAAAAGTAGTAACCATTATGAATTTATACCTAAAAGTTGCACAATTTTCCTTGGTATTGAAATAAAATATTGTTTCAATAATTTTGTGACTTTTAATAGAAAATAGAATCAAATTAAGTACCTAGTTTAGTAATAATTAGTAACCAGCATTGATCAATGCGGATGCTAATATTGATGTTGAAAATGATGCTGAAGTTCCGCGGGTACTGATGCTCCCAACAACCCTGGTCCGAACCCACGACCTACAACTCGTAAGTCGGGGCCGTTGCCACTAGGCCGCCATTGCTTTTTTTTTAACCAATTTACGTTACTAAAATATTATCCTAATATAACTTCACGGCTGTATTCCCCGAAGGGTTGGAGGTGTACATATAGTACACCCACTTTTCGCCAGTTATATTTAGGTCCCATGTAATAGGGGGCGAGCCTATTGCCATCAACCGGGCACAAATCCAGGCTCCGGGCTGCTACCTGTAAAACCCAATAACACTTTGCCCGACTCGGTAACCCATGAGCCATATCCTCGCCTCAAGCAGTAGCGTTTACAAACACTAGAGGAAAGAGGCAGTCAAAAAAAAAAAATCATTAAAAGAAAAAAAAAAACAAATGTCATTTATCATTTCAAAATCTAGCACCGTATTAAATCATTCTGTTATTCAGTAGTTAGGAAGAAAAATGGTAAGTATCTAAAAGTAGATTTGTCAATAGCAAAACCGCCCAAGTGCGAGTCGGGATTGTGCACGAAGGGTTCCGTACCATTATTTATAAAAACGGCAAAAAATCACGTTTGTTGTATGGGAGCCCCCCTTAAATATTTGTTTTATTTTAATTTAATTATTTATTTTTAAAGTGAATATATAACTAAAGATTATGTGAATATTTCAGCCGTCTACCTGTTGCCGTTATCAATATAGAGTTAAATTATTTAATATTAATTATAAATTTCAACTGTCTAACTATCATGGTTCATGAGAAACAGCTCGGTGACAGATGGACAGACAGACATACCGACAGACAGACAGACGGCGGAGCCTTAGTAATAGGGTTCCAGTTTTACCCTTTGGGTACGGAACCCTATAAACAAATATCATTTATCATTTCAAAACCTAGCACCGTATTAAATCATTCTGTCATTCAGTATAAGAAAATGTCCGATATTCATAGTTTAAATACCAGGAATAAACACAATCTTGCTGTACATCGCACTCGCCTCCACAGAGTAGGCAACTCGTTCATGGGTCAATGTATACGCTTTTACAACCAACTTCCTTCTGACATTCGGAACTTACCCATTAAACGATTTAAAATCTGTATTAAAACTAAACTTTGTAAAAAAGGGTACTATAAGATTTCTGATTATTTAGAGGACAAAAAAGCTTGGGATTGAGCTGCTCGCTCTGGTAGCCTTGTGATAAAACTTGACATTTTAATTATTATGCATGATTTTATATACATATTGACATTGCAGAATATTGTATACAATTTTACATGTTTACTTTGAAAAGTATTATATTTACTGCTTCAATTTATTGTGAATGTGAGCACTATGTGGGTCATTTTTTTTTTCTTTAAATGTTTTCCTTTCTTTTCTCAGTTAAGTTTTAATGATGGTCTGACATTTTGAGCGCTTTATGCGGCCTACCCAAATGTCCTTTTTTTGGTACTGTTCGTCGAGTCGTTGAGCTCCTTAAGTTTTGAGTTGAGCTTCACGATTACTGACAAATGCTTACACTGATTGGACAGGTCCGCTCAAATTTGCGTGGTTCTTTCCTCAAAAGACCATTTCAGACACGGATCTACATGGTCCTCACATGATCTGACCAAGATTATGTCTGGAAAAGAGACTTTGACCCCTGAGTTTGTTTCGCCATTTCTTCTCAGGGGTAGTCAGATAGGAAATGTCGGCTACATCTAGATTTTTTTTTTTTTATATGATGTGTAAAAGTGATTTTAACATCCTATTTACAGAATAAACGATTTCATTTCATTTCATTTCAGTAGTTAGGAAGAAAAACGGTATCTAAAAGTAGATTCGTCATTAAAAACAAGGTATTATCACATCACACGACAAAATTCCTCAAGCTTCCATACAGCATTCGAACCACACCCTTTTTTGAAGATGTTTGTACGGCATTCTTACTAGCTAATGAAAAAATAATATTTGGCGGTACACAAGTTCACGCAAATATTATCATTTGATTGGTATATCATGCAAATTCAGTTGCCGTCGCTTAACAAATATTACACGGAGAGGATTGACCATTATAGTTCTGTTTGACTTTAGTCCACGAATAAATTTAGTTACCTATACCAATATTTACCACAAAAAAAGTGATGATAATTTTCGATTTATACTATTTACTTAGTGGAATTCTGTACATGGGGATAACTGTTTATTGAAAACTAGGTGATGGTCGTGATTTTGTTCGCATTCAATCTTGAACCCTCCATTTTTAGGGTTCCGTACCCAAAGGGTAAAACGGGAACCCTAGTACTAAGGCTCCGCCATCTGTCTGTCTGTCCGTCTATCACCAGGCTGTATCTCAGGAACCGTGATAGTTAGACACTTGAAATTTTCAGAGATGATGTATTTCTGTTGCCACATAACAACAAATCCGTGAAAAAAACAGAATAAAATTTATATTTAAGGGGGCTTCCATAAAACAAACGTAATTTTTTTGCTCGATTTTCTCGATATTTATAACGGCACCAGGCAGACACTTGAAATATTCACAGAATCTTTAGTTATACATTCACTTTAAAAATAAATAATTAAATTAAAATAAAACAAATATTTAAGTGGGGCTCCCACACAACAAACGTGATTTTTTTGCCGTTTTTATAGATAATGGTACAAAACCCTTCGTGCGCGAGTCCGACTCGCCCTTGGCCGATTTTTATTTTAATGGAGTTGCGTATTATTAAAATTAGTTTTAAAGGAACCTATTATAACATTATGTCGTATTGACTGCCTCGTTGGACTAGTGGGGCGGTTGGATTCTTAGATCGGGTAAAGTGTTATTGGGCTTTTCCATTACGGCCGCCATAGACGTTCAAATAATTTGATCAAATTGGCATGAATTTCTATGGTAAAATTTGATCACATTTAATGAGTAATCAAATGGTAATAAATAGTAATCAAATCATGCCAATTTGATCAAACTGTTTGAACCAGCCTGTTTGATCAAATATTTGAACGTCTATGGCAGCCATTAGGAATTTCTCCGTAACAACCCGCATCCATCCAGACTGAATTGACGCCCGGTTGATGTCAATAGGCCTCGCCTCCTATTATATGGGACTTAACAGGTATAGGTAAACCTCTGGCTATCCCTTCGGTGATTACAGGGGTGATGATAATTATGTTATTTGCTACGATAGCTATACACTATACAGTGTGTAGTTGGGTACTTCAAAATCTGCAGCAAATCCCTACACAGACATCAGTTAAAGTCAATCCACAAATCATCGCGCAATGACGCAGACATGCACTGTCAGCGCGGAGAACGCAACCATATTTTACCCCCGTCAATTTTGTGGCAGCGGTCCGATGATATGTGTGCCTTAAATCAAATCATCAACCGATTGGAATAATGATAAAATAATTAATAATAATTTACTATTTATGACTATGTTTTTGAACTATAAAGCAAAAAAAAACATGGTTTTTCAATACTCAACGACAAACGACAATAGTAATGAAGTCAAAACTGTACATTTAATGTTTTTGAAAAAATCAATTGCTACGAGGTGTGGGAACGAGTCTGATGCCGAAAATATGGATTTTTGAATTTTTGTCCATTTGTCTGTCTTTTTTTTTTTGGGTGGTAATTATTCAAATAACTTCTCCCGCTCTGGGCGGAGCGGGAGGGCGTGTCAGATTTTTACTGACTAAAACCCACCCGTGTTCCTTCCGTTGCCTGTGTGCCAGGGCCACGATATCCCTTTCGGACAAACTAGCAACCGTGTTAGGCTTTGGCCCTATCGGACGCCGTCAGTTGGTGCTGACATCTTTTTGAGGCGCGCGTGGAACGCAACGCGCCGTCGACCCGGGCCAGCAGTGCTATTCTGTAACCATCTCACCGTGAAAACGTAGGTGAAGTGAGCGTGGAGTGAACTGTCAGTGAGGGATTGACACTATTAACTACTCACTTGAAGCTCACTTCAACTACGTATACACGGTGAGATTTTTTTCAGAATAGATCGGCTGGTCCTTATCAGATGGTGAGCTACGTATCGCTCACCGCCCGCACCTACGGTGGCCGGAAATCGGCTTATGACTCCCGACGCCCGGGGCGTCTCCTGCGGCGACTAGGGGCGCGTGTCTGTCTAAGTCTGGATGTATGTTCCGGGTTGGCACAAAGACGGCTAAACCGATTTGGATGGAATTTGACACAAAGATACATTATAACCTTGATTAACACAGGGTACTTTTAAAACCGGTAGTACGTTCTTGTGGGATATTTTCCCATATAAAGCCGCGTGCAGAAGCTAGTCCTAAATAACTCGGAATTAACAGTTAATTCAGAATTAATCATTTAATTAATCTTGCGCCACCAAGAGTTGGAGGTAAACCTAGGGTCAAACTTTTTAATATTTATTTTGGTGGGTTAAGTCGCTAAACTCTGGGTTAGTGTCTGTAATGTCAAAAAAAAATTGAGGCACAGCTGATAACATCTCATTATATTTTGTATTTTATGTTGTTGTGCGTAATTTTGAATGTGGTGTGGTTTGTTTATAATATCGCAATGATCATTGAATTTATTGTTGTTTTCTGACGATGACGCAGAAATCATTGAATATATTAGTTCAAACTTATATGATAGAAGGGTTGCAGAACGATCTGATTCACAAAGAGACAAAGATTTTCATAGAAGATTTCGAGTCGTAAAAGAAAGTGTACTCTTTTTATTAAATGAATTAAACAGAATCATGTAAAGGTTTCTACATACTGGCGCGACACGTGACGCGACACAAAGGCTCCGCGTGACGCGCGACGAGCGGTGCCTTTGTGTCGCGTCGCGAGTCGCGCTGGTCTGTAGAAGCCTTAACTGCGGTCCGCAAACGTGAACGAATGATGCAAATACAATACGATTAGAATGAAATCTCATGTTATTCAAAGACAAGAAAGTATTACGTATCGTAATGTAGAATAAAAGATATGAATATACAAGTTCGGTTCATTGTTCGTTCATTCATTTTTGGTCGGATTATATATCAGGGCACAGCATCCTGTCTGGGTTGCGAGTTTGTCCGAAAGGGATATCGTGGCCCTGGCCCACAGGCAACTGAAGGAACATGGGTGGGTTTTAGTCAGTAAAAGCCTGACACACCCTCCCGCTCCGCCCAGAGCGGGAGAAGTTATTTGATAATTTGCCACCCAGAAAAAGAAAAAGGGCACAGACATTACATGCATTGTTTCGTCGACTGAACTGCAATGTATCTGACTAAAAAAAACAGAAATATTTGGTTGGTGTTACTTTTCAGTGGCGCAATGCGTAATATGAGTTAAAATGTTAATAACTTAACTCCGAATTTACAAACTCTACGTTTATTTAACTAACCGGACTAAACACGCAAGTGGGCCCTAGGAAGTTATATTTTAGAGACAAAACATAAGAGTACCATCTACTCTCATGACGGAAACGGTGATATGATTAGCCAGTTTGCGAGGAACGTAGAACGACTAAGTGCCCAGGGTACAATAAAATAAATCGCAAACATGTCTCTAATTAAAATTTAAGATAACGCAACTCAGGCCCCCAAGATACAGGCGCTGCCTAGTTTGGGGACCACTGTTCAAACAACTATGTTAAATATTCTAATTGCAGTAAGCACACAATATTATTATTTATGAAATTTATTTTGTAACAATGGACTAATAAATTTAATATCTTAATAAAAAGAGTAAGTACTCGTAAGTGTAATTAGGTGTGACCTTGTGAAGACCGCAGGAGTCCGCTGGATGCGAGAAGCACAAAACCGTTCGATGTGGCGGTGCTTGGGGGAAGCCTATGTCCAGCAGTGGACATCTTTCGGCTAAAATAATGATGAGGAATATAAACATTTTGTCAAACTCCACAAAAGATAACTCTCCTTCAAGATACAGATACATTTTCCTAGTTAGAAGAACAGGCTGATCATCTTTTATTGTAACAAGGCTGATGTTACCTATAATTCCAGCTGATGTCCATTTGAAATAAGATTAGACATATGAATAAACCTTTTTTACAGTCCGAACAAACGATTTTGACTTCTATTGCATTAGTGGCATGACAAACGGATACAAAACCAATCTGCTGTTTCCTACAAAAGTGCAATACCTACGCGAGCAAAATGTATGGAACATATTTTTTTTTAAATAACCTTCGAAATATTCCAACGCAAGGAAGTCCAGAATCATGAACTGAATCCATGGTAATAGGTTGCGCGTCGATGTTTGCCACCCTGTAGGTAAAGCTAACAGACATAAAATAATAATTATAATTATTAGGTTTACACGTATATAAAAAAGAGAGGAAAGAATCATAGGCTTAGTTTTATGGTAATTTATACATGATTAATTACTTACGTATGTCAAAATGTTGTAAACATTGTCACTTATGGACACGCTTCACGTTCAAGAACTAAGCCTTAATACGGTCAAATTATTCATAAAACGTAAGTTATTTCAGAAAGCCTATTTATTATACTGTTAAAGATTATGTTGAGGAGAAAAAGCCTTGGCATTGAGCTGCTCCAATTTTTGCACTCTCCATGTTGATTTTATTTCCAAGAATTTTTAAAAATACTATTAGACATTAATTTGTTGATTATTATTATATACAATAACATGAATATTTATTTTGTGTAAAGCATTTTATAATTATTATTTGAATTATTGTGAATGTGAGGACTATCTATGTGAGTATTTTCTTTTTATTTATTTCTCAATTAGTTTTAATGATAATAATCTATCAGTTTGAGTAATGTATGCGGCCTATTCAAATGTCCTTTCTTTGATATTATTCATCGAGTCGTTGGACTCCTTAAATTATATGTTCAGCTACACGATTACTAACAAATGCCTGCACTGACTGGACAGGTCCACTCAAATCTGTATAATTATTGCCTTAAAATAACATCTCAGACACTAACCTGCATGGTACTCATATGGCCTAACCAAGATTATGTCTGGATTTTAAAAGAGACTGTGACCTCTGAATTTGTTTTGGTCTCTTTATCAAAGTTAGAACTTATTTAGTTTTAAAACATAATTTAATTTTGACGTGTAAAAGTGTATTTTTTTAACCAATTTGCAGAAATAAATTATCATTTATCATTTAAATGCACTCACAACCTTTGTTCTGTAATACGAAATAACAACCACATCAACAGGTCATTTGATGACGTAGTTTCCTGCCAGTCATAAACCAATAGTAAAATCACACATGAAATAGAGCAGCCTTCAGTCCATAGCCATTAAACGCGTAGTAAAGCATCATTAGAAATATCCCGAATCACCCCGTAATGGGTTGAGTCGACGTTTTGACACCAAAGCACGGGAAACCCATGATTTATACGGGATCTCGTATTTTCGTATTGAAATAAAAATCTTTACACGACTATGGGGGGATGGAGTTAGAGAGAATGGAAGTGCCAAGCGATCAACTTTACTAAACTTTTGACTAGCTGAATCTTGACATTTCAAAAGTTTTGTGTAAATTGTTTTTAATGAAATAATTGTCTTGATTTTGGGGCAGCTACATGTACTGAATTTTAGTCGGATTATAAAGAAATCACGAGGTAGAGATCGTCCAGTTTAGAACTGCACACCCTTTCACTGCTTGTTGCATACACATTTTAAATGTTTGTAAATAAATTTTTGTGGATGTTTTAAACTGGACGAACACTACTAAACTATTTAATTTTATTTAATTGTTGAGTGGAATTGAGATTCCCTTTTGAAGGCATTTGTGTGTGTTCAAGTTGTCAAAACTTTTATTAAACTAGATACGAGTACAATAAAACCAGTTTGTTAATAACAAAATAGTGCGTTCACAAGAATACGACTCCATAAAGTAAAAAACTTTCCACTTTAATACAAAATTCTTATACAAACTTTTTAATTTACGAGCACAGACAAGAGCGTACAAAGAGGTCTATTCTGAAGTTTCTTAAATGGGTTTTGAATTCATATTTTCATGGAAGATTCAATTTGGTTGCAGTATGAATAAGTTAAACGCTGCTCTTTCTTGTTACGAACGAAATTAAATACGTTCATGTTACTAACTTTGGTATGTTTAATGATATTTTGTGGTGAATATTAAATGAAGACTTATGTTAAGTGAGTGAATTAATTAAAACTAGATTTTTCCGAGAGGTATTAGAAAATAAATAACAAATTTATAAAAATACTCACATTCTATATTTTAGCACACAAATATCGGTTGGAGGACATTCGTACTACATCAGATCTATGGTATCATATATATATATATATATATATATAGATACCATAGATCTGCTGTAGTATATATATATATATATATGGTATCTGAGAGCTCAATTTCGAATCGGATGTAGAGATTAAAATACAATTAATATACAAAGAACACTAAGGACTGTATTTTCTCTCATCGAATCTTTAAAATTCCTATTTTGTTCCATCTAAACAGACTAGTAATTTCACAGGAAATCCAGGCATGACGCATGACAATCACTGCAACCTTTCCTGTTGTTGAGATAATGTAAAAAAGTATTTTTAGTTACTGTAGAAATGCAGAACATCTCAATAAACTCAGCCAATCGTAGACCACTTCTGGGCATGTCCTCCGCCTTCCACATCCAGTCTGCCCCAGCCACTTTTTAACTGGGGGCATCCCACACTACGATTTTTGATACGCGGATGATTAATCTCAACGATACTATAAATCTTAGTCCGAAATAAACCTTGAAACAAATAAATACTTTGTACTTACAACTGCGCTCAAACACCGAGTCCCTTCCATCAAACATATTTCTTTGCCGCTCGAAGCGTAAACTTATTGGCTGCTCCGGTAGCGAAATATCAACTCGACTCATTGGGCTTTTTCGCAATATCAGCTGCGTTTATGTTTTACGACTACCCACCGTTTCCTGGTGTTCGGTCGGATTTTATTTCCGTTCGAATGGTGTATGTTATATCGGTTTTATGAGATTTTTTAGTGTAACTGTATGTAGGGATGTACAATTGCCTACATTTTCGTGAAATTTTTTCGGAGTAATACGATTCCATTTAAGGTCCATTAAATGGTTGTTAGTTTGTAACTACAAAAAACCTCGTGCCATTAATTAAACCATTGAACTGTTTGATGAGGACTTATAATGAAAGCCACTCTCGTACCAATAGCATTGACATCTTCTCCAACACCTTAGCTCAATTACACAATCATCTTTTGCAACTTTTTGTTTGAATTCCATCATTAATTTGTTGTTCTGTATTATGTATATTGCTACAATTTAAACTTTTTAATGAATGCATATATTTTTGATAAATTAATGTTATTTAATTAAATTAATTAAACTGTATTATTATTGTTAATTTGATTTTATTATGATTATGAATTATTTTGATTTAATTATTATTATTAATTTATTTTTATTTTATGATTACTTTTTTATCTAAAATGCTAATTATGTAGTTAATGTGCACACCTTTAAGTGACAAGTTCGTTTTAGTAGTTACATGTTCAAGATTAAGTTCTCTGTTAACGTTTTTGTGAATTAGTCGTTGGAGTACCTTAATAAATAAATAAATTAAACCTCATAGTAACAATTTAATTCTGGCTTTCCTTCAGCTTAGGTACACACGGGTACACATCAAGCTATACAATTCCAGTTTACCCTGATCTCGCACTGTACGGAAATCTTATACAATGCGAGATCAGCTTATACTGGAAATGTATAGCTTGATGTGTAGCCGTCTGTAACAATAAATAATTTGATGTTTGAACGTAAACGAAGCAAGAGGAGTATGTAAGGATCGTATCAGGTGGCGTTCCGTACTTTCTGCTAATCTCCGTGGCGCCAAAAGGCGTAATTATTTGCCTGTTCTTCTCCAAGATCTTCGTTTTGGAATGGGAAAAGAGTTTCAAATTTCTGACTAACTGACTGACTCTATGACAATTCAAAAGTGCCTGTAATTGATTTAAATGAAATAATTAGGTATGTAAATAAATAATTTGTTTCAATTAAATATTGTTTTAAACTAGAACACATTTTCTACTCCAAAAACTACTTGAACATACGACAGATATCTAAAATTCAATCAAAAAATACCTAGAACAAAAAAATACCTAGAACAAAAAAATACCTAGAACAAAAAAATACCTAGAACAAAAAAATACCTAGAACAAAAAAATACCTAGAACAAAAAAAACCTTTTATTAACATACCAAAATATTCAGGCTAATTCAAATTGGCCGGAATTTCAGCTCTTAGGGCTATCAAAAATCTGCCTAAGTTATAAATAATTGCTGTGAACTCAGTTCTAGGCCGACTGAAGTCAAGGCTAACTCATTAGCATAAAAGCTGTTCAGAACTTAAAACATTTTCAAGCTAATTTTGGAGCAAGAAAAATAGCACGTTCTAAGTTAGCATGAAATGTTTTGTTGAAAGGGTTTGGATTCAAAATAAACTGGGCGAACAGTTTTGGGTTCAATATGAACCAGAGGCACTACACTACAGGTATCTCCTTAAGTGGTATGTACGGTAACTACGACCGAGATCTCTAAACGTTACTTACCTCCTGCCTGGCATGTTCCGTCTCTATCTTACACTTGTAGTTTGACAGTTGTGTGACAGTGACAATAATTAACGTTTTCATATCTCGGCCTTAGGGTTCTCCCCAACTGCCAGGGTTGCGAGTTTGTCCGAAAGGGATATCGTGGCCCTGGCACACAGGCAACGGAAGGAACACGGGTGGATTTTAGTCAGTAGAAGTCTGACACGCCCTCCCGCTCCGCCCAGAGCGGGAGAAGTTATTTGATAATTTCCCACCCAAAAAAAAAAAGGTTTATCACCAAGACAATGTAAATAACTGTAATTTTGTTGTAGGTACTTTATACAATACAGTAGGTATACTACGACGCGACTGCTAAATACGGTGCTTAAAAAACCATTTGCATGAGTCGGTTTGTAACGATCATAGTGTTCAGCTGTGAACATAACCTGATACTTGCACGTTGGAGGAAATTATGAGCGTTACTGATACAGTATTAGTGTCCCCCCGCCTCGACGCCGCCGGTGCGAGTTGACGTGTTTGTAAACGCTCCGCAGTCTTTGCCCATTAAAAGTGATCTTAAGTTGTTTTTTCAAGCTAAAACTTTCGTCAATAGTGAAAAACCAACTTATAAACAAAAGTGTGTAATAGAATAGCAATATTCAAAGTGACTCCAACTAAAGTGAGCAAAAAACTATTCAAAATAGTCGTTAAAAACTGGACTTTGGTGTGTTGTCATTGTGTTCCGAGTGCGCGAGTGACCTTCACAGTGAAAGCAAGGTCGCTCTACTAACATTTTTACCTTAGTTTTGGCATCAGTTAACCTATTTGAACGCATGACTATAAGACACGCTTGGTTCCGAGGCGATTGTGTGGATTGACCATTACTAGAGTGGGAGTTCGAATCCATCACAAAACACTTCTTTTTGGATTTTCATTAATATTTTTTTTTTTTTTTTTTCGACATTTTCAACATATTAAAGGTTTTATAGAAAAATAACATAATTTACCAAAGAACTTTGTTTAATTATAAACCGCTACAGTATTTATTACGTTTCCGGTGCAATGGCGGTGTCACGCTCTCCCCCGAGCACACCTCAACTTAATCCTCCAACCAATATCATACATTACAGCTCGGACTCAGCCCTTAATAATATGTCAAATACCACGGACCCGACTGACAATTATTTTAATATTACAAAGCGCCAGAAACGCACTTTTGATAATATTAATGAACCATCTGGCCACTCATCCGAATTAAAAACAATCCTCGACCAAATCAAGGACCAGCAAGACACCAAGTTCGAACTATTAAATAATGCCTTAGCTACCATAATTACCCAAAACCAGGATATACAGAGATCAGTCGAAACGTTAACCCTTAAGCACGACGACCTTGTAGCTAAAATCAATCTGCTGGAACAGGAAAATAAGGAGTACAAGAAACGAGTGTCGACTCTGGAACATGCGCTAGAACAACTTGATAAGAATGCGCACTGTTCAACAATTGAAATCCGAAACATACCAAGGCAGGAAAACGAAAATAAGAAAGTACTTATTGACACAATCCAACAGCTCGGTTCGACATTAGGCCTTGAAACACCTATTCACCAGTCTGAGATTAGGGATATTTTTCGCTCCAAGTCAGAAGCTGTTTTTGTGGATTTCAGTACTACTCTCAGAAAGGAATCACTGATTTCAAAATATAAGACATACAATAAATCCAGACGCGAAAACAAACAGCTGCAATTGAACTCAGAGAATATTAAATTACTGGGAACGCCATGTACATTATACATCTCGGAGTACTTAACAGCTAAGGCGAGATATCTTTTCTACATTGCGCGCACAAATGTTAAAAACAAAAAGCTTCTAGCAGCTTGGACATCATACGGGAAAGTTTATGTTAAGAAGGAAGAGGACTCGGTACCAGTTCGCATTGATGAAGAAACTAAACTTCTCAAACTCATTATGTGACTAGCTTTGGTTCAATACTCTTGTTTTTATTTTGCTGTCTTGGCATGCCTTTCCCTAGTATTTTTAATTACATTAGTTATTTATTATGGCTTCATGCACACGTTTATATTATTAAGTTTTAATTGTTATTGCAGATTTACACATACACATATTCACCATCACGCTCATCCTTCACTCAACTCAAGACACACGTTATTCAAGCGAGTCGAAACCCTTTACTATTATGTTTACCCTAGCCCACTATCACTTGCACTATGTCAGATCTTTGCTTTTAAAGCTACTGGAGTTCCAGAACTGAGTTTATTCTTCTTCACATTCAGCATTACGTCACGTATTAGGCGTGACTGTATCTCTCATTGTACAATCAAATGACTACTATGCAAGCCATTAACGAAATAAACTCTGATCTGGACGCTATTCAAGTGGCTAAAACTATAACCTGTGACATAGAAAATGCAAAAAATCATATAAAAATGAATAAAAATACTATCAATATCCTGTCTCAAAACATTCGTAGCATTAACTGTAATATGCCCAATTTCGTTACGCTTCTTCAAAGATCTGAAATACCCTGGGATATTTTAGTGCTTACAGAATGCTGGCTCCCGTCTTCAAAGTTCATCCCTTCTCTCGACAACTACAATCATATAGCGACCACCTCACACAAAACACAAAATGAAGGTGTTGTAATCTACTATAACAAGCTTCTTAATGTAATAGTTGAAGAACCCACAGTTACTGACGCTAATTGCCTTGTATTGAAACTGAATAGAGATACTTGCATCGTAGGATTATATCGCCCACCTAGTCAAACAAACACTGTCAAATTTATCGACGAAATTAACACTCTACTAACTAATCTTAAAACTTTCAAAAACATTTTCTTTTGTGGTGATATAAATATCAATATAGTTCCAAACAGTTCCGATAAACGATCACACGACTACCTGAATAGTTTGGCTAGTCACGGCTTGCTCCCTGCTCATACTCTGCCAACGCATGGGTTAACATGTTTAGACCACATGATGCTGAAAACTAAAATGGACGCTTGCTGTTTTGTTTTCGAAACATCTATCACTGACCACGAGAGTGTAGCTATTAGTTGTAGACCTAAAACGCGTCTGAAGTATCTTAATAAAACATTTTGCTCGGTTAACTTTGACAATCTGGACAAAATAATACAAAACATGGATTTCCAGCCAATCCTTGACTGTCAAGACGCTAACGTATCAACCGATCTCCTCGTGGCTCACCTATCTTCAGCAATAAAAAATAATACCAGCATAGCTAAAACTTCACAAAGAAAACTAATAACCAAACCATGGGTAACTAAAGGACTTCTTCGCTGCATGAGAAACCGGGATAACTTGCACAAAAAATTAAAACGTAACCCTGACGACGAGATACTAAAATTGACATACAAGCGCTATAGAAATTTTTGCACCTCTCTGCTTAAAAAAGCAAAGAACAGGTATGAAAAACAGGAAATTGAAAATGCTAAGGGTAACAAAAAACAGTTATGGAATGTCATTAAAAAAATTAGCGGGTCTGACAAGAGGGCAGACTTCTCGTCATCTCTCTTGTCATCTCATAGTCCTAAGGCGGACATAAATGACGTGAACAGCTTTTTTGTGAATGTTGGAGAAAGGTTGGCAAATGGGATCTCCTCTACGAAATCTACAACACCATGCCGCACTGGTGATCACACATTTGTAACTCCTTCAAATTCGCTTGTTCTTCTTCCTACCGATGAACAAGAAATCTCCAACCTCATTAACGGCCTGAAGGAGAAATGTGCAGTGGGAATCGATCAGATTAGCAGCAAAATCATTAAGAGATACGCAAACTACCTCTCTTCTTCCATAACACATATCTGCAATCTGTCAATCTCTACGGGGGTTTTTCCACAGGCTTTTAAAACAGCTGTTATCAGGCCCATCCATAACGCTGGAAGGAGAGACTGTGTCAATAACTACCGGCCCATCTCGATTCTACCTGCTTTGTCCAAGATATTGGAACGCCTTATAAATCAACGTCTAGTTAAGTTCTTGGAAGCAAATAATCTCCTTTCGTCTTCACAATTTGGTTTTAGAACTGGAAAAAGTACCAATGATGCAGTTCACGAGTTGGTAAACTCTATTGTGGTCAGCTTGGATGACAAAAAGAGATGCCTTACGGTGTTCCTCGACCTTGCAAAAGCATTTGACACAGTCTCTATTTCGCACCTTCTGGAAAAGCTTGAGCGGCTCGGTATCAGAGGAATCACGCTGAAACTGATGGAGGATTATCTTACTGGTAGGAAACAACAAGTACGGATAAATGACTTGCTCAGTGACGAGCTCTCAGTCAATTTTGGTGTACCACAGGGTAGTATAATTGGTCCAACACTATTCCTGGTGTATATTAATGACCTCTGCCAACTTTCTCTTCTAAAAGGAAAGATCATTACCTTTGCTGACGACACTGCACTGTTTTTTAGTGGTGACGGATGGGAGGAGGTATTTGATGTAGCACAGTTGGGTCTAAATCGTGTTAGTAACTGGCTGCAAGACAATGTTTTGACACTCAACGTCTCTAAAACAAAGTACATAGCATTTGCTCAAAGATCTAACTTGCTCCCACCCTCAAGTCTAACGATTACTGCTCACACGTGTGGCTTTGAAAATGCCCAGTGCTCTTGTTCTTCCCTTGAAATGACCGAGAATATTAAGTACCTTGGAGTCACTATTGACCAATATCTCTCCTTTAAACCACACATCGAAATCCTCGTCACCAGGCTACGAAAAGTAATTTATATATTTAAAACCCTTAGACACTCGGCCGACCGTGAGACTATTAAGATGGTCTACTACGCATTATGCCAATCACTTATTGATTACTGCATCACATCATGGGGAGGTGCCGCCAAAACACACCTCATCGAAGTTGAAAGGGCACAGCGTGCCATACTCAAGGTTGGAGCTGGTCTCCCCTTTCGTTTTCCAACTACTGACCTATACAAAGAATGGGACACTCTCACTGTTAGACAAACGTTCATACTGCGTACAGCACTTAAAAAACATTCTCAAATGGAGTTTGACGCTGATCTACTCAAAGACAACCGACGAAAGGGTAGGGTATGTCCCACGGCTCAATTCAAATCCACGCTCCCTAATAGATTCTATTGCTTCCTTGGGCATTATATCTACAACAAACTTAATAAATTCCTAAACCTGTATCCAAAAACTCGATCAAGCTGTATTAAGGAAATAATAAAATACTTAAAAACCCTAGACTATCATAAAACTGAGAATCTTTTGACCGTTCTGAAATAAATGTAATTTTAACCAACCCCGCACATACATAGCTGTTCCTCAACTCCTTGAAAAACAACTCTCGCTGCACTCACTCCACATAAGTCATCTTCTTTCACACACTTCTAATCTGAATTACTCACATACATGACACACATCTCCTACTAGTCTAACACTTCACACAGGACAAACACTCACTCACACATCGTCTCACACACAACATGACTCAATAACCTCTGCATAATTATAGGGAGGTATTTTTTAATTGTTATTACTACTTCTTTTATTTGTATTAAGCATTTTTAACTCTTACGTTGTTTGTATTTTTCTTATGCATATTCTTTAATTTCAACTCTGGCACGGTATTTCTGTAAAAGCTGATTCTAGCCGTGGAGGGGGCCTGGTGACCTGTAACACAGGTTTTTCCCAAAAACCTATATCAGGCACCAGTCTCTCACAAAGGTGGAATGCAACTGAGACTTTTTTGTACACACTAGCTATAAGTCACCTTGTGAAGAGAGAATAAATAAAAACTTATATTATATTATATTAGTATTTTTATCTCACGAGGAGTCGCGCATTTTATTTGTGGTAGCCAAGTGTACAAACACGATGTTAATGTGTGCGTGAAGACGAGTAGCGTCTGTACATAATACACACACGCACACACACTTCTGACTTCGCCATTGTCTCGAACGGTGCCGAGAGCACAGATTCCAAGAGCTACTGCGCTTACACACACATTCACAGCGTGTTTGTATACTTGGTAACCACAAGTAAAGCGTGCGTCGCTTCGTGAGATAAAAATACTATAATAGTTGGTTGGTCGTATACTGGTCGTTGGGTAGTCTTCTCAGGGGTAGTCAGATAGGAAATGTCGGCTACATCTAGATTTTTTTTTTTTATATGACGTGTAAAAGTGATTTTAATATCCTATTTACAGAATAAACGATTTCGTTTCATTTAATTTCATTTCATTATAGCATAATCAGCCTATAATGTTCCCACTGCTGGGACACAGGCCTCCTCACTTCGAGAGGGATTGGGCTGTAATCTACCACACGGGCCCAGTGCGGTTTAGTAGACACATGTCTTCGATTTTTTAGTTCTAGGACACAACCTACAACTCGTAAGTTGGGGCTGTTACCACTGGGCCACCACACCTGCTCACGGGACCTACGTATTACGGAAAAACTCCACCTGATTAAAAATGTTTTAAAGAGATTATTTTTAACTCTCTCCGAGAGAAAAAACGCTTGTGTATCATACAGTACTTATGTATAAAACAGCCCTTGAATATATCTTCTGACTGTGATCATGAACTTGCACCATAAGCGCAAAACGAACTGGAAAATAAAATGTCAGAACTACGTTTCTTGTTAAGGACGTACGCACCAGGATTGCGTTACGTCATCAGTAACTAACTGGACATAGCGCTTGAGGTCACTTTCGAGAAGCACGACAGAACCTGCCGATGTGGCGACGCTTGTGGTAGGCCTATATCCAGCAGTGGAAGTCTTTCAGCTGAAATAATGATGACAATTTAACTTTTGATGATGATAATGATTTTGCCGCCCTAGGAAAAACAACATAAATATTTTGTAAAATATTTGCACGTTAAGATTAGGGTCTAGCTAGGGGGTCTAGGGGGCCTCTAGCTGTTTTGACCAGTGCCGAAAGGTTGGACTCGATCAGTGCACGTGGGGCTGCAGGAGAAGGTGTTCAATATCAGTTGTCGCGTGGCGTTAATTTGCGCACCACGCGCCTACTCACGTAAGTACAAATTCTGTAATCTTTTTTCTTTGTTAAGTTGAAATAGTTATGGTATTTTGTATTGGTATATTATATTTAAGTATATTTTACAACCTAAACACGTATGTTTGTTTGCTATTATATTGAAAAGATACAGCAGTCTTTAATTTAAATTTAGTAGCAGTATTCCTAATAAAAATCAACAATGAATGTGAGCGGAAAAATGCTCCCTACGCGCCCACTGACGTTTTACGGAATAGTGCGCCCCCACTCAAGGTCTAAATTATTTAACTGACACACAGGCAAAAAGACCTTGTCGTTCTATGACGTGCAAATGACATGGTTTTGTTCGACGGATCGTTGAACTTACGTTCTGAGTAGAGCTGCACGATTACTGACAAATGCGTGCACTGACTGGTCAGGTCTAATCAATCTGTGTGGTTCTTTCTTCAAAACCCCATTTCAGACATCAATCTACATATTGTTCTTCGCATGATCTGTACAAGATTATGTCTGGACTTTAAAAGAGACTGACCTCTGAGTTTGTTTTGGCCTTTCTTCTAAGAGTAGTCAGATAGGAAACGCCGACCTCATCTAGTATTTTAAATATGATTGACGTGTAAAAATTTTGTACAAACCTACTTACAGAAATAAATATCATTTATCATTCAACCGAAGCAGCAGTAAAGAAATGCCAACTTCTGCTAATATCGAAGTTATTTTAACGACCTTATAGATTTGTAAAATGCTATAAGACTTCTAGGATCTCATACAAAAAATGACTCAAATAATGAAGATCCAATTAGTGTACACAATCTATGCTCACCTTGAAAAGGAAAATGCTCGTTAAGAACTTTAAAAAAGCAGCATCTATGTCGCGAGCAACAATCAAGGTCAACTCATTAGTGTGAAAGGGATTCAGAGCTATACAACCTCTTTTCATTAAAACTGATAACAATGGATATAAAGTTTTAAAATAGTCTATTGTGCTTTCTGAATTTGAAGGTTGTGGAAAACGGTTTCTTTTGGAAGAACATAGTGGTAATAGGTTAATTCTTAGTGTTGACTTCGATGGCACGAGATTGATTGCCCGTTACTACAAAAGAAGGGTTAACACGGGTGAAAAGACCGTGTTATTGCGTGAATATAAAGCAAATAAAAAAAATCCTATAGCGAAAATATTTTACTTATCCTACACTGTATTTTCCTCAGTCAAAGCAAGTGTTGATCATGATCAGATTACTAATGATGTTACTTGATAATACAGACACAAATAATTGAAATGAAGCAAAACACATTTATTCATCCCTCCTATTTATATCCGGAGAACTCTATTATAAAGAAAAGGAAAATAAAAGAGAAAAGATAACGAAAGATAGCGTCCAGCGTCTCAGCAATAATCAAGTAAAAAAACAAGTCGGGAAACTCATAGAACTAATTTAAAGTTAATTTGGTGTTTTTGAAATGTCGGAGATGCAGCAAAGAGTACGGATCGCATCTTGTTCTGTGTCATCTGATGACCCAGTAGAGGTTTTAGAAGAGCTACTTTGTGGAAGAACAACCCATTAATATTTCTTTGGCCTCAATGCAACATTGCTGTTTACGGATTGTGCTGAATAGGAGCATTTTGAAGAAAGTGGAGGTAATTTATTCATAACATTTGGTGTCACGCTGGACAGTTCAGTTGGCAATCCCATCATAAGACATATAATGCAACAAAGTTATTTTGGCGCTTGGAAAAAAAACGGAACTTAACCCGCCATTTTGTTTTTGTCTAAACAATTTCTATGACAGTTTCACAAATGTGTACCAACAACGCTGTTTATGTCCTTCAAGAGCCAAAAGGCACTTGTAGTACCTACTCCACCTGTATTGCAGGTTAATTTTTGCTACCTATGCATTTTCTCATTCTTAGCAACCAAACCTATGTCCATAAAATACCTCGGCGCCACTGCACTCTTTATCTCGCTCGTACACTACTGCTTGGACAAGGTTCCAAGGCGCCGATAGTTTAGGTAATTTCTTATTACTGTGAAAATAATGATATTGCAAAAAAAATAACATAGTATCTGCTTTTTATGCAGTTATTATTCAAAGTTTGATGTATGTTCTTATTTGAAGTATTTTTTTAATACTAGCGGTTTATTGTTCGGTTTGGAGGTAACTTTGTATTTTTAGAGAAACAGTTTATGGAATCGGGTTTTCGTCAAACAAGGTACTTAACGTTAAGACGCAGATATATGCCAGTGACCTTGAGTGGTTAGCTTGCGTGTTCTGTACTGAGCTCACGCAACGCATCGTACGTTCAGCCAGTAATAGGACTCGCCCATCAAGGAGCGCTGTCCCCAATTTGACGCATTATTAATTTACTATACACAAAACAAAAGGTATTTTAATAAAACGCGTAGGTATATTCAAAGATTATTGATTAAATTATCTTTAAATTGGTGAAGGTTTCAGAAAAATACGCTTGGTAGATTTTGCGCCATTCTCAGTTTTTTATCCGCATAAGACATAACTTTACAAATTAATTTCACTATGTAATATAAACATAATGTAAAATATTCACATATTAAATTATTGAGAGAATGCTCTAATTTTTTTTTCAAATCTTTAACACTAATCGTTTAGACGTGATCTTCAGTATATGATCATTAAACGTCGGTTATCGTTGCCTTAATCCTCAACTTAAATTTACGTAGAGACTTAAAATCTTAACATTCCCTACGCCTCTATGAGACAGAAGTATAATAATATTCCGAATAGACATGTCGATCGATCCAGCCACACAGCCAACCCTCGAAAAATTACCAAAGCGTAGAAATCTCAAAGAAATAATGAAGTCAAAAACGAACCGGGAGAAATCTAATAACTAATTTAAAGTTAATTTGCTTATCTCGAGATGGCGCGGATGCTGTACAATGTACGGAACGTGATCTTTTAGGGTATAACCGGGAAGGAAATTGCTTTGGCACAAAATGGCAATGGC
Source organism: Tiliacea aurago (assembly GCA_948098905.1). Taxonomy (NCBI): domain Eukaryota; kingdom Metazoa; phylum Arthropoda; class Insecta; order Lepidoptera; family Noctuidae; genus Tiliacea; species Tiliacea aurago. The sequence continues at coordinate 2,127,400 of OX402594.1, forward strand.
GAGGTCGTGATTTTTAATATGGTATCTTCTTTGCGAGGAGTAGTTTAATTTGGAAGATTTTAATGGTCTATTGACAAGATGTTTACGACTGAAGAAGTGCTTTTATTAATTTTGATAGCTCATCGTTTCCTCCTCTCAGAAGAATCTTTTACCACTGGGTAAAACATTCTTCGGGAAATAGAGTACGAGATTCTAGTTTTATGTGATAGTAATCTGAGCACTACGAAATCTCGCTATCCTTGTTCATAATTATAATATATTCTTTTCAGCCTATCCAGCTCCATTCAAGTTATTCTGCCTGTGTACATTTGTGTACTTGAAGTAAATTAATAAATATTCAGTAAGCAGCTAATTGGAGTGAATAGTTTTTTACTTCAGTAAAATCACTGCTACATTTTATTTGTTTATCGACTCAGCTATTTTAATTATCATCATCATCATTACATAATACAGTTCCCTGCTCTTGTTTCATGTGTATTATTGTATATATGTATATATTTATTAGATATGTGTATGTGTGTATTTATTGTATATGTTAATGGTACACCACTGACTACCTGCAGTATTGTCACTCCTGCTCCCTTTAATCCATCCAAAGGTTGTCTGTAAAAGATCGCTTTTAGCGAAAAGACCGCCCATTATGTCACCCTATGTAAAATTTAAACATTTATATCTGTAACTTTTATGGTGTACATAATAAAGAGTATTCTATTCTATTCTATTTTAAGGTGATGACTACAGCGTGTCAGGGGAAGGTTCCGGTTTCAAAAGATATTAATTTTTATAAGCGTGAAAACATTCAGTTACTCTATAATTAGACGGAGACAACACAAGAGTCTTCCCGTAATGGTCATAACGTAAACTACACACCACATACCACTTACAATACAAATTACTCTTTTCATCACCATTCACAAAATCTCTAAACTAAACACATTAAGCAGTCGCACTCAAACACTGCTCATCGTATCTCATCGCCTAACAAAATGGCCGCCATCCCTCAGTTTACTTTTTAAAAAGCTGAGAAAATAAACAAATGCTCTGCGCAGCATGAAAAATAACAAAGCCACTCGACCGAATCCTCCCTGCAAAGTTAAGGAGAATAATAAGAATTTTCAACATAGTAAAAATACATTGTCTTGCAAACCGCAGTGCATTGAGAATTTTAGTATTTTTGTGTTCCCTGTAATTTTTACTGGGCATGTTTTTGTACATGGGTGCTTGGATGACTGCTGTATCTTATTAGGGTAGTTTAGTTAAAACGTGTTTTTTAATTGAGCCGTAAGTAGTTACAGTTTATTTAACAATCCAAGGAGTAAACAAAACTACTGGCATATAGGATCGTAATTACGTACTCACTGCGAGCATTCGCTTTACGAATTTGATTGGCAAACATTCGTTGCGCGAGCTTTTGTTACGTACTGAACATTCATTTTCGATACGGGATTGGTAAGTTAAATGATTGGTATTAATAGTTTTTAAACATAACAATAGATACCTTTTTATTTACTTTTTGGGTGGGAAATTATCAAATAACTTCTCCCGCTCCGCCCAGAGCGGGAGAAGTTATTTGATAATTTCCCACCAGACAAGAGATTAGACTGACTCTCAGACTTTTACTGACTAAAACCTACCCGTGTTCTTTCAGTTGCCTGTGTGCCAGGGCCACGGTATCCCTTACGGACGAACCTGCAACCCTGGCAGGCATCGGCTCTAAAGGACCCCATCAGTTTGTACAGACATCTCTTTGAGGCGCGCGTGGAACACAACGCGCCGTTTACCCGGGCCTGGTCCTTATCCGACGGCGAGCTAACCATTGCTCACCAAGGAATTGCCATTTCCATTCGAATAGGTATGCCTGAAGTCTTGAAATGGGAGCCAAAAAATATCTAAAACAATTAAACACTTTTTATAAGGGCTGGAGAATGATGATGACCTTTCTCAGAAAGAAGGTTTTGATTGTTGATTTTTGAATAAGTAGCTGTATAAAAGACCACCAATTTCAATAACTCCAACGAATGTCCCATCAAAGCATTTAAATTGTCGAACAAACATAATGTTCCATTAAATTTAACCTTACATTAACAAAGTCGGTGTTCCTAATGAATTTAAACGTCTCTTCCGAACCGTGATACCGACTTTAGCATTCAGAGTATTACTTGTGTAATAATATTTTCCAGCAAATAAACTTGTTGGACATTAACGTGAGATTAAAGTTGTATAATTTAACAGATAGGTAACACGGGTTTGAGATAACATCGTTTTTAATTGTAGGCTTTGGAAATATGGAGGTAAGACTGTTGGGAGCGTGCGCGCTAGAATACGAATTAAGGCCGTTTATGAAATAATGATTTCTATACTTGTCAAAAAATAATAGGCCCGTTTTGACATTTATCGCGATTGACCATCGCGACGTAACTAGTGAAGTTACCATACGACTCGGTACTCGATACTCACGATGAATCGATTCAAATTATATGTCAAAACGGGCCTATTATTTTTTGACAACTTTATTGACGTTTTTATAAAAATATGCCCGTCTTTTTTACTATGATGGGATTAGTTTTCTAGGCTGAACCAGTATTTTTCACAAACAATTTCCTTTCACGATTTCTTTCATTGCTATAAATAGCAACTCGATATATTACTCTCCAAATACATCGCCTTTTCAACTAGCATGCACGCACGAATAATCACCCCGTATGTTTCGTAGTAAATGCGTGTGGCCACGATTACGAATCAGCCTGTCCCGTCCTATTAGTACGCCCCAAGCTATAGACGACCAAACGAATTAAATTGTGCTTCAAATCGATTTATTTTCTTTCATACGGTAAGTCAAGGTCCACCCTTTTGAGTTGGTAGTATGAAGTTCTGTAATAACTTCTTTGACACATGCGTGTTAGCTATTTAAATACTTTTTAGGTAGTTTTAATATATTTACAGTATTTTTGAAATAACACAATTGTATTGGTAGAATTAACAAGTTATTTGATTTGTTTAAAATGCTTAAATGGCGCCACCGGATATTAAGATGTCAACTGACTATTTGAGTCTGTTAAAGAGGAGGGATTTTAAAAGTTACGTGGTAGCGCCATTTTAGCAAGGAGTAGTGATTGAACTGCGAAAGTGTAAGGATCTGTAATACCCATGTAAGTACCGAGACTTGTAATAATATATTATAAATGTATTGCCGTAATATTTGTGCTATTATTTTACCCAGTGTTTGAACCTAGTAACGAAATTATGCTTATTCGTACAAATGAACGCTTTTATTTCTCTTTTGCTCTGGCTAGTCCTACATTTCAGAAGTGGGATAGTTTGTATCTAACTACTTCTACCGGTATTTGTTTCTAAACATATTTTCTCTTCTTCTTTCTTTCTTTTGCTTGAAATCTTTGATTAACTTACAAAATTGTTTGTAGTCCGTTTCTAAGACATGTGTAGCTTTAAATTTATTTTAAATGCAACGTAGTACATGGTCATTATTTCAGCCTGTTTTTGTTTTAAATTGTTTGTAGTCCGCCTTTTTGTCCGTTGATATTTTGTTTCAGTTTAACAATGGAACATGTGCACAAATTGTCGCCTTGTGAACAATCTCACGCCATAGAACGTGACAGAAGTGTGCGTACATCACGGATCCGGATGTTACCTTTGGGTGGCCATGCTGTGAGGACACCTGAACGAAGATCACAGAGGCGCTCATGCAGTCGGGAAAGGGGTCATGGCTCTAGCCGTTCATCCCGCTCCCGGAGTCATGCAGATGCCAGAAAAGCGGTATAGAAGTCGGAGCTGTCGCCGGTCACATCGGCGCACCAGCCGGTTCCTGTCACCGGTGAGCGAGTGCAGCCAACATTCCGTGGTATTGGGGAGGCGCGTCACGCGGTGCTGCTATAGGCGCCGCGATGCTTGCCGTCGGCTCAGGAGCTGATTCTGCAGCCGGCCCAGGAACGGAACACGCAGCTCGAAACCGAATGCAGTCACGTACCGGGTTGAAAACAACAAACAGCACCCGAACGATGTCGGTGAGTCTTCTAATAATAATGTTAACATTTCGCTACTTTTACAAGTGTTAACGTCTTTGAAAGGAGAAGATCCTATGCATAAATTAGGGAGTCTCAATAATGCTGTACCAGAATTTGACCCGGCAAAGAAAGACCAAACTATGTCAATGTGGCTACATAAAGTTAATTGAATTTTAAAAGCTAGGTGTAGGTTATGAAGTAGACAATTCAGTGCTAGTAGGATTTGGTAATTTAACCGTTCTCTCTTTGCGCAAACAATCTGTTTGTTTTTCTATTTGTGAAGTAGTCGCCAACGTAGAGTTGGTGATTGTACCAGATAGTGTCATGCAAATACCAGTGATGATTGGGCACTTTTATAGAGCAGCTATATAGATCATTTAGAAATTAAGAAGTTAAATAATACAATTACTGAAAATAACAAAATAGATCTGTACTGTAAGAGTGATGCCACCGTTTCTGGAATTACAACACACACGTTACACAGAGCCTAGTTATGATGGAGCAATATTTATTGATGGAGGTTTTGGGATTGGAGCTAATTTCTATGTTTTCAGTTTTAACAGGGTTATTTGGTAGTCAAGAGGGAATAGAGGAACGGGAACAGTTACTTACTTTACTAAACCACTTTACTTGCTCGATGTTATGTTGCTCGATGGTGGGAGCAAATGCAAGAATTAAACTGTAGTATTGAATATTATTATAATATTGTCTCACGTGGACGCCCTGAGCCGTAATCCTATAAAAGACGTACAAATAAAATTCAATTTAATTATTGAAAATGATGATAATTGCCACAGTTATGATAATTGCCACAGTTTAACATTCGGATTTAGATAATTTTATAGATATTAAAAACAATTACAACAACAACTTACTTAGTTAGTTACTTATTACAAAAAAAAAAAGTTGTTTAGAGGAAAACGGTATCTGGGAATAAATGGGTTGTACCGAAAGGAACGCTGGCAAACAGTTAAGCAGAACCACGATGGCTTTGGTAATTTTGCTATTGACATTAGATAAAATTAAGACATATTATTGGATCAAGAAAATGCGAAATTACAAAAAAAAATGGTTTATTCGTGTTTAGAATGTAGTTACTTAGATATTTGCATTCGATTGATAAAGTCGCTACTCCTTTTGATACAATCCACATGGACCATGTGGGACCGTTTAATTAGAGGTAGTAGTAAAGGCATTACAGCAAAAAGGAAATACACCTCATAACTATAAAACAGGTAACAATTAATATATTAAAAAAAAAAAAAACAACACATACACACATGAAATGGAAACATGTACATACTTGTAATTGTTGATGCTTACAGTCGATAAACCTTTTTAAAACCCGTTACGAATACCAAGACATCAATAAAAGTATTCTGCGAGTACTTTGGTGATTTTGGAGTCCCAAGGCGGGCCTTCTGACAGCGGTACTTCATTTACCAGTGATATTTTTAGGAAATTTATGATCGTTAAGGGTGTGAAACATGTATTGAATGCTGTTGCCACTCCTAGAGCCAACGGGCATGTAGAGCGCTACACCAAAACAATAATAGACGCTCTTACTGCAAAGTGTGTAGACACGGCTGACAATAAATGGAACGACCACTTGTTAGATCTACAGTGGGGTGTGAACAATACTTTTAATAAAGGCATTTATCGCACTCCTGAGACGCTTTTCGGAACAAGATTATTAGGATCCAGTGAAAATACGATAGTCTCGGAATTAGGCGACGATTTAACAGATATTACCGATAAACAGGATATTACTCAAATTAGGGCCACATATTAATTCCCATATAAAATTGTCTCAACAAAAGGCCAAATAAATATAATTATAATAAGAAACGTAAGTCTCATGAGTATGCCATAGGTGACTTAGTTAGTGTAGAAAGGCAAGTACTCGCTATTCAGGACAGAGTAAAAAAAAAAAAAAAAAAAAAACTTGTACCTAAATATCAGGGTCCCTATAGATAGAATAACAAAAGTCTACGATTGTGGTAGCTTTCAAATAGAAGACGCCCCTTTGACCAAAAGGGCAACAAACTGTACTTTGCTGTACTCGTAGTGGCGGTGGACAAAATAAAACCCTGGTTGAATTTTAACAAACCCCACGATATCTAAGTGAGAAAAGTGATAGTACTGACCCAGAATAAATTATTAAGGTCTCTCTGGTTATAAATATACAGCTATATGATGGTGGTCGATTTCTGCATAATCAATGGTAAGTTATTTTATAGAAGGTTTTAGTTTAAGAGTTATATTTTATTTAAAATTAAGATTTATATCTTTTATAGTAAGAAAATAAATATTTTTTACAATATTAATGACGTTAATACGAGGATATTTGATGATAAATGAAACTAATTATTGATAACATGAATAACATAACACGCCTAGTCTCCCCGAAGGGTTGGGCAGAGGTGTACCTATAGTACACCCAATTATTGATAATGTTTGTTTTATTAACTTGTATTTATTTTACAGGTAGTTTTTCTTTGTTGATATCGATATGTAAGTATGATTTTGTGGGGCCTGTTGCCAGAGGTATTCAGGACATTGGGGCCTGTTGCCACTGGTATTCAGGACATAATGGGGCCTGTTGCCAGAGGTATTCAGGACATATTGGGGCCTGTTGCCACTGGTATTCAGGACATAATGGGGCCTGTTGCCAGAGGTATTCAGGACGTAGTGGTGGGGCCTGTTGCAACTGGTATTCAGGACGTACTGGGGTCTGTTGCCAGAGGTATTCAGGACATATTGGGGCCTGTTGCCACTGGTATTCAGGACATAATGGGGCCTGTTGCCAGGGGTATTCAGGACGTAATGGGGCCTGTTGCCAGAGGTATTCAGGACGTAGTGGGGCCTGTTACCGCTGGTATTCAGGACATAGTGGGACCTTTCCACTGGTATTCAAGAAATAGTGGGGCCTGTTGCTATTAGTATTAAGGATGTGAGGAGTCCTGTTGCTAATAGTATTCAGGACATTGATTTGAGAAAGATGCATTATAAAATAAAGAAGACATATGTGAGATTAAAAAAAAAAAAAAAAAGATTACATTCCATTTTTAATATTCATGTAAAGTATATATGTAGCTACTATGTAAGATGTAAGAGAAGAATACTAAATAAGCAATGTGCGTACCTACAATAGAACTTAAATGATAAATTAAACATAAAACGAATTACGGTTAACGAATTATAAATTATGACATTACATTTTATCAATACTTTGTGTGTTTACTGTTTATTGACTTTTTATTTGTAATTTTTAAGGATTTGACATTATAATTAAAATTAATAAACTTTGACATTTCATAAATAAAAAAAAATAAAAAACAATTACTAGAACTTGACATTGTATAAAAATCGCCTATTTGCATTTCTAACTAATTTATTATTATATTAATTGTACTTCAATTTTAATATTTCTACACCGGCAACGGTAGTATATGTGAAGCTGTCTATTATTATTAAGATCTTAATATACCATATAAGTGATATAGTTTATAAGATTCCCAGTTATAGAACATCTTTTGCACACAAATTTCACAATTATCTCGGTCCTAGCCTTTACAACAAAGTAAGTAAAGATCTAATATTAAAGAATCTTGATAGGCAAACATGCAAAAAAAAAAACGAAAACACTAGACTACAACAGCACTGAAAATCTACTATAAACATTGGTATAAACAAGGCACATAAATAATAAAGCGCACATAATAACTGTACACGTGCAGAAACATACATTAAACATATACACATATACTATACTCATACCTAAACACAAAACAACAGACAATTCCAATCATGTAACTTAATTAATATAACTGTACATGTACTGATTTTTGCTTAGACAGTATGTAAATAATTCTAAACTATTGTGACTCGTAACTGGAACCTTGTGGGAATCCGTTATTCTTAGGTTGAGGAAGACTATCCGCTCGTGATACAGTTTTATACTAGTACGAGGGGATAGGGCGAATCAGTCCAAAGACAACCAATCCATTATTTTATTCCACCATTTTACATTCTCTAACTGTTCACCTGCCTAAGTTGTATTGTTAAAATAACTTTAAACGATTTTTGGCTATCTTGTGTTATTATTAAGTTACTTTGTATGGTTGTCTCATATTCATGAATAAAGAAAGATTTTACTTTTTTATATACTCAGAAATAAATTATATTCTATTCTATTCTATAAGCTAAAGTAAAGATAAAACTTGTATTATGTACTAACTTTATTGTTGAATTAGTAATTTATTATTAACTATCAGTTTTAATGGTATTTTTGTTACCGTACGAGGACGTACGAGATTTTGGATGGCCGAATGTTAGCTATTTAAATACTTTTTAGGTAGTTTTAATATATTTACAGTATTTTTGAAATAACACAATTGTATTGGTAGAATTAACAAGTTATTTGATTTGTTTAAAATGCTCAAATGGCGCCACCGGATATTAAGATGTCAACTGACTATTTGAGTCTGTTAAAGAGGAGGGATTTTAAAAGTTACGTGGTAGCGCCATTTTAGCAAGGAGTAGTGATTGAACTGCGAAAGTGTAAGGATCTGTAATACCCATGTAAGTACCGAGACTTGTAATAATATATTATAAATGTATTGCCGTAATATTTGTGCTATTATTTTACCCAGTGTTTGAACCTAGTAACGAAATTATGCTTATTCGTACAAATGAACGCTTTTATTTCTCTTTTGCTCTGGCTAGTCCTACATGCGTTTTTAACAATTTCAATACAAAAAAAAATAGGCAGTCATGGGGACTGCCGACAATACAATTCTGACTGCTGGAATAACATATATATATAACATTATTTTTAGTATATGCGAAACCCGAAACACGTATCTAGTATTTTTATGTAAAGAATCTATGTACAAAATTTCAAAACTGTATCATGAAAAATCACAAAGTTATAAGGTTGTTATGTTACCGGGTTGTCCGTACAAAAACTAACGGCACCCTCGCGCCTCCAGGGTCGTCTTGCGCTCATTGATAATAATTTGGCAGTAGGTACCTAACTGTACGGCGATTGTATTGTAAGTAATTAAATGGTGATAACACTTTCCATCACACTAAATATTTTTGGGACAAAATTTATCATGGTGTAAAAATTATTGAAATCGACTCAGTTGCTTATTCTGAACAAACTATATTCAGGTTTCGGTTATACTAAAAATAATGTTGTATATGCGTATACATGTAGGTACACAGGTCGCTGCGCGTCGCCAGTCTTCCACAATACATCCCATTAGAATGTCGCGGTTAGCATGTTGGTGACGCGAACAAAGTTTACCCCCTACCAAAGTTTACCCCCTACCAAAAACGGCCAACGCGCGTAAAGAGGTTTAAATCACTTCAAAAACACAAATACGCACCGTTCCTATACTAGTAAACAACTAGTATAGGAACGGTGCGTATTTGTGTTAATCAGCTGCATCCGGTGAGATTAGAAGCTGACCTCAACTAATTGACGCAAAGCTTACGCAGATGATGATGAAGTGCATTATGCAGCATGGCATGGGTTCGACTAAACCGCAGGAGACGCCCTGGGCGTCGGGAATCGCAGGCTTGCGGGCGGTGATCAATGGATAGCTCGCCATCCGATAAGGACCAGGCCCGGGTTGACGGCACGTTGTGTTCCACGCGCGCTTCAAAGAGATGTCAGACCAAACTGATGGGATCCGTTAGGGCCAATGCCTGCCAGGGTTGCGGGTTTATCCGAAAGTTATTAGATAACGCGGCCCTGGCACACAGGCAACTGAAGAAATACGCACCCTTCCTATACTAGTAAACAACTAGTATAGGAACGGTGATTTAAACATCTTTACGCGCCTTGGCCGATGTTTGGTAGGGTAGGTGAATTTGATAATCGACTAGGGACGTAATTGCTTTAGTACCGTAAGTTCGAACGTCATGGCGTGGGCGTGTCAGACTTTTGCTGACTGAAACCCACCCGTGTTCCTTCAGTTGCCTGTGTGCCAGGGCTGCGTTATCTCTTTCGAACAAACCCGTCACGTTGTCGGCGTCGTGTTTCGCTGCGTGGTGTCGCGTAACCGTCATCGGAATCATCGATATACGACACCTTTCGGCCAAAAGTCCTCTTTCAAGCAGGTCTGTAGATGGTCACCCATCCACAGACCAATCCTGGCAAGCGTTGATTAACCTGATCGATTGACCCGTGTGGTTGTTATTACTTAGTCATGCTGCAATGAACTTAACAAACTCAAACTCTTGCAAATCAGAAAGTCTTCCATCCACCAACTAAATCTAACTAAGCCCTTTGCCTTCATGAAAGTCTGTGAACGACTCTGTGTCGACTTCAAAAGCCTTGCAACAGTAATCGTCCAGTCGGAGTTGAGCCTATAAATTGAAGTTGCTACCTCGTTCTTACAATTTAACATCGTTCGAGCGTTACAGAGAGAATTTCCTGCATTCCTCTTGAAGCCAGTTCAAAATATCTTTATCCAATTTATTTTTCTTGTAGAAGTATAAAGTTTTGTGTGGAACCTTTAGTTCTTTTTAATTTTTGTGAAGTTTGGAATATAACCTAGTAAGATTAATCTGGAAGTTGGTTCATGTATTCAAGACATTAAATGATGTTCAAAGGAGAATGTTTTTAGAAAAACTATTTTGCTATGTACTAATCAAGTGAAATTCTTGTTGGATATTAACTGAAAAGTTACCAAGATAGCACAGTTCTTTAAACCTGTGAACAATAGGTGTAATATCATTCTTGCCGTATTGCGTGGGTGGGATACTCAACTTCAAAAACCAAAACATCAACAATCAAAATATCAACATCATATAATCAACAGTTGAATTTTTCAACGAATCAGGATTATGATTCTGACAAAGCGTCAATTTTAGGTCCCCTGATAATACAAATGCGCGTCGCGCTCACGCCTCGCCACAGCCGCGCCACGAAGCCGCCGCGCCGCCACGCCACACGCCTTTTGGTTTCATGGGGAATATTTATTTTAGGAATATAAAAAAAATCACAAATTGAATTATAGTCTAACTAGTCTGTTCATACAAAAAAAAAAAACAACATGAAAATATCTGAAGTAGTTTGAAAATAACTATATTCATAGAAAAATTAAACTGTTGATTATATGGTGTTGATATTTTGATTGTTGATGTTTTAGTTTTTGAAGTTGAGTATCCCACCCGTATTGCGTCCACATAGTCAAAGGATGTAAAACTCTTGTATAAGTTAGCAAAAGCAGGATCGAGATCATGAAGGAATACATTGTTTGTAACTATGAGGGTGGCATAATACGTTTGTGATTAACATCTCTACAAATAAAATAGAATAAAAAAATACTGTAAACCTTACAGTAGATTTATTACTTAACTGATATGCGATGAAGATCATCTATGTAATAATAAGGAAAATAAACGTCTAAGGAATATAATAAATCAAATCAAATCAAAAGTCATTTATTCAAACTAGGCTGAGAATCAGCACTTTTAGAACATCAAAAATTACATGAGACAGTCCCCCAAAAACGCCCACCCTTCACCACTTCCTATAGCTTTAGCTGGGAAGAAGAAGTGGCGCAACAAACTCCTCACCAGCACAGCTGTCTGTTCACTTATAAAACTTGAATTTATATAATAAAATGTAAAATAATTTGCATTACGCAACACAAAACATTAAATTAAATTATTTGCCTTATCATACCTAGCACACACCACTATACAAAAAATAAAATATATACATCTGAATTGAAAAGCAAGCAGGTGGTAGGTACTGAAGCAATGTGAGAGTTTATAGATATAAACGAACGAAATAGGTAGTCTGATTAATGTTAGATAATTGAATATACTCGAGTATGAATACAATGTTGTATACACTGGAAAAGATTAAAATTATTAATCCTCAACCCTCATATTTAGTGGTTACATTGAAAAAGTCAATAACCTTACTGGTTTTAGGCTGAAAACAAATAAAAAGGTAAGTTTATTTATACATATAGGTTTTTAGGGTTCCGTAGTTAACAAGGAACCCTTATAGTTTCATCATGTCCGTCTGTCTGTCTGTCTGTCTGTACGTACGTCCGTCTGTCCCCGGTTTAGCTCAGAGACGCTTAGTACTAGAAAGCTGTAATTTGGCATGGTTATACATATGAATCACGCCAAAAAAGTCGTAAAGTAAAACCATGAATAACTATTTTTTTAGGGTACCGTCCTTGCACGAAAAATGGGGATGATATTTTTTTATTCTAGTGTATTCCATGGTATGGGATATCGTTGGATAGGCCGTTTAAAAATATTATACGTGTGTCAAAACCATTTTTCAATTAAGGGATCCGTTTGCGTAATATTAAGCTTTAAAGTGCAATTTTTTGTTAGTCAAGTGTGCCCCCCCCCCCTTTGTCTTTTACAATCCAAGAAATAAAATTGTAATACCTGTCATGTAAATATTTCATCATTATAAAGACCTTTTGACTGTGACTTTAAAGTCTCATCACCCACTAGTTCGGCCCCGAGAGGAAATAAAACATGGAGTACTGTCGTTTCACAAGTTAATGGCATGAGCTAAAATTATTTCACGACCGTAAAACTTTAAAACAGTGCACTATTCAAAAGAAAATAATCAGCGAAATTTGTTAAGGTTCGTTGGTCTAGTGGTCGCAAGCGCTACTGCTGAGCATAAGGTCCTTAGTTCGTCTCCCGTGTCGGGCAAAGTGTTATTGGGTTTTCTCATAAAGAACTTCTCAGCCCGGAGTCTGGATTTGTGCCAGGTTGATGGCAATAGGCTCACTCCCTATTACATGGGACTCAAACATACGCACACACACACACACATGCACGCATACACACGCACACGCTCACATAACTGGTGATATGAGCGTTCTATAGATAAGTACACATCTGCCTTACCCTTCGAGGAATTAAATACAAGTGTGATTAATAAAATTTCAATTGCTTAAGCTAAGGAGCGTATGTGTTGCTTGATTTTGTTTTACCAGCTAATGAATAGAAAGAGAATGCTGAACTTAATGAAGCTAGATATAGAAGAAATGCAAAACAGGAATTTGAAGCAGGATACTTACATTACCCACGAAGAAAATTCAAGAATATTTCATAACAAACCATGAATTTCAAACATTCCAGATATGTTCGAGATGCATTCAAAGCAATATTTGTCTTCGTAAGCTCCGGTATTCCTATAACGTTCATAGATTATTTTGTGTACGGAATTCAGTTCCGGACGATAAAATATAGGAACATCCCCCAGGCTCACTTGTCGACGATATAAAACCAACATAAAACTACTAGTTTTATTGTTCTGCTTTAACTTTTACTGCCTCTACGATCATATGAATATGTTTCAAGCATTTTCAGGCCGTGGTAGTCATATTTTTCAAGGACATAAAGTTTGGTTTATGGAGGTTTGTGTACGCGATTTTCTCAAGGGTCACCCCTTATGGAGAACCGATCCCTTGGAGAAATAAGCGGAGATATTTGGAAGGACGTCAATCATCGGATTGGATAGTTATTACTATCCATCTTGGCGGATCTTCATGTAGCTATTGCCAGAGCATGATAGTTTGATCGTGCTTTGATAAGGAAAGAAAAAAAAGAAAGAAAGATAGATTTGTTTGTCACAGAAACACGTGCATACGAAAAGATAAGTGAACACGAAAAAAAAAACTGGTCTATAATCACGAGCACAAGACAGAAATGGTCGGCAGCTGGACGTCATGACTGCAACAAGAATGCTTCCACTCAGCGTGATGCTGTGACAAAAATGTCGTATGGAAGTCAAATCAGGTTTAATAAGATTCCTGGATATTAGTATAAGTATAAATTTATTTTCTCTTCACAAATGTACAGTTAGTATTGCTTAAAAGTAATAGATATTTGCACACCTGTTTTGTGCAAATATCTACTACTCGTATAATATAAATATTTCTTACATTATTCATTAATTTACAAATACATAATAAATTAATATTAAATTATATATAAAATTTATTAATGATATAATTTTATTATAATTACTTAACTTAAAAATTAACTTTGTAATAGGTTTTATTGATCAGATAAGTTTTCAATTTATTTTTAAATGATAAAAAAATATTTGCGTCTTTTTTTATTATTAGGTAAATTAGTAAAATAGTATTCTAGATCTAGGGCCTATACAAAATGCACTCTTGTCAAACATAGCTGTTCTATGGCGTATTGCACAAAGTGTACTCGCAAGCCTGGTACTCTTTAACGTTTCATATTTTGTTATATGATTCCTAATGTCTAACGCTAGTTCATAGATAAACAGTGATAGGAATGTCAATATTTTTAAATTTATAAAATGTAGTTTTCAAGTATCTGTAGGTTTTAATGTACATATTGCCCGGAGCAGTGGTGGCCCAGTAGTAACGGCTCCGAAAAACGAATTGTAGGTCGTGGGTTTGAACCCAGGCAGGCCTTACTTTGTGTAAATAATTTCATCACCACTACTCACAAACGGTGAAGGAAAACATTGTGAGCAAACCGATATGTCCTAGAACCAAACATTCGAAGACACGTGACATCTACCAACCCGCACTGGGCCCGCGTGGTAGATTGCAGCCCACTCCCTCTCTAAGAGAGGTAACCCGTGTCACAGCAGTGGGAACATTATAGGCTGATTATGATGTTATGATGATTGCCCGGATACATTTCTTTTGGGCTTTGAAGACAGTTTCTCTCTCAGTGGCATTCCCCCAAACCATTAAACCATATCTTAGTGTCGAACCAACGCAACGTAAGCGTGGTAAGCAGATAGAAGTGCTTTGGTTTACCATTTTACGAAGCATATGTATGGCTTAATATGAATACCGACTTAATTTTGTACATATTTGATCAATAGGTGTCCTCCATGTCATGTCCGAATCTACTTGTAGTCCAAGAAATTTTGTGGTGTTTATTTTTTCTATGTATATTTGTCCATACTATAAATTGAATGTGCTTAATTAATATTTTTTTATTTTTGAAGGTCATTATAATTAATGTGTTACTGATGTACCCACGAGGAAATACGCTAAACAAATTCATTAATGACGCCCAAAAACCAACATTAAAAACGTAATTACCATTCGTTTTAAAAACATTTACTAAAAAAGCAAAAGCAAACACTTCAAATTGCTTTGCGTTCAATTGATCAAATTGCATGTTTTAGAGTATTAACGAGTGTCGTTCAAAATGGATTTAATTTCATCCTGTTTCGAGTATGAATTGACATTCTGAATATTCTGGATCAATCGCAACGTTGGCGTATTATGCCGTTTAATTTAAGGATTAATAAATTCAGTTACGTTTTCTGTTTTAGTACCAATCATTTGTGTATCTGGATTTGTGTATCATTTTAGTATTCGACCAGGATATAAGCTATATTTTATCAATAACGGGGCTGTTGAAATAGCAGAACTGGTAGATTTGTTGATGCAGCACATGTGATGATATAATGATGATAACATCTTAATAAATACGTCATATAATGAATGTCATATTCAAGAAAATAAAGTGCTTAGGTTTAGGTTAGGTTGAACATGGGAAGTTATATTGACGAATCGAAAAAAAGATACTTCATAGTTATTTAGAGGCATGAGAAACAGGGTGTAAAGTTCACTCATCCTCCATAGAAAAGAGAGGATCCTCGAACCAGACGGGTGTCGTGTCTGGTGGGCAACTGCCCGACAGTTGATGTCGGGATGTTGTATAAATGCTAGTTGCACGGTAAACTCTGCTTGCGCGATGCAGGATTTTGCGTGACGTCAGTGTGACGCAAGGTATTAGGTATTGTATGAATAAATTAATGTTATGCCTTGTAAATTAAAATATCCAAAGTTTACGTTAAACCCTCAATTTTAAAACTCATTTTGCGGATTATGTCTCGCTTTATTTAACTTTGTCATCAAGATTTTCAGGACTCTGAGGGTTCATGGTCGCTTAATTATTCGTGAACGAAATTCACAGCTTTTATTCAGATATTGTAAGGTTTTTTAGGTTTCTTATCTCAAAAGGAAAAAATTGAACCCAAAAGAGGTCACTCATTGTGTCTGCGACTGTCTGGCCGTCTGTCACAGTCGATTTGCTCCGAATCTACTGGACCGATTAACCTTGGTGCACATGCATTGCTGTGACCCAAACACGAACGTGTAACATAAGTAAATTAATTTTGAATAAGGTGTTAATTTTTGGAGGAAAATCTGAAAATAAAAAATATGGTTTTGCAAGTGTTGGGGAGGTTTGCAGAGCGAAAACACAGGAAATACTGTAAAGCATACAATAGGTGTAAAGGTACTCTGAACAAATGTAACATGGAATCTCGTACAAAACCATATGTCAACTTTTAGATAGATAGTTTTCTATCTGGCCAGTCTTAGTAAGTACATGAAGGTGATATATCTTCAACAGCAAGCTATACCGTGTCACATAGCAAATGATAATACTTGATACGAAGATTTCAAATATGTTATTATTATAATTTTAAAATAATTAGTTTCAAAATTACTTAGGAAAATTTAAATAAGTACTGAAAATAGTTCAATACTTATAGATTACAGGAAAACCTATAATAAGTATAAGGTCTGAAAATATCATGGTAAATCATTCAATATTGTACGTACAAACTTGCACTTTGCAAACTACAATGGCAAGTTTGTTCTTGGGATAAATTCATCCCAACTACGGAACCCTTCATTGTGCGTGGTCCGATACGCACTTTGCCGGTTTTTTTATGCTTAATTTATTTTTTTCAGAACGTGCTACAGTAATAATAATGTTATATATTAATTACTTCGTTCTGTAATACGATCTATTCGTGAAGCATTGATCTAATTTCAATAAACAACCATCACACAAGTACCCATCCCTTTATTGTTCTCAGCTCTGATATCTGATCAACCCTCAGAAATCCTATCTACAGTTACTCCATCTACTTGGAAGTTCGACATATCCACAATAATTAGTCGAACATCAATTCAAATGCCTCTAAACTCTTCAAATAGTAGACGAACAATTCTAACCTGCAAGATCTCATCTCGACGCGCCCTCGGGATTCCAAAACTTGATTCCTAACTAACTCTGTCTTCATTATACATTGAACAAATACATCTGTTTGCGAAGGATCCCTAAAGGCTCAGTTATCGGAGTTCATTGTGATTACCGTCCAAGTTTTCATTTTATTTGAAAACCTTTATTGGAGTATACGGAAGGAACTTGTTATTTTTCTGTTTGATTTTCTGAAAATTAATAAGTAAAATGTTTGGAACTTTAAGATGATTCGATCAAAGTTGGGGAATAAAATTTTATTTTATTTTGTCACCTTAACTTTTAATGATTAATTAATCACTGTTGGGGATTTTACTTCAGCTTTTTAGAGCAATATAATTTTGTTAGCTTTTACTTTGTATTTTTAAATTTATATTTGCAAAATACTTTATTTGACATTGTGTTTATTTTTTTGTTTTTAGGGTTCCATACCTCAAGAGGAAAAAACGGAACCCACGGAGGATCACTCGTGTGTCTGTCTGTCTGTCCGTCTGTCACAGCCGATTTGCTCCGAATCTACTGGACCGATTAAGTTGAAATTTGGTAAACATGTGGACTTCTGTGACCCAAACACGGACGTGTAACGTAAATAAATGAATTTTGAACATGGGGTCACTTTTGGGGGGCAATTAAGAAAAAAAAAAAAAGTTTTGCAAACTGTACCGTGCGACACATCAAGGCTTCTACATACCGGGGCGATATGTCGCGCGACGCGACGCGACACAAAGGCACCGCTCGTCCCGTGACACGCGGGGCCTTTGTATTGTGTCGCGTCGCGCGACAAGTCGCGCTGGTATGTAGAAGCCTTCAAATGACCTTTCATTTAATAAAATATCCAAATCGCTAAAAAAAATAAATACTTTTAAAATTATTAACGAAAATAGATGAAAATTGACCATTGCCCCCCTTATCTCCGAAACTACTACGCCTGAACTTTTGAAAAAAAATCAGGAAATAGTTCTTTACTTAAAGATTACAGGATGACTTATGAGAAGGCTATGATTTTAATATAACATAGTAAATCTCTCAATATTGTGCGTACAAACTTAAATTTGCAGTTGGAATGTATGAGGGAACATGTTTTTCAACTACAATGTTAAGTTTGTTCTTAGGATAATGAATTCCCACTACGGAACCCTTCATTGTGCGTGGTCCGACACGCACTTGGCCGGTTTTTTTTACGTTTGTTTGTTTTTGTTTAGTGAACAAATTAGTGATGTTCTTCAGAAAGGTCAGGTGCGTTGTAATCACAACCGGCGTGCGTGTATGACCAGATGTATGAACGTAGGCGAAGCAAAAGGAGCGTAGTAGGTGGCGTTCTATAGTTTCTGCCTACCCCCATGGGAAGAAGGCATGATTTTATGTATGTATGTTTATTTTTTATTTTTAACCGACTTCTAAAAAAGGAGGTTACTCAATTCGACCGTATATATGCTTTTTTATGTTTGTTCACCGATATCTCCGTCAATTATGGACAGATTCTGAAAAAAAAAAATTTGTTTGAAAGGGTATGCTCCTGAGGTGGTCCCATTGCCACCAAATCAGAATCTGATGAAGGGATCTCATGGAAATCCAGGGAAACCCTCGAATTTTATAGGCGCATCTATAGCGATTTGGATATTTTTTATAGTAATTCGTGCATTAGCTCCCGAAAATCACCATTTGGTGAAGTGGAACTGATGATGGAGACCACAGATGGCCACTGGAACAACATAATAATAAGTATTTAACGGGTTGCGATTCGATTAGGTACTTTAATATGGTTGCTAAGCAGTTTATGCTCGTAACAATGCATAATGGTGAGTGGCAGTTTTCCTGGTTCTTACCAGGAGAACTCCTCAACAATTAACGTCCCAGCATCGGGAAAAGCAATATTTTGTAAAAGGTGCTGAGCAGTTGACTTTAGGCTATAGTAACTTAGATAAATTAAAAATTGGCCCACTAAAAAGTGAAAAATAAAAAACTTTTTGAATCCGTATTTTAGTTAGTTGCCACCGACTTCCGAAATTAAAGTAATTATTCACTTTGTAGTGATTTTTTGGAAAAAAAATTGACTTGTAATATCTAAATGTATACTGTGATAACTTGTTAGAATCTCTTACTATTACTTACTCCTCCTTCGTATCAATTACTATTGGACAAAGGTCTCGCCATTATTTATTAACATCTTCCTGCCAATCTTCAATGCCTGATTATGACCGCAGCAGTAACCTCTCAAAACAAACAAGAAAGAAAGAAAGAAAAAGCATTTATTGGGACTCGCACAGATCACAAATTAAAAAAAGAAAACACACTCAGAAACATAAAGAACAAAACTAAAATTAAAACAAAGTAAAAATTAAAATACAAACAGAAAGTCCTGTACGAGGCCAAAAGGCCCGTATCTCAGCATGATGCTGCGGCACTTAAAAATAAGTGTCGCAGCGCTGGTATTCTGATAGGGCCCGGCAAACCATTCAGAACCACCACTCGCAAAATTCTCCAAAACCCACACCTTCTCCCATATTCATATCTAGATGTACACTACCTTCCATTATCACAAACACAAATCAATTCCTGAATAGATAATGCGGTTAAGCATACAACGGGGAACGGGGAGCCCAGTATTCGGGATCCGGTGGCAACCGCAGGAAATTGGCAGGGTAGCAATACGTTACGAGTATTATTCATTGGTGCTTCCTGCCGGCTTCCTTTTTACGCTCAATTTGAATATAGCGATGTTAATTTTGTTATTGGTTTCGGGGGGAATGGTAATTAGCGCTTTTTTTTTCTGTGCAGTGTTGAGGGAATTTTAAATTGTGTTGCTTCGCGAGTTTTCTTTGAATTCATTAGGTATTGTGTTTTTTTGGTTCAGTCTCCGTGAAAGCGTCAGCATAATGTAGCTATACAGATATAAAATAGGCACAATGCATATTCGTAAAACGAAAGAAATGTAAGTACATTTTAATATTATTGACACAAGGATGTATATACGTAGGTACCTCTTTTCACTATTATTGTATTCGTAAGTACCCACCTAGTTTAGCTTAAAAGCATGCTGGTTCAAAATCATGACCGATCTACAAACTTTAAAATCCCAGAAGAAATAAGTATCCAGTCAAACCTCTAGATCGCAAGCAATGCTAAACTAAATTTAATTCCAGCGGAGCACCTGTGGTTGGTAAGCGGAACTCATGTAATGAATGTTACTGCATTCTCAGGAGTCTTGCCTCAACTGTGGTTACTGCTGATTCAGAACCTAGTTTTAGATGTTCAATATTAAAACGAGGAATCTGTGTTTAACTTAAGATTTGTATCTACAGGGTTATTTTTAAAACGTCAATAACCTCTTAAGGGGTAATTTTACTCATCATTAGGAACAACTTTTACTATGGGTCCAAACCTGAAATCGCGAAAAAAAATCAGCTGTTCCCTACATTTTAACGAATTATTCGAACATAAATGTAGGGAACAGCTAATTTTTTTTCGTGATTTTAGTTTTGGTCCCATAGTAAAAGTTGTTCATAATGATGAGTACAATGACCCCTTAAGAGGTTATTGACGTTTTAAAAAAACCCTCTATATTTGACTTGAGTTATAACGTTTGTAACGAATGGAACTTTTCATTATTTTCCTTGGGTAGACAATCGGCTGCTTTGGAAAAGCAGTTACTACCTAGTATGATACTAAGATGACATTATATTGTGATGGACAATCCTACTTGTCGAGTCGTTGCGCTGTTGTCGTTTGTCGTTGCGTCGCGAGTTGAGCTACATGATTGATTGTTGACAAATGCATGCACTGACTGGATAGGTCCACTCCAGTCAAATCTGTGTGGTTCTTTCCTCAAAAGACCACCTCAGACACTAATGCACTGCATGGTCCGCTTATGGCCTGACCAAGATTATGTCTGGACTATAAAAGAGATTGTGACTTCTGAATTTGTTTCGGTCTCTCTTCTCAGAGTAGTCGTTTAGGAAACACCAAACTCATCTATGTGGTTTTAAAACTTAATTTAATTTTGACGTGTAATAGTGTATTTTTGGAATAATTTATAGAAATACATATAATTTATCATTTATCACTACGGTAGCGGCATCAACATCGCAACATGCGAACTCCGCATAACACTGACGTCACCGCCATCAGAGTTTACCGCGCAACTAGCATATATATAAGGTCCCATTAAAATATGTGGACAAACTTTCAGAAATCATTCAGACCACCAAAATAAGGACAATTGTAAAAAAAAAAATAAGAAAAACGCATTAGATACTTACAATAAAAAAATCAGCTAACGAAAATACACAAAAAATGTTAGTTACGCAATGCATAAACACATCCACGTCATTGATAACTGATTCTGATACCTACTACAAAATAATGTGCAGGCGCACGTGACCACGTCGTCGCCGCCCGCGCCCGCCGCGTTCATTGTCCAACTCATGCCATCTCACTCTAACATAGCCATTCATCGCAGGCGCGGGCGCTTGACGTAAATGACAATGACTCAATTTCAGTTTTCGTCGCGCAACCGAGCCGTAAAACATGTTGCACGAACGTGTTACAAATGTGTGTGTGTTGTTACGTAGTCACTTTATCAACTTATCACAATCGAGAACAATGCCTTATTACGCGTACAGCAACCAAGAATACTTGGAAATGGTCGTGTGTTATCGTGTGCGTAACGACGAAAGCTTGCAAGCCCAAATCCTTTATCAAGATTTGGAAGGAAAGAAAGTGCAATGACACGTAGTTATACGCGCTCGCAAGTGCATCTAACAAAACGGTAGGCACGTTCAACAATTAATGTAAATAGGTAGTAGAGTAAGTAGTATTTTAATTCATTACTGTAAATAGGGCTGATTCTAATTTTTAACCACGCGAGTTCGCGGTTATCGAACTTTAAATAAATAAAAATGATTCATAGCACTACACTGTACCCACTGCGCACTTGTTTTTTTACAACTTACTGCAATATCTTTGATATTTGATAACAGTTTTCAGCACGCAATTAGACAGTCCAAAACCTGGTGAAGTGTGATGTGAAATTAGAATCATTTATTTTCATGTACCTAGACGTTCATAATTATGTGTTCGAGGAAAGTTTATTCACCCCCATTCGTAGCCTGTTGTCGAGTTGCGCGTAATTACCTACTATCTTCTACTTATCGTAACAACACTAGGTATCCTAAAAAGTTGATGTGTAGTCAACTGAAAGTTACTATGGTTAAATACAGAATGATGTTAACAGAACTGACTGGGTACCTACCTACTTCGGGCGGGGCGCGAGTGTACCCATTATTGATGTATTTATTCTAGTGTGCCGGCAATTTATTATTTTAGGTCAAAATAAAATCACTTTAACCAGTGTTTTTTTTTGCTTGGATATCTTTGGTTAGACGTACTGAACGCTGTGTTAAAATTTGTCCATCTATTTTAATGGGACCTTATGTACAACGTCCTGACATCAACGATCGGGCAGTTGCCCACCAGACACAACACCCGTCTGGTCGGAGGATCCTCCCCTTTCTATAGAGTATGAATGAACTATACACCCTTTCCTCATACCTCTAAACTACCAAATAACCAATAGGTACGACATCAAACTCTGAACAAGTTTTCCATGGAATGTAGAAATAATGGCATCTGTTTTTGTGTTGTAAGTGGATATGGCTAGAGAAAAATAAAATGTACCTACAGCCACAAGAAGTAATTACACTACCTATAAACCGTCTACAATATTCTTGAGATTAATAACCTAATCTGCGTCCCAAAGTTCTAGGGTATTACATTTTTAATAATAAACCTCTTAGCAACTTTATTCATAACCAACGAGAGCTTTCATCCTGAAATCAATACGATATTAAACAAGATCTAAAAATATTCGCTATAAGCTACCTACCGTCCTGAAACTCGGTCCCCTGTCAAGTAATAATTGCTGAAAGTTCGAGACAAGTTCGTGAAAGTACATGATATTGTTTGCACGAAGCCTGTTTAATGTTTAAGCTTGTTTGTAGCCATTTTCTGCAAGTTTTACTTGAACAACATGTTTAGGTGTAATTGTGAAATGAGTTTGATGAGCCTGCTATCAATATCATTCGGTATACCACCTCGCCATTGACGACAACGATGGGGTGAACCAAGGTGACGTATCCTATGTTCGTAACTGTGACAACAGTCCTATGGATTGTGTGCCTTATTTTACCGAAATCAGTGCCAATGATAAAGAAAACAGGCTGCGGCAAGATTTTGGAGACATTGTTCATGTTCTAGCTAGTGACAAATCTAGAACACACATGCAATGATGTATTACCTTTAGATGCGTTACCCGCGCTCAATAATGGCAAGGTAAATGCAAGGCAATTGCCCAAAGAGGAATTAGTCGCGCGCCATCCAGTGACGCGGCTACAAGTCACAATCACTCGCAATTCTCAGCAATTATTTGTGAAGAAAATGCCTTCCCGTGTCTATATGCGATGTATATATTACACTGTTACTGTGGGAGTACAGAAAAACGTCCCATTTCATGTATAAGTACTTATTGTATTTTTTTATTATAAGAAAACGTTGTTTTGTTGTGTACTTGTACAGCCAGTCAGCCATTTTTCCTGACTGCTGCGACCGATGCATACGCGCCAATGAACATGCAGTAGCTAGTGACGTAACTAAATATGTATGTTTATCTCTTTCTAACAACAGTTATCGGTATAGGAAGGGTATAGGTCTGTCCTTTTCTTCGCGCTCTGCATGATTGTACGCAAGTATGTAGCTACATTCATGGCTTACGCTGTTTTTGAGTGCACTAATGTTCGTGTATGACGCGTCTATTTATATACGTCATTGCACACATGTCTAAAATTCTTACCATTTCAACCGTAAGTAATCCTACAAAGATCAAAACCATAAACGAGACAATGCCACGTTATAACACGAAAGCAATAATATATCTAAACGACAGCACAGTAACGACGCATGTAACCCACATTCAGGCAATAACAGAAACTATGAAATTGTAACGTGGCCTTTACAAATTTTTTTGTGTCTGTGAAGAGTACTTAAATGGAATCCGTGTACAGAACTTTTAGCCTGGTTCTTTGTTATAGAGTTAATAAGTGATTATATTTCTGCATACATTATGATTTCTGTACAATTATATTTGTTCTCGTAACCCTTTGTATTCGTAAAATTTAAACTGTTTTATTTGTCATAATTATCATCTCAAAACAATAGTTTCTTTATTAATAGCATAGTCATCATCAATTTATAAATTTATTTTGTTTATCCATTCCAAATCAGATAACAAATAATCAGAATCAGACAATTTATTCCAATCTGAAGAAAATAAAACGGCCACTCCATAACGGCCAACAATAGAAATCGGGATAGGATTCGTATTGTTGGAAGGATGGAAATCTACCATTATGTATGCACCACCGCGGTCTTCCAATCTAATAGCGTATTAATGCTAGAAGCTTGTCCTTATCAACGTGATTCCTATTAATCCCACTCAGAGCTCTGTTTAGACCAAGAATATTATAGGGACTAAAGAAGGAGCAGAGATTTCGTGAAATTTTCAAGGGTACCCCATTGAAAAAGGTAAGGGCGGTATTTGGTTCAAGAGTTAGGGGATACCGTAGAAATCTCGACCTTGTTTGATATTGTTCGGATTGATCAAAATGGGTAAGTACGAAATATAATAGATCAAACAGAGCTATATTTAGAAAAATCTAAACGATTAAGATCAGATACTATGGTAACGTGTGGTGCCAGACGTAAAGAATAGCACCACCCCATTTCTTCTGGTTGTCGTAAAAGGCGAGTAAGAGCAAGGGACTTACTAGAGAATGGGCAGCAGCGTTCTCTATGCATTTTAACACCATACTGCGATCGCCAACCCGCCTGCCAAGCGTGGCGATTATGGCAACCCCCAATGTTTGGGGAGGCCTAAGTCCAGCAGTGAACGTCTTTCGGATGAAATGATGACTATGGTAACATATGCCTGGAATCTATTATAAAACACGTATGAAATTAAAACGAATAGTGCCTCCATTATTTTGCAACTTAAGAATAACTTTTCACAGCGCTCGGTCATTTAACTTAATATAACATGGAAGGACTCCACTGAGGCGTTTTGTATGAATTAATAATCGAGGCACGTCTAGATTTTTTGTTCTATGAAGATTTATATATACTTAAAAGTTTGAAGTGTTGAAGCTTAAATGTTAAATTATGCATAACAGTTTTAAATCTGAATTCACTTACCATAGGCCTGCTCAAAGATTAAGAATATAGATTAGAAAGATGAACGAGATTAGAAAATTATGAAAATGCAACTGTAGATTTCTGACAAAGAGACTGAGGAATTGATGTAGAATTTAATATATCAAGAAAATAAATAAAGAAATTGGCTCCATTGAAGCTATATAGACGACAGAACATGTAGGAAAATATATTCCTTAAATCATAACATATCTTTCAAAAGTTATTTGAAACCTTAATTCTATTTCATGGAAATGCCCCAGTGATACAAGAAATTTGTTGGCTTTTTACCTTCTCTAGATCAGATGAAAGTGGATAGTTTGGTTTCCTAAAAAACTCAAGACGTCCATAAATACTACTTTATATAAGAATAAGTTCATGTTATGGATTGTGAAGCTAGTTTCTGTTCATGTGCAATATACAATGTTTGTTTGGTAAAAACTGCATACAGTAAGTGTAACTTACTTATATCATTATTACATAATACACATAAATAATCAGTCTATAATATTCTCACTGCTGGGACACAGGCCTCCTCACTTCTAGTTTATCATTTGTGACTTCGAGTTAGCTATAACTCGAAGTCACAAATGATATAGCTTTATTTAAGCTTATTAAAACGCCCATTATGCCTGGAGGCTTTTATTCAGATACGTTTTGTTTACGTTATTTCTGCTTTAGTATAGTTTTCGACGATTTTTTTTTTTTTTTTTGTATATTGGTGTGTGCCAGCTAATATAAGGCAAATAATTTAATTTCATGTTTTGTGTTGCATTTTACATTTTATTGTATAAATTCAAGTTTTATATGTGAACAGACAGCTGTGCTGCTGGGGAGTTAGTTGCGCCACTTCTTCTTCCCAGCTAAAGCACTAGGAAGTGGTGACGGGTGGGCGCCGACTTCCTATTCTAAATAAATAAATAAGGCGATCAGTCTAATTAATAAAAAATGTATTTATATTGTTAAGTATTGAGTTATAAAAAATGTGTAATTATTATTTAAATGAGTAAAATTGAATAATTAATAGTAAAATGTATATTATATGTAGAAAGTATAAGTATAAGTAGGTAGTATAATAAGTAGATTTGAATAATGATTGTTTGTATTTAATGTTAACCCTCAAATTTGCGATGCCTGGAAAAGGCCGCTAAGTTAGCACCTATAATATAAAATAACACCAAAATGTACACTTAGTTTTGCAAATAAATCTTTAACTTTGACGTTTTTGGGGGACTGTCTCATGTAATTTTTGACGTTCTAAAAGTGCTGATACTCAGCCTAGTTTGAATAAATGACTTTTGATTTTGATTTCGAGGGGGATATCATTATTACTAACCGTTAATTACATGTAAGTATCCAAGAATGCAAGTATTCACTATTGTCTTATAGTTTATTTTTATTTCGGGAGTTTAAAATCTATCTATAGATCTCTCATAGATAAGAGAGATAGAAAACTGTTTATTATGTACACCATGTCTGTGACGGCCTAGTTGGTCTTGTGGTCACAATCGCTACAGCTGATCATGAAGTCCTGAGTTCGATTCCCCGGGCGGACAAAGTGTTGTTGAGTTTATCCATCTGGAATTTCTTAGTAGCAGCCCGTAGTCTGCATTTGTGCCCGGTTGATGGCAATGGCTCGCCCCCTATTACAATAATCAATCTCCCCGCCTTTTCCCAACTGTGTTGGGGTCGGCTTCCAGTTTCTAACCGGATGCAACTGAATACCAGTATTTTACATGGAGCGACTGCCTATCTGACCTCCAAAACCCAGTAACTGGGTAATACGATACCCCTTGGGGATTACAGGCGTGATGTTACGATTATGTTCACCATGAAAATACCAAAAATACCGTACCTACATTTGACCAATATATATAGCAGCAACGTAAAACCATCCAACACTGCTCGAACAAGTTGGAACTAAAAGCGTTATCAATAGATCAATTAAGAACTTTTCACCGGACAGCTTCCTGTTAGCAACAAAACTTTTGCTAGATTCCAATACTAAGCTCTCTTAATTTGAGGTCTAATCATTAAAAAGTTCGAGCCTTTTTAATCTCTTGGGATTTGCGTCCGATGTATGAATAGTTTGGGGCTAGAAGAACTTTAGGCAGAAATGGACTAATACTTGAGTGTTCAGAGTAATTCGCAGTGCAGGTTAAAAATATGGATGGTAATTCTAGTCCTTCTAATCTTGTAATCATAATAGGGTGTGTGAACAGCATGACATCGATCCTTTCACAACAAGTGTGTCTGTAGCCAGAAAGTGTTTGAGCCTTAACTTTTTCACCTGATGCTTGATGCTTTTTTTTTTTTTTTGGGTGGGAAATTATCAAATAACTTCTCCCGCTCTGGGCTGAGCGGGAGGGCGTGTCAGACTTTTACTGACTAAAACCCACCCGTATTCCTTCATTTGCCTGTGTGCCAGGGCCACGATATCCCTTTCGGACAAACTCTCAACCCTGGCAGGCATTGGCCCTATCGGACCCCGTCAGTTCGTGCTGACAACTCTTTGAGGCGCGCGTGGAATACGACGCGCCGTCGACCCGGGCCTGGTCTTTATCGGACGGTGAGCTACCCCCTGCTTTGGTTATGTTAGACAGAGTAGCCTAGTTTTATCACCTCTATTATATTGTTGTTTGGATGGAGTATTAATATGTATAGCTTTGGCGGTTTATTGTTTATGTTAGCAGTACAGACTGTGTTGTTCACAATTTTTTTATATTATTATTTTGTTAATTATCAATTTCTTAGCCTGATTTGTTTAGCTGTAAGTCTTCCAAAGAAAATACATAATTATTCAGTAAACCTGATATTTTTTTCGCATAAAAAAGATTTAAGGATACTGGATTTACAAAGGACCGGAAGAAGACCTAATCTTTGGACCAAAATAAAAATAATAGAAATACCTACTACTTTCAATTATTACAAAGTACAATACTAATAAATAAATCCTTTATGTCAGACCATGTCCATAATAATTACAAGTAGGGTTACAACATTTGAACACGAATAAATGTTTTCAGGATATTTAAGTTCTCTTTATCCGCAATGACCTGTAGGATGCTGTTAGTGCTACCCCAAATTCTGTTTAGTAACGACCTGAGCCGCTTGCGCACGATGGCATGAAAGCCGTCTACCCTGGCCTCCGCAAACATTCCAGAGGCATTACAAAAGCGGGGCAGCCCAATACATCCTCAATTCATTGTTATTTTGGACACGTAGGGCACTGAGCGGCCTCTGTTCAATGATGACCCTTGAAATATATAGGCCAACGATGTAATCACTGACAAGAACAGTTATACCAAATCGCCCATATTCTTAGAACCCTTACCACATAATCCAAATATGAGCAGTCTATCGGTGTTATCCTAACACCCAACATACGCAATTAATGTCCCATCCACGTCAAAATCAAACAAACAGAACAATTTCCCTGAATCGTTATCATTGACTACGATTACTGTTACTATACGGGTGTATGCACATCGAGCTATTTTTGAAATAATAGGTTAAATTGGTTCATGATAAGTGCAGTAAATAATTGGCCAGGAATAATGTTTATATCTGTAAAATTAACTGATAGCAACTGAACTCCAAAATGGTGATAAACAGCAGCCAGAGAAACAACTTGCTTTAGTCAGGAAAAAAAAGCGTTTTATAAAGAGGCCAGTAGTGAATGCCCAATAGAATCCCACGATAAGCTTATTACTTGTCAATCTGTGAGTAGTCGTGCATCACTTCACATGATACTACTTTTTTTTTTTTTTTTTGGGTGGGAAATTATCAAATAACTTCTCCCGCTCTGGGCGGAGCGGGAGGGCGTGTCAGACTTTTACTGACTAAAACCCACCCGTATTCCTTCATTTGCCTGTGTGCCAAGGCCACGATATCCCTTTCGGACAAACTCGCAACCCTGGCAGGCATTGGCCCTAGCGGACCCCGTCAGTTGGTGCTGACAACTCTTTGAGGCGCGCGTGGAATACGACGCGCCGTCGACCCGGGCCTGGTCCTTATCGGATGGTGAGCTACCCATCGCTCACCGTCCGCAGGCCCACGCCTACGGTGGCCGGAAATCGGCTTGCGACTCCCGACGCCCGGGGCGTCTCCTGCGGCGACTAGGGGCGCGAGGGCGCGAACCTTGCCTCTCCCTCACGCGTTCCGCCTCCTCCTTCGCAAGCATTACTAATTCGCAGAAGGAGGTGACGGCCTCCCATGCACTCTCGCTCCGAACCATGGCCTGAACCAGGGCCGGACGCGAGAGATCGCCGCCACCGATCGCCTCCGTGAGGACACGGCGGTGCTCCGCCCAAGCTGGGCAGACCTCCACCGTATGCTCCACCGTGTCCTCCGGGCGATCCACACAGTGGTGACACTCGGGCGTTTCCTCCCGCTTTATCCTGAACAGGAACCTCCCAAAACAACCATGTCCGGTGAGGACCTGTGTCAGGCGGAAGGTGAGGACGCCGTGGCGCCTCTCTAGCCACTCCTCAAAGAGGGGACTTATCGCCACAATTGTGGCGTGCCCATCACATGATACTACTGGGTTTCAAATACTGTGTACATTATAATGTGGTATTCCCCAAGCCATTTGAAGTTGGGTTTCAGTCAACTTAGTTCTCTAGCGTATCGTTTGCTGTATGTGCATACTCCCTAAACGTGGCAATATGGTCGCGTGGGTAAACTCGCGTCATTAACCAACCGAGTTAATTGGGCCCCAGTCAACAAAGATTAAGGGTATGTTGTCTGGTGTTTTTTTGTTTGGTCGGCTTTTATTGGAAACCGTAATTGGTTCGTATCTAGGAATTATTGGCAGATACATATCGATGGTGTTATTTAATTTTGTGTTTGTTGTGTGGTTTAGGTTGGTTTGTAATTTGTAGGTGCTGGAATTGTTGGTAAAACCTGTGTTGTGTCTGGCTGGAAAGGCAGTTTGATTGGTTTGATTTCACCAAAAAGTGCAACCATGTTAAGGTAGTTTATTCTACGCTACTCATTCGTCAAAATATATTTGGTTTCTAAAGGCAATCATTTACGTCATCGGGTCCATCCCTACCATTATCGCGCCCCCCTGCAATGGTCTCTGTAGCCCCATAAATTATGACTCTCCAGGGGCTAGTGTGAATCTTTGGGTTCATTCGAGTAATCAATCTTGCTAGGGTCGATGCATTTCATTCATTCATTCATAAAGGCAATCATTTACTTTATAATCTGAGCAAGGCTGTAAATACATATAAATATCTGGGACACATACTTACCGACGACCTAAAGATAATGTAGATATTGAGAGGGAGCGTAGGGCATTGGCGGTCCGAGGTAGTATGTTGGCACGTAGATTCTCCCGCTGTACCGACCAAGTTAAGATAATGCTATTCAAGGCTTATTGTCAGGGTCTTTACACGGGGGGTCAGCGGGGGGGGGGGGGGCAGCTACACCAAAAGATCGCTAGATCTCTTGTGCGTCCAATATAATTTCTATTCTCCCATTTTGAGGAATTTTGTGGAGAGGATGGCCAGGTGAGAAACTTGTACCCTGCTTGGTCATCTTCTGTGCACAGTGTTATAAACTCTTATATTAATAATATTACTTTGGTTACTAACACTAGCTATAAGTATTACTAACAATATGGATCTTTGTTGTCTTTATAAATATTTTTTTTTAAATTAATTTATACAGAATTATACATACACATTATAATAAATTGCTACTTTACCAAACATCGCAAACGTTATTCTAGAGATATCAATTTTAGTTCTCTTCATCATCATCATTTTCCTGTCCATAGCCTAATTTATTTGGGGTTAGCGCAACATGTCTTTTCCTCCATACATCTCTATTAGTATTGTTATCGTGGTACTCATTCCCTTACTAGCCATATCATCTTCCACATAGTCAATCCATCGTTTGTTTGGTCTTCCCCTACTCGTATAGCCATCCACATTCATAACCAAAACTTTCCTTGCGACATTACCTCATTACATGTTGGTATAGCAACCTTTTTCCACACAACTTTTCAGTCTCTTATAATCTCAAATTGCAGAAATAACATCAAACTTCCAAAATTGAGACACCTGTCATCCCTTTTACCATTATCACTTCTCCTTATTATATGTATGTGGGAATGGTAGGGCAAATAAAATTCAGCATATAGCTCGATAAAACTATATTATTTAAAATACATAAAAGTGAAGTAAAAAAAAAACACAACCATGCCACAATCCAGTAACTAACTCCCTTTTCCAATATTGAAAGTAATTAAACCCTAACTCACTACCGTATGGCTACTCAACGAAAAAAGCCTCCTATGCAACCAATTATTTTCCCTGCATGTATTCCTTTTCGTTGTTCTAGTAGCTGCAAGCGCTAGCATTGTGCGGGAGCATGTGGTCCTGGGTTCGATTCCCGGGGCAGGCAAAGTGATTGAATTTTTCAGTAGCAGCCCGGAGTCTGTATTAGTGCCATGGCAGTGTACATGGCAATAAGGGTGCGTCTCATAACGTATCTATCTAAACTCATTTGGTCTAATTTCATTTTATTATCGTTCATAAGATATAATCAACGTGAGATATACCAACTGTTGATATAATTTCTTTGGATATAACATTTATTTATTCTAAAACTTATTTCGTATAACTTTATTGGATATAGCGTTTATTTAATAGAAAATCATTAGGCCTATCGTTTAAAATATATAATATTGTGATTAATTTGATTGAGCGTGCTGCGGGAGCGGCGGCGTGACAGAAACGAATCGCAGCAAAACCGACTCCACGTAGTCTTGTCTGCCCTACCCCTAGAGTGTTATTTAAAATCGCGTAGGCGCGTAGGGGCGAGGCGGCCCGCGAGCTGAGGAGCAGGTGGGGCAGGAGGCTGAGGCTGGCCGGCTGAGCCAGCCAGCAAGCCGAAGCCTCGGTGGTGAGCGTGAAACACATCTGTGACGATAAGCTTGCATAGGACCGCTGGAGCCCTGCAGCGCCGAAGCCGTGACTGAAAACATGCCTGCTGCATGTTGCATGCTTGCTGCATGCTTGCTTGCATGCTGCATGCTTGCTTGCACGTTTTTTCATATTAGACTAAATAGGTTTTATGTCTTTTGAGTGGTATATCAAACGATTTTATATGCAATGTATGATATGCTTAAAAAAAATAGTTGATTTAAAATTATATCAATCGTTTATTATATTAGCTGATCATTATATCAAATAAAATTATAGATTCAGTTGTTATATCTTGTAAATATTAGAGATTTTGTAATTATATCAAATATTACTTACCCTGGCAATAGGCTCGCCCCCTATTACATGGGACTTAAACATAACTGGCGAAATGTGGGTGTAGGTACTGTTGGCACACCGCTGCCTTACCTTTTGAGGAACATAAGCGAGGTGTTATGTTATGTTATTCCTTTAAATCCGAATGTACACTAGCGACGGTAACTATCATATCACCTAGTTCTCTACCTCAGTACCAACCACCTAAACAAGGCGTTCACGCGACTAACCGCACGCTACAAAAAGCTTCGGAAAGTTCCTTTAAATCCATTTCGGGGTGCTATCACTTCCCGAATCTATAGTGAAAAGAAGTGACTACTGGTTTTTTAATGGGATATTATTAATTGCATATCAAATAAATAATCGCCTATCAATACATACTCATCATTTATATTCTTATTTACATCTAATAACTTACTTCACTACAAATAAACTAAATGTTTAACAAAACTCAAACTGCAGATAATTCGAAATTATACATCAATATAACATTACTTTTTTCCTCATAATGCAATACAGTTAAATTTATTTTTGTACAAAAATACTACATACATAGCATAAATACTGACTGCACAGCAAATTTTCCATATTTCATAGCAAAATAACTATCCCAGCCGCATATTAACCAGTAAGTACAACAAAACCTGTTCATCATATTTGTCTTAATTTTCAAGAAGCCATGCTCGGCAAATTTAATGATTATTATAACAAAAAAATCCTTTTACATTGCATTATTTCTAAAAGCAGAACAAATTAACTGAATAAAAGGTTGGCGGCTTCGCGCGCTTTTTCGTCACTGGAGTGCAGAGTGGCGCGAGCGAGTAAGATAGAGATAGCGCTAGGTCGTGTCGTCGGGAGTTAGCCGTATATCTCGCGCGTAAGAGCGAAATAGAAATATTTCGTTAGTGTAGGTGTCGTTTTACACAATCCACGTGTATTTGTTTGTTTATATTCATTCGGTGTTACGTTGCGCCGGCGGCCCCGAAAGATAATCATATAAAAACAATAATTGCAATATTTGTGTGTAATTAGTGTGCATTTGACTTTTGAGTTTATCTAATGTTAATTTAAACTGATGATATACCATGGAATTTCCGACATCAAGTAATGTACAACAACAAAGTGATGTTCCTGTGTATTGTTCGGACAGTGAAACCGAGTCACTAGTGGAGCCATGTACCAAACGAACGAGAAAAGGTGGCCTAGACTGGATATGTGTCAAAAAGTTCGTAAATTTTGACGAAGCACAACAATTTCTACGAGATGAAAAGATTTGGACTGCTAAATTTACTCACACGACTGGAGAAGGTAAAAAACAGTATTACCGTTGCAACAAAGTTAAATACCGAGGCCCTCAGTGTGCAGCACGAATTTATTTGCTTTTTGAATCAAACTCCGATGCTGTCTTACTGTACCGCACAAGCAGCGATCATGATCATGAGATTATTGGGACCAAAAATGATTATGGCATAACCCAAGAGACAAAGGACGAAATTAATAAGCTATACGCATTGCATTTAAAGCCAAAAGCTATTTTAGCACGTCTGAGTGAAATAAATGGTATTAAAGTTCCCTCAAAAAAGCAACTAAATAATTATCTTTCTGACCGTCGCCGTCGCAGAGTTGTTTATGGCCCTTCTACAATCAGTCTGGGAGAGTTAGAGCAATGGTTAAAAATTAATCCGTAATGCCTGAGGACGATAATGAACCATATGTAATTTATTACTACGTGTACGAGGAGGATGAAAATACAACCTTTCGTTTTGCGATCGGAACAAAATCTTTGTTAAAATTAGCAACTTTAGCTACCAACTTGCATGCAGACGCCACGTACAAACTTACATGGCAGGGGTTTCCAGTATTAGTGGTTGGCACAACTGATAAAGCAAAGCGATTCCATCCTCTTTGTATGGCGATTTCAAGTTCGGAGCGGAAAGAAGATTTTGTAGTGCTGTTCGATGCACTCAAAAGGGGCGCTTTAACTCTTTATGCTTTTAATATAGAACCAAAAGCACTTATTTGCGACGCAGCAAAAAGCATTCAAAATGCTTTTCAAGAAGTGTTTGGCACAGAGGCTACTATTAAAATGTGTTGGGCACACGCAAAAAAAAATATACAAAAAAAAGTAGAAAAATTAGTTGAGAAGGAAAAACAGAAAGAATTGTTGGATGATATAGATTTGTTGCATTCAGCTACCTCTCCTACATTATTTCAACGAGCGTTAACTGCGTTTTTACATAAACACGCAAAAGAAGAGCAATTCATATCATATTTCAAACAGGAGTGGGTTTCGCTCAATCCAAATTGGTATCTTAGATCAGCCGAAGGTTCTCCAGTGACAAACAATGCACTAGAGTCATTCAATAGAAGTATAAAACACAGCCACACATTACGAGAACGACTTCCTTTGTCTAGATTCATCTCAGTCGCAACAAATATGGTCAAGGAATGGTCGAAAGATCACAAACCAGAGACATTTAAAACTTTACCTCCGATAGAACTGAAAGACTGGACTCTTGCGTATCAATGGGCGAAACTTGATAAGAATGGAAATTTTTTAGAATCTGATTCCGGACTAAATACTTATTTATATAGTTGGAAGCTCAACAGCAAGTGATATGACATTTACTCAAGATTGGGACACTTTTGAGGGTTACAAAAAAAACGCTTTCGCATATTGGAGAGTTGCTTTGCCCACCCAACAAACCGCCTGGGTCAACGGAAAATGCACCTGCCCCATTTTTTTATTTTGAACTATATGTGCAAGCATATCATCGGACTTGCGAACCGACTCAAGTACGTGGCGCCACCTGCAGAAGCTAAAAATGTGCCTATTGGGCAAAAAAGGAAGCGTGGACGCCCCGCGAAAGCAAGACCCGCTTTAATAATTCAATAAATTACAATTTTGTATCAAATTTTATATTTTTTTTGCTGATCTCATTATGTGGTAATTAATAAATAATAAGACGACTGTGACTAATTAAATGCTGTTTTATTTAGAAAAACTGCTGTACATAATATAAAAATAGAAGCTATATTTAAAAGAAAAAGAGTTAACATGTATAATGTGCATTAAGATTATTAGCTGTGCATTGATGAAACAGCTTTTGCTTTAGGAAAAATCGCTGTACGCTGCGAAAGTAAATTGTAGTGTGTTTAGTGATATTTTGAGTTGAATATTTTGCTGTGCAATCAGTAATTTTGATGGGAATTCGGAATCTTATTGCATAGAAAAAGGATATTTTTTGATTTGCGTTTAAATACTACCCGTAATTACTGCTGGGTAAAATTTTGACCTCAATATTTTGAAGGTATGATACTGAAAAGTGTTTGCGACTATTTAAATACATAATTAGTGTAACTATAAATTATAATTTTAGCTAAAATTGTAATCGTTAGATAATATTCTTCTTTCTGAATTCCTGAGTTCTTCTAATTCAGGATTTATTTTCGTGTTCACAATTGTTTACAGTATTTTTTTCCAAGTTATTGTTAAAATTAACTTTTTCTCAAACATGCTTGGAAATTCGAGCAATAATTTCACAACCTTCTTCGAGATAAATCGAAATTGTAACATGCGAGTAGCGGCCACCAAAAGTTGTATGAAAATCCATATGTGTCGTGGTTTAGCAGCCATAGTTATTTATGATATTAGGGCGGTAAGTTGGTCTTTACAAACGAGTAGACGAATGTAAGCCCGAGACGAAGTCGAGGGCTTACCATAGTCACGAGTTTGTAAATACCAATTTCCGCGCGTGTGTCATACAACGTTTTTCAACACATTTGCGAGAAAACAATACCATAGGTAATAAAATAAGCCATCAAAACATTTTAAGAGAAAGATTGAGTATTTCTTCGAGTCTTCCATGCTTAGCTTCCATGATTTAAAATTATTGTAAATCATTAAGTAGCACTCACGATTTTAGCGGCTCATTCAAGATATCAGGTGCAGTAGATTCCATCGGATTCCTCGTTTGAACAAATATTATTATTTTGTAAATATCAGTCGGAAAGTCGCAACAATCTTTGACATTTCTAATAAGAAAATGGCGCGAATTTGCAAATGGCACCACGTGCACATGATGAAAATTAGTACTACATCTTCCGTCTCATTTTCTCTTTATTAATAAAGTGAGATAAATATATTGAGCAAAAGCGCTTCCAAGGAGGTTCGATCATTCAGCTTATTTATTCTCGTAATTTGAAACTCCTTGGTGGAATTCTTTTTATGGTAATTAAAAAAAAACCGTAAAGGATACGCACGGCGCTATACAATGAAGAGGGCGGTAAAATATGTACATAGGTGAGAGTACCTATTTTACCACCCGTTCCGTTATATGTTGCGTAATTTTTAACTTTCGAACAATGTATACAGGCTTCGTAAATGAATTTTTTGAGCAAATGTGTTGAAAATCAAGATCAAATTGTCCGAAGATCTTTGGGGAATGTCCATTAAAGTCTGTACGTCCATAATTGAGACTATTACGCCTTACTTAGCCTTAATATTTAACTTGTGTGTGGATCAAGGAGTCTTCCGGGATTTAATGAAATACAGTAAAGTAATACCACTTTTCAAATCCGGGGACAGTAAAGACACAAATAATTATAGACCCATATCCGTGTTGCCGGTTTTCAGCAAGGTGTTTGAAAAGGTAATGCTTAATCAAATGCTCAATCATTTCAACTCGAATAAAATCCTTCACGATCAACAGTATGGTTTCACCAAAGGACGTTGTACGACCGACGCCGGTGTAACCTTATTAAGACACATTTTTAACGCGTGGGAAGAGGCCCAAGATGCCATAGGAATCTTTTGTGACCTTTCCAAGGCATTTGATTGCGTCGATCACGAAACCTTGCTATTGAAACTTGAGCATTACGGACTTGGAAAACTTACGCTTAGTTTAGTAAAATCTTATTTAAACGATAGACAACAGCTAGTTCAAATAAATGGTATCAATTCACTCGGTTTAAAAGTAAAAATGGGTGTTCCTCAAGGCTCGATATTGGGTCCTTTCCTCTTTTTAGTGTATATTAATGATCTACTCCATTTATTAAATAATCAACCACAAATGGTGTTATTTGCTAACGATACTTCCTTGATTTTTAAGGTAGATAGACGTGCTACAAATTTTGACGACGTAAATAACGCCTTACTGCAGGTCCAAAATTGGTTCACTGCCAATAATTTAGTATTAAATGGAAAAAAAACGAAGAGCATACGATTTTCTTTACCAAATGTAAAAAGTAGTGATTATGAGATAGTATTGAATCAAGAGAAACTAGAATTCGTCGATAAAACTGTTTTCCTGGGGATCACGCTCGACTCTAGGCTTCAATGGGGTTCTCATTTAACATCTCTTGCAGGACGGCTAAGTTCAGCATATGCTGTCAGAAAAATCCGTCAATTTACTGATGTAGATACCGCGAGGCTAGTCTATTTTAGTTACTTTCATAGTATCATGTCTTACGGTATTTTACTTTGGGGACGGGCTGCAGACATCGAGTCTATTTTTATTCTGCAGAAAAGAGCCATCAGAGCCATATATAATCTCCGCAGGCGCGATTCTCTTAGGGAACTGTTTAAGGATATTAACAGCATGACGGTGCCTTGTCAATATATCTATGAAAACATCATGTACGTAAGAAAAAATTTACATCTTTTTAGTAAAAGAGGCGAAAGACATAATTATAGTACTAGAAGTAGGGATCTATTAGCTCAACCAGGTTTCAGACTGGCAAAAGTAGACTCATCTTTCATGGGGTACTGTTTAAAATGTTATAATAAAATCCCTCCCGTCATACTTCAACTGAATGAGACGAAATTCAAATCTTGTATAAAACGCACACTATGCAAGCAGGCATAATTATAGGTTGGGGGATTACATCGCTGATAGAAATGCTTGGCTCAATGCTGGTCCAGCTCCACAACCACAACTAATTTATTAACATTTGAAAATACTGTTGGAGCTGATGAAGATTGGAAGACTATCTTTTCATTGTATAAACTCGAATATCCTTTGTATTATATAATTGCATATCACAGGTGTGAGTACTATGTACAATAGAGCTACCATTTACCGGGTAATTATGTCGTTCATTGACTTAAATGTGCCCTGGCGGCTGAGAGTATGTCATGCTCACTCAGATGTCTCGCTGATGGTGGCGTGTGTGTTGGATCATTTAGCTCCTTTCAAAATGGTTGAGCTGAATGGTGCTGATCCATGCGTCATGTTCGTGAACGGGCGCTGTCAGTTGGGACTGGTCATCTCTTAGCTGCCACGGCTTATTTTTAATTATTTTAGTTTTTAATTGTTATCTTTTTATCACGGACGCTTTTGACGTATTGCATCGTTCTCACATGTTTAACTTCAATATGAATGATGTAACCAATATTTTGTACCAATATTTTAATTTAAAAGAGTGTCCGTGGAGTTTCTTGCCCGTTCTTCTCCATAGGAACCTACTATTTGGAATGGGCAACTAGCTTCATATTTGTAACTGACCGACTTCTTGACAATTCAAAAGTGCCTGTCAATGGTTTAATTGAAATAAATGCTTTGAGTTTGAGTTTGAGTTTGAAAAATAAATTACATAGTAAACTCATATCTATCGTGTAATTTAAAAATGGAACTATCTTTTACTCCGAAACATGGCAACCAAGGAGGTAACTTATCAAAGGTTTTATTTAAATTTCGAACTGGATTGCAAATAGAAAGCTGTTTATTGAAAAAAAAAAACATATGAACACATTGGCGCGTGAAAAATTATCGTATTTTTTTTTTTTTTTCTCCTTCTGGCTTCGCACGGTTTGTGCATTTAGCCAATGTCAAGTTAGTTCTTGTATAATATTGATGAAATGAATTATAATCAATGCATGATGATGATATCCCCGCCCGCTCCCCTTGAGTTTCAGTAAAGATGTGGCACCTTACTTAGTCCTCACGCGGACTTCTTGAGAGAACTTGAAGCGAAGTTGCACTGTTTTGTTTCATTTGCCTACACTAATGCACGTTCACAAACACTTAATGGTTAATAATCCACCATTATTACACATTAATATTCGGCTAAACACTAATTTTGGAAATTTAAACAAACTGCTGAACATGACGCTTCACTTTCCCTCCAAGAAGTCCCAAAATTATCGTTGTTCGTCATTGAATCTGGAATTTATAAATAATTTACGTTGTTTGAACTTCCGCGCATTATTTAAAAAAGCACTATACAAGCCTTGGCCTTCACTAAGCATTGATGTACTCACGTACGAGTACCTCGGCTTCGCCTCGGCCCACATTTTCACGTTCGTCCATCGATGCCCCTGTTGCAGGCCGCTGCAGTAATGTACTATTTTTCAACTTTGATTACTCGAAAGTAGCATTCGCGGATTTTATTCCATTGTATTTTAGGCTTCCGTACGTCAGACAGAAAAAACGGAACCCTTACAGGATCACTCGTGTGTCTGTCTGTCCGTCTCTCACAGCCAATTTGCTCCGAATCTACCGGATCGATTAAGGTGCAATTTGGTACTCATATGACTTTGTGTGTGAGCTTATTGTGAGAGTCTAAAATATATATTTTCTATAATTTTAAAATAAAATGTCTAAAGTTATTTAATAAAATAGATGAAAATATATTATACATTGCCTCCCACTTATTTTGAAAAAAAAAATACCTTTAAAATATTGAAAAAATTCAGAAAATACTGCTTTACATATAGATTACAGGAAAACAACATGGTATTTTTTTTCAATATTGTACGTACCAACTTACATTTGCATTTAGAATGTATGGGAAAACATGTCTTTCAACTACTGCAATGTTATGAAATTTCTTAGGATAAATTTATCCGAACTACGAAACCCTTTATTGTGCGTGGTCCGACACGCACTTGGCCGGTTATTTTTGTACTTACTATTACTTATCTGACCAAGATTATTTGTTTAAAAGAGACTTTAACCCTTGAGTTACTTTCGTCATTTTTCTCAGGGGTAGTCAAATAGGAAATGTCGACTACATCCAGCTTATTATTTTTCTTTTTTTTAATATGACGTGTAAAGTGATTCTCATATCCTATTTACAGAATAAACGATTTCATTTCATTTCACTTTTCTATTTTAGCAGCTCCCATGTTTTTGTAAGATGACTGCTGAAATGTTGTATACTACACGATTAAAGCTAAACCTGTCACTTATACTGCAGTTTTACCAACCTTTACCCTTTTAAATATGGTAATATTTGAGCCAAACAAGGTATCACATTGCTTTGGCGCTAAATTAACTTAATTGCTTTAGTTTAGGTAGTTACTTTGTTGTACCTTTTCACTTATCTAATAAAACAGAGGAATAACATTGAGATGTATTTTTAGTTTAGTTTAGGCCCTCTGGGCCTAGAAAACGGCTATTACTTTCAAAGTGTTTCGTATTTCAACAACAACCTTCAACAGAATTGACAGCTTTTCGGTAGCTTATGGTATTCGAATACATTTTTACTGTCATCATTATACCTGTTAGAGGTTCGCTTTTTCTAGGCAAAGTCAAAGTCAAATTGTTTATTTCTAGGCACATTATAAGGCACTTTTGAACGTCAATATTTACAAAAAAAATAGAATTGATTCTAGTCGCCCCTTCCAAAATGTAGTTTCGTATGGAGAAGAATGGGCAAGAAACTCCACCGTTACTATTTTAAAATGTTGTACAATAGAATAGAATAGAATAGAATACTCTTTGTACAATATTTTTTATAGGTACATTAATTATACAACATGCAATAAAATTACTATACCACAATAGGTAAAAAGAGTTAAGAATGAAGCAATGACAGATAAATAAAATAAGTAAAAGATACATGCTGCTCACATAATATGTAATAGGTATGTATAAATATTGTAAAAAAAAAAAAAACCGTTTTCCTAAAAAATTATAATAATTATCAGTGTGAGTTAAGGTAATCACAGAATTTAAAATAAATGCCATAAAAATAATAAATTGTACAATTAAAATAGCAACCTGTTTGATTTTGTCTAGACTCTAGATTGTCCTATGGAGCAGGACCAGCATGATAAATTATAATCCTTGGTTATAGGCCCTGTGGTTAATGTCTTCTGTACACTATTCCTCGTTCTCAACTCTTTCTAATGCAAACGAAACATTACATAATCATTTGTGTTTTTATTTCATGTTCAAATCTTTTGTGAGTTTAAATTATATTATTAAAATAAAGGTAAAAACGGTGAAGGAAAACATCGTGAGGAAACCGGCCTGTCCTAGAACTTAACATTCGGCGACATTTGTGACATCCACCAACAAATAAACAAATTTTCTTTCTTTCTTTTAAATACGATAGCAACAATGTTACATCTTTAAGGCTTCTACATACCGGGGCGACTTGTCGCGCGACGCGACACGACACAAAGGCACCGCTCGTCCCGCGACACGCGGGGCCTTTGTGCCGTGTCGCGTCGCGCGACAAGTCGCGCTGGTATGTAAAAGCCTTTATACTTTGCTGCAATTAAGTAGCTTAGGAAAGGAAAGGCGATATTTGATGTATCTAACAATATTGTTTTCTTTTTAATTTATACTGAACTAGTGACCAGTGTGCATGCTTCCCACGGGTGCAATCTACCAATGTGGTAACATTTCAGTGATAATCTGGAAGTACATTCCCGGACTTTTCTACTACTACTACTATTTCCATAATTTAAATACACGTAGTAAACATGAAATTGTGATACCTAAATTTAGATTAACTAAAACAAGCAAGTCATTTTTTGTAAACAGTATCGGGTTTTATAAAAAGTTGCCAAAGTCGGTTACATAACTTAGTGATGGAAAATTCAAAACACACATCAAACGTGCCCTTATCGAAAAAACCGGTCAAGAGCGAGTCGGACTCGCGCGACGAGGGTTCCGTACGTATATATGATGTTGATGATTTCTGACAAACTGTGCTATTTAGATACATTGTTTTATTTTTCCTATCTTTACATAAACTTCTATCACATAGAATAATTTCAGATTTTTATCTATGCAAACTTCGGAGATAAGGGGGGGGGGCAGTATTTTTTTACATTTTTCATCAAAAGTCGAAAACTATGCTGCCTAAAAATAATAAAAAAATGTTTGAGAATGTGCAAACAGCGTTCTTTCATATGATACCTCACATGCCCTAGTACACATGCTCTTAAAAAATTTAAGATCCCCTTTCAGTCCCTTTTGCAAAAAAGATATTTGTTTTTTTATTTCTTTCTTGTTTGCAAAATAGTTGGGCTAACGTCATCTAAAACTGTTCAAAATTTCAAGTTGATAGCATTAGTAGTTCTTGAGATATCCACGTGTGACAGACAGACAGACAGACAGACAGACTTAGTCTCACCATAAGGGTTACTTTTTATCATTTTGGTACGGAACCCTAAAAAGTATATTTTCAAGAAGTTTGGCATTAATTCCTTCTGCACATGTGGCTTCCCTCGTACTTCATTAACGACAAAACTATGTAAATGTCTATTGTTCTGCTTCCAAATTACGATGTATATTTTAATTTAACCTTTTTACAAACTTCACTGACATAATCTTTTTCTTATTTGACATTAAGAAAAAGATTATGATAAATTATATTATATTATATTGATTATCATATCTACAATTTTAATTTAACAAGGTTACTAACTTTTATTATTTTAATAATATTTTGTATTGTTGTTTTGTTAATGTGAGGACGTTGTAGGCATAATAGACTGTAGATTTGTAAACTATTTTCTATTTTGTTATGTACCTGGTACTTTTGACGGGCCTACACTGTCCTCTCATACCTATTAACACTGTAATTTGAAATATTGTAAAAGCCAATTATTTTTAAAAGCGTAACCGTAGAGTTTCTTGCCGACTCTTCTCTATAGGAAACGATCAATTGGAACCGAGCACCTTTTTTTTTTTTTTTTGGGTGGGAAATTATCAAATAACTTCTCCCGCTCTGGGCGGAGCGGGAGGGCGTGTCAGACTTTTACTGGCTAAAACCCACCCGTATTCCTTCATTTGCCTTTGTGCCAGGGCCACGATATCCCTTTCGGACAAACTCGCAACCCTGGCAGGCATTGGCCCTATCGGACCCCGTCAGTTGGTGCTGATATCTCTTTGAGGCGCGCGTGGAATACGACGCGCCGTCGACCCGGGCCTGGTCCTTATCGGACGGTGAGCTACCCATCGCTCACCGTCCGCAGGCCCGTGCCTACGGTGGCCGGAAATCGGCTTGCGACTCCCGACGCCCGGGGCGTCTCCTGCGGTGACTAGGGGCGCGAGGGCGCGAAC
The DNA here is from genome assembly GCA_948098905.1 of Tiliacea aurago. Lineage (NCBI taxonomy): Eukaryota > Metazoa > Arthropoda > Insecta > Lepidoptera > Noctuidae > Tiliacea > Tiliacea aurago. The sequence goes on from OX402594.1 coordinate 2,171,299, forward strand.
CTTGCCTCTCCCTCACACGTTCCGCCTCCTCCTTCGCAAGCATTACTGCTTCGCAGAAGGAGGTGACGGCCTCCCATGCACTCTCGCTCCGAACCATGGCCTGAACCAGGGCTGGACGCGAGAGATCGCCGCCGCCGATCGCCTCCGTGAGGACACGGCGGTGATCCGCCCAAGCCGGGCAGACCTCCACCGTATGCTCCACCGTGTCCTCCGGGCGATCCACACAGTGGTGACACCCGGGCGTTTCCTCCCACTTTATCCTGAACAGGAACCTCCCGAAACAACCGTGTCCGGTGAGGACCTACGTCAGGCGGAAGGTGAGGACGCCGTGGCGCCTCTCCAGCCACTTCTCAAAGAGGGGACTTATCGCCACAATTGTGGCGTGCCCAGCGCTGGGTTGCGACAATCGCACTCTCCACGCCGCCATAAGATCCCGCCGGAGCTCTGTCCGCTGTGCCGTGATTTCTCGCGGCAGCGGAGTTTCACCCCGGCGTTTCACCTCCTCGCGCCACTCCCAGACGTGCGCGAGGACTTTTGCCTCCAGATCCCATGGCGGTAATCCGGCAAGGAGGCTCGCCGCCTCACGGGAGACCGTGCGGTATCCTCGGACTAGCCTGATGGCCATGACCCTTTGGGACGCGTTCAACCGCCGGGCTGGTAGCAGCCTTATAGAACGCGCCCACACCGGTGCCCCGTAAAGGGCCATGGACCGCACGACCCCCGCGTAGAGCCTCCGGCAGGAGGCGTTTGGACCCCCTAGATTGGGCAGGAGCCGCTTTAAGGCAGCCCCGGCCCGCTCCAGTCTGGGAGCCAAACGTCGAAAATGCTCCACGAAGTTCCACCGGCTGTCGAGGACGAGTCCCAGGTACTTCATTGTCGACTCGACGCCGATCGGAACCCCTCCTGCCGTTATCTGGGAACCCGACAGTGGCGCGTTCCGAGGACCATAAAAACACATGGCTTCGGACTTGTGCAAGGCCACCTCGAGTCCCAATTGCCGGATCCTATCGACGGCACCTAGCTTCTGACGTTTCATAATTAGTGCCCATATAGGGTTAAGTGAAATAAAATATTTTGATTTGATTGATTTGACTCCTAAATCGAGCCTCCATACATTTTATTGGTATAGGCCAAAAATATCGAAATATCGATAAGTCGAAGAAAAAGTTTTTATTCAGATTGAAGCTGACATACTGGCCATAATTTCGGTATAACCATTGTTCCAAATTTGAATTCACGAATCTGATAAAGAGAAGGAAATCGGAGTTTGATCGCTCTTATAGAAGCAACAAGGTTTGATTAGAGCATCTATAGGTCAATAGTTATTAAGTTATTTGTTATATTCTGCATAAAAAGAGTATCGAAATTGTATTTCCTTATTTTTTAATCCATGCTGACGTTCAAATTATGGATAGGTATTGCGCCTGAAGTAGCCGCGCAAGCTGTGATTCGCAAAAAAAAAATCAGCTGTTCCCTACATTTTGACGAGCCATTCGAACATAAATGTTGGGTAGAGCTGGTTTTTTTTTCGCGATTTCAGGTTTGGTCCCGTAGTAAAAGTTGTTCATTTCGGAACTCGCCCGAGCCATCGACTATATTTATTTCGTAAAACAATAATTAATATGCTAAATATGAATGAAATCAGGGACCATTTTGGTTACCCATTGAAAGGGTTTTCGATAGAGTTTTTCTAAGCGGTTAAACAAAAACCTATACGATAAGGGTAACCCTTACAAACGGCTTAAATTAAATTTTGGTAACCCATTGAAAGGGTTTTCGATAAAAAGCCATACGGTGTGGTTAACCCTTTTCAAACGGCTCAATTTAAGCCATTCAAAATTACCCACACCATATAGGTTTTTGATTAACTGCTTAGAAAAACCCATCGAAAACCCTTTCCATGGAAAGGGTTTTCGATAGGGTTTTTCTAAAATGGTAACCAAAATGGTCCCTGGGTAGAATAGAGATAGAATTGGTCATGCTACGCGTGCTGGGCGGCTATCGAAATAACATAATATTATAATTTTTAGGGTTCCGTAGTAAACAAGGAACCCTTATAGTTTCGCCATGTCCGTCTGTCTGTCTGTCTGTCTGTCTGTCTGTCCGTCCGTCCGTCTGTCCCCAGCTTAGCTCAGAGACGCTTAGTCCTAGAAAGCTGTAATTTGGCATGGGTATACATATTAATCTTGCCGAAAAAATGGTAAAATTAAATTATGAAAAACATTTTTTTTTAGGGTACCTCCCTTACACGTGAAATGGGGACGATATTTTTTTTCCCGTCTATTTCATAGTGTGGGGTATCGTTGGATAGGCCGTTTTGTCAAAACCATTTTTCAATTAAGGGATCCGTTTGCGTAATATTAAGCTTTAAAGTGCTATTTTTTGTTAGAGTCAAGTGTCTCCCCCCCCTGCTGGCTAAATGGTTGGTTTTGGATATGTGAAAAAATTCATGGCAATCGTATATATAACGAAATTATAAGTAAAACTATCACAGCTAAGTAGGCTTCACAAGTTAACGAGTAATAGTCGACCAACTTAAATTTGCAGTTGGAGAATCGACCGTAACGTATATCGATGTATGGGAGAGCATGTTTTTCAACTACAATGTTAAGTTTGTTTTTGGGATAAATTCATCCCAACTACGGAACCCTTCATTGTACGTGGTCCGACATGCACTTGGCCGGTTTTTTCATGTTATTGGGTTTCAAGTAGGTATAGAACCCATTGAAATGGGTTATCAGGTAACCCTTTCACTGGGTTTCTAGTATAAAACCCTTTCAATGGGTTACACCATGATAAAGGTAACCCATTGAATGGGTTACCCCTTCGAAAGGCTTAACCCTTAACCGGGGTTGTACGGTCCCTGAAATATGCGTACCTTCTTGCATTCACTATGTTCGGCTATCATTACCTATAAGTAGCACGATTATTTCATTAGTAAGCAGATTGTACGAATGGTTGGCACATAGGTTTCCAAAGCATACAAAAATAGTATAAAGTCGTGAAAATGTGATTTAAGTTCGTTCATGTTAGGACTCAAATCAAAAATCATAATACATAAATATGTACGTATGTATATGGATTATAAGTTTATAATCTATTTATGTACTTGAGCACCTATTTTATTAATAGTAATATAAATAGGTTAGATTTTTTTTTTTTTTTAATATTATTATTTTCTCTCCATCAGAGCACCCGCCATCTTATCTCTTCACCACCCTTGGTTGACTGGTAGAGAATGCCTAAGGCATTAAGTCCGCCTTTGTACCTTATTGTGTGCGAGAAGTTTAAATAAATAAATAAACGAACTTTTCATCACATTTTCCATTTCATCTATCCTTAGAAACTCATAAATCTGTCTACTAGAATTTTCTATAAACAAAAAGTAATTCATAGTTTTACTCTCACCAGGGTCAACCAAAGAAACGACCTCTGACCTTCACACGACCTGGTAATTATTTGTTACCAATTTTGTATCAGCTTCATCGAATTAAGTTAATTAATTAGAGATTGTTTTAATCCTTCAATATTTAGGTTTCTTCTGCGAAATAGCTCTAACAACAAGGGTTGTACGTATTCATAAAAGGTTGGGTATCTTTTTTTTCGCAAGTAACTAATAATTCAACATTCTATAATGTAAACCAAAAACTGAATTAATTAAAATTTAAAATTAACATAAGAATTCTTATAAATATTTAACTTGCGAAATTAACAACGTTGGCAGAAATATAAAAACAATATTCATTGAAGGAGAAAGAGAGCTCTTTGCTCTTAGTTTTAACTTAATTTTTTGTTGTTATATTATATAATTTATATAGCTACCTATTACGGTTCAAAAGATACAGTCCTGTGGCTGGCAGACGGATGGACGGGCGGACGAACAAAAGTTAGCACTGCATAGGCTCTCGAGCTTAGGGTCTCGTTGGTACCATTTCAGTACTTAACTCAAAAAATCAAATAAAGTAAGACAGAAAAAAACGCGGCTATTATTAAAAAATCGGCCAAGTGAAGGTCAGACTAGCGCACGAGGGTTCCGTACCATTATCTATAAAAATGGCAAAAAATCACGTTCTTTTGTATGGGAGCCCCCCTCAAATATTTGTCTTATTTTAATTTAATTATTTATTTTTAAAGTGAATAGATAACTCAATATTTTGTGAATATTTTAAGCGTCTACCTCTTGCCATTATCAATATAAAGCAAAAATTAGCAAAAAAGTCAAGTTTGTCGTATGGGAGCCCCATTAAATATTTATTTTATTCTGTTTAGTATTTGTTGTTATAGCGGCAACAGAAATATCATCTGTGAAAAATTCGACTGTCTAATTATCACGGTTCATGAGATACAGCCTGATGACAGACGGACAGACAGACAGACGGCGGAGCCTTAGTAATAAGGTTCCCGTTTTACCCTTTGGGTACGAAACCCTAAAAATCAAATAAATTAAGACAGAAAAGAACTCAGCTATTATTAAAAAACTTATCAGGATGAACTATACTTCTATAGGCGAAATAAAATACATATAAATGGACTAACAAGCGATCCTGTAACCAAAACCATCATCATTAAAATCACGATAGTCACAATCACAAGTCAAAACCGAGCACAACACTAATCCCAACCAATCGGCCAGTAGGTACATCACTAATCCTTTACACACTAACAGTGCCACACTAAAGCCAATTAGGGAATGCGGCCCGTCCAAACAGAGCCGGTTAATGATTAAAAGCAATTATTGATAGAACCTGACAAGCGATGGAGGTACCTACCTATAGTATGTATATACGTCAACGGAATACGTTAATGAAGGCGTGTTTGACAAGTGCTGAGGATGGTCATTTTAGAGTTCTTTGTTCTGATGATGGTGAAGAGACTATAGCTGCTGATCGCAATAGAATTCATGAAATGGCAGCATGACAGTCTGACAGACATGCGGAAGTGTATAGAACTCCCACATTTCGTCAGTGAATGATGATTATATAATGTTGTAGTATGATATAGTGCAAGCCTATCGTCACCGTGGTGGTAATAAGCTCGCCGAAAACTAGACTCCGGGCTGATATTCAGAAAACAAAATAGCAGTTTTAGCATTGCCACTCGAAAAAGACATTTGATTCATCGATAACAGTGAATAAAACTCTCTTTTAGTCACTGAGTGAATAAAAACATTTTGAATATAGAACAAGTATGAATTATACGAATTATGTATTTAAAAAAAACCAGCTGAAAGTACCTACTACGGCTAAATATTTTAACATATAATTTACTTTGCATGTTACCATATTTGTATGTCCTAAGACAAACCATATCGTGATATTTCATATGTATGACCTATTGTAATCCTACCTATGTTTCAAAAATAAACTTTATGATTATTATGATTATAAATGTAGATAAACCATCTAGACATATACAATTTTTTTTTTAAATATCCCGCCAATTTGAATAAAGTTCTTTTCTATCTGTAATCGTGTTTGTTTTATATCATTGGAAAATCTATTACCATAATTATAATAAAATGAGTTCTTCTAGTGACGAAAATGAGACACTGACTCTGGAATCAGTTCGTTCTATAGCAGCAACATTAGTACATATTTCTTTAACGCAAAAATCTCGGGTGCTCTATCTGAAAACATAGAGTTTGTTCTGGACTGGAAAACGACGAATCATTCTCTTTTTCTTTTTTTTTTAACGTTGCTCCACACTAGGAAATTCTCCTGTATTGTGGATGCGTTTACAAACATTAAAACTCACATACACAAACAGCCAGACCCGGAACAACTACTTGTAGGTCATACAAATATTTGTTCCGTGCGGGAATCAAACCCGCGACATGCAGCGCAGCACTGCGCCAACCGTGCCGCATGGTTCTAATTCCTTCTCACTCCATATTTATTAATTATTTCAACGAATTAACTAAGACTAAGTAGCAGTCGACACTTTGGAGCATTATATTCTATGCTAAAAGCCACAGTGAGAATCAAACACAACATTGATATTTCAAACTACTCTAAGTTACATCACTACTGTGACATAGGTACTTACTGAATTTCGAAAACTGTTCGCTACAAATTTTTAATGTTTATATTTAATATTTTGTTCTCATAGTACCGATTAAATAATAAAATTTGATAAATATAAATACTGTAATACTATTTATTTTCTTTCAGAATAATAGTGTAACGGCATCAACATCGCTACATGCGAACAACGCGTCACACTGACGTCACGCAAAATCCTGCATCGCGCAAGGAGAGTTTACCGCGCGACTTGCATACATACAACATCCCGACATCAACCGTTGGGCAGTTGCCCACCAGACACAACACCCGTCTGGTCGGAGGATCCTCCCTTTTCTATAGAGTATGAGAGAACTTTACACCCTGTTCCTCATGCCTCTAAACTGGTGACCCCGAGTATGAACGTCAGCGCAGCCTTCGTGCAACTACTTCACCGTGACGTCATCATCATTACTTTCTCAAGCTTTCGAGCGGCGAGTCCCACAGCCAGCCAGCACCCACGGCTTCAACGGGTATCCTGATCACCAGCATGCAGCGGACGAGCATCCCTGGTCATCACCCATAGCCTCATCAGCAACCTTGGCACAGCACACAGCACTTTCGGCCGGTCCATAAGCAGAGAACATTATACCACTGCAGGTCGACGCCAGCAGTCAGCCACAACCCGGCGCTGTACTACATCCGACGCACTGGAGCATGGTTGCCCCGTCGTGACAACACCCGTCTGGTCGGAGGATCCTCCCTTTTCTATAGAGTATGAGTGAACGTTACACCCTGTTCCTCATGGCTCTAAAATAGCATAGAAGAATAGTATGGGATATGGTGCATATGGAATCATCTATCATATAAAAAAAAGGAAAGTTACCTATTTTTATATGATAGATGATTAGATCAGTTGTTGTTTTTATTTCCCATTTTATCTATCCACTTGTAGCTGTAGCATAAACTTATAAAACTAAAATCCTTGCCGTGCAAAGCATGAGCCCCTTTCGAAGCATCGCCTACCGATGTGACAACATTTAATTTCCCGACTAGCCGGCGCAAATTATGACCGCCATTATTCTTAAAAGTAATCTCATGTAGTTTCTGTAGAGAAATATTCTCATTTTTAATTTATATCTTTATTTGCATAAAGTAAATAACGTGATACGGTGCTGTAATGAGAATTTTCTGTTCTTGTTTATTTTTTATCACCTTGTTTGACGATTGCAATTAATTGTAGGTTTTGTTACTGATTAAGAATTACTATCATTTTCATCAGGTCAGCCTGTAAATGTCGAATTTTGTGGTGTTCGCCAAATAATGGCTGCTGGATTGATGATGGGATGATGGCGATATCAGATACCTACTTGCAGACTGAATGAAGTTGCTGCTCCTCCACGATCGGGAAATTGAAGAAATGAGCCGTAAAATACCAGAACTCCATTTTTTTTTTTTTTTTAGGATTGGTTTGCTCTTGACCTTAGTCTAGGGCAGAGGTGACAGAGACAAAGTCAACAATGGAGTGAGCTTACCTAAAAGAAACCTGTTCACTCTAACTTTGAAGAGATTAGGGTTGTATGCGTTCGGAAACACAGACGCAGGTAGAGAGTTCTTTTGCTGCGCGCATTATAAAAGACATTTGGAAACGCTTAGTGCGAATTGGTGGAATAGCAACCAGGAAGGGATGGTAACCTGCAGTGCATCTAGATGTCCGATAATAGAAGGGGGCCGGTGGAATGAGGTCGTGGAGTTCTTGGGCACACTCGCCGAAGTACAATCTATAGAAGACCGACAAGCAGGCAACCTTGCGGCGATGGGCCAAAAAATATTCTCTCTCACAGGTGGTTCTGCCCATGCTACTAGTAAACACGAAATATATGATGGATTCTTGTTTACAACACCGTAAAAGCTAGAATATTAAAAGCCGACGAAAGTATAACATTATTGATTCCCTTGACTGTTACTCACAACAAAAAGACACTAACTCCAACCCAGAAATTACCATTAATCAAATCAGTTCATACACAACTATCACATGTTGATAACACCTTTTTACCAACAATAGCTCCATTAATTACAAAGCAGCATTGTGTAGCCGCCACTCACACCGTACAGACAAGATCGTTAATACTCAGGCAGGGAGTGTCACTAATTTGTACCGGCCCGGATGACGGGCAGACAAACGGTCTGATTGACGGCCGCTTCATTAGTGAGACGAGTGAAATTCGAACGTATTTCTCATATGTGCGAGTTTTGTCTTTAGGTCTGTTTGAGGGGTAAGTTGGAGTCTAGATGAGATAAGAATATGCCACGTGTGAGTAAATGTGCCTTAAAGGGATAGACTGAACTGTAGGTACTTAATAATCTCGCCCACATACTGCTGGCGATGGAATTTGTAAGTATCGATTTATCGAGATCAACAAATAGAAATGTTGTTGGGATATCCCAACAACATTTCTATTTGTTTGTTTATATAACAAGTTAAAAAATGAGCCAAACTATAGATAAAACTTTGTTTTCTATACTTTTGCTATCATATTTTTTTTACTTTTGTATTTCATTTGAATAATTAAATGACTCTTGGCCTGTAAAAATAAGTTGAACGACAGCAAATTTCTGTGGATATTATTTAACTATAGGTTGAATAGCAGACTTGGGCCCCAGGCTCATCGCAGGCGCAACGCTCAGTGCGTCTCGCCCCCCTCCGCCTCGCCACGCGTTCCTAAGGCGCGGTACAGCGGTATCCGTCAAACTATAGTACGAAGTATATATACTATACTTCCCTGGAGAAACCTTTTCATAAAGATCGCACCTACTAATATTAAATAGCAATTTATTTCTAGTATCAGCCTGTCCCTCATAAGTCTCCTAGGGACGAAAGGGTCATGTTACGTTAATTCCACATATTTGTACAGCCGCTGGTATTTCAGTATTTGTTGCTAAGTAGCTCAAGGCCCTTAGCACTGCAGGCTAGACCTTACTCGTTTGGTTATTAAAGTCTGCCTTCAACCGTTGTTATGAATACAAATATTAATAGAATTAGTAGAATTTGAACCCACATTTTCATATTCAGAAGAATCTTGTGTGGACTCTGCCTTGAATATGGAAATGGTCTGAAGTGGAATATCTTCCCTAAAGTCGTTCTCGTTTCTTTGTGTTTTAGTCTATGCTTGAATTTACGAAGCAGGCTGCATCTTCCAATGTGAACAACTGATGTTTTGTAACTCAGTTATATTAATATTTTTTTGTAACTTTACTAATGGCTTCTGATTTAAAAAATGAAATTATATCGACTTATGCTTTTTGGTAGCTATGTCAGCGATAACACTGATGGAAAAAGTAAAAAATGCATGAGGAACAGGGTGCAAAGTTCACTCATCCTCCATAGAAAAGGGAGGATACTCCGACCAGACGGTGTTATGTCAGGTACGTAGGCTACTACTGCCCTGGCAGGCCCTTGTCCACGTGCGACGGTTGATATTGGGATGTTGTATATATGCCAGTCACGCGGAAAACTCTGCTTGCGCGATGCAGGATTTGCGTGACGTTGGGTCATTGATGCGTAGTTTGCATGGTCCATGTAGATGCCGCTACAAATGTATGAGACATTTTTAACTTTTTTCATCCTTATCGCTGATAGAATGTCACTTCGTCTAGGCATGGATGCCCTTTGGATTTTCGGAATCAATCATAAGTAGAGAAGGCTCATTCTAGAGTAATTTTCTCTTTTACCCACCGGTTAAATCATAGTATTTCTATTAAAATACCAATCCTCCAATATTCAGTTAGTTGCGTTTAAAATATCCCAAACATCGATACAACCGTGCCGTGTCACAAGCCGTGACGGACAAACGACGGACAGTTGCTTCATTAGTGAGTGAGTTGGGAACGATTGTGAAATTCTAATGTACCTACATTTTACTTGTATGTATGTGTTAGTGTGTTGAGTTTAGGTTTAAATAAGGCCTGTGTTATGTATTTAGGGAGCCTAAGTTTTAGGGAGTTACTATTGCTGTTTAGATGGAAAGCTATCATTATTTTGAAGTCTAGGTTTATTTATTACTCAAAACTCTCACGTACTCCCACGTGAGAGTTTTGTCTCTGGTGGATGAAAGGTGGTCTTATCTTGGCGAAATTTAGGCAAGGCCCCATGTTCAGCAGTTTCAGTTTCAGACCTTAACTGGTTAGCTTGCGTGTTCTGTACTGAGCTCACACAACGCGTTGTACGTTCAGCCAGTAATAGAACTCGCACCTCAAGGAGCGCTTTCCCCAATTTGACGCATTATTAATTTATTATACACAAAACAAAAGGTATTTTAATAAAACGCGTATACTAAAAGATCAATAGTCAAACTATCTTTAAATTGGTGAAGGTTACAGAAAAATACGCTTGGTAGATTTTGCGCCATTCTCAGTTTTTTATCCGAGTTAGACATAACTTTACAAATTAATTTCACTATGTAATATAAATATAATCTAAAATATTCACATATTAAGTTATTGAGAAAATACTCCAATTGATGATATATTTTTTCAAATCATTAACACTACTCGTTTAGACGTGATCTTCAGTATAATATAATTGAAAGTCGGTTATCGTGCCCTAACTGTGGAATACTTACTGCTAAATTCAACACTATAATTGTTGGAATCATTACTCATATCCAGAGTCTATAACGTATTATGTGTCACCTAATTATCTGCCCGCCCGGGTAGGCTTCCAGTCTAACCGTATGTAGCTAAATACTAGTATTTTAAATGGAGCGACTGCCTATCTGACCTCCACAACCCAGTTACTGGGTGACAAGATAGCCCTTGGAAAGACTGGTTGGCAGACTTTCGGGCTTCTGATGTCCCGTAACAACTGTCAAAGATCTACAAATAACAGCCGGACCAACGGCTTAACGTACTTTCCGAGGCACGGAGGGGTCTTGGTATGTTAAGAGGAAATGCGGGCGGAGAGACTTTTAGAGTAAAAAGTCATAAATCGAGGTTCGGCTCTCGCCTATTTCCTCCTCCAATATTGGACCAATTTAAAAGATATTTCTTATACTGAATAAGAAGGATTTATACTGTGTCCCTATATTTTCTTTTTTATGAATAGTTGGCAAATTTGTACAATAGCCCTCTGTTGTCAGCGGTCTAAACAGGCAATTTTGAGCATTTTCAGAGGGTTCCAGCTCTTATAAAGATAATGTATCATCAAAAAGGAAAACATAGGGACACAGTATATATCCTTCTTATTCAGTATAAGAAATATCTTTTAAATTGGTCCAATATTGGAGGAGGAAATAGGCGAGAGCCGAACCTCGATTTATGACTTTTTACTCTAAAAGTCTCTCCGCCCGCATTTCCTCTTAAGATGGTTACCCATCCACGGACCAACCGCGACAAGCGTAGTTTAACCTGATCGATCGACCCGTGCGGCTGTTATAACTTAGCCAGAAGCCCTTCACCTATGTATTGAAATTCCAGTAGTATAGCTCCGAATTTACCCAACTTTTTCATTATGTTGATTTACAATTTATTTTGCAATACACTTCCTCGAAAACTGGTTCATATCGCACTACGATTAGGTTCACAATGCAATGTATTTCACACGCGTGCGATTTTTTATTTTTCAACACGTGTGCGGGAATAAAAATTGCCACAGATAACGTATAACTATACTTAGTCCAAATTGGTTCAATGCCTCTATTAACACCGTTTCGCGCCAGAGACGGTCCTCTCTATTCGGAGTTGATATTTTTTTTTTGGAATATTTAAATATTGTTTATAAATAGAATAAATATACCAAAAAAAAAACGTTTATGAACAAATTAACATTTATTTGTGTTCTAAACTCAAAAATATTTTAATTTTCTATTTTGCCTATATGGCAGTTTATCGGCTTTATACCTTTGCTTCTCTTTCAGCCTGGCGAAAGCAAAGCGCGGAAAGAAAAGAAAATTAAATCATATTTTCCTAATAATTCATGACAAAAATATTTTACGTTATTTTATTTTATTTCTTCAAAAGTGTATTGAAAAACGTCGTTTGATACACGTGGACATTTGTTATTGCAGTTCTCGGCTCAAAAACAACATCGCCTACGGCTCGGGTGTTATTTCCGCCTCGAATGCAATAACAAACATTCTCCACTTGTATCAAAATGCACTATTCTAGAGCACTCGTATGTGTAAAGTTATAAAAAAACAAATGCATACCAACAGGCAATTAGCATGCCAATAAACTGTATGCTCACAAAAACATAGTTTGTAACTGTATAAATATTAATATTCGGATGTATTATAAATCTTACTATCTTCGACGTATAAGTAGGGCTATAAATAAAGAGATTTACGCAATAAAAGTTAAGCCGATTGATTGATACAATATCGACATTCGAAAAGGCCGATTTGTCTCGCGAATGAAAATAAATATATTATGGAAATATGAAATAATGTGTCAGTTGTGAGTTTATATCAGCATTTTGACATGAAACTAATCAATATTATTGCAGTTTAATTAGGAATTTGTACGAATAATTCAAGATTTTTGACACTTCAGTTAGCTAAATTGAGCGATAGAATGTTTTCATTTTCGATGGAAAAAGATAATGTATTATTTTTCTAATTTGTTTAAGTTACCAATCCGTCAATATTGAAGTGTAATTTATATTCACAGGCTTAATTAAATAGCTAGCAAGGATCAAAGGTTTGAGACCTGTCAGGAGAAACCAAACAGTATGTACTACCTGCTGTGATTTAGCAAGCAATAAGAAAGAAAGAAAATACATTTATTTGCGGTAAACATGACGCAAAAAAGAATATAAACACAAAAATAAGAAAAGGTTGGCGGAAACATGCGTCACATCCACACAAAACGCCTATCGCTCAGCATTATGCTGCAACTCTATGCAAGACAGAGCCCCAGCGCTGGTTAATAAAGTTAACCCTTCTTCCAATCATATTTTTAAGACTTTAGTTTACAAAAAAACGGTTTTTCACCTACCTTCCAAAAATGTTACATACCAAATAACCGAACTAACCCCATAATCCTCTTGCCTACACAAATTCCCAGCCATGGGAAGTACGCGCGGCAAGTAAATGTGATAAAAACGTCTGCGATCCAATCACAGCAGGCTTTAAGATCCACCGTGCTGAGATTACACCGTACCATGGAGTTATGGGACGAAATTCACGGACGGGGATTATCATGGGGCTATGAAAGTAGCGACTATTTTAAAATGCTATTATTTTAATTGTTTTATTGGAACGAAGTTCTTTAACGCGGCTTGCGGTACGAGTAAATTGACAGAAATTATCACGTAACGAAAAAGCGGTGTTCCCAAAAAAGTCGTTTCAAGTATTAAAAGTTTCTGTTTTTAGGGTTCCACAGCCACTTTTTTCCGAAACTATAAGAACTATACTGTTGAAACTTGATAAGTAGATGTATTCTGTGAACCGCATTAAGATTTTCACACAAAAATAGAAAAAAAATCAATAAATTTTGGGGGTTCCCCATACTAAGAACTGAAACTCAATTTTTTTTTTCATCAAACCCATACGTGTGGGGTTTCTATGGATAGGTCTTCAAAAATGATATTGAGGTTTCTAATATATTTTTTTTCTAAACTGAATAGTTTGCGCGAGAGACACTTCCAAAGTGGTAAAATGTTTGTCCCCCCCCCTGGAAATAAGAAAATAATTAAACTAAAAAAAATAAATGATGCAAACTTCCACCGAAAATTGGTTTGAACGAGATCTAGTAAGTAGTTTTTTTTAATACGTCATAAATCGTAAACCGCAATTTACCTTAGATAATAATTCTACGGAACCCTTAGTGCGCGAGTCCGACTCGCACTTGGCCGGTTTTTTACTAAAGAGCCATCCTGGTATAAGTTTTTATCAACTTAAGACTATAATTATGTATGTTTGACTATGTGTATTTATACATAATAAACTGCAAAAGATTTTTCTTTTTTAGGGTTCCATAATTATGTCCTAATGAAAAAAACGGAACCCTTTTAGTGTGAACCCTCTCGTATCTTTCTCTGAATCTTTAAGTTGAAATTTGGTACACATATCAATTCTTGTGACCCACAAACGTGTAACGTAAGTACAAGAATTTTGGATATGGGGCTCACTTCTGGGAGAAAAATAAGAAAAAAAAAAAAAACAGTTTGCACATTGTACCGTGTGACATATTAGATGAAAGAGCTTACAGTGGGGTCTCAAGTATATATATCTTGCAATTTTAAAATAGATAGTTTTAAATTTATAGAAAATAATCACCGAAACAACCGAGCCAAAAATTTTGAATAAAATACAGATAATAGTTCTATACATAGAGATTATAGGTAAATCTTAGGAAGTCTATGCTCTTAAAATAACATGGTATATCTCCCAATATAGTGCGTACAAACTTATATTTGCAGTTGGAATTTATCGAAGAGCATGTTTTTCAACTACAATGTTAAGTTTGTTCTTGGGATAAATTCACCCCAACTACAGGAACCCTTTATTGTGCGTGGTCGGACATGCACTTGGCCGTTTTTATTTTTTTAACTGGTTAAGATGTTGTTAGCGTCGCTAGTCTTGCTTCCAAGTTGAATAATGCTCTCAACTAAGGTACTAGAAAAGGTCACGCCAAGGTGAAAATATTTGACAGTCAGCAAGGTTGGTAGCTCTGTATCGATAATCGTGGTAGGTCTGTTGACCTAATAATGACTTTTTGGCTACCGGTTTACTAGTACTACCTAACCTAACTGATTCCTGTGGCCTTCAAAAAGTCATCAGTCCACCTTGTGGGAGGCCTTCCCACGTTACGTCTTCGGTCGCCAATCCAGAACCTTTCGACCCCATCGGCCATCGGTTCTGCATAATCTATTGTTATTTTATTTTAGTGATAGTCTTTCGTCAGGAATAATCGGTAAGAATGCATCCGTCAGTGTATCAGTTTTGTGGCATTAGTGTATATGCAGGAACGCAGGCGTTAATTAATGAATTCACTAAAAACGAAAAACTGCGCAAGAAATTAGAAATTGCTACTGAAGACTGCGGAGTCGACCTCAGGACTAACTGCTTCTAACACGGACAACTGTACGTCACTTGCTCCCGCGACACCAGTCATGAGTCTCTGTATATTTGGCTGCTGAGACTTTAATTACAAACGTAGTATACGGGGAAGCTTTATAAAGAGTAAATGTTAAATCATCATTGTTCTCACATATATAATTTCAACATTAATAATGTAACCAATACTTTGTAACAATAATACGTATATTTGAGTTTCCGTGGAGTTCCTTGCCCGTTCTTTTCCATAGGAACCTACTACGCTTTGGATTGGGCAACTAGCTTCATCTCTGACTGAACGACCCCTTGACAGTTCAAAATTGCCTGTAATTGGTTTATTTGAAATAAATGCTTTGAGTTTACGAGATGATATCAATGTTATATACAGGGTGGATTTTTGAGATGGGGCAGTAAGGGCAGCTACCTTAACCGTTGCAGCTACAGGAAAACGATCTTAAGAGACCTTCCTTAATCCTTGGGGAAATTTTTATCTGCATTCACTAGTTTTGAAAAATGTACAGTCAAAATGGGCCATTTTCACAAAATATTGTTTTATGCCAATCGCTCCTGTTTCTTATAAGGGTCAAAAACCTCTATCGGACCAACTGAGGTTTGAGTACTAGAAAAGTCATAAATCGCAAAAAACTTTTCCCATACACTTCGTAGGAAATGAGTCTCCTTTGACCGTTTTCCTGTAGCTACAACGGTTAAAGTAGCTGCTTTTACTGCCCCATCTCAAAAATCCATTCTGTATATGAAGCAGAGTTTCTATTCTCACACTGAAGAAAATACACTTCGTATAAACTGTTTATCGTTAAGCACGCGTTGATTGAATTATAAATGCGAGTTGCAACTATATACGTGTTTGTAATTAAATACGCAATTAAGATTTCATTGCTTATTTATTTTAGAAATAAAACATTTTCCTACTTGGGGAATCACTTGTATTAGTAAGTACAGATGGACATAAGCCTCACGCACAAATATCCAAACCTCCAGTACTCGTAAACTCTTCTTCACATAATTAGTTCTTGAAAAAAGAGGAATTTAAAAAGAGTTTAAGCATAAAAGGCTCTAAGCAGTTCAGGCAGCAATAGGGTAAGGTAGTTTATGAAATTATGATGAAATGAAATGACGTTTATTTCCGTATACATATAAATATCTACTAAGCCCACGTTCGCACGGGCGCTTTTTAATGGTGATGTTTTTTTACTGTACTCTGGATTTACAACTCAACGTGCCAAAAAAAATGTTGCGTTAAAAAAGCGTACGTGGGCTTAGTAGATATTTCACATGAAAAATTTTAGGTTAATATTTCTAAGCTAGATGGCACCGGCATTTGCTCGCTGATTGATCACTGAGAAGAAATGCCGAAATATGCCTAACCGGAAGTCATGGTCTCTTTTAAATTCCAAACACTATATTAGTAAGATTTTATGTGAGTCTAACAATGCAGAGCCATGTCTGGTATGGTATTTTGAAGAAAAATCCATTGCAGCTTTGAGTTGACGTGTCCTGTTTTATTCTAATTTTGAACTTTTGAAGTTAACAACGCATTTTTTTTAGGGTTAAGTACCTCAAAAAGAAAAAACGGATCTCTTATAGGATCACTCGTCTGTCTGTCTGTCTGTCCGTCTGTCACAGCCAACTTGCTCCGAATCTACTTGACCGATTATGTTGAAATTAATAATTATGTGTAACGTAAATAAATGAATATCGGGGTCACTTTTGGGGATGAAACAAGAAAAAAAAAAAAAAAAAGTTTTGCAAACTGCATCATGTGGCCTATCAAATGAAAGAAAGAAGAAGAAAGAAAAAAATTAAAAGGGCAAAGGACATGTTGTAAGGATTTCTGATTTTTTTTTTTATAAATTTAAAATAAAAACTTTGAACTATTTATGAAAATTGACCATTACCCCTTTATCTCCGGAACTCACGTATAACATTTTCATAAAAATATAAAAAGAAGTTCTTTACTTAAACATTACATGAAAACCTATAAGAAGCGACATTACGACTTATAACATCGCCTTTGATGAGTCTGTAAAGGTGTTATAATTGTGTTTTAAATAAATAAGTCTATGGTCTTAAAATAACATGATAAATCTCTCAATATTGTGTGTACAAACTTTCATACATTCCGTTTGCAGTTGGAATATATGAGGTAACATATTTTTAACTGCGATTACTGCAATTTTAAGTTTTTTCTAGAGATAAATTCATCCCAATAGTAAATATTCATTGTACGTGGGCCGCCTCGCACTTCGCCGGTTTTGTTAGGTAGGATTTCCATTACGAACTTAAATGATCCATAATTAATTATTTCAAAAAGTATCAACAGGTTTCCTGGCCACAATTCTAGAGAGGGAGGCAAAAATACTGAACGCTTCGTTTAACCTTCGATTCCTGAATGGAAAATTGTCGGAGGTACTCGTGAGGCCTCGGTACGTACCTGCCTACACGTTAAAGTACACACTTTACTTTAGTTTTTTCTAGCTATGCTTGGTGTTGGAGCAGTTATGAGAGCGTGAAAGGTTTATTTCCTCCATCATTTTTAGTCATCCATTTTATACGCCTGTGATTGGTACCTACCTATTTTTGAGCATGCATCTTTTATAGCCTTCACGCAGAGATACATTATTGAGAATTTCGAATCAGCAACCAATCTGGCTGACTAAATTCTCTTTTCACCACGACTAAATTAACGTTATTAGTTTTAATATAACTGGAATGTAAGAAGGCATATAAGTGGAAGCTACGTTTTATGTCCTTAATTTAGTCCTTGAAAGGGCCCTTTATACATATGTATTATCAGAGTAAAAGCGTCGGTAAAAACGGCATGACATTACATTCATTTTATTATAAAACCATACATAAAACAGTACCTACCTAACTGGCTTTAACATTACTTCAAGAATGTCTGAAGTTTAAGCAAAAAAATGAACATAAGCTTCTCTAGAAAAATAACGAAGCCAATCTCAGACAAGAAATGGGTTTTAATTTATAAAATTCTAATAACGAGCTGGATGGCGGCGGGAAAGCCGATTAGAAATTAATCCTAACTAATGTTATTAATACGAAAATCTGGTAATTGGTAGTTCAATCACGTTCCGATCAGGGAAGCTTAGTTTCTTTTATTTTTAGTTGACGTTATGAGGAGAGGTCGATGGCAGTTTTATAGGAGGCACAGCCGTTTTTTGCTTTAATATTATAGCAATTTTTTCTCCTTTCAATTACGGTTATTTACTCTGTAGCAGGGTTAAAGCCCGCTTGCAGCTCAAATCACAAAATACATTTAGCACTAAACGAATTTAAACCATAGTTCTGTGTCTGTCCATCGTTTGAGCATGATAGAGACAGAATGATGGTTTAAATATTTTTAGCGCTAAACGCATTCTGTGATTAGTGTACAGACGCCAGCACATCAAGCTACCACAATCTGTCAAATTTCTTTAATAGACTTTCAACTTTATCCCTACAGCATAAGGTTCAAGGTTGATTGGGAAAATTTGACAGTTTCGGGTAGCTTGACCTGCTGGCGTCTGTACAAGCTGGCCTATGAATTGCAGATTAGTAATATTGTGTATTTAACTACTGTCTCTCATTTTTAACTGACTTCCAAAAAGGAGGAGGTTCTCAATTCGTCTGTATGTTTTTTTTTTTTTTTGTATGTTTGTTACGCGATTACTCCGTCAATTATGAACCGATTTTGAAAATTCTTTTTTTGTTTTAAAGGATATACTCCCGAAGTGGTCCCATTGCCAGCAAATCAGAATCTGTTGAGGGATTCCCATGGAAATCGAGGGAAACCCTCAAATTTTATATGCAAACTTATAGCGATTTGGGAACTTTTTATAGTAACTCTCGAATTTGCTCTCGAAAAGCATCATTTGGTGAACTGGAACTGATGAAGGAGACCACAGATGACCACCGGAACAATAAAATAATGAGTACCTATTTAATGGGTTGCGATTAAGCAATTTATGCTCGTCACTATGCATATGGTGAGTGGCAGTTCTCCTGGTTCTTAGCAGGTGAACTCCTCAACAATCAATGTCCCAGCATCGGGAAAAGCAATATTTTATAAAAGGTGATGAGCAGTTGACATTAGGCTATTGTAATTTAGATAAATTCAAAACTGAGCCACTAAAAAGTGAAAAATAAAAAACTTTTTACAAAAAAATTGTAACCGACTACCAAAAATAACACTACAAAGTGAAAAATAACTTTAATTTCGGAAGTCGGTGGCAAAAAACTCAAATACAGATCCAAAGACACCGACTTCCGAAATTAAAGTTATTTTCCACTTTGTAGTGTTATTTTTGATAGTCGGTTAAATTTTTTTTGTAAAAAGTTTTTTTCTGACATCATAAAGTTGGTAAAATATTGAAAAGTTCCTGTGGTAAGACGGTGATCTAACTGGAAATGGAACTAGGAGGGATAATATAATAATCCTGATTGAATTGTAAGTATTTGTCATATAGTAGTAAAACTAACGAACGGTACATCCTTATCAGTTATTCTTACACTATCTACAGCCCAAACACTCCCCCCAACATTTATAGAAACACTTCCAGCTTTGATAGCATTTGATATTTTAACAACATCATTCCGATTGGCTGTACCTTACATCCCACTTACCCTAATATACCAGGGGTTAAACACCCCTTAATAAATTTTACTGATAACACTCTTTAGGTTATACGAGTATCCGTACGTGGTTAGCCTACTGCGGTAAAAGAGGTGTTAGGAGTCACGCCATTAAAAGGCTTTTTTTGGGTTGGAAAGTTTCGTGAAAATGGATGTGGGAAACATTGTGGCAAGCAAGAGATGAATAGGTAAGCAAAGAGGTAAAGGAACAATAGTCAAGAAAATCAATGATTGCATCATTTAGCATACATCTTGACCTCTAGCAATGTCAGAAAATAATTTAGGTACGTGGTCTTCGTACGCATCTTTGTCTGTTACTCTTTGCCAATCGATTGAAATAATAAAAGTCTCATGAATAATTAAATAAAAGTAAAATGAGAGTAGCGCCATCTTTTACAAAAGATATTTAAAATTCATTCTAAAAGCTTCAAGGCGATAACGTAAATTGTTCTCGTGGTGTAAAGGAAAAATGTAGCTGTGATAATCGGGTTAAGTACTTTTTAGGGTTCCGTACGTTTGAATGAAAAAAAAACGGAACCCGATCCTCGTGTGTCTGTCACTGTCTGTATGTCTGTCACAGCCAATTTACTCCGAATCTAATGGACCAATTAAGTTAAAATTTACTCAAAGTACTCAAAGGGTAAAACGGGAACACCAGGCTGTATCTCATGAAACGTGATAGTTAGACAGTTGAAACTTTCACAGATGATGTATTTCTGTAAAAAACAGAATAACATAAATATTTAAGGGGGCTCCCCTACAACAAACGTGTTTTTTTTTGCTCGTTATTCCTCTATATTGATAACGGCAACAGGTAGACGCTTGAAATATTCACAGAACATTTAGTTATAAATTTACTCAAAGTACTCAAAGGGTAAAACGGGAACACCAGGCTTTATCTCATGAAACGTGATAGTTAGACAGTTGAAACTTTCACAGATGATGTATTTCTGTAAAAAACAGAATAACATAAATATTTAAGGGGGCTCCCCTACAACAAACGTGTTTTTTTTTGCTCGTTATTCCTCTATATTGATAACGGCAACAGGTAGACGCTTGAAATATTCACAGAACATTTATTTATATATTCACTTTAAAATTAAATAATTAAATTAAAATAAAACAAATATTTAAGGGGGGCTCCCACACAACAAACGTGATTTTTTGCCATTTTTATAGATAATGGTACGGAACCCTTCGTGCGCGAGTCCCACTCGCACTTGGCCGGTTTTTAATCTCTTATAAGTTTATTTTAGATTTATTAATTGAATTATCTCGGTAAAAAACGAATAAAAGGAGAATGTAAAGATCGTAGCAGGTGGCGTTCTATAGTTTCTGCCTACCCCCATGGGAAGAAGGCGTGAGTATATGTATGTATGTTAATCCAGGTGGAGGTAGAACTTAGCAGTTAGACCTATCATTATGGTTAATTCTTCTATTCTTTAGAGTTGACCTACTGATCTCTTCAATTTAGTACTACTCAGTTTTTACTCAGGCTTTTTCGTCGTCAGTAACAGATACATCAACACTTTTTGAATGATTTAAGACTAAAGGTATTTATAATTCACTAGCTGCGCCCCACGGTTTCACCCGCGTAAGTCTCGACACCGTGAGAATATCGGAAAGAAAAGTAGCCTATATGTTAATGCAGGGTGTCAGCTACCTCCATACAAAATTTTATCAAAATTGGTCCAGCCGTTTGAGCGTGAAGAAGTAACAAACACACACACACTCACAAACTTTCGCCTTTATAATATTAGTGTGATTTCCAATGATGTATTGACCCCTCCTTCAGCTAGGATTTTAAAAACACGTGTATAAATACAGCATGTATCAGAAAGGCGTGGCTATATTTAACGGTGTGGTTAAAACCATCAAACTGAACAACTTTTTCTACGGGACCGACATCGAAATCGCAAAAAAATAATCAGTCGTCCCATACATTTGGGTCGAGTAGGTATTGAAGTTTAGTATAGGACAGTTGATATTTTTTTCGCGATAACCATTTTGATCCCACGGAAAACAAAAAAAAACATTTATTTGACACTTAAAATACATTACAAACAAGTAGGTCGAAATAATATAGCACACAAATGTATTGCCACGAATCTGATCCTAACCCCCAAACTAGGCCTGGACCTGTATTTTGAGGGCCAGCGTTCAGCCATGGGCTCTATTATTGCTCTTAAAACATCGTGGAGAAGTGTCGCTACATAGAAAGGACGGAGAAAGCTCCATGGAACCAACATGGTGGTGGTGATGGTACAGACCATCAAACTGAACACCTTTTTGTTTGTTTTGATGGTCTCTGTACCACAAACCGTATTAATGGATGGTCTGTACCCAGTTATGACCACACCTTTCTGATAACCTTCCTAATATCCTTACCAAATAGACTATTCACTACAATCCGATATCCATTAAGCTCCATTTACACGGTGCAAGTTTATTGCTTGTGGCATACCATAAAATAGAAGGACAACTAACTGGCACCGTTTTAACAACACGTACAATATTGTTGCAAGATACGGGCAAGTTAGTTGCCGTTCAAAACTGGTATCACATAACAACATAACCAGCCTATAATGTTCCCACTACAACACGTACAATAAAATTGCACGTGCAATAAAATCGCATTCAACTCTACAAGTACGAAGGAATGAAACAATTAAAAAAAATCTTGAGAATACATTCAACAATTTTTTTATGAAATATTTGGCAGCGCAAATATGGGCACTACTTGAATCAATTGTACAAGGACGTGCGATTCTGTATTAGGACGAGGCAAAACTTGCATGCAATAATCGCCTTGCAATAAATTGCCTTGGTGTAAATCGCATGCAATTTTATTGAACTTCATAATATTGTATGCCATTTTATGGACACGTGTAAACACTTGCATGCAATTCTTGAATGGCAATAAAATGTTGAACGTTTCAGAAACTTGCCCCATGTAAATGGGGCTTTACTCGAGCCTAATCGAAATAGGTGCAATCGGTAATTGGTCCAATCGGTCAGCAAGTACAGTCGACCTGATAAATAAGTATTAAATTGTTGGTAACATCCCACTTTCTTATTACGATCTAATCGGGTAATGTTTTCCGTAGTTTATGAGGAAGATTGGGTGATGTAAGACTTAATACTATTAGTGAATGATATGGTAAAGGTAGAAAATTGGAGTGAATTGGTCTCGTGGTTGTAATTTATTGTTTATTTCAATGATACAAATCTTGGTTTATAATTGAATGTGTCAATAAATTACTTTTTTAGTACTATTTTATCAAATACTAACACTTTATTGTAATAAGAAATGTATGTTTATTTTATTCGACACGATAAAAAGTTATTTATTTTTCTTATAACAAAATAAAACATGCATTCAGAATGTATGCCAACTTTTTGTAACACCACTCATGCTTTACATAAAAAAATGCCTATTTAATTACGCACAATTAACTCACAACCATTATAACAGAAACTGTTTTATTTAAACACAATCATATTTCAATAAAACACGTAACCAGAAAATTCTACAGTAACTTCAGAAACCCATAAAATACGCAAATAAATTAATCAAATGTCAATCCAATAAATCCCAATAATAACGCAGTTTGACAGCGTTATAAAAAGGTATTAGTTATTTAGTTTTTGATTTAGTCAATTTGATAAATTCTGCGAACGGCAGATTATGTGTAATAGTTTGATTTTATGGCTACTGATGATAAATTCCTGTTTTTTTTACAAGTTTTTTTCTGTTAATTTATATGAATCCATTTGTTTGGCAATAAAATATTTATCAACTGCAACGCCTTTCGTGATATCCATCAAAATTATTATTTATGCATTTTATTGAACCGTTGATGTATTAGCAAAACTAAATAACAATTTCAGAATTTTAATAGGTTTTAGTAGTTTTATAAAAAAAATTGTAGCAAATTTTACTATTTTAACGCCATGTTAGTTTTTTTTATATAATTTTCAGATTTTACGTGCGGTTTAAGTTACATAAAATCGAATATTTATTTAGAATTTTAGATTTACTGGAAAAAACCTGTATTGCAACATTAAATTCGATCCTCCAAATCCAAGATCCATTTCATACCATTTTTATAGAAACACGTAAACACCATTAAGGATTGGAAAGTGTTAAAAATAATGCTTTTATAGGCAAATTAAGCGTAATTATATCAATATTAATAACTGTAATACGAAACTAATCTATTGATTGATCTAAGAAATGAGTTTGGTTATAGTCACGGCTTGGTTTTATGATGTAAATAGTGGTAGAGCCAGTAGCAATAATTATTATGTCCGCTAAGCTTCGGAGGGATAGCAAGCGTTCAGGGATTTAAGTTTATAGTTAGTTTACGAGTTGTGATTGGTTTACTAAAACGTTACGTAATGTTTGTTACAGTTTGAATGCACTGTTTTTAGGTTATGGGTCCTCCTATAACATTAATAAGTACCTATACAGTATGTAACAAAAACCCTGTTGTTCCTTTTAGGGACGTATACATTAACCAACAAGCACAACATTGGTGGAATTATAATTTAAAAAAATTAAGCATTGGCTAGTCGAGAAGTCAAAATCAAAGAACTAAAGAGGTAAGAAATCAGTTAAACATTAAGGCTTCTACATACCGGGGCGACTTGTCGCGCGCCGCGACGCGACACAAAGGCACCGCTAGTCCCGGGACACGCGGGGCCTTTGTGCCGTGTCGCGTCGCGCGACAAATCGCGCTGGTATGTAGAAGCCTTTACAAATATTAATAATTAAATATTTATTTTAATTATTTTTGTTGAACAGTTTTTATAAATGACTTGCTTTATAACGCATGTATACCGATTCTTAAAACGTAGGTAGAAGGAACAACAGGGTTTTGTTACATATTGTATATACCAAAATGCAGCTTCATAGTATATCATTATACTGTGATGCCTTCACTAGATCAAAAAAGTAATTTAAACTTCAATTTAGTGATCAACACTATCTAAGAATTTTTTCAATTAGACCATCCTTATCTTCAGCTTAAATAATATCCTAATAATCAATTAATTGAAAGGGATATAATTAATTAGACCAGGCTAAAGTCAATTAGCACTTTCTAGGAAGGCGTTAATGAAAAGAGAGTTCTTCATATCCCTCGCCCACTCTAACAGTTTCCGAGTATCAAAAATAAGGCGAATATAAACAGCGCAAAAAAACACCCTTTTTTTTTGGGTGGGAAGTTATCAAATAACTTCTCCCGCTCTGGGCTGAGCGGGAGGGCGTGTCAGACTTTTACTGACTAAAACCCACCCGTGTTCCTTCCGTTGTCTGTGTGCCAGGGCCACGATATCTCTTTCGGACAAACTCGCAACCCTGGCAGGCATTGGCCCTAACGGACCCCGTCAGTTGGTGCTGACATCTCTTTGAGTCGCGCGTGAAACACAACGCGCCGTCTACCTGGGCCTAGGAACAACCGTGACCGGTGCGGACCTGCATCAGGTGGAAGGTGAGGACGCTGTGGCGCTTCTCTAGCCACTCCTCAAAGAGGAGACTTATCGCAACGATTGTGGCGTGCCCAGCCAAAAAATCACCCTAGCAACATGATTATGTGTGTAAATTCATCATCTATCCAGCCTTTTCCTGACTATTTTCGGCTCGACTTCCATTCTAACCGGACGCAGCTGAGTACATGTATTTTAGATGGAACCACTGCCTATCTGACCTCTACAAACCAGTTACTGGGTAACACGATACCCCTTGATGAGATTGGTTGTTAGACTTTCGGGCTTCTGACTACCCGTAACGACTGTCAAAGATCAACGAATGACAGCCGGAACCAACGGCTTAACGTGCTTTCCTACCCACGGACCGACCGCAGCAAGTGTAGCTTAACTTGATCGATCGATCCGTGCGTCTGTTATTAGAGATAAACTACGATAACATGGCGCGCCCCTCCTAATTACTGTTTCAATGTATGTAGTCAAATACTTACGAATAAATAAAATCTTGGATTTATTTTGTTTGACGGCAGTCTCAGTACGCACAGTACTACCTACCTTTAGTAAAATTTTTGAGAAATTAATTTTAAACCAATTGCAAGGTTTTTTTAATAAACATAAATTACTTCATAGCAAATAGTTCGGTTTTACAAGGGGTCGTTCGACTACTGATGTGAATGTTGAACTGTTAGGACATATTTATAATGCATAGGAAGATAAATGCGATGTGTTGGGCATTTTTTGTGATTTGTCCAAGGCATTCGATTGCGTTTTTCATGAAACGTTAATCAGGAAACTCCGCCACTACGGGATCCGGAACACCGCTCTGGATCTTCTTATTTCATACTTGAGTAATAGGATTCAGAGCGTCGACGTCAATGGGAAAAGATCTCCTGGGTCTATGGTAACAATGGGAGTCCCACAGGGCTCGATTCTTGGTCCTTTCTTGTTTCTTATTTATATTAATTTCTTGCCTTACCTCATAAAGGATAATCATGATATAGTGTTGTTTGCAGATGACACTTCACTTTTGTTTAAACTTAAACGTCAGCAGCTGGTTACTGACGATGTAAAAAGCGCGATCTCAAAAGTAGTTCACTGGTTCAATGTTAATTATTTACTTCTAAATGAAAAAAAAAACCAAATGCATTAAGTTTACGCTACCTCACGTTAGGCAGGCAAAAACTAATGTGTTGATAAAGGGTGAAGAATTGAATCCTGAAGATAGCACAGTATTCTTGGGCTTGACTTTGGATGCTAAGCCTCAGTGGGGACCACATGTAGATAAACTGTCAAAAAAGCTAAGCTCCGCAGCATATGCTGTTAGGAAAATTCGTAATTTAACTGACATAGAGACACTCCGTTTAGTGTACTTTGCCTATTTTAATAGTGTAATGTCGTACGGTATTCTGTTGTGGGGAAATGCCGCCGACATTCAGACTATCTTTGTTTTGCAGAAAAGAGCTGTTCGATCAGTTTATAAATTAAGTCCAAGACACTCTCTCAGAGAGAAATTTAAGGAGATTAATGTAATGACAGTGCCTTCTCAGTATATTTTTGAAAATCTTTTATAAGCCCATAAAAATATAAAATCGTTTAAAAAATACAGTGATATCCATAATATAAATACTAGAAACAAACATAAATTTGTTGTACCTACAACAAGGCTCAAGAAAATAGGTGGCTCGTTCCGATGTCAATGTATACGCTTTTATAATAAACTTCCAAGCCACGTTAAAGATCTAAGCCTTAATAAATTCAAATTATTCATTAAACGTAAGTTGTGCCAGAAAGCCTTTTATACCGTTAAAGATTATATTGAGGACAAAAAGGCTTGGGATTGAGCTGCTCCAATTTTTTTTTTTTACATATTCAGGTATTTTTATTGTTTGATGTTTTTTTTGCAAAATTTTATTATTTTCTATACAGTGACATTTAATTATTATTTTATACACAATGACATGAATATTTACTTGTAAAGTATTATATTATTTTAATTATTGTGAATGTGAAGACTATGTGGGTTATTTTTTTATTTTTTTCCTTTTCTTTTATTATCAGTTAGTGTTAATCATGGTCTGGTAGTTTGAGTCTTATAAGCGGCCTACCCAAATGTCCTTTCTTTGGTATTGTTCGTCGCATCGTTGAGCTCCTTAAGTTCTGAGTAGAGCTGCACGATTACTGACAAATGCGTGCACTGACTGGTCAGGTCCACTCAATCTGTGTGGTTCTTTCCTCAAAAGACCATTTCAGACACCCATCTGCATGGCCTTGACATGATCTGACCAAGATTATGTCTGGACTTTAAAAGAGACTGTGACCTCTGAGTTTGTTTCGGCCTTTCTTCTCAGAGTAGTCAGATAGGAAACGCCGACCTCAACTAGTTTTAAAAATATGATTGACGTGTAAAAGTGTTTGTACAAACCTACTTACAGAAATAAAAATCATTTATCATCATTTATCATTTGCACACAATGCGTTGTGAGTCTTGGTGGAGCTTTGTAAATAATGTCATAAATACTTTCAAACGTTTTGAATTTTGGAGGGGCGCGCCATTTTATCGTAGTTTATCTCTACTTAGCCACGAGGTCAAAGTCAAATTGTTTATTTCAAATAGGCACATATAAGGCACTTTTGAACGTCAATATTTACAAAAAAATTGAATTGATTCTAGTCGCCCCTTCCAAAAGGTAGGTTTCGTATGGAGAAGAATGGGCAAGAAATTCCACCGTTACTCTTTTAAAATGTTGTACAATATTTTTTATAGGTACATTAATTATACAATTATATGTGAAGACGAATCCTAGAATAAAATTACTATACCACAATACTGCCCTCGTAATAGCAAATGCAGTACTTGCAAAATGGCGGTTTCGAGAAAAATGCGGTTAGGTGTTTTTTTTAAACCTCTACTTGAACTCATATGTTTTGATAAGGAAAATGTACATAAAAATACAAGGTATTGTTTACTTTAGTTCTGAAGTAAATTTTTCTTATGTAGGTCTTTAGAAACTTGAGTTTAAATACTGCACTTAAACCTTGTGTCTCTATTTGTAATACATCAAAGTAGTGAAGCAAAATGTAGTACTCGTGTTTGTTACTGCATTTGTGTCTAGGAAATACATTGACTGCATAAAGTACTAGCAAAGTTAAGTCCTGAATATATATAGCATAAAAGGCAAAATGCGGTGTAAACACAAGTTCTTAAACATTTAAATATAAAAAAGAGGAAAAACGTGATTTATGAAAATCGTTTTATTTTATAATTTAAACAGTCTCTTTGTTGGGACATAAGAGTAATAAAATATATTATACTCTGTTTGTGTTCTTCTTATGTATGTTGAGATGAATTATCCATATATTTGCAGAAGTCAGAAACCCATAGCTTTTACTGTGACTTTCCCTGAAATTGCTAAATGCACACAAACAAGGAAATCAGAAATTTAAATCAACACTTTTCCTACTTTTTGTAATTGGTTTTCTACTTGGTGCTGAAATTTTTACTAGTATTTAGATGAATACTGTATTCTAACTTAGTACTAAATACGTAATTACTGCATTTTAATTTGGTTGATTGCTGCATTCATACTAACAATATCAGATAATTCCACACGAAATGCTGCATTTTTCCTTATCATTTCACCATGTTCCAGCCATACAAAAAATATATTAAAAAATCTACATATAACCTTAGGTCTCCAGATGTAATTTTTGTCAAAAACGGAAAATCGACAATATGTTGAATACTGCATTTGGTATTACGAGGGCAGAATAGGTAAAAAGAATTAAGAATGAAGCAATGACAGATACATTAATTATGTGAAAGATACATGGTGCTCACATATTTACAAACATTATAAAAAAAAAAAACTTTTTCCTAAAAAAAAAAAAAAAAATCATTATCAGTGTGAGTTAAGGTAATCACAGAATTTAAAATAAATGTCATAAAAATAATAAATTATACAATTAAAATAGCAACCTCTTTGATCTTGTCTAGACTCTAGATTGTCCTATGGAGCTGGACCAGCATGTTTCCAAGCCTCCTTATCTTGGATATAATCCTCTAACTTGTAATATGCTTGTTTACAAATATCCAACGTTTCCACACAGACGAATAACGGTCCATGACTATCATATTATCTGCTCAGTGACATTAGTCTACAGGCGTCCATTGAAAGAAATCTCATTTCCCTTGCCCCAACACCCCAGTTCGCTACATTTCGCCCCATCACCGCGGAAATTAAATCTTAAGAGCTTTAAAACAATATCTTTTGGAGCGTAAAAACTGGAGTGTTTCACTCGCTTTTCTTACTTCATTAATTATTTATACCCGAGCTTGGCTTTCTTGTTACTCGGTACGAAATCATGACGAATGAATTATGGAGTTATAAGTTTTATACTGTTTGTGCCTTGTTTATGTGTGTACGGTACTGTGTTAACTTTGTGAATGTTTAAGGAGTATAGATCATTGGATTTTGAGAGCACGGCGTATAATGTTTTGTTTTGACTCGGCTTGTTGACGTGTACGATATTTTTTTTTTTGTCGGAATTATGTATCCGTGTCTTCTATCGCTCCATGTAATCCACTGGTATTCAGCTATATCCGGTTAGACTGAATACCGCCTTCAACATAGTTGAGAAAAGGCAGGTGGTGGTGTTTAAATCTTTGGTAGACACATTTATGTTCATTATTTAAATCTTTGGTAGACACATTCATGTTCATTATTTAAATCTTTGGTAGACACATTCATGTTCATTATTTAAATCTTTGGTAGACACATTCATGTTCATTATTTACGTCTTAGGTAGACACATTCATGTACATTATTTAAATCTTTTGTAGACACATTCATGTTCATTATTTAAATCTTTGGTAGACACATTCATGTTCATTTTTTAAATCTTTGGTAGACACATTCATGTTCATTATTTTTCACTGTTTCTGCTCACGTGTGGGTTTCGGAAATTTCCGACTAGTTTCGGAATCAAGCACTAAGCGGTCGTAGTTCAACTAATGACCTCAATAAAGAAATAAACTTATTTAACTTTACTTGAATTCAAAAATTGAGCTTCTATTAATAATGCTAAGTGAACATAATATTCTTTTAATTTATTCTACCTAATGTGGCGACTAATTATATGTAAATAAATTATCTTTAAGATATTTTATGACGGGAGAAAAATAATAGTTTTTGTTTTTGAAATAGATACCTGCTGAGTGTTTTAAATATTTCGTGCTAATAAAGAACTTTTTGCTTTGATGTTGATAATGACTGTGAAGGCGAATAATATTCGTTAAAGTTAAACTAGTTTTCGGATTTATAAATGAAATGTGGTAAGAATATATCTGGTACAGTCAGTATCTTAAGTATGTTGTAAATCTTCTTTAATGTTTTATAATTTAAGAATAAAATATAACTTAAATTAAAGCAGAAGTTATTTGTGTCTAAAGTGTTATTTTAATTTAAGCTTTTTCACATTTTTATTGAAGATTTTTTTTAATCAAATTTTAAAAACCTTCTTTCCACTGCCTGTTTTGGACACCAAATCCAACCTAGTGCTTAAAATATCACAGCAACTTAACTTAATAGGTACATTATATAATAATTATTATCATACCTTTGACATAGTAATAAGTGTTGAAATGCTATCAATCTTCGTACAAGACTAGTCGCTCACGCAACAAGCCATTTACCTCAACGTGTCGATTTCTCACAGATTGCGAGAATTAATCGAATAAAACGGGTAGTTGTGTCAGTCATTTAATCGGATATCCTGTTATTCACGCCTACTAGGTACCTACTTATGATACTGTTGTCTCAAATATTATTATACTAGAAGCTTCTGCAAATTGCGTGGGTTGGTAATTAAGGTGCCAATGATTTTTTTTTTATTTGATGAATGGAAATAACAAATATCCCTATTTTTGCTGTCAATCAAGTAAGAAAAGTATTATTATTGTACCGGTGGAAAATATAAGCATGTTGTGATGATGACGAAATACGAATACATGGGACCTCAATCACTTAAGCTCGTTTTCACTAACACGATGTGTATGTATTACCAAACTAAACATAGCAGTTGAATTTCCAACGCTCGGCTCTGCGCCGAGGGTTGAGAATCCAACAACGCAATACTATTAAGATCTTAATATTGGTGTTTCCTACTGCTAGAGGAAATAGGTATATGTTTAAGCTTAGCTTTGGTTAGCTATGCTAGACTTTTGCCTCTCCCTAGTTGTACCGCCACACTTGACCCTAAGTTTGTCGCAGTCATTACTTGCAGAGTGTATGAAGAGAGCTGAATTGTTCGTTGAGAACTTAAATGTTCCGGAGCACACTGTACAGCTACCTCCTAGTTATGGGACCATCCATAAGATTTTTATATTTTTTGTGTCCCCCCCCCCCCGTCCTTGTGACAGGTGATCATATTTATGTGTGTGGTATGGCATCACATATTTTGAAATCTTAAATTACACCTTACATAAATATTAATAAAGTTGGTAATATTTTAAAGATTGGAGTTGTAATTATAATTATATAATGTGATGTCAGGACGCTTATGTCTCGATCCTCCCTTGTCACATGACTGTCTATGTCCTATGTCCTACTTTGTT
The DNA here is from genome assembly GCA_948098905.1 of Tiliacea aurago. NCBI lineage: Eukaryota > Metazoa > Arthropoda > Insecta > Lepidoptera > Noctuidae > Tiliacea > Tiliacea aurago. The sequence goes on from OX402594.1 coordinate 2,203,110, forward strand.
GACCCCCTCCCTCCCACTTAATGAAGTGCTGACAAAGAAGAAGAATGTAGTCCACACAAAAAGGTTCAGAAAATACTTTCGCGAGCAGTAAGTAGCGTGAACCCTACTTACAACATACCAATAAAAGTGTTAAATAATATTAATATAATTCGGTTCCTCTATGTCTAGTCTTCCATATTCAATGCCATGTAACCGACCCGGCCATCTTTATTTAAATTTCAAATTAATACGTCCATATACATATTGAAATATTTAGTTATTTATCGATCGATGTTGACACCTGTTCACGTTAATCTTAGGATGTTGTGATAATGTAATAAAGATAATCTTTGTATAATATTTTTGTTTACTATGTTATTTTCCGGTATACTAGTACGATTTAATTCATTTTTAACCGACTTTCAAAAAGGAGGAGGTTCTCAATTCGGCTGTATGTTTTTTTTTTTTGTATGTTTGTTACGCGATTACTCCGTCAATTATGAACCGATTTTGAAAATTCCTTTTTTGTTTGAAAGGGTATACTCCCGAGGTGGTCCCATTGCCACCAAATCAGAATCTGATGAGGGGATCCCTCAAATTTTATATGCAAACCTATAGCGATTTGGGTATTTTTTATAGTAACTCGTGCATTTGCTCTCCGAAAGCACCATTTGGTGAAGTGGAACTGATGATGGAGAATACAGATGGCCACCGGAATAATATTGAGTACCTATTTAACGTTTTGCCATTAAGCAATTTATGCTCGTCACTATGCATAATGGTGAGTGGTAGTTCTCCTGGTTCTTACCAGGAGAACTCCTCAACAATCAACGTCCCAGCATCGGGAAATGCAATATTTTGTAAAAGGTGAGCAGTTAACATTAGGCTATTATAACTTAGATAAATTCAAAACTGACCCACTAAAAAGTGAAAAATAAAAAACTATTTACAAAAAAATAATAATCGACTACCAAACATAACACTACAAAGTGAAAAATAACTTTAATTTCGGAAGTCGGTGGCCAAAAACTCAAATATAAATCCAAAGACACCGACAGTGATACACCAAAGATAAAAAGTTTTCTGTATCCAGGTTGCCCTTGCAAAAGATGGTAAGTTATTGAGCCCAGATCTACTGTCTATAAAAAATATTTGAAACCTGTAAGCTCAAGTTTTTTTAAATCTCAGTTAATAATATAAAAGATTTCTGAGCTCAGTTACCAAACTAACTTTGTTATTTTTGGCAGAAAGGTAACATGACATAATAAAGAATGAGATAAGGCTGAAAATATAGAAATACATCAAACACGGGTAGGCCTTGAGTAGTCATAACTAATGCAATAACAAGAAAGCTAACATCTACTTTTTCCTTTTGATATCATAAAATATCTTACAAAAACATAAGTATTACCTACTGATTCGGATAAATCACATGAATAATATATAGATGACTTTGGTAAACATATTTGATAAGATCCATATTGCTTACATTGACCTTAAACGACTATACGAACATATAATATATTATAGTTCGACAGACAAACGAGTTGTCTTTATGTGTATATTAATGTGTTTTAATTAATAATTCGGTTCCATATACTTTTATTTACTTCGAAATTATCGATTAGAGATACATTTTTATTGAACTGTATTGCTTAATTTATATTTATCTTTTTTAGCTGTTGGGTTAAACCGATTTCCAATAGTAGGCGCAGTCAGTTGTTTTAAACAGGGACCGTCCAACCCCGGTTAAGAGTTAAGCTTTTCGAAGGGGTAACCCACTCAATGGGTTACCTTTATCATGATGTAACCCATTGAAAGGGTTTTATACTAGAAACTCATTGAAAGGGTTACACGATAACCCATTGAATGAGTTTTATACTAGAAACCCATTGAAAGGGTTACATGATAACCCATTCAATGGGTTCTATACCTACTTGAAACCCAGTAACATAAAAAAAATCATAATATTATGTTATTTCGATATCCGCCACGCACGCGCAGCATGACCAATTCTATCTCTATTCTACCCAGAGACCATTTTGGTTACCATTTTAGAAAAACCCTATCGAAAACCCTTTGAATGGAAAGGGGTGAAAAAACCCATACGGTGTGGGTAATTTTGAATGGCTTAAATTAAGTCATTCAAAGGGGTGTACCACACCGTATGGGTTTTTATCAAAAACCCTTTCAATGGGTTACCAAAATTTAATTTAAGCCGTTCACAAGGGTTACCGTTATCGTATGGGTTTTTGTTTAAACCATATCGAACACCCTTTCAATGGGTAACCAAAATGGTCCCTGGTTTTAACCAATCAGATAAACCCAAAGGTACATACGTAACTGTTACATCGTATACTGAACTAACTATGTTCCTTAAATTTGGCGTGGTTCTGATCTGACCAAACTGAATAAAAATGACGAGAGAAAAATATTAACTTTATTCGACTGCAAAGCCCATCTGCATCTGCAGCTTGGCCCATCACCGCAAGGTTGCCTGCTAGTCGGTCTTCTACAGATTGTACTTCGGTTAGTGTGCCCATGAACTCCTCATTCCACCGGCCCCCTTCTATTATCGGGCTTCTAGACGCACTGCAGGTTACCACCCCTTCCTTGTTGCTATTCCACCAATTCGCACTAAGCGTTTCCAAATGTCTTTTATAATGCGCACAGCAAAAGAGTGGAACTCTCTACCTGCGTCTGTGTTTCCGAACGCATACAACCCTAATCTCTTCAAAATTAGAGTAAACAGGCATCTTCTGGGTAAGCTCACTCTATCGTCGACTTTGCCTCTCTCACCTCTGCCCTAGACTAAGGTCAAGAGCCCCATCTTAAATAAAAAAAAAAAAACTATGAAGTTAAAAGATGATATTTATAAATCTGTAAGTGACCACTACGAATCTTGACTGAAGTCCGATTCCGTGCATAATTTTGGTCCATGATAAACCTTTTAACCATGAGTTCAAACGTAATAATCTCAATAATCTTTGTAGTTCTGGTTACTAATATCCAAATGATGAACAAGACAAATTCATGCAAATAGCCAGCGTCAAACACGGCTTGATCTTGAATGTAACAGTACTATCTTCAATCTTAAAGCTAGCTTCGATCACTTCCAATACACCAGATTGGCGGTACCTATAGACTATAGGTAGCAGTACAAGAATGAACAAGATTGTTCGATACGCCAGTCTGTAGATGAATCCTATGTTCAATAGAGGACAGTTTCCGCCGGAGATGAATGGCTGAATGAGTGAATGAGATCTTTGAGTGAACTACAGTAAGAGTACTGTACTTACTAAAAGCTATAGATTTATTCAGGCGTGAATGATTCTAGTTTGATTTAGGAATTTGGTTCAGTGTTATTGATTAAGCTAGCTCCAAAATACACCCACTGTTGCGCTTAAATTAGGTAACTCTAGTTGTTGGTACTGATAAAACGAATAGCCTGTTTATCTATGAACTAGTAGATAATTTTATAATCATTATTAGCTGAAGCAACTGCCTATCTGACCTCCATTGCCCAGTTACTGGGTAGCACTATACGCCTTGGCAAGACTGGTTGTTAGACTTTCGGGCTTCTGACTACCCGTAACGACTGTCATAGATCAACTAATGACAGCCGGGACCAAATTTCCGAGAAGAGAGAGAAAGAGGGATCTCGGTATGTAATGGACGGTCCCCCATCTACAGACTGACGTCGGCAAGCGATGCTTGCCTGTGTTATTATTTAGCCACGATTACCTCAGATAATTTCATAATCATGATAATAATTATATTAAAAAAATTATAACCGACTACCAAAAATAACACTACAACGTGAAAAATAATTTTAATTCCGGAAGTCGGTGTCTTTGGATCTGTATTTGAGTATTTTGCCACGGACTTCCGAAATTAAAGTTAGTTTTCATTTTGTAGTGTTATTTTTGGTAGTCGGTTATTCTTTTTTTGTAAAAAAATGTTATGTTACAATAGCCTAATGTTAACTGCTCATCACCTTTTACAAAATATTACTTTTCCCGATGTTGGAACGTTGATTTTTGACTGCCACTCACCATATGCATAGTGACGAGCATCTTAATCGCAACCCGTTAAATAGGTACTCATTATTATTATTGTTCCGGTGGCCATCTGTGGTCTCCATCATCAGTTCCACTTCACCAAATGGTGCTTTCCGAGAGCAAATGTACGAGTTACTATAAAAAATACTCAAATCGCTATAGGTTTGCCTATAAAATTTGAGGGTTTCCCTCGATTTCCATGGGATCCCCTCATTAGATTCTGATTTGGTGGCAATGGGACCATCTCGTGAGTATACCCTTCCAAACAAAAAAATTGTTTTTAAAATTGGTCCATAATTGACGGAGTAATCGCGTAACAAACATACAAAAAAAAAAAAAACATACCGCCGAATTGGAAGTTGGTTAAAAATGAATCAAATTCTTTTTTATTCTTTAGTTTATCTGTAGGCTAATTGCGTAACACACTATCAGTAGGAATCGGTTTCAATTTGACAGTTCAACAACATTCATTGCGTTATTTACGTTGTTGAGCAGACCAAGTTTTCTAACATATGAAGCAATGGATTAGCAATATACTTCAAAATCATTCCGATTCCGATTCAAACTGTGTTACGCAATTTGGGTGCTGGTTGTTACTGCCTATCCTATCCTTGGTAGATCAAGGATATTGTTAATGAACCTCTTGGCTCTATTTTCAATGGACTCAAGTGCTTCAAGGTGATATTTGCCCGAATCGACCAAAAGATGAGAGCAGTACTTCAACAGCTGGTTTTCAATCGCTTACCAATACAGGTCAGTTATATTTGTTTTGAGTTTGAAGTATGTAGGTTGATAAAGATTTTGTGTTGATCAATATTTTAAGTCAAACTATCTTCTGGTATGAACGTACAGCTATTTGTTCAGCATTGATTTATGGAACTAAACATTTCATCTTTTCAGTCTTCATGTCAATTTGTTTTAGTGGCGGCGTAGTAGGAAGATATATCTAACTGTTTCTCTTCTTAATATTAATATACATCTTATTTTACAGAACTGGTGGTGCATGTTCGTTTCTCAGCCAAAGATTTTTCCACCATGTACCTCTGTAACCCCTTAAGGTTACAAGTTCAAAACAAACACTATCTCCACAATTGCCCATACAGAGATACAATTACGTATTACCATAAATTCTAATCCCGTAAACGTATTGATTACCGATAAAATTTCTATTTGAATATTAATTGATTTTGAAATTTTACATGCATATTAAAATGGCTTGCCCGGATTAATGGGGACCTCAATGGTAGTGTCATGTTTGATTAATTTTAGCTGGAAAATACGTGGCTTGACAATATTGTTTTTGTATGGGATAGGTTTTTATGGGCTTTAGCTTCCGATGTTTATGTTGTAGTAAGTTAGTAGTTTGTGGGTAGAGTGTGTTTGATTTATGTGAACCTTAATTTTGATGTCAATAAAGTTCACCCTATAGTTCATACTATCAACAAATAAAAAATCAATAACATACGTATCTGAATAAACTGACTCAAATAATCATTGAAAAGAAAAAAAAACCAGCGAAGTGCGTGTCGGTCCGCGCACAATGAAGGGTTCCGTAGTTGGGATGAATTTATCCCAAAAACAAACTTAACGTTATAGCTGAAAAACATATTCTCCCATACATCGATATACGCCACGGTCAATTCTCCAACTGAAAATGTAAGTTTGTAATCACAAAAATTATTTTTTTATGTAATAAAACTACAAATTGACAGTTTTCCTTTACTTGTGCTGTGAGACCTTGCTTCTTGCCAAATTTCATGATTGTAAGTCAATGGGAAGTACCATATAGGTTTTGATTTTTTCGCATAAAACGCCGTATTTTTTTAATGCGTTGACTTAGAAACTTGATTTTTTTAAAGCTCCAAGGAACCATAGACCTACGTATTTGGTATTAATTTCAACTTGATACCTACACGCGTTCCTGAGAAAAAGGGTCTTGACTGACAGACAGACTGACGGACAACGAAGTGATCCTCTATAGGTTCCGTTTTTAGGGTTCCGTATCTCAAAAGAAAAAAGGAACCCTTATAGGATAACTCTTGTGATCCGATAAGGGGACCGATTAAGTTGAAATTTGGTACAAATATTAACTTCTGTGACCCAAGCACGGACGTAATACGTAAATAAATTAATTTTGAATATGGAGGTCACTTTTGGGGGGCAAATTAGAAAATTTAAACAAAAATTTGTATGACTGTACTGTGTGACATATCAAATGAGAGGGCTTGTTTAAGGATTTTATATATTTTTTTTTTAAATTTATAATTTTAAAATGATTTAAGAAAATTGATGAAAAATTAACATTCCAATTTTTTTTTCAAATTATCTCCGAAACTACTGAACCTAAAATGTTGATAAAAATACAGAAAATAGTTCTTTACTTATAGATTACAGAAAAACTTATAAGAAGTCTGTGATCTTAAAAAAAACATGGTAAATCACTCAATATTGTGCGTACAAACTTACATTTGCAGTTGGAATGTATGGGGATCATGTTTTTCAACTAAAATGTTAAGTTTGTTCTTGGGATAAATTAATCCCAACTACGGAACCCTTCATTGTGCGTGATCCGACACGCACTTGGTCGGTTTTTTTCCTTTTGAGGTACGGATCCGTAAAAATAGATCAGATGATCACCCAGCCTAGAATAACCATTATTAAACCAGATTCTGACGTGTTACAAGATAAAATCTAGCTGATTCAGGTGCTTAAGCTCTTACTGCTTTCAAATCCAAACCATCACGCCTCAAGATAAAACAAAAAGAATTTCCTACAGGTTTACAGTTTAAAACATGAAATTTTAAAATTCCTAGCACACGTACCTACTTCCTAAGTTATACGATTCTTACCAGTTATGCTTGAGTTTAAAATTTATGCCGTATCGAATGGGAATAAGATGAAATTGTATTCCCATTAGTGGATTCTTGGTTTTGAAGCTATCTTGAATTCTCTTGTGGAATCAGGAGCATGTGCTACCGTGTGGGAGGCAAACGGTATTCCTGCGTGTGTGTTAATTTCATTCATAATCTTCATAAGACACGCGAACCATGTAGTTATGTCGGCTTAAAAAGGGGTCAGAAGAATTTATTATATTATGTATTTACAGTAACTGTTACCGTAAACAGTTTTCTCACTTTTCTGAGTTGTCCATTTTTGGAATATAGAATTTCAGTTTGTAGAAACTTGTAGATAATATCAATAACAAATTGATATACAAACCAACTCAACAAAACGTAGTTCACTATTCATAACAATCATCGCAAGTAAAGGGAAGCCAGCAAAAATAGGTCAGAAAAATATAGGTGATAATATACCTAATCACGTAAGGTTGCAGCCATTCTCTGCTTTACATAGAACTTCCTGAATCGCTAAAGAACACTTTATGTCGACATGATCAATGTTAGTAAGTAGAAATAGCATTTGAAGATACTTAGTAAGTACATACTTTTCGATGATGTTCACTAAAAGGTTTACAGAGTATAAATACATTAGTAATGAGTAGCACATCAAGCTATACGTGGAGATAAATAGCCATTGAGTTTTTTTTTTATTTGACGTAAAAGTACACCACTAGGGTGACACTTCATTTAAGCATGGAAGTAGCCTGGTACAAAATAAATGATCAATGACCCCATGCTAGGAAAAACCTGTGTTACAGGGGTCATCCATCCGTATTTTATGGATCTATAAGTTACATAAAAATTAGCAATGTGCACTTTTGAAAAAAAAAAAATTTAACTAGCCTAATACAATTAATTGTGGGGATAAGAAACGGGGAAGAAAGTAAAAGGGGTTTTAAATGAATTAATGACAAGGAAAAGGGAGTATGTATGTGTCAGGCATTTGTTGTTGGTGTGAGTATAACTGTGTATGCGTGAGTGTAGATATGTGTGAGTGAAGATGTGTATGTGTGAGTGGGTGCCTGGTTTGTTTATGTTATGGTTTGAGTAATTCTTCCGTGTCGTCATAATTTAGAGTGAGTAGATACTCCATTATTTTTTGTTTGCATTGGAATTTGTTCAAACAATGGATGTTTAATGTGTTGTGCAGTTAATTCTAAAGTAATATAATTAAATATCGTGCAAAGGTGGTATTTGCACAAACTTTGGGACAAACGGGTTTGGGTCTTCTTCTGAGCGTAGGGTTTTTACATCTATTGGGGGGGGGGTCATTTTATGAGTACGTGTGATAGCACGAAGCATATACATTTGGCGGACTGTCGATACATTAAAGTCTGAACAAACTTTCTGAGTGAGTAACAATCAATGTGCCTAGCCGTTTGTCAACTATGGGAATTGGGAATCGCTTCCAGTCTGACCAGATTCAAGCAAATATAATAGCCGATGGAGTTACAGTTTGACTGAATTATGGCAAATGTTAGGCCAGAGACGTCACAAAGCGCGTTGGGGTAACGATGTCATCAAAAGCTTGCAAAACACCTGGGCCTCAAGTCTGCTATTACAATAGTGTAAAAACGATCATTGATTTCATAATTGTTGATTTTGCCAAGTTTGGTAATCTACTATTATAATGACGTCATTATGACTTTCCAATGGTCGGCACTGACACTACATTGAAAGAAATTGCATATATTGGTAATCTCGTACATAATGACAAATTAATGACATTTCTAGGTTTTATAATAATGGCAATACGACAATGCCATTATAATAACACAATTCTATTACGAGAACATTGACCGACTAATGAACGACCATTATGAATTTAGCAGATTTATTTATTTATTTATAAAGGTACACCAACAGCTTCTGTATACAAAATATCAAATAAAAGTAGATAACAGTCATGAGCTTATACAGTTGCCAATAACAGGTGAACCAGCATTCTCAAATACAGTGATAACCTAAGGTAAGAACGAAATTAAACAAAACTTATAAAAAAAAAAAAAAAAAATATGTGTTTCAAACTCTATAAACAGAAGTACAATATGACACATGAAATAAGGTTGCAATAAATACCTACGTACTAACACAACAGATCTTTAGATTATGTGAGTTGCGTGCTTTGGGACCTTAAAATTAATTAATTATTAAATTAATCAGATTACGAACTTTTAACAAAATGACAATGGCATGACAATGGGATCGTGTTGGAATGACTGAATTTATAAAAATAGCAGACTTGGGCCCCTGGACGAAGAATACACGGAACTGGAAAAATTGGCAGAAAGGAATGGAGAATGGAATGGATATAGGTACCCAGAAGTAGATGATTCCAGGTTGAAGTAAATGAGGAGCAAAAAGCATTTATAAGTGACGATACTGAAGTAAGTCATCCCGCTACCAACCTTGCTGACTATCTATCTCTTTACCACAATGAGTTATAGCTCACATCGACGCGAAGAAAGACGAACCAACTAAATCTTATTTTAAAGGCAAACACAAGGAAAATATTCCAAGCAACTTTTTCCTCATGATAGTACGAGCGATAAAACTAATGGCAATCAGATTACTATTGATCGAGCTACGCGTTGTGGATGGGAATGTTACCGAAATAATGTTCCGCAATATAGTCACGCTTGTTTTCCTTTGTATGGGAAGTAGTAATCTTTTCTGTAATCTTGCCTATTTTCTCGGCTTATTGCTGTTGCGTTGGGACTAGTTGGTTGGAGAACCCTTTTCTGATTCCCTCAAAGGTATTGGAAGTTTCAGTAAGGTTTCTCAGATTGAAGGTGCTGCTATTTATAAGGTAGACTAGACGTCTATTTAATAATGAAACCACTTTGTACCAGATTGGTTCACATCAGGCTATATTTTGTAAAGCGTGAACATTTCGGGTATGACGAATGTCGCATGTCATTCAAATATTTGTCACAGTTCCAGTCCGCACTTGTGGATGCCAGGTTCCCACGCTAAATTATTGCGTGTGAATAATCAACTTGATAGAAAGCGGTAGTACAGAACTAGGTAGGCATTGTTAACTGTTTGTATTTTACCGTGATTTGTATAAGGGCTTATCTTACACAAATTTAATTTATTTATAGTTAATCAAAACGGTACAACACCAATTACATTAATTAACATAGAAGCATACAAAATATTAATATTAACATATTTTGTATAAATGTTATACAGATTCAATTGAATTTAATTTAATTTTGCATTGTTAAAACTAACATGGAACAGTAGACTCCCTGGTATAATTTTTCTCCATTCATCCGCAAACACATCACATTCAGGGTTGGCAGTCAGAAGGGCGTTGAGCACCTTCAAAGTACGACACACTGGGAATTCAGCTTTAATGATTGTCTAATAAAAAGAAGTAGAGCAAATGGAACTGAAAGTTGTAGTGTTTTGTTTTGACGTGATTGCATTCAGCATCAGATTAAATTGAAGAAGTCCGATTTGAATAAACTTTACTATTAATTAACTTTTGTGTAAAGAGTTTGTTTATCACAAAACAAAGGAGTCTAACAAAAAATACTTTTATACAATAGTATTCCGGTCGTCAATTCTAACAGAAATAATATTCATTCCATTATTCTAACAATAATCTCATTTATAACTTCCAAAACAAAATCGCTCAAATAAAAACAGTACCCGAGAAAATTGATACGAAATTTCGAGAACTCATGAAGAATTTCAAATTTGAGAGCCTTGAGGAACATCAAAAACAAAAAGCTTTGGAAACAAGCAGCGCTACTGAATATTTGAGCGGTCCAACCACATCGAAGCTCAGTAGGGAGAGTACTAATGATAAATTCAAATCTCGATCCCCTAGAGAACAAGGCAATCAGACGTCGAACAAAGGTTACAGCGACGCCCCCGGCGCAACTTCGATGCTCAAAGTTGGTGAAAAGAGCGAGGGATGTGACTTTGCTGAGGCGTTCGATTTCATGCTTATTGAATTTTTGTTGTTGCCGTTTAGACGGTGATGATCGACCGGATAGATATTCATGCAATCCTAGATTATTTATAATATCAAGCTTTCAGAATCAAGTAACAAACTAATGGCTAGTTTTTAGTGCCCATTGACATGAAGAGTAGAACGAGGTAACCAGGTAAAAAAATATGCAAAAAAGTCAAGCTAAATATATTCTTAATGACCCAAATATCAAAGCAACTTATATTAGTCACAAAGGTTACTTAAACAATACAAAGAAAAAACTTTGATGACATAAAAATCAAAGTGTGATCGCACTGTATTTCAAGCTTATCTGGTTTCAAAAATAGTGGAATCGGATTTTAGAAGGCTTACTATATCGCCCGGAGGCAACGGACTCAACCTCTTACATACAAGTCGAAGTCTTGCTTTATTTATTTTAGACCATTTGTATTTTTTACCGTTTCAGGGATATTTTGATTTCAGTAGGGTTCTTTTTAGGGTTCCGTACCCAAAGGGTAAAACGGGAACCCTATTACTAAGGCTCCGCCGTCTGTCTCTCCGGCTGTCTGTCTGTCACCAGGCTGTATCTCATGAACCGTGATAGTTAGACAGTTGAAATTTTCACAGATGATGTGTTTTTATTGCCGCTATAACCAAAAAATTCTAAAAAACCGAATAAATATTTAGGGGGGCTCCCATACAACAAACATGTTTTTTTGCTCGTTTTTGGTTTAAATTGATAATGGCAACAGGTAGACGCTTGAAATATTCACAAAATATTTAATTATATATTCACTTTAAAAATAAATAATTAAATTAAAATAAACCAAATATTTAAGGGGGGCTCCCATACTACAACCGTGATTTTTTTCCCATTTTTATAGATAATGGTACGGAACCCTTCGTGCGCGAGTCCGACTCGCACTTGGAGGGTTTTTTATTTTGGACTAAATCTTTTTCGTACTACAAAAAACGAAAAACAACATTTTTGCTTATTGGTTTTTCTACCTATAATATATAGAATTCGATCCATTGGTGTCTACTGTGTATAGGTACACACTACAATCCCATCTGGTAGGAAGCCATGCTGCGGGCGACAATGGTGCAAGCTACGCTTTAGAAGAAAACAATACTCTGACTAGAAGGTTTATAAACAAAATAACAATTTAGTAGCTCCGAAAACAACTAAAACTTCACTGGGACATTTCCAACTCTGCTTAACTCCTAGCCATATTATACTAGATATACAAGTACTTTCTGTTGGTTTCCAGTTTCGTAGTTTACCTAAGCAAGCGGCAAAACAACGAACTAGATACACAACAAATGGACTGAATTTGACCTTGGCCCATTTTGAGTCTGTGGGTAGTGTTAAGTTATCGTACCGGTCTGTTTACTGACCACTTATCGTTCGTAAATGCTTCATTAACATGAAAAACCTCCAAGTCCGTCTTAGACTCGCTCATTTTGCAATTATGTATCATCATTGGTTGCGCTGATCGATTGGAATTACAGTATTGTCACTTCCTTTCTTTCTTTTTTTTATGTTGGCTAACGTATTAATATAGTAAGATTGGTTTTGCTACATTCCTAACTCCTATCCCATTCCTGCACATTGCCTTTTGTCTGAGTGGGAGCAAGACCAAGCTACTAGCCACCATATTGGAATTAGAAGAAACCAATATGGTGGTTGTTCTGTCTTCGGATTGCGCCGCGTGTTGATTCGTGGAAATCGCTTATGTATGGTCGCTCCAGGCCATCGCAGCAAATAAGGTATTTTGCAAGGTTCACCCTTGTTTGGTCGAATAATGTTTCGTCGAAAATCACTTCGGCGAATTTTAGTTGCAATAAAGTCATTTCGTAGAATTATTCATTTGACCGAATAATTCATTGGTAAATTTTTATTTAGCATAATTATTTATTTGAACTAACTTCATTTGAACAAATTTCATTTCACCGAATTTTCAAATGCACTAATTTTATTTAAACTAATGTTTTACTAGACTAAAATACTTCCCGTTGTCCCCGTGGTTTGGTTTTACATTCAAAAATATGTTTCTGGCACTCGCCGGCCGCTGCCGCGGCACCGCTCGCTCGGCTCGTGCGTTGTGTGGTCACAGTTCTAACCTAACCTAACCTAGCTGTTTCGAACTTTCGATTTGTCCCCGTTAGCCGAATGTACGTTATGGGGACAACGAGAAATAAATTTAATCACGTCCCGCTGTCCCCGTGACGGGGATATGGCATACTTGAATATTCGATAAAATACATGTTATACCATCTGAACATTACATCAAATGAACATTATACCTTTTGATCATTAGCACAAATGTTGTTATAGCAAATAAATATTCGACGAACTGAAAATTCTGTCAAACGATATTATACTAAGTGATGATTTTCTTAAACGTTGTTCGATTTAGTAATATTGTATCAAACGTTGTTCGACCAAACAAGGGTGAACCATTTTGCAACCCGTTCCTTAAATTACAACTGCTGATTTTACCAAATTTCTCTCCAACAGTCGTTGTACGTCCTTCCATTGTTTTTCGTAAAACCAACTCCAAAGTCTATCGAAAATCATCGCTTCGCGCATCCAATCATCATCCTGGACTTATCCGTGGTGCACTGGTCCGTGGTAGCACCAACATTGTCCTCAAAACGTTAGGGTACAAAATAGACAGTCCTTTTACTGTGTACTGGACAGGTGTACACCTGCACAGAAATAGGAAATAGGTATCAGTTACTGTGTTTTGTTTACTAACAAATTACTAACACCTTTTTATCTCGTTTTTTATTTTTTTGTGTGTACTACTAACTATCTTAATAACTATAATATATTTTGTAAAAAAATATGGACGTATGTCTGAAATAAAGATAAATTATTATTATTATCCCCATTTATTTAGAATCGGAGCTCCATGTTTTTTCTACACATCTTTAACTGCTGTCATTTTAGTATACACTCCTTTCCTACCCATAGTTCAAGTTTTACAAGAATTATTAATCGGTTCAATAACATGTTCTTTTCAAACTGTCTCCATTAAGTACTTATTATCAATAATAGATAAATAATCATGTTTATTTGATTGGCCTTATTATTTGTAGTTTTGTATTTGCCTCAAGACATTTCTTCGTTCTATCGGCAAGGATTACATGTTCTGATAACATTATTATTCTACCGATTGAATAAAAAAAGATGAATAATATTCCCTGGTACATCTCTGGGGATTGCCTATCTCGGAATAAAAAGTAGCTCATATCTTCTGTAAAATAAGCTTCTTCCGTTTCGCTCGTATTGATATAAATAACCTTATGGAAAGAGTTATCTAGTAGCACGTGTAATACTGTTATTTTTGGTTATAATCCCTTAGTTTGCTATGAAGGCTTGACAGGAGTCGGTGCTTAAAAGCTAATTTGGATCTTAGTCCACTTCACAGTAGGTCGAACCAAGTCAAGTCGAAATCAAAATTGGTAAACTTCTGCGTTCAATTCACAACTTTATTCAAAATCTTCTGTTATTTTAGGAAATTGAGTAAGAGAATGTTTTCTTAAAAAAAAACAAGGTTATAGAAATCACAAAGATGTTGTCAGTGATGGTGATCAAGACAGATTCATGGTCACGATAAGACCGCGCGTGGAAACAGTCATTCAAGAATTAAGATATTCTGGTTATGATAAATTAGTTAAGACATTAGAATAATCAACCAAATTGATTGCAAACAAAAAATTCTACTGTACTCAACATAAAATTAAAGACAGCAGACGTCTCCTTACCCCACAAAGAGCTCAGCGTGAACTTTCTTCACTAATTAAAAACGTGGGTGGTGAATATTTCTTCCTTTACCTCAAACACAGCTTCGAACATGTTACCTGCGGTTCGAGAAAGTCATTGTTGAGCACATCACAGCATGTCGAACAAGCATCCTACGGTCGTTAGCTACATGATACCGCCTTTACAACGCACCTGTCGGGTAATTATTAATTTGATCTTGCTATAAATTCAATTAGAAATGTTAGATATGGAAGATTCTAACAATACATACTATGTATGATTCACTATAGTTTTTGTTAGTGCACGTTATTATGCAGGCGGCTTAGCGCGATCGCTAAACCGCCGACCGCGTCGAGAAAGGCGACTAAGGGACTTACTAGCTAGATAATGGGCAGCAGCGTTCTCTATGCATTTTAACACCATACTGCGGTCAGTCTGGTGTTAAAAAATGCATGGAGAACGCTGCTGCCCATTCTCCAGCTCCTCCCTTAGTCGCCTTTTACGACACCAACGGGGAGAAATGGGTTGGTGCTTATTCTTTACGTCCTGCACCACACAGACAATATACTATATATTTATTATTCATTCACATTTAATATAATAGAAGGTTCTCAAATTATAATACAGAGCTACAGACGTTAGCTAAGACAAAAATCTAAAATTATTCAAAGTAGTGGCTAAAATAAGCACCAACAACAATTTATGCCACCGGATGACTATAAAATGACAAAACAGAACTACCAGGCTCTCATACCATAACAGAGCCTTAATTGAACAACGCTATTAACAGATGCAAAGTTAATGGATACCTAGATAAGATGTCAAGTATTAGCATAATCCTATCTTTGACGGCATCGTTCGAGATCATAAAAGAGATAAGCGGTTGGGAATGGCCAATATTTTGTGTCGATGGGTGCTCGGTTGTCATAAAACAAGGAGGTTTTCTGATAAGAGGTTTCAGACAAAAAATTGTCAGAAACAAGGTGAGATTATTTTTATTTGGTAAACCATTAATAGTAACTAATCTATCTTCCACATACCACAGTGTCTCAAGACGAAAGTCTTTGACCAGTACGTGGATCTATGGCACTTAAACGTGGTCGCTCACAATGGGCCTTATCAGAAGGCTAAGTTTGGAGTTTCCCTACATGATCGAATCAGAAATGAAGAGATCCGCAGGCGAACCAAGGTAACCGACATAGCCCGAAGAATTGCCAAGCTTGGGCAAGTGGCAGTGGGCAGGGCACATTGCTCGCAGAACTGATGGCCGATGGGGCCGAAAGGTTCTGGAGTGGCGACCGCGTACCGGAAGACGTAGCGTTGGAAGGCCTCCTACAAGGTGGACAGACGATGACCTTGTGAAGGTCGCAGGTATCCGCTGGATGCGGGAAGCACAGAACCCGTCGAAGTGGCGGTGCTTGGGGGAGGCCTATGTCCAGCAGTGGACGTCTTCCGGCTGAAATGATGATGATGATGACTCCCATAACTCAGAGTATGAGATATTCTTAACTGCTTCTTCAAAACACCATGTAAATCAGTTTCTGGTAATTTACAAAAGCTATTGTAATTTCTACACATTCGGATCAAGGGAGCGTTGAGACCAAGGTTGGATTTGCGGATAGGGGAGTTCATGAACAAAAGGAATCGAGGGTCAGTTTAATTTAATTGTGTCCTTTAAATAGGTAAACCTACTTGCATTTCTTGTGCCTAATTACCAGATAAGTTTCGGACGTAACGGGTGATGACCAACATTTCAGTTGTCATTGAGAATATCCCGAGCATCAGCAATAATTTTAACGACACAAATTGCAATCAAGCTACGAAATATATTTCTAAAACTGTAAGTGCTTTTTCAGACATACTCAAATAACGTTTGATACAAGTACGCAAGTGTTTCATAATCAGATCAATATAAAAGATATAAAACATAAATAATTTAACAGTTTTGTAAGAATTTTAAAAACTCGCAATAGTATCATTTTCGTTAATGAATATCGCCATAACAGATCTTGTTTCTCACCTGTTAACGGCTTTTAATAAAAATAAAATGTGGCCAGGTCGTCAACCGGAATCCGGCCTTCGACTACCTTGACTTTTTCTGAGAAAAAAAACATAAATTAATAACAAAAAATATGTTAAAATGAGTAGTGGAGTTGACCTCGGATGGCAACGTAAAGTTGACCAAATGGATGTCGGATCAAGTGACGACTTGCCTACTGAATGCTACTGAGATTTTGACGAACTTAATAAATGTGTTTGTGTGTGAACACACACAAAAAAAGGTGTGTGCATTTTAACATGAGTCTGTGTTTATCAAATTAGTATCATTTGTAAAATGACATTTCGTCCTATAAATGATAAAATTAGATGATACAGGTCTGTCTGATATTTAGAAGATGGATTAGACGTATTTAACCTACACATAATATCAATCTGGCTAATTATCATACTGATTTGATAACATAAATCACATCAAACTTTTTGCCAGTTTGGTCTTTTGAGTCTGTAGTAAGTATCATCTCATATAAAAATAATGTATTGTCTTGTACTACTAAAAACTACCTTTATGTTTTTTTTTTTTTCTGGCAGGAGTGGGAAATTCTCATGGACGCCCAGACAGACCCATTCGAGAGCCAGTCTGGGCAGTGCCGGACTCCTACAGGCTAAAACCACACTCCTGCCTCACATTTGTTTATTGCCAATATTAAATTCGGCACTGGCTATAAGTTCATTATCAAGAGCAAAGTGGTCAGCAGTTAGATTAGGCTGAGGCAGGCAATAAGATAGGTCTGCTATTACAGACCCCTCTGCCCGCCCCAGGGCGGAGGACATCCGTGAGGATTTTCCACCCCGTGAACAAAAAAAAGGCAATATGATAGGTGGTGTTACAAACTCTCTTCCTAATAACTAACCAGATGTGTGGAAAAATAAAAAATAAGTTCAAAAACTAAAACCTGAAAAATCACGCTCTAAAAAGTATGAAACAAGAAAATATTCTAATCTGAAATTATTATGTACAAACTATTCAATATTTGTCGTCTATTAAATAAACAACTTACACGTAATATATTTTAATGTATTTAATTAATACATATTCATAGTGATGTTCAGAAGACAGCCGTGGTCGTATGCCACCTAAACTATCAAAACAACACATTCTAACAGTAGTAAGCGATCATAATTCTCAGGGCAAGTGGCATACGACCACGACTGTCTTCTGAACATGACTATGAATATGTATTAATTAAATACATTAAAATATATTACGTGTAAGTTGTTTATTTAATAGACGACACATTTAATATTGAATAGTTTGTACATAATAATTTCAGATTAGAATATTTTCTTGTTTCATATTTTTTAGAGCGTGATTTTTCAGTAGTCGGGTTTTAGTTTTTGAACTTATTTTTTATTTAAATGATTTTGGGGTTTTAATTTCGTGATAAAGTATTCGCAGAGACGCTTTAATTTTTTTTTTGATTAGGTAAATTCGAGTGTCCCTCATTCATTAGGTTTAATGTTTTATATGTAAGTAACTGTGTAATATACCAAACATATACCATAGGTTTATATTTCGAAATTTGAAAGACTTCTTAACCTTTCTAATTCCTGAAGAGATCATGAGTCATGAGGATTTTTCAGCAATTTTTTATGATCAATGGAACAAATAAATAATCCGTCTAAGGATCTGAGTCTGCTGAGGGCAACAAAATCAAAAAATCAAAATCAAAAATATTTTTATTTCACATAAGCCTACATGGGCACTTATGAAACGTCAGAAGCTAGGTGCACGGTTCCAACTGGTCGTTTCCTATGGAGAAGAGCCGGCAAGAAACTCCACGGTCACTTTAAAAAAAAAAAAAATTGGCTTTTACAATGTTTTCAAATTACAGTGTTAATAGGTATGAGAGGACAACGTAGGCCCAGCAAAAGTACCAGGAACTTAACAAAATAGAAAATGGTTTAAAGATCTACAGTCTAATAAGCCTACAACGTCTGCTGTTGACAAAAAAAAAACAATATAAAATATGATTAAAATAATAAAAGTTAGAATCTTGTTGAAATTTAAATTGTAGGTATAATAATGTCAAGTAAGAAAAACATTATGTCAGTGAAGTTTGTAAAAAAAAGATAAAATTAAATTAAAAAATAACTTCGTAATTTGGGAGCTGTTAATAGACATTTACATAGTTTTGCCGTTAATGAGGTACCAGGGAGGCCACATGTACAGAAGGAATTAATGCCAAACTTCCTAGTCTTCAACGTAGTCCTTAATCTTATAATATGCTTTTTTGATAAGGACATAGACTTGTTCCTTGGCGAATAGTGACTTCCCTAAATCAATTACCGCTTTATCTAGAGTGCAACCCTGCAACTTGTGCACAGTAACTGCCCAAGTAAGGATTAATGGTAACATCCATCAGGTCTCTAAAAGCCCTGTGCCAGTAAGATGACGTGCCTCTTATATTACTCATACAGATGTGTATATTTTGGATTAGATTAGCCATTAATATTACTGTTACCGCCTTCACCGCGTGGAGGCACTCCCAGCTTATGTCATTATTTTTGTTTTTTTTTTTTTTTTATAAATAGGCCACATTGAAATACGTATTTATTATAATATAATTATGTATTTTGTGTAGGTTTGGAGAGAAAATATGTTTGTTGTTGCTTGTGGTTTTATAGAAATTATACCTAATTATTGGGTGCTTGCAAGCAAAGGCAAAAGGAACAAAAGCTGACAATATATAAATATTTTTTAAATTTGTTAATTAAGGCCTTTCATTTGATACCCAACACGGCATGAATAAACATTTTTTTTATTTTTAGGCTTTGACTCTATGTCCGCTAGAGGGCGCCTTATTGAATTTAATGTAACTTCACATAGCCTATAACCAGCGGACGATCAAGACGCTTCTAACAATACCTCATTTGTCAAATTATGACGAGCAGTTTAGAAGTAATGAGGGAACAGATGAACATACATACATACATACCGGTCAAAATCATAACCCTCCTTTTTTCTTCGCCGTAGTCGGGTAAAAATAAAGAAATTAGTACCATAAATATCATCTGCCCAGCCTTTTTCCAACTATATGTTGGGGTTGGCCTCCAGTCTTACCAGATGAAACTGAATACCAGTATTTTACATGGAGCGACTGCCTATCTGACCTCCACAACCCAGTTACTGGGTAGGTAACACGATATCTCTTGGTAGGACTGGTTGTCAGACTTTCGGGCTTCTGACGACCCCTAATAACTGCCAAAAATTTACAAATAACAGCCGGGACCAACGGTTAACGTGCTTCCCGAGGCACGGAGGGGACTTGGTATGTAAAGATAGTCATCCATCCATGGACCAACCGCGGAAAGTATAGCATAAGCAGATCGATCGACCCGTGTGGCCGTTATTACTTAGCCACACGACATTATCTAAGAAATTAGCACCATAATGAAAGAAAATTTAATTGTAAAAAGAATGCTTCACTGTCAATTTTCTGAAAAACTCATTAAATCCGACATACGTTTCATTGACATACACACTCAATTTATTTTTATTTTTTTTAGGAAACGATGCCCCACACTAGGAATTACTCATGTATCGTGTGTGCGTTTACAAACATTTAAACTCACATACACAAACAGCCAGACCCGGAACAACTGCTTGCAGGTCATACAAATATTTGTTCCATGCAGGAATCGAACCCGCGACACGCAGCGCAGCAGTCAATCGTGTCGTCAAAAATTGATCTAATACCCCCCCCCACAAGTCCACAACACTACCTAAAACTAATAAAAACTCCAACCGTTTTGTCATTCTAAACTCGAATTTCAAACCTGCGTAGTTGATTGGAGAGGAACACGTCACTAGCACTTAACGGAATCCCCATTTAATTTTAACGTTCAATTAATTGAATTAAGTTTTTGTAAATCAACGTCGACTCTAATAAAGATAAAGGGTAGGTGCTAAGTTTTATTAGTTTGACAGTTTAATACTTTCATTCCAGTCTACTTAAATGTATTTGGGGATTTGGACTTTCTGAAGTACGGATTAGATTACGTCACGACATTGAGGCTCTTGTTCTTAAAATATGCACCAAATCTATACTAATATTATAACGAGGTAACATTTGTTTGTTTGTATCTTTAGAACTACAGCGGATATGAAAAATTATTGCCTTTCATTGCCCGATTTCTGAGAAAGGATATAGGCTATTTAACATCACACTACAACTCCTAGGAGTCGAGAAAAAAAAAAATGTTTAGCGAAAACGAAGTAATTAGTGTGGACGGGCGATGCAATGCGACGCAGTGGATCGGGGAACAAGACATTTCACGCGGATGAAATCGCGGGCAGAAGCTAGTCGCAAAATAAAAATCTAGGGGATTGTGTGTGTGTGTTAATTGTGTATTTTTTAAAAGACGTTGGTATATTTATGGCTTTGGCAATGTCAAATCAATGCTTGTAGTTAATATATTATTTTTTAACCAGCTCTAAGAGAAAAATTGCAATGCAGAAGTTACACTCATAATTTCCGCCATACAATTTTTCCTATAAAACTAGCAACTATTAATATTGCCCTACTTTCCTATGCATTTAAAAAATAACAACCAGTTTTACGGCATTTTAATCATTAGCAAATCCTTAAAAGGATACAATACATTATGCTAATAAATCTAATGTTACCTATGATAACAAAAAACATTTAATTTGAGTGGGCAATTCCGTAATGAAAAGTGTCATGGCACTCTAATTTTGGTTTAAGTGATAATCATTCTCTTGCCCTTCTATTTGAGTGATAAATTGTAATTAAATTCTGGTAAAATAGAACACCATTTGTTTTAAGAGGTCAGAGATGTTTAAAGGATTGCCTGAAGCGCTGTGTCCAGTTAGTTACTGATAACGCAATCATGTTGCGTACGTCCTTCAAACTTAAAATGAAAATATTTTATTTGCACTTGGGCACTTATGAAACGTCAGAAGCTAGGTGCACGGTTCCAATTTGTCGTTTCCTATGGAGAAGAGCCGGCTAGAAACTCCACGGTTACTCTTTAAAAAGAATGGGCTTTTACAATTTTTTCAAGTTACAGTGTTAATAGAGATGGGAGGACAGTGTAGGCCCGTCAACAAGTAGCAAGTACTTAACAAAATAGAAACTGGTTTATAGAGCTACAGTCTATTAAGCCTACAAAGTTCTCACGTTTACAAATTAAAAATGAATCTATAGAAAATAATAATAAAAACCGGCCAAGTGCGAGTCGGACTCGCGCACAAAGGGTTCCCGTACCATTATCTATAAAAATGGCAAAAAAATCATGTTTGTTGTATGGGAAATAAATTTAAATATTTGTTTTATATTAATTTAATTAATTATTTTTAAAGTGGATATATAACTAAATATTCTTAGAATATTTCAAGCGTCTATCTGTTACCGGTATCAATATCCTTTCATGCCCTGTGACATAACAAACGTCAAAAAACCATCGTTCCCGCCTCCTTATCGTAATGGCCGACAGATTTATGACCTCCGCCGCTAATGTAAACAATAAACATTTCAAGTGTTTTTTTAGAGCTTAGGATACTTTGTTAAGCAGATTTGGCTTTGTGAATAGAGTGAGTGTAATTAACAATAAAAAAAATGGTTCTGGGAACAAGTTTTGTATTTTAAAATTACCACTAATTACAGATAACAGCTGTATTGTTTAGGTCCAATGTTATGGCTATTTCTGATAAAACTATTGTATCAATTTACACAAAATTTTGCAAGTTACATTATGAATAGATAAGAAATCTAACAACAGCGTTTCTTTGAGAGTTCTATGTAACATTGTTGTAATAATAAATCACAAAGTTCATGGCACTTGAGGCCGGCCTCATGATATCTTTGAAACTTTGAAAATTCACATCGGAGTAACACCGAGTAGTTTCTTATACAAAAATGTTACTAAAATACTACATAAACCTTTATTGACTGATAGCTACCTATATCTTGTAAAAATATACCACCATAATTAATTAATAAAAGATTTTCTTGAAGAAAAGGGGGGGGTTAATTGATTTATTTATTAATTAATTAAAAAATAAATTACCTTTTTTTTTTTTTTTGAATATTTGTGATAAATGCACAAGTGGGAACTATACTGTCATATTAGTTTAACACTTAGTCATTCTTGTGGAAAGAAATAAAGATAATTTAATTTAATTTAACCTCAAAGTTTAACAATTTTGATGCAATTTTTGAAATATGATATTTTGAAACTTTTCACAAGTATTTAGTGCAAATATTATCTAAAACGATGTTTCAAGCACTTATTTATGATTATTATTGATTATTTGCAGTCGATAAAACACAAAATAAGTCCAAACTCCGACGATAGAACGGATTTTTGTCGAAACTTTTCTTTGTTCAAAAATTTCGAATTTTATGATGCAATTTCGTGCAATTATTATCTACAATGATGTATTAACAACAGATAAATGAAAATTTATCCACTTACCCATATAAAATACACTTTTAAAAGCACTTTTCACTCACTTTATTTTCACAATACAAACACGACCACAGAAAAGTAAACTGACATTCAATACTTTTTTAAAATGTTGTCATACCATATTTTACGTTCGGATACCTTCAGTTTTTGAGAATATCTACCAGACAATCGACTAAAATCGCCACAAACAATACTAAACGTTATTCTTTAGAAAAATTTGAACTTTTAATAGCGTGTACTCGCCTGACGGTATGGGCAACGCCGCCGCCGCAAGGCGGCGGTCGGGCCTGAGCGGTTAAAGGATCTTTTATATATAATATATTGTATAATTTTAAAATACACACTTTTGAAATTATTTAAGAAAATAGATGAAAAATGACCATTCCTAAACTCCGAAACTACTGAGCCTACAATTTTTATAAAAATACAGAAAATACTTCTTTACTTATAGATTACAGGAAAACCTATAAGAAGTCTGTGATCTTAAAATAACATGGTAAATCATTCAATATTGGGCGTACAAACTTACATTTGCAGTTGGAATGAATGCGGATCATGTTTTTCAACTAAAATGTTAAGTTTGTTTGGATAAATTCATCCCAACTACGGAACCCTTCATTGTACGTGGTCTGACATGCACTTGCCGGTTATTATAAATATTTATTTTATTCCGTTTTTTAGTATTTGTTGTTATAGCGGCAACAGAAATACATCATCTGTGAAAATTTCAACCGTCTAACTATCACGGTTCATGAGATACAGCCTGGTGACAGACGGACAGACAGACAGACGGCGGAGCCTTAGTAATAGGGTTCCCGTTTTACCCTTTGGGTACGGAACCCTAAAACTGAAAACCTATTTAAACCAAATGACAAGATTGCCATTATTAATTACAACTGTAACAAATCTGAATTAATATTCTGTTCACAAAAGCCACTAAAACAAGAAAGGTAGTTTTGAAATTTTATTTTCCAGTTCATTCTGCGCTTTTGGTCTCAGATCATGGTCACAGTCAGAAGATATATTTAAGGGCTGTTTTATTATAATTATATAACTTTGAGAAACACAAATTTATGAAATCATCTTTTCTCCCGCTTTCTGTGGAAGTGATTTCGTGAAAAGTGACGAAGAACTTAAGGCGCGGTGTTACCTCAATATTCACAAAAACTGGTTTCTTGGATAGTCGAGTATGACGTAACGCAATGAAAATATCCGACGCAAAAAATACAGTGGACAGAAAAGGGTTTATAGAAAAATGTTAATCGAATAGAATAGTAAAATATAGTTTGATATTCGCAATAAAAAGTTGTGAAGTTACTTCACAAAAATAAACTTTGGCGTCGAATATCTCTGTACTTTCAGCGAAAACATTTGTTTTTAGGTTTCTAATTGCATTAGCTTTGATTTAAAACTTTAACCGGACAATTATTTAATATAATGTGTATATTCCGAATAATCTAAATAAAACCCGTAAAATAAATGCCAATTTGCAGCTTAGTCACATCGTCAACACAATTGTTTGCTCAATTTTCAACCTTATTTCAAGCGGTTGTGTGAGCGCAGTTGCAGCGTTTAAAATCGTAGTCAGTCCGCGCCTTAACAGAAAGTGACAGCTTAAGCATGGAATAATTAAGTACTTTTTAATAGCATGGAATTAGTGTACTGATGGAATTAGTAAGAACTATATAGATTGTAAGTAGAGGGGGTCGAATTTTGACCAGAGGGCGACCACTAGTAATGAATAAATTATTTGAATAAATATTTCAGGATTTTGCTTTTTTACATTTTGAGGTTAATTTCGGTCGCTGCTCAGTAGCTTATCACCAAGGTGAGATGGCACATGTTACACATCATATGCGACTACTGTAAGGCTGGCTCGTTTTTTTTTACTCTCATATAAGAGTTCATATTAATCTATTTAAAACAATTTATATATTAAAATAATATTTACATAATATATACGCTAACAGAATTAAAATAATAATATGTACATGTATATAAAAAAAGGAAGGGGACAGAATCATAGGGCATCAAAAAATTCGCCCGCATCGCTGTCAACAGGAATAGTGCCCAAAAGGCTGGCAGCATTGCCACGTTGTATGGCGATGCTAATTCTATGGCATTTGCAAAACATGATTAAAAATGCCAATTCTTTAAAATATGATTGTATTCACGTAGAGTTTGTCCGTAATAGTCCGTAATATAGTCATTTGATTCACTTTGACTACAAACGTTAAAATCTCCAAAGTTTTATGACCAAGTAATCGTGTTTTCCGTACCTAATTTGAATCTGAAACATCATGTTAACAAGAGACATGGCGCCATTCTATTTCCATTATTTGACACGGTTGACATTTACAGCTTGGACCACAATCAGCTACATGAAGTAGTTTTATTACCTTTCACATTAGCATTTGATCTTTTTTAGGGTTCCGTAGTCAAAAAGGAACCCTTAAAATTTCGCCATGTTCGTCTGTCTGTCTGTCCGTCTGTCCCAAGCTTAGCTCAGAGACTCTTAGTAGCACAAAGCTGTAATTTGGCATGGGTAAACATATTAATCACGCCGCCAAAGTAGAAAAAAAAATAGGGTACATCCCTTGCACGTAAAGTTTTCTCGTTTATCCCATGGTGTGGGGCACGTGGCGTGGGCTATCCTTGGATAGGCCGTTCAAAAATATTTTGGGTCTGTAAAAACCATTTTTCGATTCTGGTATCCATTTGCGTAATATTAAGTTATAAAGTTTTTTTTTTGTTACACCCACATTTCGCCAGTCATGTTTAATGGGGATGCGTTAATTCTGTAAAGCCATATTTGTTACGTCCGCAAATCATATTTAGATCAACACACAACCAGACACAGACCTGCAAATTGCAAAAAAAAAACTAAGAAAATTTGAATTTCACGGGCTACCTTAGCGCATCCCCTTTAAGTCTCATTTAATATTCAGCGACCCAATTGCCATCAACCGGGACTCCGGGCTTCTACCGAGAAATTTATGATGAAAAAAAACCAACAAAACTTTTCCCGACCTGCGGGGTAATTACTATCAGTAGCAATGGGTTTCATTTTGGGTCAATAGGTATTTTTATTAAACTATTCATCACACTAACACTCATCACATGCATAAACAAAAAAAAAAAAAAAACAATTTGTTTTTTTACAAACACTCATCACATTCACACTCATCACTTACATACTTACACTCATCACTTACACACATAATTATATTTGGTCACCTTTAAGTCCTAAGTTTCATTAATTATACTGAAACCAGTGCATTTGTTATCCTATCTTTTGTAATTCATGTAATCTGTCGAAAGAGACTGGATCCTGCGACACAGGGTATCCTTGTGCGGGATCCAGTGTCATACATAAATAATGTAACACTTGTTTATGAATCAATAAAACTTTTTACTTATTTATTTGTGACAGTTTAAATACATTCATTAAATTATCTACGTTGTGGTGCAGATAATTTATTTCAACATAATATTATGAGGCACTGGATTAGCAATATACCTACTTCAAAGTGATTCAGATTGTGATTCAAACTGTGTTACAATTAGGGTGAGACCCAGCACCCCGTGGGTAGCACACTAAACTTTATTTCACAATCTGATATACAACGTGCCGCTACAGTGGCTACATTAATTTGACACATTCTGGTAGGGCTAGTGGCCAGTAATCATATTTTAATATTTTATGTAAAAATATATTTATATTATAAACATTATTTATATTATTATTTTATTTTATTTGTATTTTTTTTAAATATATTATATTAAGTTAAATAATTATAAATTGAAATTTTAAAAAAAGTCAAACAAACTAGATAATAAAGCTCCCTCTTTCCTTCAATTCGCCAACTCCTTGCACGTTATTTGTTTTAATTTCATTGATTCGATGTTATGATCCATGACCCCGGCTAATTAACCCTGTGCTACAGTTCTTTAAGTACAGGTTGCTCCAAGGTGCTATTTTAGAAAATTGAAAATAAATCTATAAATAATAATGTTTAATGAAATTAAAATATTTTCATAAAACGAAAAGGCGACACTGTAGCGGCACGCTGTATAGATTTTTAAGGAAATTCCTAATCCATTGCTTCATCATCATTTCAGCCGAAAGACGTCCACTGCTGGACATAGGACTCCCCCAAGCACCGCCACTTCGACCAATTTTGTGCTTCCCACATCCAGCGGATACCTGCGACCTTCACAATGTCATCGATCTACCTTGTAGGAGGCCTCCAAGGTGGACATCCTATTGCTTCATATGTTTGAAAGATTCATCGGCTCGATAACGTAAATAAAGCAAAGAATATTGTCGAATTAAATTGCTGTTTTTTTTCCGAGTGAATACGCACGTAAAGAATAGCATCTCCCTATTTCTTCCCGTGGGTGTCGTAAAAGGCGACTAAGGGACTTACTAGAGAATGGGCAGCAGCGTTCTCATGCATTTTAACACCATACTGCGATCGCCAACCCACCTGCCAAGCGTGGCGATTATGGCAAACCCCCCCTTTGTGGAAGGTCTATGTCCAGCAGTGAATGATAATTGATGATGATTGTCGAATTGTCAAAATAAACACATTTCAATTGTTAGCAATTTCCCCGCCAGGCATGCTCAGGTAGCGGTTCCCGACCACCAAACGAACGAAGAAGCTTTATTTTATTTATAACATACGTTAATCCATGATTTCCATCCAAATCTGTTGGTTTACGTATCCGAGTGCAAAGGTTCGATCGTACGGATAATAAGCATCCATCCTTCTGACCTCCATTCGGGAATCGGGGATATAGAATTTGGGTCATTTTTCGTGCAAACTTCTAAGTAGCATGTACCACATTTTTTTCGAGATAGTCTCTTGTGATGTTTGTATCTTTTTGGATTTAAATGTAATCTTATATTCGCACGACTGCGTTGTTGTTTTTTTTGTGGATAAATAATATCTCGCGTATATTCCCCAAAGGGTTAGGCAGAGGTGTACCTATAAAAGTACACAAAAAGACCTCATAAATGGTTAGGTTACGGAAACGGTTTCCTTTAACTGTGACAACTTGCAAAATTGGGACAAAAATAGAATAAAACCCAAACAATAACAACCCGGTTATAAGCAGAACCTTTTACTTGTTTATGACGTGAATTTTAAAGTGGAGAAAAGGGTATATTTTTAGTATTTGAAATGAATGTTTTATTTTCTCAGTTTATTTTTTCTATTTACAGATTTGTTAAATTTTCCGGTGAGTATTCATGTTATATACAGCATATCGCTTTAGTGGCGAAATTCACACATTCGCCTTTACGTTTTATGAAAATGTTTTAATTTCATTAAACATTATTATTTATTGATTTATTTACAATTTTCGAAAATAGGATCTTGGGAGAACCTGGTACCGCAGAGGTAATTAGCCGGGGCCATGAATCATAAAATCTAATCAATTAAATTAAAACAAATAACGTGCAAGGAGTAGGTGAATTGAAGGAAAGAGAGAGTTTTATTATTAATTTAGTTTGTTTAATTTATTTTTTATTTATGTTAATATAATTAAAAATATATTTATATATATGTCGGAAGAACAGCATTCTCCTTGACATCGTCATTAGTGGTCACGACTTTAGTGGGCATCGTTAGGGTGAAATGCGAGCACAAAACTAAATATTCACTGTTTCATACAATTTAATAACAATTTTTACAATGTTGAAAATCACTGAAGGAATCAGTATCTCACAATAATTAATTCGCTTTAAACAATTATATTCGAGCAACAGGTTCGTGACACCAATATTTTACTATAACACTAGCAATCCACCTCGATCAAGCACCGATACTGTAATGAGATGAATAAGATCTCCCACTCTAGATTTATCCTCTGCTCTGATTGGACGTTATACAATGCAGTGACTTTTATATAAATTAGTGATATTTTACACAATATTAGAATGTAACAAATCAAATCAAATGAAATTAGGTTTTAACAAGTATTTTTAGTTAACAATCAACTCTCCGTTTACTTCCTCCGATATATTATAAATAACAATATGAAAAAAAAAAATTATTACTGGCCACTAGCCTTACCAGTGTGTCAAATTAATGTCGCCACTGTAGTGGCACGCTGCCATGTATTATAATATAATAAAACAAAGTCTGTAGAGTTTTTCTATAAGTAAGTCCACAATAGATTTTGATGCAGTTTTCACCAATCTGTATAATCCTAACTAAGGTTATAATTGTGAAACTGAGTTTGTTTCGCTTTCACGGTAAAACGGTTGAACAGATTTGGATGGAATTTGGCACACGATAACTTGGAAAAGGACATAGGCTACTTCTTAACCTGGATCGCAGTCGAATTCACGGGCAACCGCTAGTCAATTCATAATTATCGATGTTTAGTCAAGTTGCGGAAACCATCATCATATTCTGTCCAGCCTCTTCCCAATCATGTTGGGGTCAGCTTCCAGTCGGATACAGCTGAATACCAGTATTTTATTTTTATTTTTTTACATGGAGCGACTGCCTATCTGACCTCCACAATCCAGTTACTGGGTAACACGATACCCCTTGGTAAGACTGGTTGCCAGACTTTCGGGCTTCTGACTGAACTGTCAAAGATCTACAAATGACAGCCGGGACCAACGGTTTAACTGCTTTCCGAGGCACGGAGGAATCTTGGTATGAAAAGATGGTCACCCGTCCACAGACCAACCGCGGCAAGCGTAGTTTAACCTGATCGATTAACCCATGTAGCTGTTATTACTTACCAACAAGCTTCTCAAGTCGTGAAAACCATGCGAAGTAAATAAACAAAATCAGTATGAATCAACAGAACCTCATCTAATCAGTTTATAAACCCACTTCCACAGCCCCTCAATTACAAGCGTGGCTAAATTCCAAATTCTCACTAAGTGTGATAGCTTTTAGAGCGAGAGGGGAATTAGTTTTATTCTCCAGAAAATATGGAATTACCCCTTTCCAAGAGTAAATTTATTTTGACGCTAAAATTGTGTCCTTTGAGGCACTTTGTCTTCGGAGTGACGTTGGATCGCAATTTTCGTTAGGAGATAGTGACGGGGCACTGATATTACGTGCTTTTGATGTAAAGTGGCTAAGTTTGATAGGCTAAGGGATGGCTACGGTAAAGTACCAGTTTTCATTTACACTTGTGTGTGCGGCTTAGTAGCGTTTGGCACTAAACAAAGACCCATTTACATGATGCAAGTTTCTTGCCTGTGGCATTTAATAAAATTCTTTCTCTTTTCTTTTTTTTTTTTAAAACGTTGCCCCACACTAGGAATTTCTCCTGTATTGTGGGTGCGTTTACAAACATATAAACTCACATATACAAACAGCCAGACCCGGAACAACTACTTGTAGGTCATACAAATATTTGTTCCGTGCGGGAATCGAACCCGCGACACGCAGCGCAGCAGTCAATCGCTTAACCACGGCGCCAACCGTGCCGTCAAAAAATTGCAGCTATATATGACTCAACACTGTTTAAATGGTGCAACTTTTATTGTTGCTTCAAGCTCTGGTATGCTACAGTGAATTAAATTGCACCGTGTAAATCAGGCTTAGGGTAAGTAAAAACTAAATAGGATAGCGGTTTAATGGATTAGATGCTACGGCCAGTCTAAACATGTATGTCCAGTGTCCACTCGTGTCTATTCTTTACATGATGACATGGTAACACAATGAACAATGTTTTATCATTACAAACCTACCACCAACCCACACTGGGCCTGCGTAGTGAATTATGACCCACAACGACGAGGTCTGTGACACGGATGCATCTTATGTCTGTATCTAATCCACATGGTGTACACCATATACTTAGGTCATACTGAAAGTTTCTGGATTTTGATATATAAGACCAGTTATTAGACTTATGATACATTTATTGTTTTTCAAAGTATATGCCCTCACAATTTAAAGATTTTTGGATTCGCTGGAACCATTGTAAAAAGCAGTTGGGCCAGTCTTCCTTAGGAACCTCTTCAATGGCTTCGTGAAACGCATTCACCGCCGATTTAGGGCTCGTAAAACGTGTGCCTCTAAGTTTGTCATTAATTTTATGAAACAAAAAGAAGTCGCGAGGTCTGGGCTGTATGGCAGATGTGTCATCAGTTCTACATTGGAAGCCATATATGTATATACACTTCCATTTCCTTACCGGAATGTGAGGACACGTTATCGTGGTGCAGGAGGACATTGCTTCGAGGACGCTTTTCGCGAACTTTTTCTAAGACTCTGGGGAAACAAGTGTTGACATACCAATCTACGGTCACTATCCTTTGGTCTTCAAGCGAAAAAAAGAAGCAACCAGTTCCTTACCAATGCTTCGACTTTTCTTAATTTTCGTCGGCTAATCCTGAAAAGGAAAGACCTATTCAAAGCAGTACACCCAGGTTTCGTCACCTGTCATGATATTATTGACAGCCAATGGCTGTCCTCCATTAAACTTTGTATCATTTTACGGCACCACTCGACACGCAGTCGGTTCTGATCTTCCGTTAAATCATGCGGTATCCATCGAGTGCAAAGCTTCCGAACCTTCAGATGCACATGCAAAATATTTTGCGTTTAGCTCATTCCAATGCCTGATACAGTACAAATTTGCTGACAAGTAATTCTTTTGTCAGTTTCAATCATTTTTCGTACGGTATGAATATTGTATTCTCCGGCCGACCTTTACTAACATCGTCATGGAGATGATCACATCCACGTCTAAATTCTCTGAACCACGAATACATAGAGCTGCGACATGGGGCTTCATCACCAAATGCCAATTAAAGTCTCTGGCAACTCTCTTGTTGACTTAAGTCACAGCGAAAATCGTAAAAATCACTAAGCGAAAATTTTCACGAGTTAAATTCATTGTAATAGCGACACACAGTTTTCTAAAGGACGCCACAATGAAAAAACAAATGACAGTCTCGCTCAATAAAATGTAACATGTTACCAGAGAGTTCCATTTCCGATTTAGACGGCACGGTTGGCGCAGTGGTTAAGCGATTGACTGCTGCGCTGAGTGTCGCGGGTTCGATCCCCGCACGGAACAAATATTTGTATGACCTACAAGTAGTTGTTCCGAGTCTGGCTGTTTGTGTATGTGAGTTTAAATGTTTGTAAACGCACCCACAATACAGGAGAAATTCCTAGTGTGGGGCAACGTTTTAAAAAAAAAAAAAAAAATCCGTAACTGCTTTTTAATTTTGTTATTGTAAGTGGCCGCCAATTTCAGAAACTTTCAGTATGGCCCACGTACCATGTTTTTAACCAGTTGAAACCCCCCCCCCCCCATGTAAAGATGGTCGATCCAACTAGCCTGAGAGCTTGTACCGTCTAAACCCGTCAAAAACGAAACTACTCTATAGTAACGTGCCCAAAAGTAACGTGCTCAAAAGTTACGCGCTCAAAAGTAATGTACTCCCGCAGACTAGGCGCGATGCTACGACGCGACTCTAGTAGAAAAATGTATGAAAACTTTATGGAAATTGTTCTACCAGAATCCAGTCGCACCGTCACGTCGCGCTTGTCTGCGGATGCCCTTACAAACTCAAATCACAACTATCTCAATGATGGTCCGTACAAGACACAACCAAACACAAACTAGTCAATAACGCGTTAGTAAGTCGCGTCGTATACGGACCACCGTTGAAATGCTAGTGCTGTGGCTGATGTTGTACCAGGTACCTACTTTTCAGTACTGCGTGGACGATCGGCCTTAGTTTTCAGATTCGATATGTGATTCTGATATAATATGTTCTCCCTATTGCCACTTAAGCATGATTCTTCTTTAGTTAAAAAAAATAATGCATCTCCAAAATTAATTTTGCTAGTTTATCTAAGCTTCAAGATACTGATTAGACGTGATTCACCAGACTTTTTTAATTTGTATGCTGTATAAAAATAATGCTAAATAGTTTTCAAAATCGTACGGCAATTACATTGCTTGTCAGTCTTGCTGTCTGACCATACAATTTATATGCAAATGCTGCCGAGATTCAACCTTCGTGGCGTTACCTTTAGATGCCCTGAGCTATGATACGTAATATTTATTATTATTTACTCCAGTCTAGGTACAGAATAATAGATTAAAAAATAGTACAACTTAATAATAATAAATAAAAACTGGACGTTTCATACGCTGTAAACGGTTTTTGATCGTATGATAATTCCAGAAAGTAACTAAATTAAAGTGTACAGGAACCCTGCTAATTGTTACTCAAAAGGCTAAATTGTTACTCAATCACTTACGTAAGCGAATCAATTACATAATCATCAGTATTTAGAAAGTCTAAAGTTTATATCCGATTACTTGTTCCAACAAATTATTGGTTGAGGTTATAAAATTAACCTCAATTGTCAAATAAAAAACCTCTTATGGAATTTAACATTAAAATTTTGGGTCTAATTATTCAAATAATTAAATCAAAGCACTCAATTTGTAAATGTGGCATTAAAAATTGGCATCCATAGTTTCTCATACCTCTATATACACAGAGGTATGAGGAAGAGGGTGTAAAATTCACTCATCCTCTATAGAAAAGGGAGGATCCTCCGACCAGATGGGTGTTGTGTCTGGTGTGCTACTGCCGACGATTGATGTCGGGGTTTTGTATATGCCAGTCGCGCGGTAAACTCTGCTTGCGCGATGCAGGATTTGTGTGACGTCACGACATTGTAGATGCCGCCACAGGTGTACTTTCTGATCCATTTCTTTACATTATATTTTTTACAAAAAGGGGGGGGATTTGCAATAATCGCTACGCTTGGCAGGCGGGTTGGCGATCGCAGTATGGTTTTAAAAATGCATAGAGAATGCTGCTGCCCATTCTCTAGTAAGTCCCTTAGTCGCCTTTTACGACACCCATGGGAAGAAACGGGACACAGACCACACTAATCCAGACTATCTAAAAGTATGCTGCACCCCCCATTTCCAGGGTACATATAAGTGAGATTTAGAACATGTTTGGAAAAGGAGTTATTCTTTGAAACGATGTAGTTAGGTATTACATCTTTTTCTTGGTAATATTCGTTTTTATAAGTCAAATGAAGCGATACGAATGTGACACAATTGGGAGGAAAGTTAACATGAACAACATATTGGGACTGCGGAGCGGGTTGTCTTGTATATGATATTTGATATACAATTCTCAATTCAATTCTCAATTCTTTATTGCATTCCATATGTATTATTGGGACAACCCTAATACCGTAGGCCATCTTGTATTATCAGGTAATGTTTTACGATACGCATTGATAATTTCACACAGCATATTGTCGGTTACGTAACATTTATCACTGTTGTAGAAATTATGACAATTACTTTTTTTTATTTTTTATTATTTAGGATGGGTTTGTTCTTGACTCTTGACGATGGAGTGAGCTTACCCAGAAGAAGCCTGTTCACTCTAACTTTGAAGAGATTAGGGTTGTATGCGTACGGAAACACAGACGCAGGTAGAGAATTCCACTCTTTTGCTGTGCGCATTATAAAAGACATTTGGAAAGGCTTAGTGCCAATTGGTGGAATAGCAACAAGGAAGGGATGGTAACCTGCAGTGCGTCTAGATGTCCGATAATAGAAGGGGGCCGGTTGAATGAGGTCGTGGAGTTCTTGGTTACTACCGATAGTTATCAATTTAGTCATATTTAAAGTGTACTAGCGACTCACCCCTGCTTCGCTCGGTTTGACGATTTGACAAAATATCGAGATTTCTTAATTATATGTAAGTTTAACGTGCGATATCGTGGACGCGACGTGACACTAGTATAGGACAATTTCTTTGTCGGTGCCTGTCGCGCCGGCGATATCTGTAGTCTGTAAGAGCCTTTATACACATAAACCTTGCGGAAAAAATCTCTAAATCACATCGATGTAAGTATCTAAACCTCTCTATCTAAATCATGTTTAAATCTGCGTCGAAATCTGTTGCGTAGTTTGCAAGAACATTGCGATCACACAGACTGACAGTCAAGAAAAGTAACTTTAAATTATAATATATTTATATAAAACATTAGATTTTGTTTATACTAAACCCGAAAAGGGGTCATTGTACTCATCATTTTGAACATTTTTTTCTATTGGACCAACCTTGAAATCACAAAAAAAAACAGCTGTTCCCTACATTTGTGTTCACTTAAATCAACAAAATGTATGGAACAGCTGATTTTTATTTCGCGATTTCAAGGTTAGTCCCATAGAAAAAAAATCTAAATGATGAGTACAATGACTCCTTTTCGGGTTTAGTATGAACAAAAACTAATGTTGTATAAAGAAGATAGATGAAATCTAAGCTTCCCTACATACTGGAAAGGAAATCAAGCGTACTATATATGATACGCTCCCTAAAAATTATTAATTATCACGGTTATTTTCCTCGGTCGCACAGGGCGAAAGCTACCTACATAATAAAAAGGGATTTGAGAAAAGCCATATTGTGGAATGTATAAAATTGTTCGGTTCCCCTCCGCAGGGGATCCGGCGACGAACGAAAAAATAACAAGTATTTACCACCCAACAAGCACCTTTCCCTTAAAAAGACCGAAAAACAATTGGAATTTTCCAATAAAGTAATAAAACATTGTGACTAATCAATTCTTTAGTCATCACAAAACTCCCTTCGAAAACAATTTTAACTTTGCCTTCGCAAAAATAACCCGCAAAATCCAGAACCTTAACACAAAAGAAATAAGCTCTAAATTAGGACTGCTTAATCCACAGCAAGGTTGACCAACTGTAAAATGGAATGTTGTCGTTAACTATCGAATTCGCGTACCCGATCGAGGGAACGATTCGTTCGATTCATTCAATTCATTCAATTGAACGGTTGACCGGCGAAGCGCATGAGCGGGACCCACCTGAACTAATTTCTATTACTTGGTCTGGTCAATCGGATGGTTGGTAAAAAAAGTTAAGCATCATGCGTTTGGTTGGAGAAAGTATTTCAATTTGGTTTACTTTATTTTTAGAACAACTTTTGGTATGAAAAGAGGTTTACTTACATCCTATATGTTCACCGTTTTCAGTAAGTTCCTGAAACAAACAGAAAATAATTTTATTAGATCAATTTATTACAAAAGGTTCGAGTCCCTGGTTAGGAAAAGTGTTATTGGGTTTTTCCATCTAGTATATCTCAGTAGCAGCCCGGAGTCTGGATTTGAACCCGATTGATGGTAATAGGCTCGCCCTTAAGGGGACGATAACCGACTGTTAATGGTTTTATACTGAAGATCACGTCTAAACCAGTAGTGTTAATGATTTGAAAAAAAGAATATGTTAAATTAGAGCATTTTCTCAATAACTAAATATGTGAATATTTTAGATTATGTTTATATTACATAGTCAAATTAAGTTGTAAAGTTATATTTAACGTGGATAAAAAATTAAGAATGGCGCAAAATCTACGAAGCGTATTTTTTTAAACCTTCATCAATTTAAAGATAATTTAGTAATTGATCTTTTAGTTTACGCGTTTTATTAAAATATATTTTGTGTTGTGTATAATAAATTAATAATGTGTCAAATTGGAGACAGCGCTCCTTGATGGGCGAGTCCTATTACTGGCTGAACGTACGACGCGTTGCGTGAGCTCAGTACAGAACACGTAAGCTAACCACTCAAGGTCACTGGCATATATCTGCGTCTTAATACCGTGGTGACGAGCCTATTGCCATCAATCGGCCAGCCAGTTAACCAGTTCATCACTTTCCCCCATATTACAAAACAAGGTTTATTTTCAGACCCAGGTTTAAAACATGGAGCCATTATTGATTTTAGAACTTTATTCCGACTATGGTAAAGTTCCTAAACACAAAACTGACAACTTAGTACCCAACTAAGTTTTCAGTTTTGTATAAAGAACGGTATTTCAATCACTGTTACGTTCTTATTACAAAAACTGGCTGCATGGTTTAAGCCATGTCAAAATATAAATCTTGTTTTGTAATAAGGCGGTTTATGTTTAAGTCGCACTTAAATTTATCTGGTGAAATGTGGGTGTACTATAGGTACACCTGTGCCTAAGGGCGGCCGTACACGGACTGCTTCAAGCAGTTGAGACCGACTGCTTAAAGCCGCGACCACGCGGTGAACTATAGTCATTCATTCGCTGCCGTACACACGACTGCTCGAGCAGTCGCGACCGCTTCAAGCCGTCAACTGCATGACGAAATTCCATCGTGCCGTCGACCGCTCGCAAGCAGTCGCGAGGCATACACCCATCATACACCGACTGCTCGAGCCGTTGACTGCGCTAGAGCAGCCGACAGCTCTCCGACCTTGGTTGGATACTTCCTCTCATAATTGTGTCTTCACGTTTAATTTGAGACTTTATATTATTCAATTCATCAAACGAAGACATTGACATACTAAAATAGTTGAAAAATTTTTCTTCATCACTTCTAAGTTCCATAAAAAAATTATGGAATTGTCCATGTTGTTCTCTTAATTCCAAAATTGGATGAACCCAAAATTTTCTCTTTTGACATCGCCGCCGTCGTCTCCGCTTGAGCAGAAGGACCAAAAGCAGTGCTTCCTCGTCAGAATCCATGACTCGACTGTGGTAGAAAATCAACTGCTCGAGCGGTTGGTAGCGACAGCTCGAGCAGTCAATAACCGACCGCTCGAGCAGTAGACGCCGACCGCTCGAGCGGTCCGTGTACGTCGCTCAGCCGCTAACTGCTCGAGCAGCCGCCCTAACCCTTCATTAAAATACCGGCGTGATGTTATGTTATGTTATTACAAAAGTAGGTATATACGAAAATATTGGCTATTTTCTATATTCAATCAATAAACAAATCATGCTCTTCGACCATAATTAATTAGCTACTTTGTTCAAAATCAATCACGATTTTAAACTATTTATCTTTTCGACAGCCGGTGTGATGATCTTATAAATAACTGCCAGCATTTAAAACGATCTTAATATTAAGATATTTAATTAATATGTGTCGCATCGTAATAAATATTTATGCGGATGACAGAAAAAGGCATTAAATTAATTTAATTACCTGCATGTATAATTGAGAGGTAATGATAATAGGTTATTGTGAAATAAATAAGAGAAAGGGCCCATAGTTGTAGATTTGAAACGCCCAATATCAATTAATTGTATACAGTGGGGGAAACACCAGCGACAAGATTCAACTAAGTTACGTGTCTTAAGCTAAATAGAACGGTTTTAAAATAATTAAGAAGCTAGACAAACTAAAAAGCATGTTTTTAAGTGAAACAAAGATGGCGTTATGAATAAATTAATACTTTAATAGTTTTATCAATATGTAGCAACATACTGGCTAGCAAAAGATTCATAACAAAATTTTAATCTAAAACATACTGGCCGGTTTTATTTTTCAACTAAAATAAAAACAAAACATTCCACATTCAAACATAAAAAATATGCCAACCTATTTTTTTTTTTTCACAAATCGTTTTGATTCCGCGCGTTTGGAGGTCCGTTTGGCAAAGGATTTTCCGGTGTATTCATAGCTCAGTTTACATGGTAAAAATTATAAAATAGGTAAAGTTCTGTTGAAAAACTCTCGTGTGTATGAAAGCAAACAATCCTAAATTCCTCCTTCCATAAGTGAAAATAACCCAATAATTCCGACTAATTACACCGATTCCGTAAAAGGGTCTTTTAAAACTTCGAGAATTCGTTCATTCACAAAACGGTGTTTGAATTAAAAAAGTCAATAACATTACTGAAATTGTTATTGTTTAATTAACCGACTTTGCCGAGCGAGAACAATGCTAATACCGCTAAACTTTGTTTAATTTCGTGTGTGCTCATGTGTTGAATAAAATTTATATTGTTACCACGGACTGACATTGAATTAATTTTGTTTTGGTATTTATTTTAGGATTTTATGTTTTAGAATTTTTTTTAATAACCTTGTTTATTTTATATAAGTATTTGGGTATTTTAAACGATTTAAATAAGTAATAAAATCCGCTTGGGACTTTTTTAGTATCTAGCTTATGTTTTTTATTGGAGCGAGTGATTTAAATTAATTATGCAACAGAAATTAGGTATTGACCGATCCACATTAACACAATTCACTATACCTAATTTGTTTAATTTATTTTTACGATCTATGATAATTATGTTATTAGGAACACCTAAATAGAACTAAATGGAATACATATATCTAGCTCAATGGGATACTAAATGCATTATCTAAACAAATTAAAACAAAAGAACTTAAACTGACATTCTGAATTCAAAAATAGAGAAACATCAAAATCACATTTTTTTTTAATAGTATTTTAATGGTCTAGTTGCTGGGACCTTTTAGCCAAGTCTTTATTTAGTTATAAAACTTGTTTAATGATGAAATGAATTATATTCAATGCATGATGATGATATCGCCGCCCTTGAGTTTCAGTAAAGATGTGGCACTTTACTGAGACGTTACGCCGGACTTCTTGAGAGAACTTGAATCGAAGTTGCACTGTTTTGTTTCATTTGACTACACTAATGCACGTTCACAAACACTTAATGGTTAATAATCCACTATTATTACACATTAATAATCGGCTAAACACAAGTTTTGGAAAATTAAACAAACTGCTTGACGCTTTACTTTCCCGCCAAGAAGTCCCAACCACATTATTATATTTTTTTTAATGCAACACAGAGCGTGATTCCGGCCAGCCTTATTATAGCTGAACAGAACTCATACAAAAGTGCGAAATAAGGGTGTCAAGAACTTGGCGCAAAGAGACGGCGGTAGGTCAATGCGTCTAATTACAGCGGCCAAGTGTGCCCTACCCTATTCGCGCAGCTTTTTAATTTGATACATACTCGTAATATTGTGTATGAGTTTGTGAGGAAATTATTACTAGGAACTTTGTGAGAATTTCAGTATCTAGTTGGACTGGAGATAATTATAACTATGATTTTGGACTACTTACAACTTATTTAACCTAATCCGTCATCAGCCGAATTATGATCGTACGTACTCGGCCGAACTCGGTCGATCGGACCAAACATTATGTAAAAGTAAGTGAGTGCGTACACCTAGTTATCGGACGTTATCGTACGCGAGCCTTAACACTTTGTTCAGTCAAATTTAAGTACTTACAGCATCAACGCATGGTTTTACTTAAATTGTTAAAATGTAGGTTTCATAAACTACTAACGATCCCAAACTCTATCAGTAGGTCCTGTAAGGAAATTTTATTATTATGGCGGTTACTTATCCAATTCCGAATAAAATTAGCAACAGTGGCGCCTCTGTTTTCAACTCTTTTTTGCCAAGCTGAACCTTATTCAAAGAGCTAGCAGGTCAATGCGTATAATTAAAGGGGCGAAGTGTGGTGGCCTGCCCGCACCGCTTTTAATTTGATACAATTATGGATATTATGGCCTTTCGTTTGTAGGTTAATAACTAGGAATCCTGAGGGTTACGTTGAGTAATTATCCTCTTATTTACAGGGGAAGGGTAATTTCTTATGATGTCGACACTATTACTCAAGTTTTTTTTATGTTTTAAAACAATTATGCCACCGGAAACTTTTCAACCACTAACCAGGCACGTGTCCTTTATCATTCACGTAATTGTTTTCACAATTAAGAAAATATCAAGTAACCATTACAAAAACAGGAAACACCACCTAAATTAGAGCCGTGAGTTTCAAAACAACTCACAAAAAAGTTGAAGAAAACACCACAAAAAAATGCGACCTGATACCTCAATACCTTAATTAAGTAATCCAACACCTTCTGCATAAAAATATTCCTTTCCTACGCAACTTCATAAAAAATATTAACGGGGGAGAAAATTTTCATAATGGACAAAGCAATGGAAGTGCCTTAGAGCCCTCTATTCTGAATGGAGGCCCGGAGGGACGCTGATAATGCCCTCTCCGTCAGAGGGCCTGTTGTAGACCTCTGGAGATAACGGTCAGATTAGTCTATGGGATGCCGTAAGTCGCTCTTTGAGGACCGACACGCCGTGGGATGGTATAAGATATTTTATAAAAAAAATTGAGAGAGAGATATTTTGTAAGGTCGGATAATTCGACGAATGTACTTAAAATGTGAGGTGATCTTTGATCTTGCTGACAATAAAATCGTTCAAAAGTTCAGCTGCTCCTTTTGCGTTCATTTATATCGACAAAATTTATGGAGCAGCTGTAATTTTTTTACGGTTTTAGATTTGCATAAACTCATAAACTCACGCCTTCTTCACATGGGGGTAGGCAGAAACTAGCGAACGCTTCCTGCTACGATCCTTACATACTCCTTTTACTTCCTTTACGTTCATACATCTGGTCATACACGCAGGCCGAAAAAATTGTTCATAATGAAGAGTACAATTAACCATTTTGAAGTTTATGTAAACAAAAAGTAAGGTTGAAGGTATTTTTAATAAATAGAAAAGCTTAATAAAGTCGACATTATTTTAAAAAAAAAAACAGAAATTGTTTTTATACTAGCTCTTCCAGTTGTATATTTATTTTGATGAATGAAAAATAGCAACGCAAAGAAATAAATGCGACAGTTAATCTATCTTTGTGACTGACGCTACCATTGCTTTTTATTTCTCAGAGCAGGGTACGCAAAACAATTTTGCACTCACACACAAGCAGAGTTATTTTTTTGTAGCTGTTATTTACTCAACTGTATTCAAAATGGCTGGAAAACATTTAATGTAACTTTGTTACAGGGGATGACGAAAATATTTTATCTCACTATTCAAAGTTGAACTTTTGAAGTGAAAACTTCTTTAGAGAAAAAACTTATGGGTTCGGGTCACCAACATGCCCGCGCAACATGCTGTAGTAGCAGTAAGTAAAGGAAAATTTACCACGTGAAAATTTTAATTTGTGTCACATACTGTGCATTGTTTAAATTGTGTTTTTGATAATTATTATTTTATTGAAGTGTGTAAACTTCTTTAAGCGCGTTGAGCGATAGGTTTTCACTTCTGACGGCAGTCCCTATGACTGCCTGTTTTTTTTTTGTTACAGAGATGTTGGCTCTTGACTTGTTTCTATACACCGTGGCATTTTAATCGTCTTACAACGGCAGCCCACTTCATGTATCCAATGACTACTAATCATTCATAAAAGATTTTTTTTTTTATTAACATTTGAATAATTAAAAAAATATATATACAACATTAGTTTTTGTTTATACTAAACCCGAAAAGGGGTCATTGTACTCATCATTTTGAACAATTTTTTCTATGGGACCATCCTTGAAATCGCAAAAAAAAATCAGCTGTTCCATACATTTGTGTTCATTTAAATCGACAAAATGTATGGAACAGCTGATTTTTCCACCAACCTGCTTAACTTCATGGCACAGGTTATACCGGCAGTCGACGCTGGAGTACAGGTAGACGCGGCGTACTTTGATTTTAAAAAAGCCTTTGACACCGTGGACAATGATGTCTTATTAAGAAAGCTGGCAGATGTAGGATGTACGCCGCACTTGCTGCAGTTCTTTGTCAGCTATATGAGAGATCGTCAACAGTACGTTGACTACAATGGGTACGAGTCGAGGCCGTACTTCACCAGGTCCGGAGTAAGCCAGGGCAGCAATTTGGGGCCTCTTGAATTTATCATAATGATAAACAGTTTGCCGGAGGTCGTCAGACATGGCTCATGTTTATGGTTCGCAGATGACCTCAAGTTGCTGTTCGAGGTAAAGAATGAGTCAGACTGTGACATTGATAGAGTGGTGAAATGGAGCCATGACAATAAGCTGTACTTCAACGTGTCCAAATGCTCGGTAATATCCTTTGGTCGTGCGCGCACCCCTATCCTCTATGAGTACAAAGCAGAGGCGATACCCATGCAGCGAGTAACGCAGGTGCGGGATCTAGGGGTATATCTCACTCCAGATCTTACATTTCGTGAGCATGTCATTAAGATATGCAAGAAAGCGTACAGAAACCTCGGCTTTGTACTTAGGCAGTCACAGGGGTTCACTAATATTACGACTATAAGGGTATTATACGACGCTCTAGTCAGGAGTCACTTGGAGTA
Organism: Tiliacea aurago; assembly: GCA_948098905.1. Lineage (NCBI taxonomy): Eukaryota > Metazoa > Arthropoda > Insecta > Lepidoptera > Noctuidae > Tiliacea > Tiliacea aurago. The sequence continues at coordinate 2,246,271 of OX402594.1, forward strand.
TGGTGCTGTCATATGGGCTCCACATGAAGCCAAGTACTCTATCATGCTGGAGCGCGTACAAAACAAGTTCACACGTCACTTGTACTTCAGACTGTACGGGGTTTATCCATTGTACCCACTGATGTACCCCACCCTGTTAGTACTGGGCATGGTCGGGTACAATGAGTTAAGGGTGCGACGACAGTTTACTCTTGTCGTCTATTTAATTAAATTACTCCGGGGCAAGGAGCACAATCCGGGAGTGCTTCAGTGCTTGCGGTTTTCTGTTCCAGACCGCTACGTGTGGAGGCGGCGGCGCCCGCCACTGCTGGCTGTGCCAACTGCCAGAACCAACATGCTGGCCAAAGCACCTCTCACGCGAGCAATTCGTACTGTTAACGAAATTCAGAATAGGTTGGACATTTTTTCGTGTTACTTTAGTGAACTTGCAAGAGTAAGTTTATATATAATATGTTACGAAAGCAACAATTAGTGTAATTTTATGTTTATTGTTTCTTTATTGTTTTATTTTTTTTAATGTAAAGCATACATAAGTTAATTTTCTGTGAAGATTACATTGTTATAATTATAAGGTTGTATTGTTTTAGTTATAAGTAATTTGGTGTTAATGTATTGTGTAGTTATTTGTAATTGTTAGTAATAGTGTTATTTAAAATAGTTAATATTATAAGTAGGCTTAGCTATCGCATTAGGTTTCTAAACCTGTAATGATAGTTTAAGAGTTTTAAATAAATAAATAAAAAAAAAATCCACGGTGTATAAAAAAAAATACTGTGGCATGATCTATGTTTTCAGTGACTATGTAAGTAGCGTTTTTCAACCTTAAAATTAAATCATAAAACATTAATTAAATCAAACTAGATGCAAATTTGTTTCATCATCATCTGCCCGCATTTCCCAACCATGTTGGGGTCGGCTCCCAGTCTTACCGGATGCAGCTGAATACCAGTATTTAACATAGAGCAACTGCCTATCCCACCTCCACAACCCAGTTACTGAGTAACACGATACCCCTTGGTAAGACTGGTTGTCAGATTTTGCCGCGCTTCTGACGACCCGTGACAACTGTCAAAAATCTACTAATAATAGCTGGGACCAAAATGGCTTAACGTGCTTTCTGAGGCACGGAGGGGGTCTTGGTATGTAAATATGGTCACCCATACATGGACCAATCCTGGCAAGCGTAGCCTAACTTGATGGCTACAAATTATCTTATGAACCCAACAGCGGCGAGGTGTCAATTTTTGTATGAGAGAAACCGAAACGAAGCCAAATTTAACTTACTTTCTTATCAGTAAAGTAAAAATTAATTAATTTACTTAAAAGTAAGTCTTTCGTTTACTGAATTTAACACCATCTATCGTCAAGTAGCGAACCAAAAAGACGCATCACTACATATACAAAACTTTCTTGTTTGTTATTTCAATTCAAAGCTAATAAAATAGGCGTTTTTGATATTTGAATGATAATGTGAATTTAATACCCGTAGTGTAACTATAATTTTTGGCAATAGTAGACACTATTGACAGTGTCATTTTTCAATAGCGGTAAAATTGTTGATGCGAACTTCCGAAGGGAAGCCGGTAGGAATCGTGTTATAATTATGGTGCTTTCGCCACTGGAACCCAATTATTGATAAACTATAAACAAAATCCATGTTCATACATAGGTCTATGGCAACCTATGATTATGATGTTAGTCGATCAATGGAAACAGGCATTAAATAATACTAGCAATACAATCAAAATCTCAATAATATCGCCATTCAAAGTTATAGATAGATAAGTACGTACGTTTGATAACATTGCTTTGGTATGTAAATCAGCTGATTGGAGAGTTCGAATTAATTAGATAGCATTCCACAAATATTTCTGTAATAAACTGGTATTTGGTTAAAGACTTCTACATACTGGCGCGATACAAAGGCCCCGCGTGTCGCGCGACGAGCGGTGCCTTTGTGTCGCGCCAGTATGTAGAAGCCTTAAAAAAATGTTGTGTTATCATTTCAGTGCAATTAAAATGAGTATGTGATTAAATCGTAATTTTTTTATAGCTTTAATGAACGGGTAATTCGATATGGGGGCCAAGTTATCGTAAAACCAGAAATTGATAGTAAAACTGGTTCACTTACTTCAAGTTATAAAGGTAGAAGTGACTTCGAAGAAACTATTACACATGACATCTTAAGTCCCTACTCATCCCGTTCCTTCTCATAATTTAACACAGCAAAGATCCGACGTATCAAACCCAAACTTATGTAAAATTTATCAGCTATCAAGTGTTCCACCACTAAATCCATTAGCCATGATATCGGTCGGACGGCGGCTTAGATAACAAGGCGAATGTCCACACTATTATACGAAGAACGGATAAGCCCACTCTGAAACAAGATACGATACAAAAGGGTGCCCCATCAAAATTCGGCGGCCGTCAGTACCGTTATTTATCATTTTCCGCAAAATTTTCACTCAAAGAGACACATTAATGGTGTGGTACAAGCAACGAGCTTTCGTCAAGTATAGCTTTGGATTTCTAATTCAGTTCCAGAGAAATATAGAATAGAATACTCTTTATTACGAGTATGTACACCATAAAAATGACAGATAATTATATTTGTAGAAATTTTACATATGGTGACACAATGGGCGGTCTTATCGCTAAAAGCGATCTTTTAAAGACAACCTTTGGATGGATTAACGGGGAAGGCGAGACAATACTGCAGGTAGTTTGTGGTGTACTATTTACATAAATACAATAAATACATACATACGTCATAACACATATTAAACTTATCTATATAAATATATTCAATAATAATCATGAAACAAGACAAAAAAAAGAGAGAGATAGTGATAAATGATAAATGATTTTATTTCTGTAAGTAGGTTTGTACAAACACTTTTACACGTCAATAAATGTGTGTGTGCAATATACGTCTTCAAATGTGCCACAATTTTAAGGCATTTCGCTTTTTGCCCTAATCTATTTCACCCTAGTCTCCTTATTCAAAGGTAACTCCTGCCACAGACGGATTGAAACTATGTCACTTGGCTATAATGATACAACAATAGAAGTAACCTTTATAGGACAAACACACAATGAAAAGGTTAACAATAATTTAAATAGAAATGGCATTTAAAACACATAGAAAATAATAGGTCATCTAAATGTAATTTGTTAAAAGCCTATACTTAGCAAAGTAGTTGAGCATGTGATGGATGATGATGGCATTTACAAAGCGGTTTTCAAACAAAATTAGTAGGTAGTTAGGACTAGCTTTCAAACTTCCAATTTCACTAAGTATTGAAAAGAACATAATTTCCGCTATCACAACAGTTATTGTTGAAAAGACTAACGATAACTGAAGATTCTAGATTTGAAAAAACAAACAAATCGTTTGCTCCGAATCCATTGGTTTAAATTCCCGTTTAATTATACTTCATTAAAGACTCACACCGCTCACACGTATCTCGAATTGGTCCTTGTGCGAAACAGTAACGTATTAAGTCTAATGATGTACAAATGTTACAGCTTGCTCACTCAACCACCGCTGTCAAGGATCATTCATTAACCCAATTTACTTGACTCTTACAATCTGCTCAGTTGCTTCCTTCGTGTTCTTATTTTCACTTTAGCAATACTATTTACGTAATCATTTCGTATAAATTTGTACACAATTATTTTCTGATTAAAATGTATTATTAGTGGTTGTTTAAGTCCCACGATTTCATGATGAAGTGTAGGTATTTGACCAACATATTTCATCAATTCGTTCAGTTTTCAAATTAGTTATGCCCGCGCAATGCCCGACTTGTCACTGTTCCGATTCGTCATTAAAAAAACAAAAGATCACAAACCAGAAAATATAAAAAGGTCGTTTGTCCACCGCACCGTCAACGGGAAGCGTGCGAGATGACGGCGGCGGCGCCAAAGTAGTGATACATACATTTAATATAGCCGCGTGTCCACCGCAAATCATCACCGGGACGTCACATTCGAATAATCTCGTTTCTTGTTGACGTCCCGTTGACGTTGTGTGGTGGACAAACAGTATAAAGCTTAAAGGATTTAACCTTTTTGCTGATCAAACAGAAACTATAAATAATGTACTAAAAAGGAATCAATAAACTAAGAAAGACCAAATCGAAGACTAGTCAACGTCGTTAACATTATTCATAATTCAACTTTAACACAAACACAGGAACACGCCAATTTGTTAAAATATATATATATATAAATCATTCTTAATTAATAATGTACTGGCGTCAAACGGCGAATATATTACTGATAATGAGACCGGTTAATGAGTGTGTGACCCTTTAACATTTAATTATCATATATAACCTATTTATTTATGTTTAAGTACAACAGTCTGGAATGCTATTTTCTACGTGGCAAAGGCTTCAATGTAATTTCGGTGATATCGTTAAATTCAAAACTACATTGTAAGTTGTTTGCAAAATAACAATGAACCTAAATTCAAGAGATGTCTTTCCATTAAAAAAAACAGTCAAGAGCAAGTCGGACTCGCGCACCGAGGGTTCCGTACGAATATTATGATGTTGATGATTTCTGAAAAACTGTGCTATTAAGAGACATCGTTTGATTTTTCCTGTAATCTTTACTTAGGCTTCTAACATTAGAATAATTTCAGATTTTTATCTCTGCAAACATCGGAGATAAGGGAGGGGGAGGAAGCGAACGGTATTTTTTTTTACATTTGTCATCACAAGTCGGAGACTATGCTGCCTAAAAAAAAACAATATGTTTGAGAATGTGCAAACAACGTTCTTTCATCTGATATCCCACATGCCCTAGTAGCCCCACTTAAAATTTTTAAGACCCCCTTTCAGTCCCTTTTGCAAAAAAGGTATATTTTTTCAATTTCTTTCTTGCTTGCAAAATAGTTGGACAAACGTCATCTAAAACTATTCTAAATTTCAAGTTGATAGCATTAATAAATAGTTCTTGAGATATCCAGGTGTGACAGACAGACAGACACAGACAGACTTAGTCCCACCATAAGGATTCCTCTTTACCAAAATGGTGAAAAGGAATCCTTATGGTGAGACTTAGTGGTGAGAATTAGCCTTTTTACCAAAATGGTAAAAAGGAACCCTAAAAAGCCTAATGTTGAGAGCGATAATTTATACTAAGGCAAAGAAACCCCAGTAGAAGACGAAATTACAGCAACACACAACAATCAATCTGCCCAGCCTTTTTACAACTAGGATGATGGGGTCGGCTTCCAATCCAACCGGATGCTACTGAATACCAGTATTTTACATGGAGCGACTGCCTATCTGATCTCCACAACCCAGTTACTGGGTAATACGATACCCTTCTATGTTCTATGTTATAGGGTTTGGTTTCCGCACATAGTCCTTCATGTGGACCATTGTGCGTGGGCCATGGCGGCCGTCAGTTGTTTATTCCAACCAGCCCACCTCCCTCCAGAAGCTGATTAGGTCTCCTGCTCTGCATAGAACATCTGTGAAGGGTCTGGGAGACCCGAGGGTTTCTGTTCTGATCTGGGTGACGCCTGTGCAGTCAAAGAGCACATACGCAACGGTTTCTTCATCCTCCATGCAAGCCCTGCACAGAGGGCTGTCCGTTATGCCTATTGTGATAATTTCTGTCAGTAGCACGCAACGTGGAACAAATATTCCAACTACCCGCTAACGCTTGTGACTTAATTCAGTAATAGCGCTAGTATTCTATTCTAGTACAGCGAAACGTGACACTTTATGAGATAAAAGACGATAACACGGCGCATGTACTTTTTGCGAAGACGTAGCGTGCTCGAACGTGCTTGACAAAGCAAGCGGCCCAAGTAAAGGGGTTTTATTGAAAGTTATAAGGGTTGGCTTATCGAATTTGTATAGATGTGGGTTTTTTTGGGAATTTGATAGGATTGACTATTGTTATTTTTGGGTTGGTGTTTGTTGGCTACTTCTGTAGTTAAATTAGATTATTAAATGATAAAGGGACAACGTATCAGCATGGTGTGAATTTTTAACAAAATAACTATTTTTTAATTCATACCACTCTCTCAATGAATTTAGAATCGTTTACCGATAAAATAATATTGTAATCGTATTTATGTGCCACTAGCTGGTAGCCAGCGCGCGGCGCGTTGCTGCCTGTAAGTTAATTGCACTATGCCTATAACTTTTGCGCAAGTGCAAGCAATAAGTTGACAAAGTTTTGTCTCAATCAGATTTACGGTATGGCAGTGCATAAAATACGAACAAACAGTGTTTTTTACAGGAAAAAAAATAATATTTTGTTTTAGTACGGTACAAAAAAAATAAGTTATCGTTAACGAAATATGTTTACTTTGGAACTGGTTTTATGGTGACTTGCCGGCCGGCGCGTGTGCGCGGTGTAGCGGAACGTGCGAAGGTAGCTAAACAGCTGTGTGCTCGCTCGATTTGAGATTTGTAGGTTTTTAGGTATTTTATTAGTATTTCAAGTGAGGAAAAAAAATATATTAAACAAATAATGGAAATGTGTTATAGTAGATACTGATACTGAGCCACCAAAAAATAATGCACACTGCTTAATTTTTTTCCTGTGTACTAAATTATACTTGAACCACAACAAACAACTACCCTTAGGCAGATAATGCGTTAATCTACTCTTGGAGTAACCCAATAAAATGTTGTTTCCCTTTGAAACATTAGTACTATTTTATCCGATCCCTTCATTTATCCTTCAAGCAACAAAAAGGAATAGCAAGAATCCAAAAAAACATTAACAAGTTAATTAATCAACTTGTAGGAGGAACAGAATTGCTTACTGGGGAGAAAGAAATTCTTTACATTGAATGAAACTGTCAAGCTGGTTGTGTATATAGTCTGTACTTGTAGGATCTGTGAATAAAAGGAAACATAATGAAATTGTCCTATACACCCTTTTTTTACTACTAATAATATTTCTTTTAAATCTACCTTTAATAAAATACGGTCTTTAGAATGTAACCTAGATTTTTAGGGTTCCGTAACCAAAGGGTAAAACGGGAACCCTATTAGTAAGGCTCGGCCGTCTGTCTGTCTGTCCGTCTGTCACCAGGCTGTATCTCATGAACCGAGTAGTTAGACAGTTAACATTTTCACATAATATGATGTATTTCTATTGCCGCTATAACAACAAATACTAAAAAACGGAATAAAATAAATATTTAAGGGGGCTTCTATACAACAAACGTGATTTTTTTTGCTCGTTTTTGCTTGATATTGATAACGGCAACAGGTAGACGCTTGAAATATTCACAGAATCTTTAGTTATGTATTCACTTTAAAAATTTTGACGACATGGTTGGCGCAGTGGTTAAGCGATTGACTGCTGCGCTGCGTATCGCGGGTTCGATTCCCGCACGGAACAAATATTTGTATGACCTGCAAGTAGTTGTTCCGGGTCTAGCTGTTTCTGTATGTGAGTTTAAATGTTTGTAAACGCACCCACAATACAGGAGTAATTCCTAGTGTGGGGCAACGTTTTTTAAAATAATAATAGAAATTTAAAAAAACATTTGCCGTTTTTATAGATACGGAACCTTTCGTGCGCGAGTCCGCCTCGCACTTGGCTGGTTTTTATCTTTAACAAGGTTGCTAGTAACATTTGAGATCTTTTTAAATGTTACTGACAATCACTTTATTTCTCAATAAAGTGATTGTCAAACCCAAAACTATAGAGATTTCAATCGTAAATATTTTATTATCAAGCACTAACACCGGTAATTGATCAACCAACTCCTCCACCAATAGTAAACGAAGCCATTTAACTCAAAACAAACATTTGCCATACACGATCCAGAAATAGACCATCTTAACTGAGGTCGCGATCCAGTATAAAATAAACTAAAGAAAACTCACAGAAAGGGATGGGAACTAATGGTCGGTCCATTTGCTTCTTTTTATTCCACACTCGCATCCCTTAGTGAATCATCCCGGTTGGAGGCGGTTTTTTACACCAATAGACTTTTATTATCCATATAGGTATTTCAACGCTCATCGAGGAAAGGAAAATGTTGTATCAGCTGGTTACGAATTGTAAGGAAGAGAAAAAAGGCGTATTAAAATGTCAAAAAAAGCGCGAGAGGGCTATAGAAATGTTTGGTTGAAATTTGGGCTAGCTACTTTTATATGTACCTACTGATACTTTCAGAATGATGATCCCGTAGCTGGGCAAACCATTACATATAATAAAAACAAGTTGAGAAGGTCTTGCGGTGAAGGAAACGTTGCTTAAAGTTAAGACAAAATATGTATGGTTAAGCAGACGTTTATCTTTACTTAAGTTTACCCCAATTAAACATCCGTTTGGTGCCGGACGTAAAGAATAGCACCATCCCATTTCTTCCCGTGGGTGTCGTAAAAGGCGACTAAGAGCGTTATCATACTAGCGAATTGCGAGCGTCCTCAAAGCGGAGCGGGCGCGCAACGAATAGGTTACGGGCGCGCAACGAACACGCCGCGGCTGCGCAGCGAATTCGTTGCGGACGCGCAACAAGATCGCCGTGAATACTGCCTCGTACTTCTTCCTCAGATCCGCGACGTCCTCGCTGCGCAGCCGCGGCGTGTTCGCAACGCATGCGCTGCGCGTCCGCTCCACCCCGCAGCCGCTTCCAAACCGCTAGTATGATAAGGCCCTCAGGGACTTACTAGAGAATGGGCAGCAGCGTTCTCTATGCATTTTAATACCATACTGCCATCGCCAACCCGCCTGCCAAGCGTGGCGATTATTGCAACCCCCCCCCCCCCGGTTTAGGGGAGGCCTATGTCCAGCAGTGGACGTCTTTCGGTTGAAATGATGATGATGATGAATTAAACATAATATGATAGTATTTTATGGAATGGTCGGTCCGATCCAATTAATCTTTCGATTAAAATGATCCCATTACAACTCCTGGGAATCTTCGCCGCTTTTGGAGTAATGAAAACAAAACCATTCAACCATAATTATTTGGGTTCAAACTACACAAAAAGAAAGCGCGGAAACAGAAACATTGGGACAATTAAAACATTCCTAGCGCCATCCACGGAGGCGTATTCCGAAAATACATTAACGTCGCTCTCCGAAGGCGAAGGGATTTTGAAGCCCTTAAATATTACTTAGGCAAGCTTTAAAACGTCCGCGTGAAAAGGTCGTAATTAAGTGTGATATTTTCTGTACAGTTAAAAATCTCAGAGGAGGGTAAATTCATTTGACGAAGGTGTCTTAAGAAGAGTTTTCTTAGAATTTTTATTTTTATGACTCCAGTCTGCTTGTAGGTAGAATCTTGATGAATTAATAAAGGAATTTTCCTTGTCCGAGTTCTTGACAAGATAATGTCTAGGTGTATTAACCTCCTTTCATAAGCTTTTAGTCAAAACATCATAATAAATTATCTTCTTCTTTTGGAGATTGCGTTGATAGAATGGATTCGCTTCGTCTATAGTTGCATCTTTTTGTTTTCTTTTATCACTACCAACATTTTCTTTACCAAAATCAATTTCGTCTATTAAATTATCCTTGGTGTCGAGCTGAATGCAACCAGTATCTAGCAACTAAATGCTCTGGCACGCACGGCTCAAAGCCACACCAACTAACATCTTGAGTCTAATACATGTCACCATATATCATGATGTCTACTAGCAAATGTTCCAATTCCGAGACCATGTAAACTAAGCCGCAAGTTATAGTATATAAAACATGTTGCACGATACATAACAGCCTGGAACCATTTACTATTTGCCTTCTTGAATAGACCACAACTATTCTCATTATTCAAATAATGTTGCATAACCCCTTCATAAAAAGATATGCGACTAAGATCACTTCAAAATCTTCATGAATTGATGACCTTACAATAAAATAATTACCACACGTTGTTCAAGCCAAACCTTTCAAAATACGGAGTAGTGTGAAATTGTGAACTGAAAAAAAACTAGAAAATACAAATCATTTGTACATAGATAACTTAGCAAGAACATATTTCACGCTAAGCTCCGCGGGTTCGGTTCCAGTTGAATATATTTCCCAGAACTGGGGCAAAACTGTAGTTTTCAAACGTTGTTTGGAGTAGGTGCGACCTTTTGCGGAGAATTTGGAAGTAGGCAATAAAATTTTGTCATAAGCGTTTTGGGACAAATAAAAAGTAGGAGTATGTGTCTTATTCTATTATTGGTTGCCTTTTTTTGGAAAAAAATTGTTCGTTGTTAGATATCTAGTTTGGGTTGTTTTTCTGTATACTGTCACGTGCCGTTTTCATCAACAAATCTGTTTTTTTTTTGTAATCATGAATTTAAATAATTCGAAATCAAACTTGTCACTACCCCGGTACAAAAATAAATGAATCACAGTCAAATTAGAACTGAAAAACAATTTCAATTACTTTCACTACTTGAAGAAAAGTACAAATGTAACTGGATTGATACGATCACAGGACAGAACAATCAAATTAAATCAAAACCAAGCGAGGGTAAATAAATCATTTAGGAGCTACGAAAGCCTAACTGAAAAGCAAAGCATGCCATTCTGAAAGCAGAAACAATTTCATTTGATGTACAATCAATTTAAGCTTTTTATCAAAATATAGCGAGCCCAGACATAAAGGAAGTAATAAAGTAAGTTACAAAGATTAATGTTATTCTCCTACCATCAACAAAGACCCTTAGCCAACGTTGAAAATGGCTCAAACCTAACGCTAACATAAAAATAAAAAAAAACAAACACTTTGAACCACCACCTGATCCGGAGATAAACCAATCACATCCTAGCAAATCAATCTTTTGCAATCCCAGCTGTAAAATGCAAGAAGAGGGTGCTAATACTACCCCAAACACGGAACTACCCCATATTTTTCGTTCCAGGAACCTTTGTAACCACAACCACTAACAATAACCATTCATATCGCATGTTATTGCAAAGTAACGCATATTTATTGGCAATTGTGCTCCCCTTTCCCCCCGGAATAATATATTACACCCCCCGGGAGTTTAGAACTAAATTGGCCAGATGTATGAATGTAAATATATTATTGGCATATATAGGCTTGGAGTATACAGGCAGAGTATATCGGGCTTTTATTAGTGTGCTGTCATATATTGATATCTTGAACGTTACAGCGCCGCGCGCCGAAAGTAATTTCTATGCTAAATTAGTATTGTAATTGGTATGAGCCATATTTCGTACTGGGATCTAGTAATTGGTTGTCACGTCTACAGATGGCATCTTTTCAAAGAGTGCTAGAGAATTACATTTTAGCGCGATCTAGATTGTAATTTGATGAAAAGTAATATTTTCTTTTGTACAGAATTTCTTCGGATACTATAAATACAGTTTATTGAAAGCTCGGTTTGTAGGATTTATCACTGAAGTGATTTATTAAGTAATGCTAAGATTTAGAACTCAAATCTTTCTGTAGGTACGCCAGTTGCGAGGTTTTCGCCGATTTGAAATGAAATCGTTTTGAGATAACTTTATTCCAATAATTACTTTTTTCTATTCTAACTGGAATTATTTTGAATAACTTAATTTTATAAGACAGCGGAGCAAGATATTTTAGTGACACAAGCTGCGATGGCATTGAAAACCTCGAATCTGATTTTAATAAAGATTAGCAAAGTTAACCAGATTAAGTTGTAAACGAAATACTGAGAACGCTTTAAATATGAAGAAGACTGTAACATAGATCTCGAATATTTAAATTCGTTATATGCTTATCTAAGCGTCACTAAGAAAGCGCATTGCTCAAATGCTAATTCTGATATAGTAAAAGTATGCTGCTTTATACGACTTAAAAACCGAAACCAAAATAAATTCAATCCCACACAATAAATCTGAACTTATGAGCATCTATTTCCAATTCATATATCGCAAACTCTCACCCAAAATTCGTGAATGTCAAATATAAAAATGATAGTCAAACAACAACGCAATCCCTCCTCTATAAATTCAACCCTTCCAATCGTTAATACAGGGCGAGCAATTAGGGGCTCGGATGTTGCTCCAAAATGGGAACTAAATGGGATAACGCAGAATCCGGCGGGGGGTAACCTGGGCTATTTGCATATGCAAGTTGTTGATTGGAAACCGTCCGTGTATTCGCCATCATTAGCAAAGTTGGCGCAACTGTAAGTGGATTATTGAGGTACAACTGTTGTGGTTTTCACTCACCTATGGATATTCCGGTCTAGGGAGCAAAGGAGTAATGGGAATGGGCGGAGATTTTAGATAGTTTTGAGACACTGTCTTTTTGGTTTTTTACTGGAAGGAGATCAAGCACTGGTCAGCGTGTAGGTGAGCCATAATTTAAAGCACTTTTTCAGGGGTTTTTCAAAACCGAAGCAGTAGGCATGGCTATGAGTTGTAGGTATGCGTTGCGTCAAAATAACAGCCACGTCATAAGCCGTTTCAGCTTTAGTTCTAAACTTCACCCACAGGCTTCATCTAACTACACCTTGGTGTAGTTAGGGAACCTAATACAGCAGTATCCTCTTTCTACTAGATGAAGGCTCGTTTACCAACCTTTCCAAAATTGGAACCCCCAAAACGGACGGAAATGGGTATTGATTTAATTAGATTTTATGAGTACCCGTTGTACTCATAAAATCTAATTAAATCAATACCCATTTCAAAAACATTTTCCCTTAACTTTGCGCGTCCGTGTTATCTGTAAATCAAACATTCTGCAACACGTTCAGACAACATTTAAATAACGTATAAAACTACGATACGTTCAAATAAAAAATTTAATCAATCTCAGCGTACATTGAATTGATATTTTTAATGATTAAATGCCATGAAACCGAATGGATGGAATTTTTCGTCGACATTCACGGAAATGTCGAAATGTCAGAGTGAAAGGGAAAAAAACTATAATTAGCTTTTTCTGTTTTTTTTTCTAGTTAAATATGGATGGTTCAGTGAATATTTCAGTGTTGTGACGTATCGATAATGACATAATGATCGTGACGTAAGCATTGATAGATTTTGAATGTGGTAAACTTTTGATTGCGAGCCTATGTTAATAGTAAATGGTAATAGCGCTGTGTAGGGTCACTTCAAATGATATGTTATTTGTTTTAAGAGTTTTCAAGTGCCTTGTAATGGCTCTCGTACACAATGGTCAGTTGGTTTACTTTCACTTGTATAGCCCGGCTGCAGTGGCTCATCTTCGGTTTCCGTACAATTCAATCCGGTTAAAAAATGTGTGAAAACAGAAGCTCGACGTATCGATCGTCTGCGCTAGTTCTTAGAGAATGAACTGATTGACATTTACGTCAGAACAATGAGGTCCGTTAGTGAACTTTGAACACAACAGTATCAAGACACTAAAATATGCGACATAATTTTGTTTTTTTTTTTTTTTGTTTTGATTTTTCTAAAAGTCCATCAACAAAAAACCATAAACAAAATTATGTCATAGGGGAAAATTATTTGATCTGAAAACAGTATACAAATGTAATCACATTAAATGATTGCCGAGAAATTAACTACACCTTTTCAAAAATGAACTGCCCCAGTTTCCCCTTACGTTAAATAACCTTTAAGATCTTATATGACACAAAATTGCAGCAATCTCTTCACAAAGACACCCTCTCGGAAATTTCATATTTCGCCAATAAAGCGTCTTCAATGGCAAGCCGATATTAAAGTGGCTTACATCTTAAATATCAACGGGGCTCTTTAAAATAACGTTGAGTTGAGGAACGTAATATCTTTTAAGTATGCGCACTTCGGGACTGGTGGTATAAAAGTACTGAGTCTTGTATGAGGGTAGATGTCCCCGAGGGCTCTAAAGTGCACTAACGTGAATACGTCACGAGTTTACGAGATAGATTTGAAAAATTAAGTGTCAAGTACTAGAGTGGTACTAGAAGTCACAGGTATTCTAATATTAATAGCTACTCTACTGGAGTGGAATTAGGTCATTCAATCAGAATAGCGCCACGAATTCGGAAGGCCTAATAAAGACATTCCTAATTGGCTTTTCACCGCTAGTCACATGATATTCTTAACGTTGCTAATTTATCGTGAAGCGGTAAGGCTTATATCTAGCATCTCATCTACAAATCACAAACTAGTTGGAACAGACTTCCTAGTACTGGGTACGGGAATAGCCAGACTAACTTTTACTGGACTTACAGAGGCTTTATTTGCTGACTAGCTTTTGCCTGCAGCTTCACCCGCGTGGACATCGGAAATTATCCCACGGGAACTTACTACCGGGATAAAAGTATCGTATGTCGTAATCCAGACTTTATGGTCTACCTGCCAAATTTCACCCAAATTCGTGTAGCCGTTAAGGCATAAAAATGTAACAGACGCAGACAGAGTAATTTTCCTATAAATATTTTAGAGTAATATTAAGTAAAGATAGTTTGATTTAAAAAAAGAAAGTTTTATTTCAGAAACTTGTACAACTTTTACAGTAAATCTTACATAGGGACCTCCTTTTTGAGTAAAATATATACCTGTGCTAGGATATCCCGCTCTCCAATGACAAAATAATGAATTGGTAAAAGTGGTGTACAATAAGAAAATAGAATTTAAACAACAAAAAGAAAAAAGAAAATAAAAATAAAACAATTAAAATCCCAAACTAAACCAGACAAGACGAACTATAAATAAATAACTAAATAAAAAGAAAAATAAAAAACTTACAGATATATCCTATAGTATGTGTGTGTGTGTGTATGTGCGTGCGTGAGGGGGTGCGTTCGTGTGTGTTCGCATGTGAGTGTGTGTATGTATGTGTATGTGTGTATCTTTTCAGCTGTTGCTTTTAATGGACTAATAAACTTATATTATCTTATATTATTAAGTAACTCATATTGTCGATGCTTGCAGCAATAATTCAATGTCATCATCGAATTAACTTTTGGACACCCCGGAAAGCATCAAGTCTGACGCAATTTTATCCTCTTAACAACTACAGGGAGGAGCTACATCAATGTACAATCATTTCTGCCTAGCCAACTGTGTTGGTGTCGTCTCCCAGTCTCACTGGATGTAGCTGATTACTTACCTACCTTACTTGTACAAGCCAGTTACTGGTTTACACGATACCCTATGGTATGACTGGTTGTCAGACTTTCGGATGACTGCCCGTAAGAACTGTCAGAAATATACGAAACTTGGTAAGAAATGTATAGAAAAAAAAAGTACCAATATACTACTTATCAACTCAGCCTATCGCAGTCCACTGCTGGACATAGGCCTCTCCCAGGCTGCGCCACAACATCCTGTCCTCCGCTTCCAGTCTGACCCAGCCATCTTCTTAAGGTCGTCGGTCCATCTAGCTGGGGGGCGTCCCACACTACGCTTGCCGATACGCGGTCTCCACTACAGGACTCATCTGCTCCATCGGCCATCGGCACTGACAGTCGGGCTGGTGCACAAATTCAAGGTCGCCCAGCGCGCTATGGAGCGGGCTATACTTGGGGTCTCTTTGAAGGATAAAATCAGGAATGAACTTATTCGGAAAAGAACCGGAGTTACCGACATAGCTTGCAGAGTAAGCAAACTGAAGTGGCAGTGGGCTGGCCATGTTTGTCGAAGGACCAATATATTATACTACTTACTACAATCAAATTCTACCAAATTCGTCCTACACATTGTCTGTGAAATTAGAACCCAAAACTCGTCCATCAGGAAAACAAGTCAAAACCCTGAATTCTTTCACATTCAGAGCTCCGTGAAAAAAAAATAGATATATCTTTTTAAACCCAACTTAATGGACATTCGCTTTATTCCCACACACAATGGGGAGCAAAACAACAGATTTCACGGCCTCATTGTTTAGAAACGAATTCTTTAAAAGGCCAGGGTTTGACCTCAGAACGTTTATGGAGTAAAACGTACGCCTACAAACATAAATGGTAATGATTGCAATCGCAATGTTGTCATGCTTTGAAAGCCGGATGTGGTATATGAATTTCGTGTTAGCAAATTTAGCGAATAGAGCCATTTCTCGACAGGTATTCAATAGGCATATTAAAAGATAGATAATCAAGCCTATGTTGCGTTATTGCGAGATTAACAGTAGGTATTGCAGTCATTCGGCTGAATGATGATGATGATGATTGCAAGGCCCTACCTCTGACTTTTCACTTACACATTATCACTTGCTTAAAAAAACGGTGAAGGAAAACATCGTGAGGAAACCGGCATGTCTGAGAGATATTTCTCGACGGTATGCGAAGCCAAGTCAGAGGCCCATGGGCGGCTTAAAAACTCTGACACCAGATTAGTCACCAACCAAACGAAAAAGAAGAACCGGCGAGTCTACTAACAATTCTCGAGCTTCAGTATGGGGCAAATGTAATCTTTGGAAGAGCTATGATGAAACACTTTACAGAATTGAAGACATGGTAATGATAAGTTGTCGTACTCACGTTTATAATATTGGTCCATTCAGCCTTTAGGGCAAACTACTATAAAGAGGCTACTTAATCGAAAAATGTACAATTGAAACAGAAACTTATACCCAGCTCTCTAAGGTAGAAACTTACAATTCAGAGTTTTGCGATGACATAGGTAATTAATTAAAAACTATCTTTATTTTCAATTAATTCTCGAAATCTCGTTCAGGGCGTCAGCTAAATACAGCACCTAAAATACTAATACCAGCTGTAACGTTGCGATTGGCCGGAGCACTAGTTGTAGGTAACAATAAAAAATAAAAACTATAAAATATATAAAAGTTACAAGCCAGTCTTCGGGTTTTCGGTGCTCGGGACGCTACGATGGCAGGAACCAGGAACGGCAGGATGAAGCAGGACAGGATGTGGACGAGGCTGAGGTGTCTAGAGAGTTTAGTTTTTGAGAGTGGGTTTAGGAGGTTCTAAAAAGGAGACCGGAGACCTAGCATAAAAAACTAAAGCAAACCTAAGCATAAACGGAACCAAGACTCCACTAACGTAAAACTGTACTGAACCAAGACTCAATACTGAAGTAAAGCTTAAGTAAAACTAGAGTAAACTAAACCTTTGACAAGTCTGATGGCCGATTTTATAGATTCTGGGCCGACGTTCTAGAAGTTTCCAAACAACCAAACAATTTAAAATTCCTTCGTGTTTGGTTTTCGGCCAGAATCAATAAAAAAGGCTTACAATGAGAACTAGCCATATAACACTAATTAGAAAGTGTAGACCTGGTCTAATCTAGAAAGCTATACCGTCTTATTACGAAACAAGATTTATATTTTGACATGGCTTAAACCATGGAGCCAGTTTTTGTAATAAGAACGTAACAGTGATTGAAATAGCGTTCTTTATACAAAACTGAATACTTAGTTCGGTACTAAGTTGTCAGTTTTGTGTTTAGGAACTTTACTATAGTCGGAATAAAGTTCGAAATTCAATAATGGCTCCATGTTTTAAACCTGGGTTTGAAGATAAACCTTGTTTTGTAATAAAGGGGCTTAAGTTTAGAAAAAAAACAGACAGATGACAATTTATAATGAAAGATGTCAAAGACTAGAAAATATTCTAAGATGTTTTTACAATAATTAATACTATATTAAAGTATTGTATGCAAAAACAGTTAAACGCAACTAAAGGTTTTGTTTTTCAGCGTTAGTAGTGTTCACAAATATGTAAAGAGAGTTTTATGTGAATGTCATGTATGATTTCATGATTGTAAACAAAGAACAGAGATATAACGAGCATTTTAGGACACAGCAGCCCTTTAAATATTAAATATATGTAAAAATATAATAAACATGTTGTTTTGAATAGCAAAATACCTAACAGCTTATTATTGTCCCACTGCTGGGCACAGACCTCTCTCATATACAGAGAAAGCATGAGCAAATTAATCACTATGCTTGCTCAAGACGTTTACAGTGATTGGCGAAAGCAACTATTTAAAAACCCCTTAGCGCTAACCTACGCTAAAACTAAACAGTTTTTTCCATCAGCTCTTTTAAATCGTAACCGAG
Source organism: Tiliacea aurago (assembly GCA_948098905.1). NCBI lineage: Eukaryota > Metazoa > Arthropoda > Insecta > Lepidoptera > Noctuidae > Tiliacea > Tiliacea aurago. The sequence continues at coordinate 2,264,203 of OX402594.1, forward strand.
TACAAATAACAATTACAGCAGAGAACACTGGACTCTTCGCCGGTTACCAACTGGCCAGTACTGCCCAGTCGACGTTAGACGATGGAATAAAAAAGAAACAATCAGTATAATGTCCACTGTCCGACTCGCCCAGCGGAAAATTGCTTGCTTGCGTAAGTAGGTACAGCGCAATTATTTTGTTTTCTTAATCACTGAGCTGTTGGGAAAGAAGTTTATAGTTTTAATGATGGTGATGGTGGAGTTTGTGTGATTGCTATTAAATTGTCAGATGGTTTTTGAATTAGAGCCAGGTATGTTATTATTTTTGCAGATAATATTAACAAACCGAAAAAGAAGACGAAAAGGAGGACGCTCTCAATTCGCCTGTACGTTCATCGATATTTTCTTTCATTTGGTAAAAAATGCTTGCGCGATGGTCCCATATAAGTTTTATAAATTTTGCTTTGATAGTTTTATGTCGATGATATTATAATAACTTCCTGTCACTGTTATTTACATAACAAGTAGTGGTATACGAATCTGTATGGGAAAGGTACCTACCACAACTAAAAAGAAAAAAAGAAAATCTTTTTTTTTAAAGAAACAACCGACTTCCAAATAAAATTACGTCTAACTACTACTAGGTGAAAAATAACTTTAATTATTATTTTGGAAGTCGGTGGCAAAAAACGAAATACTAAACCGATGACGCCTTGAGAAAATTAAGTAATTTTTCACATTGTAGTGTATTTTTTGGAAGTTGGTTGTTTTTGTATCACCTGTTCTTTCGTTGATTAGTCCTAATTATTGTAGAGATTTTTATTGTTTGAGATTCATAATGTTTTTCTAAGTAACAGCTGGGTTTGTGCCCGGTTGATGGCAATAGGCTCGCACCCTATTACATGAGACTTAAACATAACACCTCTGCACCTCTGCCTAACTCTTTGGGGAAAACAAGCGTGATACTGTTATTATGTACATTCATCAAACATTTAAAATAACTTCTACTGTTTTGGAGGATAATAATACGTGTACCTCATACATCTTCGAATTATAGGCAAAACGGTTATATTGTGCGCGCAAGCAGAAATTTCAATGATATATGCAAAGAATATGATTTTGATCCATTCACAATTAGTGTGAATTCGGCGAGAAGGTTATCCACAAATTGTTTATGTAACGATAGGTTTGTTATTTGTTTTTTTTTCATAATATCTTCTCTATTATTTAATATAATTGCAAACCAAGATACCAAGTAAGTATAATATATATAATTATTATGTATGTGTTATGTTGCTTCTTACTTTAATTAAAGCGATGTTTTTTTGTTTTTTTGCTCAAACCATAAAATATTATTATATAAGTCTATACGTGAGGATCTGTAATTGGCTTTCTAGTGACCCAGGTTTCCTTATTTTTGTCTGTTTTTATTAGCTGTAAGTCCTCCATGTTCTAAATAAATAAATAATAAATAACCACGCTCGTTCTAAAATCCAGAGTTAAAACCACACTACAACCTGCTTTATACATTCATATCACCACCTAAAGCCATATTTTACCTTTATACTACCTATAAATGAAATTGATAAATTAGAGACTCCATCCTACCCGCACGGATACTTAACATCTTACTCATCAAACGTCCACTCACTCACAACACTTACGTAAGGTACTCTCCGACCATCCCCGAGCTTCTCCCTAATCGCGTAATAATCCTAGAAACATAGTACTCAGTACTTTATCCCTAGCAAGCCCTTGGGAACCTTTGGTATCAGACAGGCGTTGGACAGAAGGACTAGTTTTATTATTAGGCCACCTGGGGCCCAAGTCTGCTTTTTTTTATAAATTCAGTCATTCCAACACGATCCCATTGTCATTTTGCTAAAAGTTCGTAATCTGCTAAATTAATAATGGTCGATCAATGGTAGGTCATTGTTCTCGTAATAGAATTGTGTTATTATAATGGCATTGTCGTATTGCCGTTATTATAAAACCCATTAGTAGAAATGTCATTAATTTGTCATTATGTACGAGATTACCAATAAATGCAATTTCTTTCAAAGTAGTGTCCAGTGGCCGACCATTGGAAAGTCATAATGACGCCATTATTATAGTAGATTACCAAACTTGTCAAAATCAACAATTATGAAATCAATGATCGACCATTCTGACACTATTGTAATAGCAAACTTGAAGCCCTGCACAAGTGCACAAGCATACAATTATTATGGTTGAAAACAAAATGTCGGTTCGATTTAAGTTTTTAATTTGATTATGATTACGGGATAGGCCAGTGTTATTAAGACGCTGACAACAGGTAAACCGCTGTCACTGTCAGACTGCATACAAAAGAAAGAGAAGCGCGATAACACAATGCTTGTAATTTATTGCAAAATATGAAGCAATTATTTATTTACTCCAAAATGAGTTGAGTAATCGAAAATAAAAAACAACCAAGTTCCGCATACAAATAAGACGTTCTTATTATTAATTAAATACCAACCGAAGGTTGATATTTAATACAGATATTTTATATTGAAACTCAAATTAAAGGGTTAGTTTACGGGTAATTTGTATCGAGGTTTTTTCCTAAATGTGTTTTGGTAACAACCAAGTTCTGAGAAATATGTTCAAGAATAACATATATATTTGTTCCGCTACCACAAACTATATAGATTTGGCAATTTTTTTGTTTGAGACAAGCCTACTTTATCATTTGCCTCTTGTTAGCGCCTTAAGTTTTCCATCTGGAACTTCTCAGTAGCAGCCCGGAATCTGGATTTGTGTCCGGTTGATGACAATAGGCTCACCCCCTATTACATGGGACTTAAACCTATCTGGCGAAATGTGGGTGTACTATAGGTGGGTACACCTCTGCCTATCCCTTCCGGGAATACCGGTGACATGTTATGTTACAACAAACTAGGAGATTGTGATACTCTTCCGAAAGGTGTCCTTTTCAATAGAATAAAATCGTTCTAACGGACCGGTTGAAATATATTTCTGGCACTGTTGTAATTAACGACTACCTATACTATTTTAGTCCGGCAAGCTGTATGTTTGACTAAAATGTCAATTCATCGTATATTAAGGTGGAGATTTCTGAAATGGTCAACAATGTGGTTGTTTAAAGCAGTTTATCTGTTAAACCGTAAATAATTTTTCCAAAACAAAAACAGTATGATATTTTCAAGTCTTTTGTGCATACGGTGATGGAACTCAAAACATAATACCTCTGAGTTTGTTTCGGCCTTTCTTCTCAGAGTAGTCAGATAGGAAACGCCGACCTCATCTAGTTTTTAAAATATGATTGACGTGTAAAAGTGTTTGTACAAACCTACTTACAGAAATAAAATCATTTATCACAATTAAACACAATTCAATATATCAAAAGACAAATCTTAATTATTTTTAAAAGCAGTATATCCCTTTGTTAACAGTTATAATTATAATTAAAAGTTTAACATAAAATTGCAAATGCCAAACTGCATCCGGTGATGGATTAATTTTTAAAAATTACTTAATTAACTTATTTTATACCATTTTATTTGCATTTTTACGCCATATGTTGTATCATCGCGCATCTCTTTCTTTTAAAGTATGCAATCTGACAGTGATAGCGGTTTACCTGTTGTCGGTGTCTTAAGTAAAGTTTAGGGAGCTAAAATGTAGAGAATAAAAAAAACATTACTATAACTCTTCCTGTCTGTGCCTCTGTGACTTTTTAGAGCAGTAGAGTGTAGTCTTAATTCAAATTCAAATTCTTTAATTCTGACAATGAGTCCATAGTGTTAGTATCACCAAAATAACTTAATAACTAGTGTTAGTAATAACGAGATAATACAAATACATCAAATATTAACTGGTATGGATTCTTACCCAGTGACGCAGCATATGGGAGTCCCACCGATCTGAGAACACGCTCAGGAGACTGTTGGTGCTGGCGCGCAGCCGGCCGGCTATGGAGGCGCGGTTTAAGTGCGGTCGCACACAGCATACTTTTTGTAGGTCCTACAATCGATCGCATTTTTTTTGTATGTCCTACATTTTGTGGGACGTAGATGCGTTGATACATTTGATCTTTAGTGTTTGATTTAGCTCCTACAAAAAGTGAACGGTCTTAAAATGTCTTTGTCAAGCTCTGTGTCTTTTGGTACTTCTGTCTATATCTTTCACGACACCCATACTGAACTAGCTCGCGGCAAACCCCACTCGCTGGGCCCATTACCTTTTAATCACATCCTTTGTTTAATTAATTAGGGTCAAAGGTACCCGTGTACGATAATAATTTAAGCGGTAAGCGGATTAGTTTTATAATAATTTTAATTAGACCCTTAAAGTATTTTGTCAGACCAGAAATATAGAGGATTGTCAAGGTTGGGATTGTAATAAAATTGTATACTACTTTGTAAACGGTGCAATGGTCTCATCATTGTGCGTTTTTGACAGATTTTGTATGGCATATTAGCGAGGTAATGACGTAATACATATAAAATGGCAATTTTGATTGCAATGCCCCTCATTTTGAAATCGATTGCAACGCAACGAACGTGGCTAAACTGTCAAAATTAAAGGCATTGTGATCGATTTCCATTCTATTTGTGTTAAGCATGTACCCGCTGATATGAAAGCTAATGTTTTAAGGTATTTTAACTTTGTTTGTTTGTTCTCATTTACCATTTTACCAATACGTAATGTATATTGTCTTTGGCCTGCCTTGACCAGCCCTGACACTAACACCACTGACATCAAGCAATGGACAACATTGTCAAAGTTTTAACTTTTAAGGTTTTGAGTACTAGGGTTTTTGCATTTTTTTTTCTTATTTTTATATCTGGTTATTATAATTATAATATACATCATAGTCTTAAAATATGATTGTAATTGGCTACTGTGTTTTAGAGTGTGTATTTTGCCAATCTTTATTTTATTTTTGTAAAGTGTCTTGTTTGTGCAGAATAAACAATTTTTCTTTCTTTTCTTCTTAATTATTATTTTTCCATAGGTCAAAATATATCTGTACCTAACTAAATATAAATAATCCTCGAGACTACCTAATATCAAAATATATAGTTACAACTACGAACAATAATATTATAGTTGACTGAAAGTGACAATCGATGTCGATAATCAAGACTGTCAAGATGAGAGACATGACACGTAGCAATAAACATAAATATTGTGACTATGAATAGTTACAATATTGATGCCTCCTGTCTGTACACTGTACAGTCGGCAAAAAAGTGATATATAACTTTAAGATTGAAATTAGTTTGTACATCATAAAACTATTGAGCAGCGGGAATTGCGTAACACATTAACAGTAGTAATGGGATTCATTTTGACAGTTGAACAATATTAATTGCGCTATTTACGTTATTGAGCAGACACATTTTTCGAACATATCAAGCAATGGATTAGCAGTATATTTCAAAAATTTTCAGATTATGATTAACAGTGTGAATGCAATAAAGGTGCGTAAAGCTTAGACAAAGTTTAGTGACCTTATATCACCGATAGAAAGAGTGGAAAATTCGAAAATGTATTGGATTGGTTTATACTACCGAAAAGCCTATCAATCGAAATGTCTATTAGCAGCTCCCAAATTACGAAGTTATTTTTTAATTTAATTTTATCTTTTTTTTACAAACTTCACTGACATGTTTTTCTTATTTGACATTATTATACCTACAATTTAAATTTCAACAAGGTTCTAACTTTTATCATTTTAATCATATTTTATATTGTTTTTTTTGTCAATGTGAGGACGTTGTAGGCTTATTTAGACTGTAGATCTGTAGACCATTTTCTATTTTGTTAAGTACCTGGTACTTTTGACGGGCCTACGCTGTCCTCTCATACCTATTAACACTAATTTGAAAACATTGTAAAAGCCAATTTTTTTTTTAAAGAGTGACCGTGGAGTTTCTTGCCGGCTCTTCTCCATAGAAAACGACCAATTGGAACCGTGCACCTAGCTTCTGACGTTTCATAAGTGCCCATGTAGGCTTATGTGAAATAAAAATATTTTTGATTTTAAGTTTGAATCCTGTTGAAAGCCGTTCTCGAAATACGAAACGCTTTGAAAGTTATTGCCATTTGTCAAAGGTCTAATTTCACTTGTAAAAAATAAGATATACTAATTAGTAGTGCCAACTTTATGGTATATTGTAGTGACGTCATACTTTCCTAGTTTAAATTGACGTGAATAAACTTATTGCATAAGTCAACCCAAGGCATTTTTTCCACGACGCTACTCAAAAGTGACCAGTTACAAACTCACATCACCAATAAATAGCCCGAATTTCACAGCTCTAGTATTTCAACTGCGGTCCGTACACGACACAACCAATCACAAACTAGTTAATGACGCGTTATTAATTCCACTTAGACTACCAGTGCTTGTGACATTCTGGCTATTCATTGGTGATTCAAGTTTATAACACGTTACTTTTGAGTAGCGTCGTGGACAATGCGCCTCAGTCAACCGATATTAGAGGATCAATTACTGGGTGTCAAAAAGAAAATTTTCGTGAAGAACTTGCTTGGTTGACTGTACCTAAACTAAGAATGACATAACCTACATTGACCTTTTTACCTGATTCTGACATACCTAAACCTTATTTACTAGAACCTGAGATAAACTTTGATGGACGTTCATATGAAATATGTATTATATTAAATAATACCTAGAAGATGAAATTTAGTGTTATTATACCCAGGTCAGATATAGGTCAGCTACCTTTTATGAACTTATGCCCTTCTGAGAAACGTACGAATACAGAATGGTATCCCGACATCGACGCGCAACCTGTCAGGATTCAGTACATGATTCTGGACCCGTGCGTTGAAATTTAACGTCAGCATGGTAACAGAATGTGTATTGATGTCCCTGCCATCTTGCCTATGTCACTCAATACTCGAGCATTACTTAAAACTAGTTTCAACCAATCAAGTTGTATGCTTGAGTATTGACTGACGTTCTGTAATACGGGCCTAAATGAGGATTGAAGATGGTTTTTTGTCCGAAAGTTATTAAAACTGAAGAAAACATGTTCTTATAAATCTTTTTTTCATAATGTATTTATCACATCCACCATATGGGGACAACAATTATAGAACAATTAATGAAATCACTGGCAATAATGGGAGGAACATAAACTATTTATAAAACCATCTTTAACTTTTTTATTTTACTCTTTCACGCAGAAAAAAATAAAAAAAAATGATCACATATACTTACACAGAACAAGAAAAATAAAAAATCTGAAGTCAAGTGAGAATTTCCCGAAAACTATAAAAACCGTCCAACTCCTACACTATAAATAATCTCTGAACATACAAGGGGTGTTTCAGGAAGACCCTGGCTTTATAAAGTTTTCTTTGGACGTCGTTTCACGGACCACCCTGTATATCTAATATATGATAGCGCACAACCTATAAATGAAAACGAAAGTTAAGAAAGCTATTGATGACCATCATCGATGCTCAACCATCTATCAAAACTAAGACATCATTTACACCACAACATACACTTAATAGCTAACAAAAGAAGAACCCAAATTAATTGCTTGTCAATACAAACTGACAACATGTCTTCAAGTCAAAAGTCAAAAATCTTATTACATTACAATACATACAACGAAAAGCCAACATTAACTCACCAAAGATAGAGTTCACTTTTGACTGTGAAGAAGTCCATGGTGTTACTGGCGTAAGTGAAATCAAAATATATATTCATGGGGACCATACAATGGTTAGTTGACGAGGCAAGGTCTCTATGGGGTAACGTCGGTCGTTTGCATACCGTTTCATACAAAGTTTATGGTAATTTTAATTTGATTGGTGTCATTAATTTTGTTCTGCAGTTTGGAGATAGTGTCAGTTTATGTGACTTCTTGTTTAATGTTTAAACAGTAAGAGTAATTCTGTTTACTAAATTGTGTCATTGACAAATGCCAAAGATGGTTCACTAAAGTTCTATTGATACACCTACTGATTTAGGTCAAATAATGTTAGCCCAAAATTTTGTTGGAAACTGGGTTCCTACTATCAATGAATTTGGAGTTCAAAGTTCTATGGAGTGGTCAAAGTTACGAACTGTTTTATTGAAGAGTTAGTTCCACGAAACCAAACTCATAGTTGGGTTTCGATAGGGAAAAATCAGTTTCGTATATCGATAAGGTATTGAAAGGTATTTTAAGTGCACAGTGACAGGGTATGAAACCGATATTTTACAGCTTTTTTACATTTCTCTGTTATCCTCAATCCGGTCAAAAGAACTATATTTAGAAGCTCACGTCAGGAGGGGCTTGTGGGTAAGTAACAGCCGCACGTCACGATCGACTAGGGTAAAGCTACGCTAACCACAATTGGTCCGTGTGTGGGTGGCCATCTTTACATACCAAAACCCCTCAGTGCCTCGGAAAGCACGTTAAAAAAGAACAGTCGAGACCGTCGGTGTGTATTCATTTTTAATTTTGATTTTAACTTTTATGATAATTTTGTTTTTAATTTTTATTTCTGATTTTAATTTTGACCCTAATTCTGATTTTAATTTTGTTTTTAATTATGATTTTATTTCTATAAGTTTTGCGATTTTATTTTATTTTATTTTGTATTATGACATGAACAATTTAATATGGATAACAAATGATGACATGATGTGTGATGTATGAGTCATCATCATCATCATTTTAGGCGAAAGACGTCTACTGCTGGACTTAGACCTCCCCCAAAAAGGGGATTTGCCATAATCGCCACGCTTGGCAGGCGGGTTGGCGATCGCAGTATGGTTTTAAAAATGCACAGAGAACGCTGCTGCCCATTCTCTAGTAAGTCCTTTAGTCGCCTTTTACGACACCCATGGGAAGAAATGGGATGGTGCTATTCTTTACGTCCGGCACCAAGCGGAACAATGTATGTATGAATATGTTAACATAATAAATCTTTTTTTTTATTAATTTGATGTTTTTTTTGTGAGGTCATTACCACATTTAGTTACTTGAAATGTAGTTTATTTTGTCTATCCGACTTTCAAAAAGATGGGGGTTATATTATGTTCGCCTGTTTTTTTTGGTATGTATATTCATCAATTTCTCCGTCAATTGTGAACCGATTTTGAAAATTCTTTTTTTGTGTGAAAGGGTGGTTCCATTGTCACCAATTCAGAATTTAGAATTCAGAATTTATGTTTCACATTTTCGCTACGCTTAGGATTCTACACTAGAATCCCTTTCAACGCTCGGGATTCTACTCTAGAATCCTTCGCTTGCCTCTGGAGTCAAACAATCGCTCTGGCCCTCAATACATTATTGTGGTCCCTTATGACACAATCTACTATTCTCAACTCGTACTTCAAGTAACAAAAGTACCAGCGGTCGCTGCCCCCAAAAAAAAACATCTTTTTTTTATTATTTTATCGTGTACCCATCAAATCTGCAGAGTTTTGCTACCTTATTTCTATTTGCCCCTGTATATTCAACATCCTACAATCTTACGAACGATTACAGGGTTCAAATATTGCAATAGATACTATTGTGGCAACCGTGTGTGGTCGAGATGGAGAATAAAGCAAATTTACTTATTGATCACTTCTCTTCCACTGAAGAATAAATAATTATAAATAAATTAATTTGATTTGATAACACTTTATCAAATCAAATTAATTTATTGCGAACACATGTCATATTGTCATGTCACTTTAACTAGGAGTGATTACTCACTGTGCATGTACAATATAAATTACTAGCTTTTGCCCGCGGCTTCGCCCGCGTGGATATCGGAAAAATATCACGGGAACGTACTACCGTGATGAAAACCTAGTACCCTATGTGTTAATCCTGATTATTAACTAAATATATGTGCCAAAAATCATCTAAATCCATTCAGTCGTTTTTGCGCAAATCTGAAACCGATCCCCAATCTGATCCCCTCTAAAATTGACTCCCCCTTTCCGACCAGTTAGAGGTAGATTTTTTGAAAACCCTCATAATTTTTCCTTTATTTCCGATCTTGAATACAAGTTAATTTAACGGCGCGTTAAAATCTTTCCCCCACAAAATTCAACCCCCCCCCCGCCCATTTGTTTTCAAAAATGTATGTTTATGTAAACTAATGTATGGTCGTTTAATTTTTATAGAATATCCGGGTAAATTATCAAGTTTATTGATCAAAGTAAACATAATTTTGATATAAACTGTATTTCACCCTGAAAGGGGTTTTTGTAAAAATCTTTAATCATGTGTTTTGTCATAATTATTACGTTTAAATTAGAGTTTATCAAAACGCGCAGTAAAATCCTTCCCTAAAAACGTGTGGCGTCCACCACTATGTGGCGTCCACCGCTACGTGGCGGTCACCACTATGTGGCGGCCACCTTTATTTGGCGGCCACCGCTATGTGGTAGCCTCCACTATTTGGCGGCCACCGCTATGCGGTGGCTTACACTATCTGGCAGCCACCGCTATGTGGCACCCACCGCTGTTTGGCAGCCACCGCTATGTGGCACCCAACGCTATTTGGCAGCCGCCGCTATGTGGCGGCCACCGCTATGTAGCGGCCTCCGCTATTTGGCGGTCACCGCTATATAGCGGCCTCCGCTATTTGGCGTCCACCGCCATGTGGTGGTCAACGCAATATAGCGGCCTCCGCTATTTTGGCGGCCACCGCAATGTAGCGGCCGCCTCGTAGGGACAAGTAGGGACCATCCAAGATAAGTAGGGACCTGAAACAATCAGATAATTTTGGATGTTTTTTGCCTTTGCCTTGCCTTTGCCTTGCCTTTGCCTTGCCTTTGCCTTTGCCTTGCCTTTGCCTTGCCTTTGCCTTGCCTTTGCCTTGCCTTTGCCTTGCCTTTGCCTTGCCTTTGCCTTGCTTTTGCCTTGCCTTTGCCTTGCCTTTGCCTTGCCTTTGCCTTGCCTTTGCCTTGCCTTTGCCTTGCCTTTGCCTTGCCTTTGCCTTGCCTTTGCCTTGCCTTTGCCTTGCCTTTGCCTTGCCTTTGCCTTGCTTTTGTGACGGTTTCCGCTATGTGACGGTTTCCGCTATGTGACGGTTTCCGCTATGTGACGGTTTCCGCTATTTGACAGGCAACGCTATGTGGCGGCCACCACTATGTGGCGGCCACCGCTATTTGGTGGCCACGTCGTGGAACGTCGAAGAGCGGCTCCGGTGGCAGACGCATGTGGCGGATGCATGTAGCGGCCACCGCTATTTGTCATTTGCCGCTAAATTCCTCAATTTAGTCGAATTTTGAGTCTTTCCCTAAAACTTAATTACCAGCTTTTGCCCCGTAAGGGTTACATTTGAATAAACCCAAAAACATGTAACCCTTTATATTCTGTGAGTGGTAGGTATTGTATGTAAAATACCGAGTTTCGAGTTAAGACGCGGATATATGCCAGTGACCTTGAGTTTAGTTTAGTTAGCTTGCGTGATCTGTACTGAGCTCACGCAACACGTCGTACGTTCAGCCAGTAATAGGACTCACCCATCAAAGAGCGCTGTCCCCAATTTGACGCATTATTAATTTATTATACACAAAACAAAAGGTATTTGAATAAAACGCGTATACTAAAATATCAATAATTAAATTATCTTTAAATTGGTGAAGGTTTCAGAAAAATACGCTTGGTATTTTTAATTTATCTACCAAGCGTATTTTTCTGAAACCTTCAGCCTAGATAAAAAATTTTGTGATTTTTACTTCGAAAATTAAGGACTTTCCATATACAACTTCATCCTCCTTCACCTTTCGGGGGTGGAATCAACAAAAATGCGGAGACACCTGTAAATTAATTTTCAATCGTCAGCCTAAACACAAAATTTCAAGATCCTACCTTCAAAACTGACGGACTTTCATATAAACTTCCATCCCCTATTTGACCCCTTTAGGGGTGGAATTCCCAAAAATCCTTTCTTTGTGCACCCCTAGACCTCATAAGGAACCTGCGTGCCAAATTTGGAATCTCTAGACCCCAGCGGTTTGGGCTGTGCGTTGATAATATGCAAAGAGGTGCCGCCCAAGCCCAAGAAGGGCGGGACGGCTGCGCAGACGGCTGCGCAGAAGTCGCCCCCGCCTCCACCTCCAATTTCCTCTACGGCCGATGCTGAATGGCAGGTAGCTGGGGAGAGCAGGAAGTCGGGAAAGGCAGCAAGGGCGGCCAAAAAGAAGGGGAGGCGGCAGCAACGCAAGAAGCGTAGCGCCGCAGGTAGGCTCCGCGCCCCGAAGTCCGCAGCCGTAGTGATAACACTACAGCCGGAAGCGGAAAAGAGGGGCGTGTCGTACCGCAAAGTGCTCACCAAGGCGTGGAAGGCGGTCAACCTCGAGGAGATCGGCGTCACCGAGGGCTTCAGAATGAAGGTGACGGCGACGGGGGCCCGGATGCTCGAGATCCCCGGCGCGGCCAGCGGCCAGACCGCTGACGCCCTGGCCGAAAGACTTAGGGCGTCCCTCGATGCGGAGGAGGTCCGAGTGTCCAGACCAACTAAGTCCGCTGAAATGCGCATGCTGGGCCTGGACGACTGCGTGACGGCGGAAAACGTTGTGGCCGCCGTGGTTAGGACTGGGGGGTGCTCTGCCGAGCAGGTGCGAGCAGGCACCATCCGTCCTGACACCACGGGCATGCAAACCATCACGGTGAGCTGCCCCGTGTCGGTGGCCCAAAAGATAGCCGGGGAGGGCCGAAGGCTCCGGGTGGGCTGGGTATCCGCGCAGGTGAAACTGCTGGAACCCAGACCTCTGAGTTGCTTCCGCTGCCGGGTGGGTCACCACGTGGGAGTATGCTCCACCTCAGAGGTGGACCGCAGCGACCACTGCTTCCGCTGTGGTCAGCCCGGTCACAAGGCCGTCTCTTGTGATGCCACGCCGCACTGTTTTGCATGTGCGGCGGCTGGCAAGCCGGCCGATCACCGGGCTGGAGGTAAGGCCTGCGCTCTCCCCCCCAAACCCAAGGGAAGGGGCAAGCCCTCAACAACCATCGTCACCGCCGCAGCCGCCACCATTGCAGCCGCCGTTGCCGCCTCTACCGTCGTCATCGCCGCTAACACCGCGGCAGGGCCATCTCAGGGGGCCCGGGAGGAAGCTCAAATGGATTGCCAATAAATGGCCCCATTACGCCTCCTCCAGGCGAACATCAACCACTGCGCCGCCGCTCAGGATCTGTTGCTCCAGAGCATGGCGCAGTGGTCGATTAACATCGCCGTGGTCGCTGAGCCGTACTATGTTCCGCCCAGGGATGACTGGGTGGAGGATCTGAGCGGCTCAGTGATCCTAATTTCGTCGGCCGCCGCCGGTACCCTGTCCCTCGAGGCCGTCAAGAGGGGACAGGGTTGCGTAGCAGCACGGTTCGGGGAGATTGTCGTGGTAGGAGTATACTTCTCCCCGAACCGAACTCTCGCCGAGTTCCACAACTCCCTTCGGGAGCTGAGAGTCGTCGTCGTCGGGTACCATCCCCTCCCCGTGTTCGTCCTCGGGGACTTCAATGCCAAAAACGTGGCTTGGGGTTCCCGGTATACGGACACACGGGGCAGGATGGTGGAGGACTGGGCTCTGGAGACAGGCCTGGTCGTCCTAAACCGGGGTTCTGTCCCCACGTGTGTGCGGATGCGGGGTGAATCAGTGGTGGACATCTCGTTCGCCAGCCCCGCTCTGTCGCCGCGTGTCATCGACTGGCGCGTCATGGAGAGGGTGGAGACATACTCCGATCACCGGTACATCCGGTTTGACGTCTCCGCCCCGACCTCGAGCGCGCCGGTCCGACAGGCCCCGAGTGGTCCACGGTGGGCGCTGAAGCAGCTGGACCGGGAGCTCCTCCTGGAAGCCTCGATCGTGCAGGCCTGGGTGTCATCATCGGACAGGCCTGCCGACATCAACGACGAGGCGGAGTGGTTCCGGGAGGCCATGTCCAACATTTGTGACGTGGCAATGCCCCGGGTCCAGCCCGGACGTGCCCGGCGCCAGGTGTGCTGGTGGTCGCGCGAGCTGACCGCTTTACGCGAGGCGTGCGTTGCTGCACGACGCCGGTATGCCAGGCACCGCAGGCTCCGTATCCGCCCTCCGGATACGGTAGCCATTCAGGCGGAGCTGTACGAGGGTTACAGAGTGGCGAAGAACGCCCTCCAAGAGGAGATCCAGCGGGCCAGAGGACTCTCCCGCGAGCAGTCGCTAGAGATCATCGACGGAGACGCCACTATAATATGGTGCGGGATAAACTCCGCCCATAGGCTCCCCCGCTGACGCAGAGTCTCCGGCCCCAGCTCGTGGAGGACGTGGTGAGCGCTCTGTTCCCTTCGCGAGGGGAACATACTCTCCCGCCCATGGCTCCGCCTCCTGCGGTGCCCGATGCGGACCACACCGCCGACGACGACGACGACGATGCTTCGGAGGTGACCGAGGTAGATCTGAGAGTGGCGGTACGTAGGCTGAATGCCAAGAATACCGCCCCAGGACCCGACGGCTTGCCTGGAAAAGCCTGGGTTCTGGCCTCAGAGGCTCTCGGGCCTCGACTAAGGGGGCTCCTAAGCGCATGCATGGAGAGGGGCCAGTTCCCACTTCGTTGGAAGACGGGGAAACTGGTCCTCATTAAGAAGCCGGGGCGCCCAGCGGACTCTCCGTCCGCTTACCGGCCCATCGTGCTGCTCGACGAGGTAGGTGGGCAAGCTCTTTGAAAGAGTTATTGCAGATCGCCTTGTCGGGCAGCTGGTACGGGTGGGGCCGGATTTGGCGGAGAGCCAGTTTGGTTTCCGCAAGGGGCGCTCTACGGTGGATGCCATCATGCGCGTTCGAGCCCTCACGACGGGGGATGCTGTGGCCAGGGGTGGGGTCGTCTTGGCGGTGTCTCTTGACATCGCCAATGCGTTTAATACCCTGCCCTGGAGTTGCATCTGGGAGGCACTCCGGTATCACCGGATGCCGACCTACCTCTGTCGCGTGGTCGAGGCCTATCTGACGGACAGGGCCGTCATCTACCCCGGTCACCAAGGAGAGTGGAACCGGCGAGAGATGTCGTGCGGTGTTCCACAGGGATCGGTTCTGGGGCCGCATCTGTGGGACATCGGGTACGACTGGGTGCTGCGCGCTGACCTCCCCAGTGGCGTCAGCGTAGTCTGCTACGCTGACGACACGCTGGTCCTGGCACAGGGGAGTTCACATCAGGCGGCGGCCGAACTGGCGGAACGTGGGGTTGCGACAATCGTCGATAGGATCCGGCAATTGGGACTCGAGGTGGCATTGCACAAGTCCGAGGCCATGTGTTTCTATGGTCCTCGGAACGCGCCACTGTCGGGTTCCCAGATAACGGCGGGAGGGGTTCACATCGGCGTCGAGGCTACGATGAAGTACCTGGGACTCATCCTCGACAGCCGGTGGAACTTCGTCGAGCACTTCCGATGTTTGGCTCCCAGACTGGAGCGGGCCGGGGCTGCTTTGAAGCGGCTCCTGCCCAATCTGGGGGGTCCAAACGCCTCCTGCCGGAGGCTCTACGCGGGGATCGTGCGGTCCATGGCCCTTTACGGGGCACCGGTGTGGGCGCGTTCACTGAGGCTGCGACCAGCCCAGCGGTTGAACGCGTCCCAAAGGGTCATGGCCATCAGGCTGGTACGGGGTTACCGCACGGTCTCCCGTGAGGCGGCGAGCCTCCTTGCCGGACTGCCGCCATGGGATCTGGAGGCGAAAGTCCTCGCGCACATGTGGGTGTGGCGCGGAGAGGCGAAACGCCGGGGTGTAACTCCGCTATAAACCCCGGGTGTAATCCCTCATTATGATCACTCGTATGTCTTTCTGTCTGTCTGTCCGTCAGTTACAGCTGATTTCTTCCGAATCTACAGGACCGATTAAGTTGAAAGGAGATGAAAAACGGTGGGCCCAAATGAATAAAGTTGAGATATGATTTAAAAAATTTGTCATATTTTTTATGTTTGAATATGAAAAATCACCTCAATTCTCAATCTGGAAGCAGAGAAATATGAAAAAGAAAGTTTTCGTGAGATATCGATTGAGTAATCGATTACAGAATTACAAAAATAAAACCTTTGCAACTAGATAATTAACTCAAAGTAATTAAATGCACTTTAAATACTTATGTGCAATTAGTGCATGTAATTAAAGTGTATTAATAACTAAAATATCAATTTATTACTGAAAAAACAATTACAATGATTATCGATTTCATATCGATTAAATTCTTTTTAGTCTTCTATTTTTAGTCTATGCCACTGGCATGACAGCTAATTGATAATTGACAATTTGACACTAGACAGTAAATATTGTCGAATGCTCTTGTTTGCTAACTCGTTTCGTGTTTTCCGATGCGTTTTGAGTAATTTCCCGATTATTCTTAATTTTCCACAACCACTGCTTTGTATTTGTCCTACGACCCTTGTTTTCACACTGGAC
The DNA here is from genome assembly GCA_948098905.1 of Tiliacea aurago. NCBI lineage: Eukaryota > Metazoa > Arthropoda > Insecta > Lepidoptera > Noctuidae > Tiliacea > Tiliacea aurago. Next base: position 2,280,575 of record OX402594.1, read on the forward strand.
ACCGAAGATCGCTAACACTATTTACTTGGAATTGTTATTTTTGGATTTTACTATGGATTGCTGTGTGAATTGTGGGATAACAAGTGATCACTGCAATACACAGGGCCGACGACCCTTACACGATGAAACAATTCTGTCAGTGATTCGGCAATGGCTTGCACCTCAGCTACAATCCTGGGAGGTTTACATACTTATAACAAGAAGGCATAAGGAGATAGTTTACATTATTTATTTATCAAACAATGTTATACTCGTAATACCCTAATACACAATAGTTAATCAGGTACAGTTGATGTGGCTGAAGATTAAAATGTTCCATTTTTAGGTAAATAGTAGTGACTATGTTTTTCAAGCGTGCTGGGACTAGACTCAAAGCCCACATATTGATGGCCAAAGAAGACTACTAGACCACCATAATGTTTGTCCCCGCTGCGGACGCTCTCTTGCATTGCGAGCCCGTGAACTAATATTGATTTCTTTAGGAACATATTATAATACCAAATCAAGCAGGCACGTTCCTACTACCGTGAACATGTAAGAGGAAATTATAGTATTAATACATAGGTGTGCAGGGAGGTCAGCAGTAGCCTTCTTAGAGAGCTGTTACCTGCCAATACTTCTGGTTACTTAGGGCACACAACCCCGACATATAAGTCGATGAACTTATTTTATTTAGTAATATTTTAGTCGACGGCTCTCTTCGGGGAAGGGAGACTATAGTAATATATGTAATTGTATTGTAGGGAGAAAAACTGTAGACTGCTGCGCTCATAACATAATGTGCATTATTTATGGTACCTTAGCTGGGCTAGGTACCAAGATCATATAGTACCACCTGCACGGTTCCTAGATGACATTTTAATTTTAATAGAAAATGAATAGGTATAACACTATTAATACAATGTTTTATTCAACTCATAAATGTGTTACGTGTTTAAACTCATTTTAATAAATGAGTTTTTATTTTATTTCAGCCAAAAAAAAGAGTTTTTATTTTATGCTACAGTTGATTGAATAGTGTTCACATCCTTTCCTTAACTCCATACCTTTTACCTACCTATGAGTTCAAGTCATTGACGTTTATTCATAAGATTTTTCACACATTTTCTACTAAATATAATAAACATTAGTGCAAAAGAACTTCTTTTGCACTTCAGGAATCAGCTGTTAGTTAAAGATTGTAACATAACCTCACTTTTACTTAATCTCGTATAACTTTGTTCTCAGATTGACAAAATCTGCAGAATTTTCAGTGAAAGGTTGATAATATATAAACTATTAATTGATACCACTTTCATCTTCTTACACCTAGGCCCAAGATTGTATGTAATCGTTTCCGTCTCCTTTGGTACACATATGATCTTCTGTGACCCAAACACGGACGTGTTACGTAAATAAATGAATTTTGAATATTGGGGTCAGTTTTGGGGGACAAATTAGAAAATAAATAAATAAAGTTTTGCTGACTGTACCGTGTGACGTGTAGCTTGTTTTAAGGCTTTCATTATATATATTTTTTAATACTTTTGAAATTATTTAATAAAATAAATGAAAAATTACCATTCTAGTCCACTGCAAACTAAACACTTCTCAGACTAAAATATTTAAAAAAATACAGAAAATAGTTTTTTACTTATAGATTACAGAAAAAACTATAAGAAGTCTGTGATCTTAAAATAATATGGTAAATCACTCAATAGTGTGCGTACAAACTTACATTTGCAGTTGGAATGTATCGGGGATCATGTTTTTCAACTACAATCTTAAGTTTATTGTAAAGGTACTTTCTGTATCTATCGAGACCAATGCAAAGATACCTCATTTGTTGAAATCAGTTCTTTAGTCTAGGCTGTATGACGTACAAATACACATAAATATACATACAGTTATAGCGAGTGTGGTTAGTACGATAAAATTATAGGTCATGGTCTCATACCCCCCTCCCTTATTTAGTAAGGTAGAAATCAAAGGTCATCTTTTCAGTACATCTCAAAAGCTACAAAGCTAAACTTCAACAAATTCATTCCATGCTTTACAACATACCATAAGTTCATGTTATATCACCACTTTATGAATCCCATAGCAACAAGTTAAAAGTTACCTCACCATCCGAAAGTACTACGTGTAATGACGAAGCGAATAACGTTTTATATTAAAAGAATGAGCCCTAGTTTATTTAAAAAGGTTATGTTAATCTAACACGCGCTTGAAATTGAAAAAGGGTGATGTGAACTGCCGTAGGTACAATGATAAAGGTTTCTATACGATGATTCTTCTTTTGAGTCAGTAGGAAATGTACGAGAAAGGATGAAAATAGCTTATGCCCATGAAGAAGACCTTATGTCGTGATGGTAAGATGAGGTAGCAGAGGTTTATTATAGTGGAGCTACAAAATTTCAAATAATTATTTTTAATCATTAGGTACCGTAGGTAGATATGGTCAAGGAGCATATAATTATGTCAAACAATATTGAAACAAATTCCTTTTCCATGAGCGGTGTCATTCTTTCGAACTGTAATTTTCATTTAAAATGTTTGTAATGGCGTAATAGGAAAAATAATTATAAAAATTTACTCGTGTATTCCTTGACTGCATATACACATATAGGGTGGCAGGGACATTGACGCGCAACCTGTTATTGGTAACAGGTTGCGTGTCCGGACAGCAGCAGGCTCTACCGCTGCTCCCCCTGGCCTCTGGACTGCCACCCCAGAATCATGTACATAATCCATGGAGAATCAATATATGATTCTGGGCCCCACCCCTGTGGTAACAGGTTGTGCGTCGATATCCCTGCCACCCTGTACTATACACATATACAAAAATGTTATGTGTCTCGTGTTTTTACCTACCTACATATATACATGTATTAGACACTACATAACGCCACGCGCTGCGATCTTTACATACACCACATGAAAAATGTTTTAGTTAATCAACTCAGTCGATCACAGTCACTGCTGGACTAGGCTCTCCCAGGCTGCGCCACAATACCCTGTCCTCTGCCTTTCGCATCCAGTCTGTCCCAGCCACCTTTTTTGAGATCGTCGGTCCATCAAGCTGGGGCGCGTCCCACACTTCGCTTGCCTATACGACGACTCAGCAGCTGCTCCACCGGCCATTGGGCCGACAAAACTTGGCCATCCCACTGTCACTTCAGCTTGCTTACTCTGCAAACTATGTTGGTAATTCATAATGTTTTAGTACCTACCTAATATTCTGTATATATTTTTTGGATTTCTAATAATTTCGCCCAATTATGAGCAAAAAGATTCCACTTGTTGAACTTACCTACCAATTTCCTACACAGCTACCCGTTTATTACTTACCACTTCTTAGAAATGTTTACTAGTAAATTGCCGATTTTTCTTTGAAATAGATCGTATACCTAATTGAATTTCTGCAAAAGAAGTCTGATACGTTTTTGTATCTCTTTTTTTTTTCCAGCTTTTTCTTTGCACATTTATAAAATGTGTGTGTTTTTGTTGTAAAGATTTACGCCAAGGGGATGGGCATTGGGTAGCAGCGATAACTGCTGAAAAAAGAATGAAAATCGTTAGTTTTTTGATGTGTGGAAGAACAGTTTTTCATTTTTTGCTATTTCGCGGTTGTTCCCATTCACGAAGGAAATGTCATTCACTAATATTGGATATAACGCCCCCTCTATCGGTCTGTTTGTGCTTGGCTTCTTATCTTTGACTAAGTTTTTAGTAAATACTAATATAGACGCCAAGTATAGCCAGAATTTATTTCGATGTTTGTTAAACAAGCTGTACTCGCCAGCTTGTTTAACAAACATTGAAATAAATTCTCAACACAATTCCAGCTGTACCAACTTATATTTCTCGCGAGGTAACTCGCTAAAAATTAACAACATAGCTTAAGATTATAATCAGATTAGATTCCAGCTAATAACCTGCTAACAAACGTTGATAAGTAGATTTAAACTTGTTCCATTACACGTCGCTGGACCGAAATTATTTTAAACGTGGACGAAATATTTGGACCCTTAAAATTATCATAATCCGGTAGGGTTTGAGTTTGAACTTTCAGAGTTCTAAAATTTTTAGGTATCGGGTGTGGCTGAAGTCTCACCAACCTCAATGTTACAATTATTAAGGATAAATTTATGAGTTTTGATGTGCTTTGTTTAGTCCTGTATTATTCAGGAAATACGTGGAAAGTCTGTCAATACAGGGTTACTTGGAATCAACTATTTGTCTATTTTTCAAGGGGTGAGTCGACACAAGAGTCAGTCCACCCATTTTTGACTAGAGAAATGAGTGAAGTATCTATTGAATAAATAAAAGAAAGAAAAGAAAATTTGCTTATTTGCGGTAAAACATGACGCAAAGAAAAATACACACAAAAAAGGATAAGTTGTGGGAAATTAAATGAATCAATCATTTATTTTGTTAAAGGCTTTTACAGACCGGCGTGACACACGACGAGCGGTGCCTTTGAGTCTCATCGCGAGTCGCGCTGGTGTGTCTTGCTCAATTCAGCAAGTCGGAATCGTCATACCTCTGTTTATCAGTAGTAAACTCAGTTATGGAGTAGTAACATCTATCTAAAAGGAATTTAAACAAATACCTCTTAAAGGATCCCAAACACTTTTATTTATAATAGATTCTGCTATACTACGAGTATTATATCTTTTTGGGGCCATACCTAGAACACTTTTACCGAAAAATGTGGTTTTATGAGAGATAACATGAATGGTATTCTGATATCGGCGAGGGCTCAGTTTTTCAAATAAATGCAGGTTACAGTGAACAAACACTCCCATTTCTTATATGTACATAGACGGTAGAGTGAGCAAACTAAGTTTCATAAATAATGGTTTACAACTATCAATCGATTGTTATTTGGTAAATGATCGCAAGCATTTCTTCTGAGCTCTAAAGGCTCTGTCAGTGGGGTTGCCCCAGAAACTGATTCCGTACCTAATACCAGAAGCCATATAAGCATTATAAGCTATTTGTACTGTAATGCGGTCAAGCGTTTTTGATAGTTTGTATAGAGCATACGCAAATTGACTAAGCTTCTTTGACAAAGCATCAATATGATGTTTCCAAGTCAGATGACTATCTATGTACATGCCCAGAAATTTTGTGATGTCACTTTCAGAGATTGCTATGCTACCATTTATTTTATATTCAGTTTCGGTTTATTTGTTCTTTGATTAAATGTCATTGGGCTAAAAGTCACCCAACGGGCAATGGAGAGGGCTATGCTTGGAGTTTCCCTACGTGATCGAATCAGAAATGAAGAGATCCGCAGGTAAACCAAGGTAACCGACATAGCCCGAAGAATTGCCAAGCTTAAGTGGCAGTGGGCAGGGCACATTGCACGCAGAACTGATGGCCGATGGGGCCGAAAGGTTCTGGAGTGGCGACTGCGTACCGGAAGACGTAGCGTTGGAAGGCCTCCCACAAGGTGGACCGATGACCTTGTGAAGGCTGCAGGTATCCGCTGGATGCGGGAAGCACAGAACCGGTCGAAGTGGAGGTGCTTAGGGGAGGCCTATGTCCAGCAGTGGACGTCTTTCGGCTGAAATGATGAATGATGATGATGATTAAATGTAATTATTTTAGTTTTGTTAAGATTTATTTTTAGATTATTTTCAAGAATATTAATGTCATTACTAGAGAATAAAATAGTGAAAAAGGAAACTTTGGAAGTGAAGAAACGGTTGAACATTCGGACGATACTTCGGATTATTGCTTCGGAGTAGCCCCCTGAGCCTGTAGGTACAATTTAATATTATCCTTTGTAGTATGGATCTCAGTAGTTTCGATCTAACGGCTGGTTTAAGAAACGTTTTGCTTGTAACAATCAAATACAAATTGCTTCGATTGACCGTAATTCCGAACTGTTGGTTAACAGAAACCAATTTTACCGTCCTTTGGATCTTGCTAAAGGCCGAGGCGAAATTACGAGTAGGTACTACGGTACGGCGTAGAGATAGAGGTACAGTTTACTGTTCGTAAATCTTCCTAGTAATGGACTGACCATTACTAGGAAGAAACTAGTTGTATCTGTGGATATGTGAAAACTTAAATACCTTAATGTAAGGTAAGGTAAGGCAGATGTAAGTGGAATGGGCATGCCACAATTGTGGCAATAAGTCCCCTCTTTGAGGAGTGGCTAGAGAGACGCCACGGCGTCCTCAGCTTCCACCTGACCCAGGTCTAGGTCCGATCGGACACGGCTGTTTCTATTCAAGATAAAGCGGGAGAAAACGCCCGGGTGTCACCACTGTGTAGATCGCCCGGAGGACATGGTGGAGCATATGGTGGAGGTCTGCCCGGCTTTGGCGGAGCACCGCCTTGTCCTCTCGGAGGCGATCGGCGGCGGCGATCTCTCGCCCCGCCCTGGTTCAGGCCATGGTTCGGAGCGAGAGTGCATGGGAGGCCGTCACCTCCTTCTGCGAAGCAGTAATGCTCGCGAAGAAGGAGGCGGAACGCGTGAAGGAGAGGCAAGGTTCGCGCCCTAGCGCCCCTGGTCGCAGGAGACGCCCCGGGCGTTGGGAGTCGCAAGCCGATTTCCGGCCACCGTAGGCATGGGTTTGCGGACGGTGAGCGTTGCGTAGCTCGCCGTCCAACAAGGACCAGGCCTGGATCTACGGCGCGCTGTGTTCCACGCGCGCCTCAAAAAGATGTCAGCATCAACTGATGGGGTCCGTTAGGACCAATGCCTGCAAGGGTTGCGAGTTTGTCCGAAAGGGATATCGTGGCCCTGGCACACAGGCAACGGAAGGAACACCGGTGGGTTTTAGGCAGTAAAAGTCTGACACACCCTCCCGCTCTGCCCAGAGCGGGAGAAGTAAATTGATAATTTCCCACCCTAAAAAAAAAATCATGTAAGTGGAAACGCCGGGATAGGAAGGCCTAGAAGGACATATAGACACCTAACCCACGTTTGATGAGTCGCGACTTCCAATCAGTCGGTTGATTCAATTATAACCAATAAGAAATGTGTATCTTATTGGTGATGTTCTTTATAAAGGTCAAGTGCGTAGTACTCGCAACCGGCGTACATGTACGACCAGGTGTAAGTGAGGATCGTAGCAGGTGCCGTTCTGTAATTTCTGCCTATCCACATGGGAAGAACACGCGTGAGTTTATATATTATGTCTATGTGTTAAATACCTACATGATATTCTATCCATTTTCCAAATTATTCAGTCCTAAACCGATTTCGTAAATCTAAAACGAATACAGAAAGCTAATTCCATTTTATTTAACACACTGCTAGACCTTAATAATGGTAATCCGGCTATAGGAAAAAAACCTAATAGGATTAATCACATTAACCCAAAGCCTAAACGGATAACTATCGATTTTCTATAAAGCTTAAACTTAGTTACCTACTATCCATTTCGTTACGGCTAAAAACAATATTGGTTTGGTTGATGTAACCAGATATTTTGCACTAACTAGACGAAAAAGAGTAACTTGGGAAAAACTTGCTTGTTTTCTTGATCTTTAAGAGTTCTAAAAAAATCAGTTGCTACAAAACACCTGAAAGTGACAGTGATAACATCCTATCACAAGCCAATTCTGGACATGGGCATCTCCCAGGCTGCGCCACAACACCCTGTCCTCCGCCTTCCCCATCCAGTCTGTCCCAGCCACCTTTTTAAGGTCGTCGGTCCATCTAGCTGGGTGGCGTCCCACACTACGCTTGCCGATACGCGGTCTCCACTCCAGAACTCGTCTGCTTCGACGGCCATCGTTCCTTCGACAAACATGGCCATCCCACTGCCGCCTCAACTTGCTTACTCTGCAAGCTATGTAGGTAACTCCGCTTCATTTCTGATTTTATCCTTCAAAGAAACTCCGGGCGACAAAAACAGCAGGGACAACATAACTCGACTTAATGTATAACTAACAGAATTGCGTTAGTTTAACTTGACCAACTCCTTGACTATTTATAACGACCCTTCTTAGCACTATCAATCTAATAAGTGGTAAAAGATTAAATTGAAACAAAAGCTTCGACTTTATTCGTGAAAGCCCAATTCATGTACTAAATAATGGTCTGTGTGGTGCCGGACGTAAAGAATAGCACCATCCTATTTCTTCCAGTGGGTGTCGTAAAAAGCGACTAAGTGACTTACTAGAGAATGGGTAGCAGCGTTCTCTATGCATTTTAACATCTTAACCCGCCTGCCAATCGTGGCGATTATGGCAACCCCTCCCCCCCCTTTGCGGGAGGCCTATGTCCAGCAGTGGACGTCTTTCGGCTGAAATGATGTATTAAATAAAATAAATAAAACTTTATTTCAGGTCTTGATCCATATAATGTTAATAATACACACTACTTAATATAACCTATGTTAGTAACAAATGTAACTCTACTAAAGTGAATATTTATTATCTATCTCCTTCTCTATTTATTCCCATTTTAAAAGACCTTGACGAATAACCAATAGAGACCTTCGCGGATCCTTGAAAAAAGGGTAAAAAGTCGGGAAGGGTCGACGCCGATATTTACATAGATTCCGGTAATTCTGTAAGTTTGCTTTTTATTCAAGCCAAACATGCGAAAAAGGGTGTATTTTAATATTAAGGGTAGGTTTTGTGCTTATGGGTCGGTTGGATTATGGGATCTTATGATGATGGGATGGAATAGTGTTTGCTTGCGCACACATTGGATGGGAGCTTCTTTGTGGTGGAGTTTGGATTGAATTGGGAGAGAAGTGGATAGTTGTTAGAAAAGTCAGAACGAAGAAAAGATACCTACTTAGTTCAGTAATTAAAACATTCTGATGACAGTCGCGTACCTAGAGATGGAAAGAGAAAACGAGGAAGGCCGCGGAAGCGCTGGGAAGATATATTTAATGAAAGATGTGGACCCGACTGGAGGAGACAAGCTAGAGATAGAGAAAAATGCAGAAAGTTGGGGGAGGCCTACACCGAAGGCGACTTCCATAAATAAATAATACCACGTGCATGCCAATATTAATATTAATAATATTTTTTTTTAATCCTTTTTAAATATTTTAAACTATATTTTACAATTATTTACTTGAATTTAACTCAAATAATAAATCATAATGAAATGTGTAAATAATAAAAATAATAATAATATGTGTAGTGTGTGTGAAAATAATTATTATGCTCAAATTGTTCTTTCTAAATTATGGTAGAATAAAGGCTTTTTTATTTTATTTTATTTTATAATGACAGTCGCTACTATTTCAGCGTGGATTTTAAACTTCAACCTAGTGGGGTAAAACATTACAATAGTTAAGTACCCAGGGCGCCTAAGCAGGGCCGACCTTAGAGATAACATGAATAAAATAAGTTATTGCCCATTCCTCTCAAACTAGAAGACAGTAATTCTACTAGGTACAAGAAAAATGTAAAACAATTAGGATTTATTAGTATAATCGCTTTCACGAGGAGCTCAAGGCACTACCTCCTACTAATAGAATATAATATAATGACACTCTGTCGCGAGGAAGATTATTTACACTCGGGACAAACACACTTACATCCCGGAGCCTATGTACACAGGATGACAAAGCAAACAGTTTTCTACCAACATGTTACGTTCAAACATAATGTTGAACAAAGTAATTAGTTGAGAAATAAAAAGTTTCTTCTCGTGTTCATTAATATTGGTCGACGGTATCGCGGTGATTGATCGATGCCATGATTAACTTAAGTTTTAAATATTAAGCAGTAATGAGATGTTTTGTTTAGCAATTTTAACGTAACTTGACGCCTGTACCCCCGTGGTTTTGTTATCTTATAATTGCATAATTGCGTCATTGCCATGCAATGACTACTAAGGAATACTATTAAGGAAAACATCAACAACACACGACATAACATAACATCACCCCTTCAAAATCAAAATCAAAATATTTTATTTCACATAAGCCTACATGGGCACTTATGGAACGTCAGAAGCTAAGTGCACGGTTCCAATTGGTCGTTTCCTATGGAGAAGAGCCGGCAAGAAACTCCACGGTTACTCTTTTAAAAATAATTGGCTTTTACAATGTTTTCAAATTACAGTGTTAATAGGTATGAGAACAGTGAAAGCTAGGTTAAAGTGACCTCGCTATTCAAAATTCATTTATTTACGTTACGCGTCCGTCTTTGGGTTAAAGAAATTCATATGTGTACCAAGTTTCAACTTAATCGGTCCAGTAGATTCGGAGAAAATTGGCTGTAACAGACGGACAGACAGACACACGAGTGATCCTATATGGTTTCCGTTTTTTTCCTTTTAAAGTACGGAACCATGAAAACTGCCAGACTTTGGACTGTTAGTGAAAAAAATATTTTCCTATAAATCGAATTCAAGAGCCCATCCTCAATAGTCGTGCTTACGACCACTAGAACAACGAGTCAGGCAGCCATTTTGTTTATGCTAACTAACGATGCAAAGCGATTAGCGGTAGCGGGTTCGATTCCCGCACGGAACAAATATTTGTATGGCCAGATAGTTGCTTTGCTCCGGATGTTTGTGCATCCGAGATTTGTGTCTACGTACACGCTACCGTGTTTAAAATAAAAATAATATTTATGCGCATGCATACATGCCATGTCATTAAGAAAAGCATTGCTTATTGTTTTCGTCACAGATTTTCTGAGTACCTGTACCAGCCACCGACGAAGAGTAATCAGTTGTAATTGAGCCCCCGCAATATTAAAATCCATACCAAATGTATCCCTTTTTTCACATTGAATCTGTTTATTTCCCCAACTTCAATCTGTTACTCCTAACAACTGCCAATAATACAATAAAACCGGCAGATTTACAACAAATCCATACAATACCTTCCTACACACAAACCTTTTACCATCAACAATCATTAGGCACTTCACACAGTAATCATTTAGTGAATCGATCAGCAAGAAATTCAACACATCAGTAAAGTGATAAATATACAAAAAGTGATAGCCAGTCAGAGCTCGTTTGAACATCACACATAGTTATGACTTTATTAAGAAAGACACAAAATGGCCGCCATAACTTGGTCTTACAAGATGGCGCTGCTTGCAAAGCCAAAAGCGATTTCATTAATTGGGAATTTAGTTTAGCCGATTTGCCGTAGACCAGGATATGCTGGGCATATTTTATGGGATTGTTATGAAATATTTGACGTAAATGCACATAAAGTTGGTCAAAGCAGCAAGAAGAAAAGTTACATCATTGAACAAGACGTGGTAAGCAGCGGCTGATATTGAACAACAGTTATAATAATATCCTTAAGCTAGGTAAAGCATTGCGACGGTTAGTTGAAAAAAAAAAATATAGTGAGTAGTTTCTTCGAGTAGGACAAGGTTGTTGAAAGATGGTCGTAGCGCAATATTGCCGACAAAATATAGCCGACAGCCATGAATAGTTATTATTGATTTATTATTTTATGCACTACACATTCGTTACCTACCAAGTGTTATTCTCGCGACGTTTGACAAACACAATTGAGGGTCAAACAAAAACAAGTGCTGCTCATCCCTCTCAAATACGGAGTTAAATAATGATACATTTTATCCACTGTTATTCCAGTGTTATGTGTAATTAATATGCCAAATGTGATAGGTTGAAGCCCATTGCCCGCGGACGTCATTACTGAAGCCGAGCGGAACGACAATCAGCTGCTCATTCCCATACATTTACTTTACGGGATCGTGTTTTGACGTGGTAAATATTTATATATCCGCTGAAAGATTAGGAGGAATGTTAAGGAAATGTGAAGCTGTATGATGAGCTATTACGAGTAGTGCCCTAAAAAGAATTTTGCAAATTTAACAACATCATGTCACTGTGTGAAGTTTGGTTTCAGATAATAAAATAGCAATAACTATCGGGTTTTTCAGTGTCTAAGCTCCATTTGATTTTCACTGTGAAATGCCAATTTTCATCTTTAAACAACTGTCGTTTTAAGGTGTTTTCACTGGGTAGTGACGACATAAAATAATATAAAGAACAAGAACAATACAATCACACACAGCTGACAGAGCTCCCTTAAATTAAGCCACGACACTTAAATAAAAGTGATTAAACACAGTTTTTGATGGCAGATTCAATGTAAGTAATTGACAGCACTTCTTCATGTATGATCGGCGAGGTATAAACAGTTGTAATAGTCAGACAACCAATAACGTGACTTATTCAAAAAATATATTGTTAGAAATATTTGATAGTATAAATCTTAATTTTTTTTATTTAGGATGGGTTTGCTCTTGACCTTAGTCTAGGGCAGAGGTGACAGAGACAAAGTCGACGATGGAGTGAGCTTACCCAGAAGAAGCCTGTTCACTCTAAATTTGAAGAGATTAGGGTTGTATGCGTTCGAAAACACAGACGCAGACAGAGAGTTCCACTCTTTTGCTGTGCGCATTATAAAAGACATTTGGAAACGCTTAGTGCGAATTGGTGGAATAGCAACAAGGAAGGGATGGTAACCTGCAGTGCGTCTAGATGTCCGATAATAGAAGGGGGCCTGTGAAATGAGGTCGTGGAGCTCTTGGGCACACTCACCGAAGTACAATCTGTAGAAGACCGACAAGCAGGCAACCTTGCGGCGAAGGGCCAAGCTGTGAAGATTGGCATCCACCAGTTTTACGTCGCCAATAAGCCTCTTAGCTCTGCATTCCACCGAGTTAAACGCGGCAAGTTGGTATTTTGCTGAGCCATCCCAAAGGTGGCTACAATACTCCATGCAGGATCGGATCTGCGCTTTGTATAGGGTCAAAAGCTGTCCAGGCGTAAAGTATCGCTTCACCCTATTTAGGATGCCCAGTTTGTTGGCCGCAGTTTGGGGGCTTGTACTCGATGGTGGCGCCGAAGTTGAGACTAGATACATTTGGAATAAAGGTAAGGCATTATAATTATGGGTACCTGGATAAACCACCGATAAGATCGCCGGAATCCGCTGGATGCGGGAAGACCTAGATCAGTTATTGCGGCCATGCTTGGGGGAGGCCCATGTCCAACAGTGACCGTATTTTGTTTGACATGATTACGATTTTAAGATCTTTGGAATGTAGACAATCTGTATTGATTCAGGCTGATTTGTCACCAATTAAAAAGCCTACCTAAGCGTGAAATTTGAACGCCTATAATTTATGATAAATCAATGTTTATTCATAACGCAAAATTAATCTGTTGGTTTTACTTTAAATATACTTTAATAAAATATAAACTAGTTTGAAAATTAGCATGATGTTTACGTAATTTACAAGAATTTGGATTGATGAAACAACAAGTTCATGGTCAGTAATTACAACACTTGTGATGTTATTTCCTCTAAGGTCAGAAGGCAAGTGTTTTCTTTACAAAAATAAGTAACATAACATCACGCCTGTATACCCCAAAGTGTTAGTCAGAGGTGTAGGTACCTATAATAGTACTCCCACATTTCGCTAGTTATGTCCCATGTAATAGGGGGCGAGCCTATTGCCATCAACCGGGCACAAATACATACTTCGGGCTGCTACTGCGAAGTTCCAGATGAAAAAACCCAATAATGCTTTGCCCGACCCAGGTATCGAACCCAGGACCAAATTTTCAGACGTAGCCCTTGCGACTACTATATCAACGAGGCAGTCGAGGTGAATACACACTGGTAAAGATAAGATAAATATTATAATCTTAACACTGATTTGTACAACTTTCGAGAATAACTCATCAGTTCAAAAACTTACTTACCAAGAGAGTGTTTTTAATTTTAGCTATCCTTTTAATTTTAATTAACTTAAAATAAATATCGGATTACAATGAAGTGAAATTAATTCATGTTTATTTCTGTAAGTAGAAATCTTCTTAGGCAATTTTAAAAGTAAATGTTTGTTTAATGTTTTAAAACTAGTCGGCGCGGTGGCGGCGCGGCGCCAGCATTTTCAAGCTTACTGATTCCTGAGAAGAAATGCCGAAACAAACTCAGAGGTCAATGTTTTCGAAGAATCCCTTCAAGGCTTCAATGCAGAAGACAGTACAAGTGGGAATGAAAATGCAGAATCAGATGATAACACCCGTGGCCTTAAAATGTCTATATTCGAAGTTAGGAGAATGTGGACGGAATATAGCAAAAGGTACTGAAAAAAAAACCAAAACCTAGACTGTCAGATGTTTTTTTCCTATAAAATTGCAGAGCAGAATATGAACGAAACGTAACATAACAGACGTAACATCATTGGTAATCCCCAAAAGATTTTATCAGGGGTATACCTATAGTACATCAGCATTTCGCCAGTTATGTTCAAGCCAGGGACCATTTTGGTTACCAATTGAAAGGATTTTCGATAGGGTTTTTCTAAGCGGTTAAACAAAAACCCGTACGATATGGGTAACCCATACGAACGGCTTAAATTAAATTTTGGTAACCCGTTGAAAGAGTTTTCGATAAAAACCCGGAAACCCTTTTGAACGGCTTAATTTAAGCCATTCAAAATTACCCACACCGGGTTTTTGATTAACTGCTTAGAAAAACCCTATCGAAAAGCCTTTCCATTGAAAGGGTTTTCGTTAGGGTTTTTCTAAAATGGTAACCAAAATGGGCCCTGGGTAGAATAGGAATAGAATTGATCATGCTACGCGTGCTGGGCGGATATCAAAATAACATAATATTATGATTTTTTAGAACCCATTGAATGGGTTATCATGTAACCCTTTCACTGGGTTTCAAGTATAAAATCCATTCAATGGGTTACCATGTAACCCTTTCACTGGGTTTCTAGTATAAAACCCTTTCAATGTGTTACATCATGATAAAGGTAACCCATTGAATGAGTTACCCCTTCCAAAGGCTTAACTCTTAACCGGGGTTGTACGATCCCTGGTTTATGCCCAATGCAATAGAGGGCGAGCCTTTTGCCATCAACCGGCTACACATCCAGACTCCGGGCTGCTACTGTAAAATTCCTGATGGAAAAACGTAATAACACTTTTCCCGATCAGGGAATCGAACCCAGGACGTCATGCTCAACAGTAGGGACCATCAAACCCAAACTCAAACTCAAAGCATTTATTTCAAATAAACCTATTACAGGCACTTTTGAATTGTCAAGGCGTCGCGTCGGTCAGTCAGAGAGATGAAGCTAGTTGCCCATTCCAAAGCGTAGTAGGTTCCTATGGAGAAGAACGGGCAAGAAACTCCACGGACACTCTTTAAAATCAAAATATTGTTACATAGTACCATAGAAATTAGACCAACGAGGCAGAACTCTCAAATAAAATAGTGACGAGTTCAAATCAAAGTTCAATCAACTCAGCCTATCGCAGTCCACTGCTGGACATAGGCCTCACCCAGGCTGCGCCACAACACCAAAAACAAAAAAGAAAAGTAAATCAAAGTTACAAAAGCTACAATGATAAACCTATCACGTTTCAAAATTCTCTATGGGAGATACCAGACAACAGCGACCACTTGTCAAATAATTCAAAACATTATGAAACCATAATCACCATTATGTTACAATGTTCATAATACTACGCTTAAAGCAATTACAATAATAATATAACCATCACACTTGACCTTTAGGTTACATAATAACAGATGTCAATATTTATCGGATTGATCTTCCGGATGCTCAAAAAAACGTTTTTTAGGGTTCCGTAACTCAAAAGGAAAAAACGGAACCCATATAGGATCACTCGTGTGTCTGTCTGTCCGTCTGTCACAGCCAATTTTCTAAGAATCTACTGGAGCAATTATGTTGAAACTTGGTACACATAGGAATTTTTGAATATGGGGTCACTTTAGGGACACAAATTAGAAAATTTAAAAAACAATGTTTTGCAAACAGTACCGTGTGACATAACAAATTAAAGGACTTATTGTATGAATTTCAGATATATTTTTTTAATAATTTTAAAATAAATATTGTTAATTTAAGAAAATCGATAAAAATTTACCATTAGACCCATAACTCCAAAACTACTGAACCTAAAATTTTAAAAAAAGTACACAAAATAGTTAATTACATATATATTACAGGAAAAGCTATAAGATGTCTTAAAATAACATGGTAAATCACTCAATATTGTGCTTACAAACTTACATTTGCAGTTGGAATGTATGAGGGAACATGTCTTTCAACTACAATATTAAGTTTGTTCTTGTGATAAATTCATCCCAACTACGGAACTCTTCATTGTGCGTGGTCCGACACACACTTGGGCTTTACATAAATCAAAATAGTTTGATGGGCCGACCGGTTTGCCGGTGGTTCGGTAGTTTTAACGAAACGTCGTCATAGGGATTTACGTTTTTGGATTTAACATTTTCAACCATTATTTAAGTTCAAATACAAAACATCATTACGACGCGTTGACGGAAGAAAGTCTGCCAAGTCTAGTGTAGTTTTTGTCAATACATTCGCGTTGTCAGCAGAAAGCGATAAATAAGTCCGCAAATTAGACAATTTCATGAAACCATTTTATTATTTTTGGGGTTCCGTACCAAAATGGTAAAAGGAACCCTTATGGTGAGACTAAGTCTGTCTGTCTGTCACACCTAGATATCTCAAGAACTACTAATGCTATCAACTTGAAATTTAGAACAGTTTTAGATGACGTTTGCCCAACTATATTGCAATAAAGAGAGAAATTATAAAAAAAATAATCTTTTTTGCAAACGAGACTGAAAGGGGTTCTTAAAAATGTTAAGTGGAGCTACTATAAACACTACATGTGGGGGTATCATATGAAAGAGCGCTGTTAGCACATTCTCAAAAAAAAAATATTTGCCAACATAATTTCCGACTTTTATTAAAAAATGTAAAAAGAAATACCGTTCCCCCCTTATCTCCAAAGTTTGCATAGATAAAAATCTGAAATTATTCTATGTGATAGAAGTTTATGTAAAAATTACAGGAAAAATAAAATGATGTCTCTAAATAGCACAGTTTTTCAGAAATCATCAACATCATTCATAATATACGTACGGAACCCTCGGTGCGGGAGTCCGACTCGCTCTTGACCGGTTTTTTTTAATACCTTGATGTGCAATAAAAACCGGTCAAGAGCCCGCGCACCGAGTTTTCCGTACGTATATTATGATGTTGATGATTTCTGAAAAACTGTAAGACCCCCCGAGTCAGACTCGCTCTTGACCAGTTTTTTTTATTGTTGTATTTCCTGAGCATGTCACAAATAAAATATTTTTTTTTTTCTTTCTTATTCTTTCTAATAAAGTATCAATGTGAAGCTACAATTAAGTACGCAATGTGTAATACTCGTGTTTTGTAGCGACACATTGATACAATATTATGATACAAAGATATGAAATCTTGTCCATGTACACGAAACAGAAAAGATCTTATTATAAACAACATGGACAAGCAAACACAGACACACACACCAACACGCACATTCACACACACACACATTTATTTACCATAATATTATTTTATTTTCACGTTTACTAAAACGTATCTTAATTTTTTTTTTTTGGCCATCTCAATTCTTCAAAATTGTAACAGTAACATCAGAAGCACTATGTAACCTTTACGACATTATACCTTAGGGGACCGGCCTGCTTCTCCTTAACACAGGTTTTCAGAACTTAGCTAGGAGAGCAGTGCTCACCCACACGTTTGTAGATATATTATAGTACTTATTTTGTAAAACTGTATTTTTAACGTGTACAACAATCCTTTGTTTTTGAGTAAATATTTTTTTTTTTTTTTTTTTTTATTTATTTATTTATTACCTTTTTAAGGCTGACTGTACCCGGTCCTCTACTCTGCGACGAATATAAACAATATACCAATTACATGTTTCACTGTTGTTGGTGTACTTTCTTAGTAAACTTTAAACTGTAGTCATTCGGATCGATAGTATTATGGCTAGGTAAGTCTAAGTGGCAGTTAACTTACCTAGCCATAAAGTTCACCATGAACCTAGGCAAGGTTAAAAGGGTTAGGTTAGATATCTGATAAAAATTAAATTGTATGTAATTTGTAACTTAACAAACTAATAATTTGTATCGTTTAATTTAAGTAAATAATGTTCATTTTTTTTTCAAGTTATTAGTAAGGTATACTTACGATTGTTTTCGTTTCAGGAATGCTGCCATGATTTGTTAAACTCATTAATTTTTGGGTGTTTAAGCGTAGGTTTATTGCTGTTTTACTAAAACGTTTAAACAAGCAATTGGTAGACAACTAATGATTGGCTTCATACTTTCCAGAATCTTTCCTTAAGGCTTCTACATACTGGCGCGACCTGCGACGCGACACAACAGCCCCGCGTATTGCGCGACGCGACACAAAAGCCCCGCGTATCGCGCGACGAGCGGTGTCTTTGTGTCACGTCGTGAGTCGCGCTGGTCTGTAGAAGCCATTACACAGTCAAAACCTGTTATTCCTTAAATACATAAAAAGTATTCTAAACAACTGTTCTTCTAACAACTAAAAACAAAATTAAAACATTTTCTCTAACCCAGCCCAAAATATCTTCACAACATCACCAGGACAACCATACCTCAAAAATCAGCGAAAATACATAAAAATACGTCCTCCGCAATTACCTATTGTAATATAAGTACGAATGCTCTGAAGATCCAAGTGAAGCCTTCTTATCCCCCAGACATGCAGATGAAAGGAACCTTCTCCACCTTATTATATATTTTTAATATACCGTTGAATTTGTATGAAAAAGGGCTGAATAATGTCGTTCGTAATATGAAATTACGTGGAGTATCGCAGTGTTGTGTCTATGGGTGATACTGGAGTGACGTGAAAGGTTGTTTTGACGTGTAGGTCCATGCCATTCAACTGGTTTTCATGAACTTATGTAACGGCAATTTACGTCGAGGTTCTCCTGGATAACAAAGATAGACAATTATAAGGTCACTCCTTAGGGGCGGGACACCCAGAAAAGACGTAAGACGTGGACGCGTCGCGAACGTGGCGCCCCTTCAATAAATTTTCATACAAAATGTATAGAAGCGTCGCGACACAAAATATACAGAAAAGACAGGGCGCGGACGAGACGAGGTCACAGGCATATGTGCCTGTGACCTCGTCTTACGTATTTTCTGTGTGTCCCGCACCTTAGACTTACCTTTTGTGTAGTTATAATACTCTAGTAAAAGTAGTAGAATTATAACATAACATCACGCTTGGTTTCCCTGAAGGGTTGGGCAGAGGTGATCTTATAGTACACCAACATTTCACAAGTTATGTTTAAGTTACATGTAATAAGGGGCGAGCCTATTGCCATCAAACGGGCACAAATCCAAACTCCGGGTGACTACTGAAAAAGTAAAACCCGATAACACTTTGCTCGACCTGGGAATAGAACCCAGGACGTGATGCACCACTAGACCAACGAAGCAGTTTTACAGAGCTGCATGTTTCTGTAGAATAGGCAAAGTAAATTCTTTGCAATATGATGATTATCTCATTCTTTGGACAGAAATAAAAATCAAAATACCTGCTGATACAAATCCCTCGAATTAAACAAGAATTAAATGCCATAGCTACTTAATTAAAAAAATCTGACCATTTCAATCTCCCGGAAAAATCTCGAAAATGTAAAACACGAAAATATTCAAATAATACGGCTTCCATTATTTCGTGGGTCCGGTAATTTCATGATAAATCTCCGGAGATTACCCTTCGAGGAGTACTAATTATGTTTTTATACGGAACGCGGAGAAAGGAAGATTGTTGCTAAATAATTAGGAAGGTACCATGGATTATGAAGGTTGTGAGCTGTATTGTGTTTTGGTGGCATTCATAAATAGTGAGGGACATGGTGTGTTTTTTTTTCACACACTGTGTTGCATAATTTGTGGGTTATGAATTGAAAATCTTATGAAAATGTGTTTTCAAAGAGAAGACTCCTCTTTGAAATCATCATCAAATGAACAGCTTTCTATTTGCAAGCCAGTTCGAAATTTAAATAAAACCTTTGATAAGTTACCTCCTTGTTGCCATGTTTCGGAGTAAAAGATCGTTCCATTTTTAAATTACACGATAGTTAAGAGTTTACTATGTAATTTATTTGGCCGCTATACCACGACACATGGAATTTCATACAACTTTTGGTGGCCGCTGCTCGCATGTATTTGGCCAGTACAGCAATTTCGATTTATCTCGAAGAAGGTTATCAAAATAATGCTCGAATTTCCAAGCATGTTTGAGAAAAACATATTCTCTGTCTTTTTCCATTTTGCTCATCAGAAAAAGACAACAATATTTCTAGTGCACTTAACTCAGTATCCAAAGAAAATGTGCCCAATGTTTGCTCTCAACCGCTCAGTGCATCATCAAGGCACAAAGGTCACGATCTCACAAGTACTTACCTATAAAACAACATCTTTACAAACATAACCCTTTCACTTGTCTTCAAATATTTGTCTTTCATTTCAAGTTCAGTGTCAACTGACGAGGTAAGGAGTTCCCATGGGCGTTAATTTATGACTATTTACGTGGCTGCGTTTAGCTTAATGGAACGGACAGGTGGTTTTATGGCTGTGCTAAACGCGGCAGGAGGGGGTTAAAATTATTGTTTAGTTTTGTCTGTCTTTGGGATGCTTTTGAATTGGCAGGGTTATTAAATAGATATGTTTAAAGAAAGACGGCACATTATTATTATAAGCCTATACTCCGTTTGAAATAAGATTAGACATTTAAATAAACCTTTTTTACAGTCCGTTCAACCGATTTTGACTTCTATTGCGTTGGTGGCATGACATATGGCAGCTGTAATAAACAGTTGGTATTGTAACTACGTTTTTGCTTTTAATGCCATCCTTATGCCTAAGGAATAGAACTCAAAATTGGTTGAACGGACTGTAAACAAGTTTGTTTAAATATCTAATCTTATTTCAAATGGAGTGTAGATCTTTCCACTTAAGGGAAAAATGTCTAACTCTCCTTACACTTCTCTGTATAGCTAGGACTGTTTTAGACAAGATAGATATACGTCATGCGACGCCATTTTTAGGTGGCAACCTGGCAATTATGCATTTTTAGGTGGCAACCTGGCAATTATGCATTTTTAGGTGGCAACCTGGCAATTATGCATTTTACCCCCCTGGTGGTACCTACTGGATTTTGACATTAGGAGAGTCGTTGCCTTCCAAGAACTGAAGCTAAAATGTCTAATGTCCTTTAATTACATTGTAATCCTGTATTTAAATTGTACAATAACTTGGACTGCTGTCTGTAATCTTGTGCATTTTGTAATCTTGTGTAAGTATGTCAATTGTTATAAACACAGAGGAAGGTGATGATGTCGATTTATGGAGTGATAAGACCAAGTCTTCCTCCTCTCGGGAAATAACTTTCTTCATTTTGCCATAGAAATAGTTGACCTTTGACACACGTAAGTGTAGTAAAAATTAAGCCAAAAAGATGAGTAGCCGCATAAGTGGTACAAATTTCCCTTTGTCCGTTCATTAACACGCAATATATATAATTTAAATGATTAAGTCATTGTAATGTCATCATCATTTCAGCCGAAAGACGTCCACAGCTGGACATAGGCCTCCCCAAAAAAAAAGGGGGGGGGGGATTTGCCATAATCGCCACGCTTGGCAGGTGGGTTGGCGAGCGCAGAGAACGCTGCTGCCCATTCTCTAGTAAGTCCCTTAGTCGCCTTTTACGACACCCACGGGAAGAAATCGGATGGTGCTATTCTTTACGTCCGGCACCAAACGGAACGATACATTGTAATGTGCTTCCTTAGAATAAACAAAAGTTTCTAGTCATTTAGTTTTTCTGTATTAAGTACCTAGATTCTTGAAAAGTATTATACGATAAAGTATCTACAACTCCATAAATACCTGCCTATGATGACTTCTGAAAAAGATATCTTTTGCAATAAAATAAATAAAAATAAATAATAAAATAATAAAATTTATTCAAAAATATAAGATACAACGTTTACAGTTTTCCTTAAATCTACGTCAAGTTCACGATGATTTGTGCCTGAACTAGGAAGTCCTGTGTTTCAGGCGATTGGAGGTAACTTTGGTTGACATAATAATCACATAGCTTAATAATATATTTGGTAACAAGGTATATAAAAAAAATATAGTATCTTAACCTAGCTAACTAAAATAAAATAAAAATAACAATATGAACAATATTTACTTTAGCACAAGTAATAACTTCTCTGTATCTTCATAGGACATAGTTTGAAGAGCTTCCTTAAGGATTTTCTTGCAGTTACTGTGGTTTAAGGAGTAGATGTTTCCTTTTTCATTTCAATATCCAACCCAAGGGCTAAAAAATTTTAAAATGGTATTTGATACACCTTTTGTATAAAACAATTTAGATAGTTATACGAATGAGTAACGAATACAATAATACTGTATGAAATACACCTGATATATTACCTCCCACTTAGATATATTCAGCGGCAAGCTACCGGGTTCAGAAATAAAATCACGCTATTCTTGCCAAGTTTAGCTGAGTATAATTCAATTGTTTTTTTTT
Organism: Tiliacea aurago; assembly: GCA_948098905.1. Taxonomy (NCBI): domain Eukaryota; kingdom Metazoa; phylum Arthropoda; class Insecta; order Lepidoptera; family Noctuidae; genus Tiliacea; species Tiliacea aurago. The sequence continues at coordinate 2,303,000 of OX402594.1, forward strand.
AATCTCTCTTTTTATTTTTGCTTAATGTTACCCGTCATATTTACGTTAGTCTGTTTTAGTTTTGTTTATTTATTTACATATATTAAGGCAAACCAACTAAATACACACAAAGACATACAAAGTACACATCATTTACAAATACAGTACCATTGCATGCATCTAAATTATAGGTAAGCACAGCATTTAATTAAGATATCAGTAGTATACAATAATAATTAATAGGAACAAATTAGATCAACCACGTTTCAGATTGTCAAAAGTACACACTTCTTTTATGGGGTACTGTGTAAAATGTTATAATAAAATACCACTCGATATTCTTCAACTAAATGAGAAGAAATTTAAAACATGCATTAAACGCACACTATGTAGACAAGCATATTATAGGTTGGATGATTATATCGTAGATAAAAATGCTTGGCTTAATGCTGGTCCTGCTCCACAACCACTTGGGCTCACTTGTTAAAATTATAATATTTGGAAGAGATGCTTCCCCCCTTTTTTATGTTCTGACATTACAATCATATTTATTATATAAAATGTACTCAATCAAGTTTTAGTTGTTGAATACTTCAATAGGTAATTATGTTTATCATTTTGCTAGTAAAATTTTATTTATCTTTGAAATGCATTGCAAGCTATAGTTTTGTATAATTTAAAAGTATTTTTTCAATTTTTGTAAATGTGAGTACCATGGAGCCGTTTATATGTTATGATGTATGTTGACTTAAAAAAGTTTGGCAGTGGCGCGTGTGTTGGATCATTCGGTTCCCTACAAAATGGTTGAGCTGGATGGTGCTGATCCACGCGTCATGCTCGTGAACGGGCGCCGTCAGTTGTGACTGGTCTTCTCCTATCTGCCAGGGCTTATTTGTAATATTTTATATTGTTTTTTTAAATAATTTATATTTTTACATTGTTCTCACATATAGAAGCGACAAGAATAATGTACCCAGGATTTTGTAATATCTTGATTTAAAAGAGTGTCGTTGGAGTTTCTTGCCTATTCTTCTCCATAGAGATCTACGTTTTGGAATGGGCAAATAGCTTCAACTTTCTGACTAACTGACCGACTCTTTGACAATTCAAAAGTGCCTGTAATTGGTTTAATTGAAATAAATGCTTTGAGTTTGAGTTTAATATAAAGATGGAAAACAATGTAATCAGAACTAATATCAATAATCTTTTATACATAAAATTAACTTGAATTAAATTAAATAGTTTAATATATTAAATTTCAAGGCAGCAATGCCATACAATTGTCATTTACATTAGTCCTTTAGTTTTAGTTAGTAAGATTATTTCTAGCAAAAGTTTAATATACTTGATGTAGCTATGCATTTTCTGAAATAAATAAATATCCCGTTTCAATCGAAAGTAAATTTCAAAACACAACAATAAATTTAATTAAACTTTAACATCTTCAAAAGAAACTTGTATATCTTATATTCTTTAAAGAAACTTGACGAATTTGCGACAATTTCCCCAAACGCTGTAATTAAATTCGCTACAAAAGATTTGGAAATTAACATCTGAAGTCGTAAGTCGGTCAAGGAATCGTAGTTAATTGAAGGAAAATGTCGAAACACGATCTGAATTACGTTGAAACTGAAATTAGTAAAGCCAGGTGTGAAGATTAATATTGGATTTGCTTGTGCTAATACTGAGAGAGGTCTAGGTAGATTGACAAAAAATACCTTATAGATTATGAATTGTCTGAAGACAAAATGAAAAATAAGACGAAGAAAGTTAAATTAAAATCATTTATTTCAAGTAGGTCATTGTACGACACATTGTTGAATGTCAAAATTTTATAAAAGAAAATAGAATTCAATCTAGGCGCCTCTCCAAAAGGTAGTTTCGTATTGAGAAGAATGACCAAGAAATTCTATGGTTACCCTCTATAGTTACAATGTTTTGTATCTATAAATTAATTATTATAATTATATGTGAAGAGACAAGACAAAGAAAACTGAACCAACCGGGGAACGTCAGGCTATACATATACAAAGACTGCTGAAGCCGGCCGATCAATAACCGCCACCAAAATGAGATGTATCATCGCACAAGAATATATTTTTAATGCCTTTTATTTAGTTAAAGCAAATACATGACTTTTACATTCAAAGCCTGACGAAGATATTGCTCAAATATGCTTAGCAAACAAATTGACGATATAGTCTACAGTTAAAGATGTGTCCGGATTCCTGAATAAAGGGATGGCATATTTTCTTGAACCAGATAAAGAAATTAATACCTAAGTAGGTAGTGACATAAAAAAACGAATAATCACCTAGATCCAGTCAGAGAAACAAAGCGTAGCTATCTAGCTTCGTTAAGTACTAAATAATTGATTTCCTACCCTCCACATACAGGTACTGCTTGCTATTGACTTCTACCCTTATAAACCAATTATTTTTCGGGTCAAGAAGTTCTAACGAAAAAACAGTAGGTAATGCCTAGACCAAACTGGCCTGAATTGAGGTCTATGACCATAAATAATTATGGTCCAATGCCGAATTGAACGCGTGACAAAAAACAACTAGAAATTACCTATACTTTAGCTAGGTCCAAAGCTTTGTTGGAAATAATAGTGATTGGTTTTGTATTAACGTGATTGGGATCGGAAGAAACAACGAAATACTGTGTAATAGTTTTTTCAATCTTTATTCAGAACCCTAATTACGTAACACGCTATCAATCACAATCTAAATGATTTTGAAGTATATTGTTAATCCATTGCTTCAGTTCAAAGGAGACGTTCAATGAATGTATGGGGCTTGGAACAAAAAAAAGGAAAATTTAAACAGCCTTCTGAGCTTTATATGCTGAAAGAGGGTAATCATTTTGATGTCTTTGGGCATTACATTTTTTTTTACAGTCTCCCGTTTTTTTTTAAACAAGTGTGGAAAAATAAAATGCTTGCATCACTAACTACAAACGTTATTTATATTTTAGGGATGGCAGCCTTGTGGCAAATGACGTGACAATGACAATTACAATGTCAGTCAGCAGGACTTGGGACAGAGAGAGACGTAATTCTGACATTTACAGATTTGACCTTTTTTTGACACGTTTTGTTAATACATTGTCATGATAATCAATATTTTTTTCTCAATTTCATTTAGCTGCAGCTAAAATTATAACAAAATCTCAAAGTACTTATTAGAAACTGAAACTTTAGCCACATTTAAAATCATTATATTGCATAGAAATGAATAAATAAATACTATGTGCGTTTTGTTTGTACTGAAACATTTTTCACGTTTTTTACAAAAACGGGCGCCTGAAAAAGTCTGATTTAACTATATTCGAGGAGCATAATAAATAAGCTTTCTAATAATTTACATCACATTAGCGTTTTAAAATCTTCGGAATATTACCATTTTTCAACGCAATGAATGTTATTCAACTGTCAAAATGAAATCCATTGCTACTGATAGTATGTTACGCAATTACGTCTCTGAACTCCTTGATGACAATTCCCGTATTTAAGATCGTTCAAAATCTAGTCGCAAAACTCACACTCAAAGCATTTATTTCAATTAAACCAATTACAGGCACTTCTGAATTGTCAAAGAGTCGGTCAGTTAGTCAGAAAGTTGAAGCTATTTGCCCATTCCAAAACGTAGATCTCTATGGAGAAGAACAAGCAAGAAACTCCAAGGACATTCTTTTAAATCAATATATTACAAAATCCTGGGTACATTATTCTTGTCGCTTCTTGGAATTTCATCCCACCGATAGTCAATGTTAAAAATATGGGAAAATTAGACGTATTTGTAACATAATGTGACTGATATAAAAATGCGAACGTTAGTCAAAATACGGGAAATTGCCATCTGTTCAATGACAATAAATAAGCTTGCCACCTTCAAGAAATGAGGCGTGATCATAAAGTTATGTTTTGAAAAGTGCAGTAGCAGACAGAAACATACACCATTGAACTTCTAATAACTGTATTCAGTATTGTTTTGTTATAAAAATAATGCAAGATACCTAATACTCTTGTTAACCTCTCTAAAACAAATATGCCAGCACCGTTTACCGTAGGAACAGTAGTGCCCAGTGCGAGTTCTCAAACAATCATGAACACCAATCAGCGGCTTAGTACGCAAGCTCGTCTATTGTCACTTTCGTACGGTGACGCTTTGTCACGAGCCGCTCCACACATAAGAGCGACAATATTCAGAAACGCCTTCAGAGTAGACGGAATCTCTATTATGACTAAGCTCTCGTTTAAACTACGTTAGTTTGGAGCTGGCTCGACTCTAGAGTACTTAAATGTAGGTAGGTCTTCGGTACCGCTCTGCGCAGTTAGTCCTGCTACCATCTTGCTGACTGGCCAATATTTTTTAAACGACATGTTCCTTTCTCATAATATATGCTCGACATGTACCATTGTGCAATGATTATGACTACTGGTCGCCCACTGGTCGAAATTTGACCCAACTACTTACAATCTTTAAAGTACATACTAATTCAATGAGTACACTAATTCCACAAGATTATAAAGTACTTACTAATTCCATGGTATTAAAAAGTACTTACTTATTCCATGGTCAAACTGTCACTTCTGTCACTTATCTATCTTCACGTCATGAGGCCCTCGTTCGTGTGTATGTGTCAAACACATGTTAGTGCTTTCTGTACTCCATATAAACTTTAACTGTGCCAAATTTCATACTCCTCCGTCCGTGTTATTTTCGTAAAAAGGGGTACAAATTTATCGCTTCACGTATTAATTTAATGATAACTAAACAAAGTAAGCATATTATAAGCGCAGAACTAAAGAGTTTCATTGTCTGAATATGTTGCGCCTTAGGTAACAAAAAACTCAAAAGATTTTTTTTTAAATTGATTAAGCTTTTGAAAAGGATACTTCGACAATTAAAGACAAAACCCTAATGTTACGCTTACCTCGTGAGCCTGCAAACATATAAACTGCTGAACTAAAAGCACCCGCACGTAACCTAATGATACCCTAGACTATACCTCGTAAAAGACAAAATGTTGAATCATTTGTTACAAGAAAAAGACTTCAACAAAAACGGAACCGAAACGTGTCTCCTCATACAAAAAAGGATAATTGATAGGAACGAAAAGAAGTAAGCTGTTATTACGTAACAACTTAACATAAGGTTTGTTTGGGAGTTATTAATCAACGCCTACTCTAAAGTGAAATTCATTTCAGCTGTAAATAAGGAAAAAAGCGGACCTAACAGATGTTGTCTTGCTTATCTATTCACAACCATTCGACAGGTTGTCGAATCGAAAATTACATATTTCAATGACTAATTGCCTTGCCCCGACAGCAAATAGCTGTCGCAAGAATGGCGGCAGTCTATATGAGGTATACTGACAAAATGTACGGAGTTTTGGATTTGTGAAGAGCCTTTAGAGGACTCTTTTGATAACATTGATTCGTGTCCGATTCGGCACGGAGGCGTATCGGACGTTTGTGAATAGCTATGCTCGTCGAACAGCGCCACTTACCGAGTCCAATTGTGAATCTAAATCATCCAGAGACCCACTCAAATACACACTAAATAAATCATGAAAATCAGGCCTGCCGTTTAGGAAGAGTTCAGTGACATACAGACGTACAGAATAATTATATATATAAAGATATTGAAATATATAAAGCATCAATTAAGTGTTTGGGCTTTCTCATCGTGAGAGAGAATTTCTAAAGGACACCTACGAGTATCTATAACAATTATGAACCCATCCGATAATATACGCCAGTTTCAGTAGCTTAACTTTCCAGCTTTATTTTTTTCCAAGACACATGGAATTTGTAATGTACTTAACTAATAATTACGCAAACCAATTAAGTATTTATCAAATTCGAACCTTTCATATTTCAAAATAGGTACTGTATTATTCTAAAGCACTGATTTTAAACGTTACCTAACCATTTAGTTTGTTACTAGTCCGTAAAAAGGTCGATACATTTTAAATACCATTCATAAAAAATTTACATGACCTTTAAAACGAAACAAACTTGAAGCTGTACCCAATTATTAACTCTATTCTATGCCAGCGGATATTTTTTTCATACGATGACAATTGTTTTGAAAATGTTCCGGCAAAAATCATTAAAAACACAATAGGTAGCGGTCATAATTTTTTTGTGTGTGGCCTCACCTTTAGGAAAAAAAGGAAAACAAATGAGCGGCGAAAAAACTGCCAGCTTAGCTGATTGATTTGTGTAAAAAACGTGTTTTGTAATAGAATGACATGTTGTAAGATAAATAAATAGATTAGAATATATAATTATCAAGATTGATCCAAGACGAAAAAAAAAAATTGCTGACCGTAATTGATACAGCATGATTCTTAAGATTTTTATTAATACATTTTTTGATTTGAAATACATTTGCGCCCGTCTTAATTGCAATTAGCTATTGATTTTTAATTAGCCACCTATATTATAAATTGATTGCCCGATACAATCGTAACTTCAATTGAAACATTAAAATTAATGTCCCAATTCGTAATATCCCGGCTATCATCAATTCAGAATCAAATTACAATAATTGAATTTACCGAATTTCATTCATTCATTTCACTGCCATATTCAACATAAAATATGTATTATTTTAATAACACCCGTTGATTTGAAATCGTTATTATTCCTGCTGCGTTACTGTTATCATGCACAATTTTTAATTTGTAAATAAATAAAAAAAAGTATCACTTAAAACTTACTTGAAATCAACTTCCGAATCCCACAATAATTTAAATCAGAACCATTCACAAGTTCACACCTGTACATTCATTCACAAAAACCAACATAAACTGTTGACACTCAATCCACTGAGTATCCTAACTCCACTAAACACACTACAGTATCCTCTGTTCACAGTTTTGATACAAGTCAAAATCGAACTGAAAATATTCCGGTAATTTTCTTTTGTCGCGAAAACGTATTTCGTCGAGCGTTTCGTTCGTTCGCGTTCGGACCGGGGAGCGTCGCGACGTCGTGCGTCGTTCACAGCCCGATGGGAACTGAGGTCCGTAGCGTACCTGCAACGGCACGCACACAAATGCATTCCACGCATACACAAAAGCGCTAGAACTTGCGCCTTAAAGCTCCGTCTCCACGTGCCGATGCTTTTTTGTTTTTCTTTTTTTTTTGTTAAACATTCGACACGTTTGGTAGCATCTGTAAATTATGCCGTGCACAAAAACAAGAGGGTTTTTGTAGTACTTCCGTAAAGTGGTTTATGGGGTCTTAATTTTGCAGAAGATTGAGATGTTTTCTTTACGTGACGTGTGACTTCGTGTGTTTTTTCAAGGTTTTTTACCGGATACAGTGTTTAAGGATATTTTGTTAGTGTAAGTTGGAGCTGTAAAATTATATTGTTATCTTTTTAAATAAGCGTTTTCAAGAAGTATAATAGTATCCTGCTTTCGGCGTTGTGCTTTACTTATGAGATTAGCTACTACAATAAAAGTGATAAGGCGAAAAAATATTAAAAGGCAGTGGTTAGCCCATGAGCCTATTCGAATATTCGCGTCAGACTAATAATAATATAGATTATTTCAGCTGAAACACGTCCAGTGCTGGACATGTGGGTTTGCTATAATCGCCACGCTTGGCAGGCGGGTTGGCGATCGCTGTATGGTGTTAAAATACATAGAGAACGCTGCTGCCCATTTTCTAGTAAAGCCTTTAGTCGCCTTTTACGACACCCACGGGAAGAAATGGGATGGTGCTATTTTTTACGTCCGGCACCACACGGCACCTAATATTTTATTAAATGTAATTAGTTAAAGTAAACAAAACAATAAAAAACTCGTACGAGGGACATACAAAACTGAACAAAGTAACAATCCTAATTATTTACTTTTTTAACAAACTTCACAAAAAGCAGTAGATTCTCAATATCATATAATTATTGTTCGGAACGAGTTCACGTCCGTTAGTTACCTCACATCAAATTCAGAAAGAAAAGAAAGAAAAATAATTTTAATAATTAGTGTGACTCCGCCTTTATGGTATGCGTACGTAAAATAAGTCTTTGACTTATTATTGTTAAGGTTGATTTAAAATCATTGCAATTATTTTTGAGCGAAAAAGAAACGGTTTTCTTTTGTTTTCAGCGAGGATTTTTAGAGAAAATAATAATAATATTACGGTTTTCCTAGGGCCCAAGTCTGCTATTTTTATAAATTCAGTCATTCCAACAAGATCCCATTGACATGCCATTGTCATTTCGCTAAAAGTTCGTAATCTGCTAAATTCATAATGGTCGGTCAATGTTCACGTAATAGAATTAAGTTATTATATTGGCATTGTCGTATTGCCATTATTATAAAACCCATTAGCAGAAATGTCATTCATTTGTCATTATGTACGAGATTACCAATACATGCAATTTCTTTCAATGTAGTGTCAGTGGCCGACCATTGGAAAGTCATAATGACGCCATTATAATAGTAGATTACCAAACTTGTCAAAATCAAAAATTATGAAATCAATGATCGAACATTCTGACACTATTGTAATAGCAGACTTGAGGTTCTGATCTATTGAGCTTTTATAATAGATTTTGCCATCCTAGTATTAGCCTTCTTTCTTCTAGTTTTACAAATAGCAGCTTATCATGTCTTAATAGGGAGACACACTACATCTTGTATTCAAAGTCCATTTTTTCATAATTTTCTCTCCCACAGACTAAAAATTAAAATAGTATTCACATTATCACTTTAACAAACTTAATTTCACCATAAGTATGAATAATCAACCATCTCGACTACAATGATTTATTGTTCCACTGAAAAAATTAAAACTATTGGGAGTCTGCAACACAAATTAGCTTGCTAGACGAATACTCTCCAAGGCATTATTCTGTCAGACGCTGTCAGACAAGACTAACTGGTAACGCCAAACAAATATATCATTATAAACAAACACACCTGTATTCCCAGGACAGGAGGCATTCAGGGGCAGGCAGAGCTGTAACTAATTCACGTTTTGCCAATTACCTTTGTTCCAAGTCCCACTCATGGAGGCAAGTAAATTGCCAGTAACTAGGCTCTTATTATAGTGTTAGAAGAAAATCAAGAATGGCAACACCGCGACGGACTATATAAGGAAGGCGGCTGGTGTCACTCGTCCCGGTCCCCCCTGTCCCTTGCCCCCGCCCGCCCGTGCGGAGCAAGTAATCACATCAAATGTCCCCAATAATAATACTCAAATACTGCATACCCCCAATGGTTCAGTAGTCAATAGCGCCCTAAGCCTAGGTTCGAGTCCCACTATGGGACGCCCTTAGCTGTGCTATTTAAATTATTTTTCTAACACGGCGAGAGGCCCTTCTGGCCCCGCCAAAGATCGGTTACGCAGAAGTGAGAGAGTGCCTCCGGAGCCATCTGCAATAGGTCATTGTCAAAAAAAAAAAAAGAAAAGTCACTCGTCCCTTTTGCCCATCGGTCACCACGGAGTACGGAAGCCCTGCCCGAATACCTAGCGATTGTCGTTATTTCAAATCTTTTATTTTTTTTTGTTTGCTGTTTTAATTTTGTAATTATTTGTTTGGCCGAAGGCCATTAAAATCTTTTTAAAAATCAATCTGTGTTTCTATTTGTAATATCAGAAGTGGTATCTGAAGGCTGAAAAGCCGCTGAAGGCTGAAAAGCCGCTGAACGCCTACATTTCTGGTTTTATAAAGGAAAACTCAGTATTCCTCCACGTGGTCTGGTTATTTAATATTCGGATGGAGTTTTTGTCTGCGCGATGCCTGCCAACGATCAACGCAACAAACAAAAACGCCGTGGGCGAACTCCTTCGCCCAATCCGATGGAGGAGATCCTGAGGAGGCTACGCGTGCTGGAGGACCAGCCCCGTGCGTCAGTGGAGACGCAAGCCATTGCAACGACCAGCGCTAGCCCTAGCTGCACCGTCGAGCTGCCAAACACGACGCCATCGGCGTCGGTGCTCGGGGCGCCTACACCGCCGCGTGAGCTTGTGCCCACGCAAGTGGGGACGCCGCCGCCGACGCCACACACTAGCAACGTGGGATCAACGCAGTCTGAAGACGTGGTGACGAACGCCGCAGAGCGTCTTTTGACCGCTATCAGCTGTGCTCAGGTCAGATCCAACCGATATTTTGTCTCTGATTTTGATCCGAGTGTTCATGACTTCGACACGTGGTGTGATGAAGTAGAAAGAGACCGTATTTCGAACCATTGGGACGACAGAGAATGCCTTGCTCGTGTTGGACATTGTCTAAAAGGAGAATCTCGCACCTGGCTTAGCCAATGGACAAGCACTATTTGCACGTGGTCCAATTTCAAACTAGAACTAAAAGCACTATGCCCACGTTCTGTCGATATCGCGAACATTCTTTATGATGTAATGCGGACAGAGTCCGATAAATACTCCACATACGCGGAGTATGCTCGTAAACCACTTTTAAGGTTACTTATAGTTAAAAGTTTAAGTAACGAGCTGCTTACCGCTATTATTATTAGTGGAATTCCAGATCCGCAAATTCGCGCTATGGCTACTAACGCTAAATTATCACCCGATTCTATAGTGGAGTTTTTATCGAGCTTTGTTAAACCTTCTAACAGTCAAAATAAGAAAGTGTTTTCTAATGGTCCTAATCGATCTGACAAGTCTTCCAATAATAATAATTCAAATCGCAAACCGTTAAAGCGTCAATATGATTCCAAAGATTTAAAATCCATAAAGTGTTATCAATGTAATCAATTTGGTCATAAGAGTGTTAATTGTAACAAACGTTCGAAAACAACCCCGAGTCATAGTGACGAAAAAGCAACCACACAGACGACATCTCGTGGCGATCCGTTGAAGTGTACGTTTTGCAAAAAAATTGGTCATTCGGAAGATACTTGTTTTGCTAAGGAACGCGCAAATTCAAGGAATAATAGTGGTGTCAATTTTTGTCGCGAAATTTCGGGTAGTTATAAAAATCGTGATGTGACGACTGCGGTCATATCGGGAATACCGTTAGACGTACTAATCGATAGTGGTTCATGTGTTTCCATAATGTCAAAAAATATTATTAAACATTTCCCGTGTCAATTAAAGCCAACTGATCAGTTATTACGCGGTTTGGGTGGTACGGAAATTAGATCGGAATCATTTGTAACATTGCCCGTTGAGTTTAGCGATATAACTATTGAAATTGATTTTTGTGTTGTAGATGGCAATAGTCTGAATGTACCCGTCATTATCGGTACAGACGTACTAAACAGGAAAGGTATCACTTATGTTAGGACCGGTGATTGCCAACGTATAGTTCATAGTGACGCGATCGCAAACAATATTCTGCAAGTAAATTCGATTGCTTTGTCCGATCAAGTTAATACGTCTGTATCTGGGAATTATAGGGAACGATTACTGGAGATCCTCACCAAGTATTCTGAATTCTTTTTAAGTGGTACCGCGACCACAACGGTGAAGGATAGTGAGATGCATATCAAGTTAACATCCGATGTGCCCGTGTACTATAGACCCTACAAATTATCGCATGACGAAAAATTAAAAGTACGCACTATAGTGAAGGATTTGCTCGATAAAGGAATTATTCGCGAGTCCGATTCGGAATACGCTAGTCCGATCTTGCTAGTGAAAAAGAAGGATGGTTCTGATAGAATGGTCGTGGACTACCGTGCACTGAATCGAATAACCGTGAAAACTAGATATCCTCTCCCCTTGATCAACGACTATATAGATAGGTTAGGTAATGCTCGCTGGTTTAGCTCTCTTGACATGGTTTCCGGCTTCCATCAATTGAGGGTTGCTGAAGAGTCTATTCATAAGACCGCATTCGTTACACCAGAGGCCCAGTATGAATATTGCAAGGTACCCTACGGTTTAGCAAACGCGCCGATTTTTTATCAGAAAACTATCTCTAAAACGCTTAAATCCTTCATTGATGCTGGAAAGGTCATGGTCTACATCGATGACGTTTTGATAATGACGGACGGGATTGAAGAAAACCTTGTTTTTTTAGATTCGGTTATAAAAACGTTAACTGAAACAGGTTTTTCAATTAACTTAAAGAAATGTACTTTTCTTACCAACGAAATAGAATACCTAGGTAGGATTATAAGAGATGGTCAGGTTAGACCGAGCAATTATAAAATTGATGCATTAGTTAAATCACCGCGACCGAGTAATGTCAAACAAGTTCGCCAATTTCTCGGCCTCGCAGGATATTTTCGAAGATACATTCCTAACTACGCTCTTAAGACTGCGCCAATCGCCGCTCTAACTAGAAAGGGAGTAATCTTTAATTGGAGCGATGAACACGAAAATACACGTCGAAATATCATTTCTTATTTAATTAATGAACCAATTTTGACAATATTCGATCCCGAATTGACAACTGAGCTGCATACGGATGCCAGTTCTATAGGCTATGGCGGAATCCTTATGCAAGTACACAAGGACGATCGTAGGCGGGTAGTTGCTTATTTTAGTAAGTTGACTGCTGGTGCGGAATCCAAATATCACAGCTATGAGCTGGAGACCCTTGCGGTAGTAAAATCGTTACAACATTTTAGGCAATATTTAATTGGCAAATCTTTTAAGATAGTCACAGACTGTAATGCATTAAAAATGACACAACGTAAGAAGGATCTCCAACCCAGAGTTGCAAGATGGTGGATGTACATGCAGGACTTTGATTTCTTTGATTTGAAAGGCGCGCTTATGTCGCACGTAGACTACTTGAGTAGGAACCCGGTCAATATTATTAATGTTGTTCAAAAGCCACAAAATTGGGCTCAAGTGGTGCAGGCAGGTGACGAGGAGACATTAACGTTACTTGAAAAATTAGATAACGGTAAATTAGACAACACGCGTTACGTGAAACGTAATGACCTCTTGTACTATAAGTATGACGTCACGGGTGAGCAAGTGCGATTCTTATGTTATGTACCAAAGGCATTACGATTAAGTTTACTACGCGTTTTCCATGACGAGCATGAACACATTGGTGTAGACAAAACTACTGATCTGATCCTGCGACACTTTTGGTTCCCCGGTCTTTTGGAGACAATTTGTCGCGAAATACGTCACGCACTGCGTAGTGTGCATCTCGCATAAGCAAGTTCCTCGCGCACCCTTGCAACCAATATCTTCTTGGCAAAAGGCTCCGGTACCATTTGATACAATACACGCGGATGTACTCGGACCACTAAGAGAAAGTGATGGTCATAAACATGTACTTATTATAGTAGACGCGTATACTAAATACTGCTTCCTTTATGCCTTACCAAGGCAAGGTTGTAGCGAGTTGAAGCGCGTAATGACCCAAGTAATTTCTCTGTTTGGTACTTTTAAAAGACTAGTTTGCGATAGAAGTCGTATGTTCAATAACCATGAGTTTATTAATTGGATTTCTAATTATGGAGTTGAAGTGCATTTCATTACCCCTGAAATGCATCAAGAAAACGGACAAGTAGAACGCTATTGCCGTACAGTTTTAAACATGATTAGAGTTGAAGTAAATTATAATGAAAATGATTGGTCAAAAATATTATGGAAACTGCAATTGGTTTTAAACATTACTAAACATAAGACTACTCAATATTCGGCATTAAATCTTCTTATTGGCACTGATTCCACTACACCTTTAATAAACGCTTTGATCAAAGATGTAACTTGCGAAGGTTCAAATCCAAATCGTGATGCAATTCGCGAGATTAGACGACAACGTGCAGAAGGACTTATTCGCGAAAACAAAGAGAAACAAGACTCTTACGTTAATAAAAATAGGAAACCGCCAAAAAAATTTCAAGTCAATGATTTGGTCTATGTGATTAAGAGCTCTCAAAGTACCGGAAAACTCGATAGCGGTATGAGAGGCCCTTATAAAGTTACTAAGCTCCTCCCTAACGATAGATATGAGGTCCAATTGTTAGCCGGTGCTTATGGAAAGACTAGTCAGGCAGCCGCAGCATACATGGTATTATGGAAGGGTGAATGGACCCCCGAAACTTGTGCTGCATTTTTTGAAGGTACTTGTTGTACAATTGCTGTTATGTTTGATTTGTTTACATACCTATTACTCTCTTTTTCTTTTCCCTCATTGTTGAGCTAGATTATGTACTAAAATCAATTGATTTTGGCTATGCAGTATTGTGTTCAGTGGAAAAGACCCATGTAAACCCTGTGCGCATGGTATTGGGTTGACCCTAACATTGGTGGTTTCTGGGGTGAGTCGGTGGCGCAGCCGACAACAGACCTGTGTAAATCCAGCCCTTATTAGGTATCTGGGGTGACCTACTAGAGACTGATGTAAATCCTGTTTGCACTCGCAAGTATGTGCGGGGTGTTCAGTTGCGTCGGAACAGACCTGTGTAAAACCTATGTAACTTGAAACGCTTGTGTGTAGCGTTGCTTACTGCTCATGTTGACTTGTTTGGCTAATTGGTACATAATCCGACGCTTTTATGAACTATAGAAATTTAGACCAACTGTTGATAAACGATGTAAATAAGTGTCTCATAAAATGTGTATATGTTCTCAGAGTTCGATGATGATGACGCCGAACAGCCGTTGGACGCGGTGGGTGTTGCTAGCCCATCCACGAGTTTCTGCTGAGGGCTTCGAGCACGCAGCCCCGTCAGGAGAAGCCGTGTTAGAAGAAAATCAAGAATGGCAACACCGCGACGGACTATATAAGGAAGGCGGCTGGTGTCACTCGTCCCTTTTGCCCATCGGTCACCACGGAGTACGGAAGCCCTGCCCGAATACCTAGCGATTGTCGTTATTTCAAATCTTTTATTTTTTTTGTTTGCTGTTTTAATTTTGTAATTATTTGTTTGGCCGAAGGCCATTAAAATCTTTTTAAAAATCAATCTGTGTTTCTATTTGTAATAATAGTATAATCCTAAACTGAATCATGTATTTAAAAAAGTAAATTTAAAAAATCAAAATACCCGACTGCGTAAATAGTGAACTTAAAATAAGATGGAAACAAAATTTATATAAATGAATACTATGAATCTCATGTAGTAGGAGGCATCTTCTTAACAATAACGACCTATTGCCGTTTACCCACTTTTTACGCAGTCGTGTATTTTGATATTTTTAAATTACTTTTTTTTATTTTACACTGTCTATTTAGGATCTTACAATCGGGTGATAATGGCCTCTTACTCCGTCACTCCAAAAATTCGGAATATTTTTTTTTATCATTTCACAATAAAATTACCAATATAAAAAAACATATATATAGTACATATTTTTGTTATCACCTTAAAAAACCCATAATTTTGATACCCCACTTGATAGGCTTGGGAGATATTGTTTTTTCGAAAACACACCGTTTGGCGCCAAAAGTCCGCCATTTTGATTTTTTTTAACTGTATGATACCCCGTAACACTTGCGCCATCAAGACGAATCTAACGACATATATTATAAGATCAATCATCAAAATCGGTTCCGCCGTTTAGTAGTTACGAGGCAACATAGGGACGGACATACATAGATACTTATAGGTCAAACGCATAACCCTCCTTTTTTGGCTTCGCCGCAGTCGGGTAAAAAAGGTATTGGTCACATGGCTACTTATAACAAGCTATAAATTTCCAGTATACGCTGATTTCGCGTTGTACAGGATTTCCGTACAATGAGAGCTTAGTATATACTGGAAATTCCTTGACAATGTAGCCGTGTGTACACTTGTACAGTGTTGGTCTTAAAGTCAGTAGTTAAGTTTCTGATTCATAGTCTGACATTTCACATGCAAAATTTTACTACGTATTTAATGCGTATAAGTATAGAGTATATTTATGCCCAAACGCATGCTTTAAATGCTATTTTCTAATATTATTCGTTACTTTTACAATACATTAAATATTCATTATCGTCACATTAATTTAAAACATAACGACGCAGCAAGTGGCGCCGCCCGTTTTGTTACGAAGTTACTGGAATCACCGAAAAGTTCGGCTAAGAGTGAGATTGGCTGGCGACAGTCACTCTAGCAGGGCATTGCCATGATGGTTGAGTGGCGGCTGTCTTCTGATGACAGAGAAGATGTGGTGGGAGCCACTGTCCTACCAAGTCCACGAACTGCTTTATTCCGCCACAATCCTGATGATATTGAAGCTACTGAACCACTAATACGATAACCACTTCTGGTGAAGGCTATCCTGCGTTCTTAAACAGATTATTTAACTACTAAAAAAACAAAAATCCCGGTTGCTAGTGACAATTTAGTAATGAAAAAATCGAAAGACACTTTCTGGTCCGGGATCGGACGAAGAGTCTCGAGAATGCTTAGCGTTTGCGAGCCCGAAACCAATGAAACACATTAAATATTCTTCATTTTAAAATGTAACATAAAAGTAATAAGTACCAAGCTACCATGTGCCCTCGTCCTCAAACATGCAACACTGCATCATTACATCCAATAAAAACAAACATTGGCGACAAACATTATTATAACCGAGTCTTGTTTGCCCAATATTTGTACAATCGAGTGGACATGTCAGTTACTGGTCATCGGTGCTGCCTCTCGACCTAGAAAGGAATGTTCAGAATTTATTTTGACAACGCCATTTTGAGTTTTCCTTGTAGGTTCCTGCGTTTTGTGGTAGTGTTATTTTTGCAGCCCGTTTCCCGTGACGCTGATGACGTTGTAAATAAGCCATCTGTTTTGGTAATAGGCATAATCTCTATTAAAATAGGCCTTTATACGGGTGGTTTTCAGACGCTTGTGATGGTTTACAAAACCGTTTCTTACGTTCTACGTTATGGATTTACATCCTAGTCTTGTTCTTACTAAATTCTAATTAGTTACAAAGATTTTTTTAATGTAATTGGTTAGTAATTAAAAAGGTGCCTATTGCTATATTGCGGTAGACAGTATGAGATAAATACTGCATTGGTCTGGTTGATATTAAGCTATAATAATATGACCTGGCTTTAGTACCCCACAACAGGGCAAAGGCTTGTTCTTTTTATACTTTATACAGAGAAAACGCAAGCATTGATCACCGCGCTTGCTTAATATGAATTTTGAGGGCTACCTTAGCGCACCCCCTTGAGATGGGTTGGCGATTCCCAAATAATATTTACTACAAGTTTAGGGTTCCTTACGATGTTTTCCTTCATCGATGTTAGTGATGTCCAAGATGAAATTAGAGTTAGTCCCTTAATTGCTTTTTACGACACCCACGGGAAGACACTGGAAAACTATGATACCCACGTATAATTCTATTAGTGTATACATTTGTATTAAATTATTTATCGAAATTATTAATTCCTTTATTACACATCAAATACGTTTTTAAATATTTTTATAAAAATCATAAAAAAAACATAAAAAAATAGTAGTTTATTGGCATCAGAAACAAAGTCCAAGCTGCCGGTGGTCAAGGCTCTAGAGAGAGGAACCTCCTCACTATACGTGCCGTGTCCAGGAGTACTGCTTTCTGAATCAAGCCCTTGACCTAGCCGCGTAATGAGAGCCTCCTGGGGTGATGGTCGAGGCTCTCCGCTATTAGGCCATTTATCGTTACAATGATTGCAGAGTCCACGTTCTACATGTCGACAATCTCTTGTGCAAGATATTTGTTTTTTTTTTATCTTTCTCAGCTTTCACGAGATTCTCGTCATGAGGGACAGCGATATCAACAATCATTGCACGGCGCTCTCGTCGATCTATCACCACAATGTCAGGCTAAATGGCTACAATAGTCCCGTTAGTGATGATAGATCGATCCTAGTACAATATGGCGTGACCATTTTCTGCGTGAACTGGGTCGGTGCCCGATACCCATACCTATAGTATGGTAGTTCGGACTCCACAAGGTTGTACTGTAAGGCAAATTGCTGGTGGATAATCCTAGCCACTAGATTGTGTCTGTGCAAATACTCGCCGTTAGCAAGACGAGAACAACCAGAAATAATATGTCGGATTGATTCACCGGGACGGTGGCATGCCCGACAGATGTCAACCGTACCGTCCTTGACAACGTATTTCCGATAATTATTCGTCATTACGACAATAATTATTATACTTAAATATTGGCTATTTTTGAACTCCAAAACTTCATAACGACGTCAAAAGTAAGTGTCAACAGACTTCCCAAGATATTTTAGGACTCTTTGAGTTATACAACGTTGTTTACCAACTTCCCACGTGTTTCGGCTCTTCGTTAAAAAGTCACACACGCCCAGTACAGTAAACGATCCTGAGGGTATAATTGTATACTCGTTACGTTTGGAACACGGATATTGATCGCAGTTTGATGTTATTTACATGAAAGTGAGTGCTATTGAGCTATTGTATTTTTGACTTCGACCACCGACCACGAAAAAATAGCTAAAGTAGTTAAAAAATAACTCAGTTACGGACAACGAAATAGCCTCTACATAACTCCTTATGACCACACAAAAATTGTACTTGTGAAATAACAACGGACCATACTTTCTTACGATCAAAAGTTGTTCTAAACATTATTAAATAGAATTATGTACTCGAAGGAATGATTACTAGACAACAATATAAGCCCGTATGCACGCTACAGACTTTCATAAGAATTCATAGCTGTATATAAGCGAATACATAAGCCAAGCATTTAACGATTCCATTAGAATCGCTAAATATAATACGATTTGCTATTGATCGACATAAAGCGATTAAAAAATAGTCAATGAAAGGAGCATATTATTGTCCAATAGTGGAACACTAGAAGCGGGGGCCTATTCCCCGCTAATTTCAAGTAGACGCCGATTGGCTAGGCAATTGTGGGCATCTTAAGCAAGCAATACGCGCGCGCGCCAAGCGTCTAAAACCATAAAAAGACTGCGCTGAGTTGATTCACCGTTCCGCCCGATCATGACCTACGCCTGTGCAGTTTTCACACACGCCAAGCCCCATCTCATCTATAGGATGCAGGTACTTCAAAACCGATTTCTCCGTAAAATATTGGTTCGTTCGGAACGAAACCCTCCACCTAGATCTTAAAATCCCCACTATCAAGCAGTTCATGAAGCGCATTACGAAGCGTTTCTTCGATTCCGCGGATAGTCATCGCAACCTTTTGGTTGTGCAGGCCGCTACTTATAGGCCTTCAACTATTAGTCAGACTCGCTGACCAAGGCATACTCTCACCCAGATGAACCCATTACCCTCCTCCAGGAAAGCAATAGGGCCACCAGTACAGTGCACAAATTACACAGATCGACTTTCCGTCCTCGCCGCCGAGGTATCACGCGAAGTCCCAGACGAAATTGTCCCCCCGTCCCTTGCACATCGAATCGCCAGCCGCCCGCGCCGAGGCTGAGTGCGCCGTAGCATTAATAGTAACCCCAGATAATAATCATGATTTAAACTTTGATCCAGCCTGTCCCCAATTTGCTGTTCCCCCCAACAACGCCCTAAGCCAAGGTCCGCACCCCACAGGGGGTGCTTTAAGCTCAAACCTAAAAGCAGCTACAGGAAAGCTCTGCACAAGTGCGAGACGCACAACATCTAGTAACGTGACGCATCTAGGCACCCTGAATTCCAGCCCTAAGCACCTAAGTCTTGTTCCTTCTTCTTGTTAACGATAAACTTCGAACTTTGGTGTGAAGAATAATACCTACAAACTTTGTAAGTGAAACCTAAATTAAAGTAGAGTCAGTGAAAGTACTAAGTAACAGTTTTTAGTTAACAGTTTCAAAGTGTCGTCCGTTGTTTAGGCGCTTAAGTATATAAGCGTGAGGTTGTTTCTAAGAAATATATGTGACGAAGTGCCTTTACAGTGGACCAAGTATTCTCTCTTCTTAAATTCCTATTCACTGCCCCCTACAAACTCAATAGCACTCATTATAATATTATAATGTATTCATAACTACATAATATACGGAGATATAAATGCGACTAGATTTTCGACATTGACCGTCACTGGACAATTAATATCAAAAACTTGTGAAATCAATCAATCTAGCAAAATTCCCTTTGTTTTACCTACGTATAACAGAGGGATTTTTGATAGAATGATGCTGAGATTAGAATACGAACGTTATTAAAAATACGGGAATTACCCCTGAGGTTTGCCAAAGTGTGATTAGGTTTTTCCATCAGGAATTTCTTAGTAGAAGCCCAAAATCAGGATTTGTGCCGATTTATGGCAACAGACTCGCCCCTCATTTCATGGAATTTGAACATAACTGGTGAAATTGGGGTGTTATTGAAATAACTAAAACCCTAGTCATTGTACTTATAATATTATGAATAGCATTTACTGTGGGACTAACCCTGAAATCGCAAAAAATTATCTTCTGCTTTGTAAATTTTGTCGAGTTATGCAAACATAAATGTAATAGCGGCAGAGCTCAGGGATCTCAAATGATAACGATCAGACATCTTGTAAACACTTTTAATCATTTCCACAACCAACAATGATTCACACAACTTAATTTTTATAACGAGATGCACACAGTTCTAAATACAATTTAATACTTCGCGCTCTGCGACTAGAGCAAGCCTATTTATAAGTTTAAATAACTATAAACGTCAAAGAGTAACTACTTCCGGTGACATTTGTTTTTACAATTCAATTTAGATTAATTTAGTAAAAATAATGTTATTGCGCACAATATTTGATTTGTAATTAATAACACTTTTTAAATACTGTAAATTGTAAATTTAGTTAGGTAACAATCATTTTATTTGAAATGAACTAACAGTAACAGTGATTCAATTTCCTTTCTAGAGTTTTAAATTAATACTTAAATAAAAACAAACCTTAATTACTTAATTTGCTACGATTTTATAATGTAATGCAAAATAACTTATTTATTTCTTGCACTGATTCGTGTTTCCGTGACATCATCAGCCGCAATGACGTTTGTTTTTGTCTGTGGTACTGTTTTTATTTGCCAGCGCTATCACGGCCATACTGACGAGCGGGCCTTGCTAGGGCCAGAAAAGTTACAAATAATGCAAAGCTTTTAGACCAGTCTCAGAGGCAGCATTGCTTAGTCTGGTGAAACTGTCAAACTCAGAGGTCGCATATCGGGGCTTGATCATAAAGATTCCGAGGTCCGTCTTCGACTTGTCTTGATTTTCCTTTCTTTATCTCAAAACATTTCATGTAAATTTTCAATCGTACACCATTTAATAAACAGTTTCTCAGTTTATTTTTTATTTTTTTATTCTTTTTATTCTTGCTATCACGGTCTATTCATTAGATTAAATTAGGATTTGGTACCAATTTCATGTGTTCATGTGTGATTACAGTATTTTTAGTTTCACAGAGATCGAAGGTCTCTTAGGTCGTATCTGTGGCTGTCGAGGACTTTTATTATTTGATAGGGTCCCAGATATCTTGTTCCTAATTTGCTACCCGACCACGAGTGTCTTTACAAAGAACAGTCTCCTTCTAGAAAGGGCTTAATTTTGATACATTTAGAATCGAAACGTATTTTTTTTTATTTTTTTGTTTTGTTGCTGTTTCGGCCATTCTGTGCTCAGTGTCTAAACGGATTACGGACGCATTCACAAAATTTAACAAAAATTAGCAGTTTTTCGGTACATTTTGCGGCAAAAAAAACTAAACCAAATGTAACGAATAATTGACACAGATAGACTACCCCTTCATCTCAAATAGTAGCAATATTTTTTATTCGATAATTTTGATTCTTAATAATGTAAAAAATAATATTTCCCTTGCCTCTTCACACAAAATTGACGATATCGTTTTGAATTTTGGAACATTTTTCTTCAATATAACATCATAAATTTAGTTTAAATATTTTATGTAAGCAGACATGTTCAACTCAAAAAGGTAGTTGAAAAGAACTATCAAACTGTTACAAATAGGCTCAGAAAATAATGTTGAAAAAACATAATATTTTTTAAAACAGTCTGGGTAATGTTTGTTTTTTTTTCTTATTATTTAACAAACTATATCAAGAAATGTAATAATCACACACTGGGCTTCAGCTATCCGTGTGATAAAATCTAAGTTTTATTTTATGATTATACTATACCTTCATTAAGTAAATCAACGGCGAAATAAGCTATATTTTCGAGAACAAAAGTGATGAAACTATTAACAGGTGCTGAGACTGACACGAATGGTTTATCGCCACAAAAACTGAATTTTTATAGTTACACAGACTTAATGTTTCAATTATTTCAAGCTTTCTCACAATTAGATATGAAATAGATGAAAAACTTTTTTTTTTTTTTTTTATGATAGCACCCGTAATGGCATCGTTAGATAGGGTTATCTGTTCGACTGGAGGGGGAGAGCAGCTTTTAACTAGCACGAGTTCTAAAGGGGAATATCCTGTAGCTTTACATTTCGTACAATTTAATGCTAAATGCAATTCACCCATTTTATTAACCCAAAATCTGGGGCATCGCGAATACTTTTGCGTTCTTTGTCCCTTTCTCTCCTCCCTTATCTACGCTGGATATTGTCAAATTATTGATTTGTGGATTTCTATATAAATTAAAAATCTACGTGGGCCATTAGTTCTGCCTTACGATAAATAACATCAAAAACAAATGTTTGTAAGTATACCCATAGCATATGAACCCTAGCTGTAAGGCATTGCAGTCTGTTCTAAAATCAACACAAAGCCGGTCATCACCATTTTCCTTTTTTCATATTTTTTTTACTAGCAAAATAGGACTTGCAAAAGGTGAGCGAGCTAATAATACCCTTAGTTTTAAAATCTGTAATGATTGTCTTAACCTTTTCTATCTCTACATCTGCTAGTCGGTAGGGCTTTATTTATACTATACGATTAGGATCTTTGAAGACAGTTAATTTACCCATAGTATTTTTATTTTTATATTTTTTATATTTGTACTTATTAACTGAAACATATCTTTCAAATCAGTTATAGTAGTCAAAGATGATAGGTATTAAATAATAATACAAAATACAAAATGTAACTTACTCTTTCTATTGAAGTTCCTGCGTTTGTTATTTAAATTTGAATTTGATATTTTTTTTATTTTTTATTATTTGAATGTTTATAGAGTCTAGTCCTAAAATGACATCATAATTTAAATCATTAATGACATGAAGATTTACTTCGAAGGCGATGAATGAATGTGGCTAACGTGTATGCTACTGCCCCCAATCCCTTCTAATTGCAAAAGTTATATTTGGTGTTTACTCTTAATAATAAATTGACATTCGGCACCACTATCAATTAAACAAGAAAGAAAGATATCACCCATTTGTAGTTGAACTTCGTTAGCAGAGCCTTTTCCTCGTGGATTGTATTGACTTCCCGACACGTGAAGGTGGTGGTGCAGCTGTTGAAGCAGCAGCAGAAACAGAAGTCTTATTGAATTGTTCTTCGTTTTTGTTTTTATGCCAGCAGCGGTCAGATGGGTGGCCTGGTTTGTTGCAGATTTCACAAAGTCTGTTCCTGCAATCACAAGAAATATGGTTTTACAGGTTCCAACATGAGCTCAGTTGGAGCATTAGGAGAAATTCTTATATTCTTATAATAATTGTTACTAACCAGGACTTTGTCTGAATTAATAAAAGTATTTTATTCTCAACTCAGAAGTTATAAAGAGTGATCTAAAGTATTATGATGTTATCACAAAACTACTGACTGCTCAAGTTACGCTAGATGTACAGAAGGCCGCACGTCAATAATAAAACTATCCAACTTGAGCTGGCTTAGCGTAATACGAAGTTTCAATAGTCAAATAATTTTGTAACACTAAAATTTAAAAGAGTGTCCATGGAGTTTCTTGTCCATTCTTCTCCATATGTACTTACTACACTTTGGAATGGGCAAATAACTTCATATTTATAACTGACCGACTCCTTGACAGTTCAAAAGTGCCTGTAAATGGTTTAACTGAAATAAATGCTTTGCGTTTGAGTTACTCCTTTAAAATGATATACAATATTTTGTATACATTAATTATACAATTATGTGATAGATAAAATTTTATAAGAGGTCAGCTTATACTGGGTTTGTTACCACTCACGTGCAGCCTACCAGCTATTTTAATGGACTCCTTAACAGCATTGAACGATGAAATTACCGGCTCATGCGACCATTTAATTCCTCTCTGGGTGGAGGGTACGATGCAGTGGCACGTAGGACACACATCTTAAGTGGACGTGACCTACGACATACTGCAGATGACATAAGAGTAGGTTACTGCTTAGTAGCTGGTGAAATATTCAGATTATCCAACAAAAATTCACATTTTCCAACTTAAATAGAAAACTGCAATAAATTATTAAAATTATGCTGAGAATCAGCATTCTAACTTAAAACTTAAATTTAAGACAATCCCCCCAAAACGCCCGCCCTTCAAAACCTTTACTAGATCCGTACTCAGGCAAAGGCGTTGTAGGCAGGTTCATTTCGCTAGTTATGGTAAAACCAAATGCCAAATAATTTATCTTCTGGTGAAATGTGAGTGTATACCTAGACCTCTGCCGTACCCTTTAGGCAATACAGGCGTGATTTACTGTTATTATTTTTCCATTAATTTTGACATTATAACATAAAAATAATTTCTAATTTATTAAGTTTCTAATTATAAACTTTGTTAGTCGTAGTAACTTATTCTAGGTAAATTTACGATTTTTTATTGTTAATTAATTTCAATGCTGAGGAAATATTTGTACGCCAATACTTACGGCTAAACATGATTGGACTCAAACGATGACTGTAATATCTTGCATGCTCCTGTATGTAAACAATGTTTAAACAAATCGTATCTTATCCATATTCAAATAAATACATTATTTTGAAGAAAATCATTGGACTTTGCGTATAGATGTTTATTTTGTAAATCTTACCCTTCAAAGTTCAATACTCCCACTCAATAGGTACCTTCCTGTTCCCAATTCTCCGCTAGCCCCTCAAGTTTTCATCCCTTCCTTCATTATTTACATAACAAACATTGTCGGTTTCAATATTACTGTGTGAGACTATTGCAGGTAGCCCGAACTTCAGTACATAGTTGTAGTTGGTTGTAGAACAAGCTTCTACACGATCCGGATCTGAAAATGTTTTGAACTTAGCTCGAAATTGTATAGGGTTATTGATAGATCTTGGGATGTGATTAAAAGATAAACTTAGGTAGTGTCGCGATTTCTTTGATTTAATTTTAAACAATGTATTATTTTAGTACCGAATTATAATATTCACTGTGGCAACACTGTCAAAGTACAAATTATTAATGTTGCATCAAACTTTTATATGTATTTTCATTATGGCAACTGAATGTATTATTTTACTTTGGCAAGACAGAAATAACGGTTATGAGGTTACCGTTATTACTGAGTGGGAGAAAAGTCATTTTAAATAGTAGGATTTAGTGTAGAGCCAGTCATCGTTGAGTTGTGAAATAGTGCAGTTGTGCGGAATAAAGTATTAGCAATAAAAGAGTATTTTTCTTTAAAGTAGGAAACTTCTTATATTCTTCTTGTATATTGAATTTTACGTGCACTAAAATAGGAGGCTATTTTAGGGTACGAAGAATCTGTCATGAGTGGCAATACTGAATGAATGTATAATATTATGTTCGAACTACTCATAGTATAGTCCATCCGCTAAAATAGTGACGCTCTTTAAAACTAAGTATCGCGTGACGCGTGCCCGAAAGATGTCACCACCAACATACAGTCAATCTCGTGATTAGTTTATCACTTTTGACAACAATTCCCACTAAATTGAAACTTCACTAAGGTTAGAACTACATTGTATCTAATAACTGTCACATAGACCATTTTGTTTTATGACGTGCAAGTTAAATTCAACGTTATGGTGATAAAGCAATTACTGCAGACTAAATAATACGACAGCAAGACATAATTTTAAGTGTACAGCAGCACGTAACATAGAAATGTCGTCCTAAATGTCTGAATGTCATTTAAGTATTCCGCCATTATTTGAGCGGATAGACTATAGTCAGCTCCACTACTACTGGCTGAATGGCAAATGTTTTTAACACGGGATGAGCGCGAGTTGTCCGTTTGGGGCCGGACGTAAAGAACAGCACCAGCCCATATCTTCCCGCGGGTGTCGTAAAAGGCGACTAAGGGACTTAGTAGAGAATGGGCAGCACAGTTCTCCTAACATTTTAACACCATACTTTGATCGCCAACCCGCCTGCCAAGTGTGGCAATTATGGCAACCCCCCTCTTTAGGGGAGGCCTATGTCCAGCAGTGGACGTCTTTCGGCTGAAATGATTATGATGATGAGCACGAGTTTATGATGTTATATTATTGCACCTTCTACCCTGCATTGGGTTATCACACATTTTATGTAATTATTGTAATTCGCTTGAATGAATCCTATTATCATACTTACAACAAAATAATCTGTAATGATATATTATCTGGATTACTCATTTAAAATGCAATAAATAAAATATTGGTAGTACCTGACTATTATCGTGTTGGCCCGAGGCAAATATTTTGCGATGATCCATCAATATGAGAACATTTTAATTACAAATCAGTTTAATGTAAATAATTATGTTTATTTTGATGTATTGTTTCTGTTTATTCATGGTTTATAAATAGCTGATTATAATAATTTATTATGTGTTTTTGACTTCATTAAAAAGCCTTCACAAGTGATGGTATTTCGAACAGTTTTGTCGCTGACCGTACATCTGGCACAACTTTGGGCAGTAAGGCTGCCTGGCCTTTAGTAAGCGAAGCAGAGCAATTAAGCGAAACGAACGAACGAAGCGAGCGAACGAATAAAAGTGAGAATATTATTATAGAAATGGAGCAGTATAGTGGAATGTCTCTGTCAGCAGGATCGTGAAATGATAAAGACTAGCTTATTTATTTATTTATTAGGGACAAAAAACAGTTACATGCTAAAAATACAAAGAAATACTTAAACTAAGATTTAACACGATTAAACTAAAGGTTAAAAGTGCTAAAGAGAAGTGATAAAAAAGAAAAGTAAAAATAAAACAATAGTCGCTTCCAATATTTCTGTTACTTAACTTAGCTTGATTTAACTAAAATACTCGCTAAACAAAATATCCAGAGCCATTTTCCTAAATGATTGCTTAGATAGACAAAATATATCCGGATCAATAAAATGCGTGTTGTAAGAATCAACAAGGCGTCGAAGAGGTGCACGTTCCCCAGCGTTAGTCCTGCATACGTCTGTATGGAATAGTTGAGGGACGTGCACCCCCCAAGCTTAGCTTAGCTTAGCAATCTTTCTGCAGCGCAGAAGATGAGCTAGGCAGATGAGTTTACATAACTATTTTGTGGTCGACTTGCAGTCTAACTAGATGTTGTCGCTCAAATGAACAGGAAGCCTTAGCATCGCTGCTAACGTTTCTTAGTAGTTTGTATTACTCTCTGACTTGAGTTTATGACACTAGGCGACACATAATGTGGAATTTTTAACGCTTGGCTCAAATGTTGATCTGATGTCTGATGGCAGCCTAAGTGTCAGCTAGTGGTAGCGAATACTGACAAATGATGTAACCTTGATTATTGTAAGATTTACATAGGTACCATTTCTTACGGTAACTAAATAAATCCAAGAAATGTAATACCAAATAACGATATACGAAATACTACTCAGAGGCAAGCTAATTGCGATGACAGACTTACGGTTTTACGGTAATTATATCCTTATAATGCTAGTAATTATCAATAATTTACCGGAACACAATCTCACTCCATGCCATTAAAATTCAATCTTGTAAAGTCGACCTCGTATTTGCTTTACCACACCTGAGGTTGAATGTAACTTGCACGTCATGTAAAGACAAGGTCTATTTATCTTTTTGGTACTAGGATAGTTTCGACCTTAATCAAATTACATTAAAAGCCGATAACACTCTTTACTTTGTGTTCATTTTGGCCTTGCATTGGGGCATCTTTCACTGAAAGTGAAACATCTGAACATAAAATGAATCAAAAGTGAAAAATTTATTAATTAGTGAAGCGATTCAACGATGTCGGATTTCGGCACTCGGCAACTTACACTCGCCTACCAAATGCTCAAAAATGAAATGAAAGGAGCAGATGAACGTTCATTCATTCGTATATATTTTTTTTGGTATCGTGTGAACGTGGAATAAAACAAAACCGAATTTTCACTCAAGTGAAGCGTCTGCTATCACCTTAACTGGGAATGGTTGTCAAAAGTGGTAAAACCATTACGAGGTAGACTATACAAGAGAAATCAAGACAAATAACACGCTTGGTAATGATCGTAGGCTAGTTAAATTAATTGTAAATTAAATTTGTAGCCTCTCTGTTATTCTGTGGGATATTACATAACCTGATTTAATTTATCAAGTTTACTTTAGTACTGACCAAACCGCACTGGGCACGCGTGGTGGATTATGGTCCACTACCTCTCACAGACAGGAGGCCTGTGTTCCAGCAGTGGGCAGGTTATAGGCTGATTATGCTTCTTCATTACATAGACTTGGTGGCTCGGTGGTTTGAAGTTAACGGGCTATGGGTTAAAAAAATAGGGAGGTGGTGAACACCCGGTTGTAATGAAGTTCGTTTCGCTGTATATTATGTATTAAATAACAGGCACAATGAAATAAATTAATAACGTTTGAGAGAAACTAAATAATAACAAAAAACTTTTGACACTTGAAGCTTGAGACTGACTTTTTTTTGAAGTTTCTTTTAGCTCAAATAGACAGTTTTACTCACCCACAGACGCATTTTTAATACAGAGCCATCTAGTATAAGTTTTAGTAGCTCTATTATAGATTAAAAACGTACCTATACTAGATGGCTCTGTATTCATGAAGCCCATAACGCTTTATCCTTACGTGACGATTTCTACCAATCAGCTCCTACCGCAAGCCGCGTTAAACAACTTCATTCCAATAATTCGAGTACATTATAAAACAGACTTTTTCAAAATCATGATAAAAAACCGGTCAAGAGCGAATCGGACTCGCGCACCGAGGGTTCCGTACGTATATATGATGTTGACGATTTCTGAAAAACTGTGCTATTTAGAGACATCGTTTTATTTTTCCTGTAATCTTTACATAAACTTCTATCACATAGAATAATTTCAGATTTTTATCTATGCAAACTTCGGAGATAAGGCGGGGAACGGTATTTTTAGATCTGTAGACCATTGTAGATCTGTAAACCATTTTCTATTTTGTTAAGTACCTGGTACTTTTGACGGGCCTACGCTGTCCTCTCATACCTATTAACACTGTAATTTGAAAACATTGTAAAAGCCAATTTTATTTTTTTTAAAGAGTGATCGTGGAGTTTCTTACCGGCTCGTCTCCATAGGAAACGACCAATTGGAACCGTGCACCTAGCTTCTGACGTTTCATAAGTGCCCATGGAGGCTTATGTAAAATAAAAATATTTTTGATTTTGATTTTTGATTTTGAGTTTTTTTTTACATTTATCAGCAAAAGTCGGAAACTATACTTCGTAAAAAATAAAAAATAAATGTTTGAGAATGTGCAAACAGCGTTCTTTCATATGATACCACACATGCCCTAGTCGCTTCACTTCAAAATTTTCAGTCCCTTTTGCAAAAAATATATATTTAAAAAAAAAAAAATCTTGTTTTCAAAACAGTTGGGCAAACGTCATCTAAAACTATTCTAAATTTCAAGTTGATAGCATTAGTACTTCTTGAGATATCCAGGTGTGACAGACACCTTGAGACTTAGTCTCACCTTAAGGGTTCCTTTTTACCATTTTGGTACGGAACACTAAAAACGGTGATCATAAAGTATTTCGATCTGTTTCATAATAACCAGCATGTGGAACGTGAACTTAACAATTTTTCCGTCAATTTTGATACGGGTTTTCCAGGAACCACCGGGTTCCAAAACATATCTCAACATGTTCAGAAAATGAATCTAGATCAATCTGTAAGAGAAATTCAATCAATTTCGTACCTACGCAGCGCTTGAAATATCAGAAAATAGAAACACTTTCGTCTTCCTTCAATATGAGGAACAATTTGTCTGAATGTATATGAAATTGTAAGCGACATTATATACAGGGTGACTTATTGTGGGATTTTTTTCTTGTAAACGTGGTAACAAACGTTGATCGTTAAACGTTGGTCCCAGCTGTCATTCGTGGATCTTTGACAGTAGTTACGGATCGTCAGAAGCCCGAAAGTCTTGTAACCAGTGTTACTAAAGGGTATCGTTTTACCCAGTAACTGGGTTGTGGAGGTCACATAGGCAGTCGCTCCATGTAAAATACTCGTATTCAGCTGAAACTGGTAAGATTGGAAGCCAACCCCAAAATAGTTGGGAAAAGGCGGGCAGATGATGAGGATGATGTAAGGTTGTGGTAACAGACGGTAAAAAAACTTTCAAAATGATATGCCATATCTCAGTTTTCGCTAATAATCTATTCAGCTTTTGAATGGCTGCCAATAAATTTCAAAAACAAGATCTTCCTATTTATTTAATATTTTTGACATTGAAACATTACCTAATGACATGTGATCTCGTAGCCGTATATTAATTAATCAGTGAATGTCTCAAAATGGTGACGAATTTAAATGAAAAACTATTATTTCTAGAACGTTTACGATTCGTCCACTAAAGTTATAATAATAAAATATAATATCTACGTTAAATTACAAGTCATTCTGTATACAAAAATATTTTCCTGCAATCCTGGAAAAAGAATGTTGATTGAAGACCTGTACGCCGAAATATCTGGCCAATCTCAAACGGCAGTAACAGAAAAGTTTCAGCTCTATATTTACACTTAGTAAATGAAAGTAGGTAATGGTGGTTAATTTATAAGCGACAGCGATAAAGGATGTTTTAAGCATTCATGATCATTGAACAAAATAAGGTTTGGATAGACATACATTCTTTCATAAACTCTTGCCTTTTTCCCATGGGGGTAGCAGAACGTACAGAACGCCACTTGCTACGATTCTTACATACTCCTTTTGCTCCGTTTCATCATTTCAGCCTAAAAAACGTCCACTGCTGGACATAGGCCTACCCTAAAGGAGGGGGTTTGCCATAATCGCCGCGCTTGGCAGGCGGGTTGGCGATCGCAGTATGGTGTTAAAATGCATAGAGAACGTTGCTGCCCATTCTCTAGTAAGTATCTTTGTCGCCTTTTACGACACCCACGGGAAGAAATAGGATGGTGCTATTCTTTACGTCCGGCACCAAACGGTTTCAATTGCTCCGTGTACGTTCATACATCTGGTCCACGCCGGTTGCGACTACTACGCACCTAACCTTTCTGAAGAACATCACTACTAAGGTTTGCACTTTTGCAGCATTAGTAAAATGTATTTTTTTTTACTTTTCGGCATTTTAAATTTTTTTTTTTTATTTAGGATGGGTTTGCTCTTGACTTTAGGACCTTTGTCTAGGGCAGAGGTGACAAGAGACAAAGTCGACGATGGTGGGAGCTTACCCAGAAGATGCCTGTTTACTCTAACTTTGAAGAGATTAGGGTTGTATGCGTTTGGAAACACAGACGCAGGTAGAGAGTTCCACTCTTAGAGTTACTCTCTCTCTCGTAGCTATTTCTCGTAGCACTTTTGTTACGAGCAAGTTGGCTGTAGGAACGTTGAACCATGCATAACAAATACTGCGTGAGAGCACTACTTATATATTTTCTTTGGTACAGACTATAAGATTACTTGACAAACGAATAAATAAATCGTATACAATTTCACAACGCTTCGAATGCTTGAAATGTCGACGCTCTTTATATAATGAATTTGAATGAAATTAAAGCCTATTCATTATTTCTAACCCAAATCGTGTTAGACGTCAAAATCAAAATCAAAAATATTTTTATTTCACATAAGCCTACATGGGCACTTATAAAACGTCAGAAGCTAGGTGCACGGTTCCAATTGGTCGTTTCCTCTTCTTTTCCGTTACTCTTTTTTAAAAAAAAAGGCATTTACAATGTTTTCAAATTACAGAATTAATAGGAATGAGAGGACAGCGTAGGCCCGTCAAAAGTACCAGGTACTTAACAAAATAGAAAATGGTCTACAGATCTACAGTCTATTAAGCCTACAACGTCCTCACGCAGGGGACGTCTCCTCACGTCTAGGGGACCTAGTTCCCCGCAGTAGACGTGTTATCAATGTGATATGTCTACAATCAGCCAAGACAGCACTTATCGGCAAAAATGTCTACTGCATGGCTCCAGTAGTCTTCAACAAAATCCTCGGTTTTTTGTTGAAGATTACTGGAGCCATGCAGTAGTAGTTGGAAAGAACTACCGCTTTCTTGATAAAAAAAATACTTCGAAGCTTTTTAGTGGTGAAAACTTATTATAATTTAAGTGAGTTCCTTAATGAAAAAGACTTTAAGTTAGCATGTTTTGTGTATCTTTTTTTATACCAATACAGTAAAATATGGCTGATCTTGTAATCAATTCAGCTTATTGCAGTCCAATGCTGGACATAGGCCTCTCCCAGGCTGCGCCACAACACCTTGTCCTCCGCCTTCCGCATCCAGTCTGACCCAGCCACCTTCTTAAGGTCGTTGGTCCAACTAGCTGGGGGCCTCCCACACTACGCTTGCCGATACGCGGTCTCCACTTCAGGACTCGTTTGCTCCATCGACCATCGGTCCTTCGACAAACATGGCGAGCCCACTGCCACTTCAGTTTGCTTACTCTACAAGCTATGTCGGTAACTGATTTATCCTTCAAAGAGACTCCAAGCATAGCCCGCTCCATAGCGCGCTGTGAGACCTTGAATTTGTGGACCAGCCCGACTGTCAGTGTTCACGTTTCGGCACCGTATGTCATGATGGGCAGCCCGGGCTGATCTTGTATTAATTTATGTAATCCTATATACTCATATTTGCCAAATAAAATTATATTTATCGTTATTCATTCTGTACCATACTTCGGCCAAAACATATATAGCGGCATCAACATCGCCACATGCGAACTACGCGTTACGCTGACGTCACGCAAAATCCTGCATCGCGCAAGCGGAGTTTACCGAGCGTCGGGCAGTTGCCCACCAGACCCAACACCCGTCTGGTCGGAGGATCCTCCCTTTACTATAGAGTAGGAGTGAATTTTACACCCTGTTCCTCATACCTCTAAACACACAAATAACTTGAGGCAATATCTGACTTTAACTGCTGTTCCAATACCTCGTACAGAAAATAAACAGCCTTTCACATCGCAAAACTGCTCCCACCAATTCTCTCGTAACTTGAACCCCCACATAATAGTTTTAACCGGTGGAAGCAGAATGCCCGCCCGGGGCGATCTATCAACGTCTCTAAAAACTGGCAGTAATCGATAAGTAAACGACATCGGACCTTTCGACAATGGATCAAAGTTCAAAGTGAAATGTTAAGGCACACCTTTTGGTAATGATGCCTTTAAATTTTGGTAACTGAAAGACGTAAGAGGTAAGTTCAAAGGTATTTGATCTTTTGGGAACCGACTTTAGTAGTTAGTGGAGTTCCTTGTTTCAGAGTTCAGATAAGGAAGAACGTATTTAACAACGTGGAAACGACATTAAGACAATAAATTCAATTGCGTATATCTTATGACGTTCGCAGTCTGCACTCGAAAATTCAATCGAATTTAGCTATAGCTAGTCAAAGATTGACAAAACCCACAGTCGTCACACCACTGCTATTTAATTTGTTTGAAAAAATCACTTTTTTAATTTCGATGCAAGAATTTATTTGATCGTTTCAAATACTCTTATGCATTAGTATTGCCAGTGTTTTCATTTATTATCGTATTGTTATCTCCGCATTGTATATTTCCTATTTCTACAATGTTATATATTCCTCTTGCCAAACAGTATTCTGATTCCAATTCTGGCGATAAAATTACGGAAATATTTGTAATTTTTCAATTTTCTCTCTATTTATTATTGTAGACGGAAAAATACAAACTAATATAAATAGGCCATTATAACTTGAAATGCTTAAAATTGTATGCAAGTGTAGTAGACACAGGTTAGGTATCGTATAACACTAAATTGAACCATAAGAAAATACAGTTAATTACTTTAATAAAAATAATTAAAACCAATGTACCTACATGGTCCATAATGTTAAAATAAAACACATTTTCAAGTTCAAAAATGACAAGCCAAAATGTAATTAGCAATAGATGATAGGCCATTAAAGTAGTAATTAGACACAGACGCACTTTTATCTAGACAATAAAAAGTTTTAATGATATTTTCAATTAGTTATAGCGACTGTAAATCCATTCCCTGCATATTCATACTGAATGAAAATGGACAAAAGGCTAACTCTAATCATACTGAATGAATAATGCCAATCAATAAATGAGATAAATCTGCATGGAGTATGTTGATATCATAGCAGATGGCGTTCTGTAGTTTCTGCCTACCCCCATGAAAAAAGGCGTAAGTTCGTGTATGTTGTCTATTGATTTCAGAATTAATACTTTCGAGCAAAGCTCCAAACACCGCCCGTGAGAAAGGCTGCAAAGATCTCAAATTTTAAACCGTTACCATTCCGAAAAGGCTATGGTGTTGAGCTGCTTTATTCAAGTTCAGCATTGGATACTGGATGCAGCGCTGGATTAAATTGTTTACATCGGTCTTTATTTATTAGATCGAAGGTTTTTTATTATTTTTTACAACGATCGAGTATTATTATTAATTAGATCGATCGAGTGTTGTTATTTATGAAATCGATCTAGTGTTATTATTTATTAGATCGATCGAGTGGTACTGGATTCCAGCGGTGGATTAAAATACTGGATTAATATAAATCAGCCATAAACGAAAAATTGGGCAGTCATTTTCACTAGCGGTTTTCCATGTCAACACTATTTATGACAAGTTTTTCAAAGTAAGCCTTCTACGTTTATTTTCCTGTAACAAAGGTCCTCAAAATGTTGTTTTCCTTCACATTAAAAAGTAAGATAAGGTGAAATTTTACAATTTCGTAACATTAAAACGTTATCTCCGAGCCACTGTTTTAATAATTTGAATATTTTATGCGACTGAATGCTAAATCAACATTTTCTTCGTTTTAATCGTAATTTGAAGTATTGTTAGGTTGATTAATCGGTTTCAGAGGATTTTTAAAACACCTCTCTTATTTTTCCTGATTTATCGTATTGAATAACGTGATAGACGATGAGGCTTGGTTTATTTGCTGTACGCAGTTTTTTACAGCGATCGAGTATTATTATTTATTAGATCGATCGAGTGTTATTATTTATTAAATCGATCTAGTGTTATTATTTATTATAATATTTACCTACCTATTGATTGTTCTTAGATCTAATCACCAAACTGATATTTCCAAGACCAAACTTTTTTCTTGTCATAATTTTAATTCACTAGCTGCGCCCAGCGGTTTCACCCGTGTAAGTCTCGATCCCGTGAGAATATCGGGGTACAAAGTAGTCTATGTCTTACTCCAGGGTGTCAGCTACCTCCATACAAAATTGATTCAGCAGTTTGAGCGTGAAGAAGTAACAAACATACACACACACACTCACGAACTTACAGCCACTGATAGACTTGGCAAAGTCGCACCAGATAAGCAAGAGATCGCAAATCTAAATAACTATAATGTTTCAATCAATCTACCTGCCTATTCCCAACTATGTCGAGGTCGGCCCTCTGCCTATCCGTATATTCGGATACATCTGAATACCAGTATTTAACATGCAGCAACAGCCTATTCTGATCTCCACAAACCAGTTACTGTGCAACACGATATCCCTTCCGTTCCGTTCCGTTAAGTTCCGTTTGGTGCCGTACGTGGTACTAAAGAATGGGCAGCAGCATACTGGGATTGTCAAGCCGCCTGCCAAGCGTGGCGATTATGACAAATCCCGCCCCCCCCCATTTTAGGGAGGCCTATGTCCAGCAGTGGACGTCTTTCGGCTGAAATGACTTTAGTACTGACCAAACCGCACTGGGCACGCGTGGTGGATTATGGTCCACTACCTCTCTAGAGAATGGGCAGCAGCGTTCTCTATGCATTTTAACACCATACTGCGATCGCCAACCCACCTGCCAAGCGTGACGATTATGGAAAATCCCCGCTCTTTTTGGGGAATGATGATGATGATGACGATATCCCTTAAGTAAGACTGTTTGTCAGACTTTTTGGACTTCTGAGTACCAGTAACGACTGTCAGTGATCTACGAATGACAGCAGGGACCAATGGCTTAATGTGCTTTCCGAGGCACGGAGGACCGACCCGCGCGGCTGTTGATACTTAGCCACGAGCCCCCCAAATAATTATAGTAATATCTAACAAAACAAATTACGCCAAAGGATTGCCATCAAAAGTATGTACCGATTTTTAACTGTATTAGTAAATAATAATAATATATGTCGCCGCTACAAGCGTCTGCCTGATAAGATTATTAAATAATCTTATTCGCAACTATTGTAACTAATGAATTATTCCAATTCATCATAATAATAATTACTTGAGCCGCCATATATTAGCTCCTTTGTGAATTAGAAACATCTTGTACTGTTTTAAGATTAATTATTAAATTAATTATGATGTTCTCGTTAAAACTATAGTTAAAATTAAAAGAGAACATTGAATGACTTTTGGGTTGAAGTCCAATTTAACAATTCTACATTTGACATAGTAAGTTGTGTTTATGATTTCGAATCACCCAATATCGTAAAAGATGGCGGCGATTACATTTGAGTGGTCAATACCTTAATGTTATGATTTAATACGAGAACTAAATCAGTTTCAATAATAATTTAGAAACTATAAAGTAACTAGATTATTTTGCACACACATTTCTTTAAGAAAACGTAAAAAGTAGTGAAGTTACTAATTAAGCTTTCATCTAAAACTGCCTTTGCATTTGTGAATATATGCATTGTTTAATGATAAAAGAATTAACTGATAAGCCTCTTTGTATTGTTTGTAAGTTTATTCAGATAATTGAGTAATAAGATTTAGGAAATAGGTACGACTGCTACGCGGGCGGCAGGCCCGGCAGCCATTGAAAAAGGAGTGTGTCTTGTAAACACACAAATTGTAATCTATCTGACTTTATGTATTCTGAAGTATTCTGAGATTGTATTTGTCGAACAAGAAACCTCTGTAACCAAATGATTTTGATTTAAAAAGAGTGTCCATGGAGTTTCTTGCCCGTTCTTCTCCATATGGACTTACTTCGATTTGGAATGGGCGACTAGCTTCGCATAGTAACTCAAACTGAACGACTCCATGATAAATGATAATTCAAAGGTGCCTGTAAATGTTCTAATTGAAATAAATACTTTGAGTTTAAGTTAAGTGTTGTGTGTAATTGAAAACCAACTACCTATCTACCATCAGTGAAGCACTAAGTACACCAGAGACTGGTCACAGAAACGGCATTGGGTTCCTCGCCGTGTTATATATTTAATTTGTATATTTCTTTGAACTTTCAGTAGGTTTGCTTTTCTTTTTTCTTTTTTTATTAACGGCTATTTACATTTTTGACATTATTGACATTATAATATTAGTAACTGACTTAGACTTTTGAAATCATTTAAATTAATCTTCTTCAATATAATTATTATTATTGCATGTTCCAAATCATTAGACCAACTTATTAAAATGTTATAACAAATTATTTGTATACCAATTGTATTGGTAGAACATAGAGATCTCGCGAAAATGTATATTTTAAGACCTTTTATATACTATGTTCACAAATAAAGTTTGATTTGATTTATGATTGTGTTAAAAAAAAAATATGTTCTGAGTTTTGTAAACTCAAACGAACTCTTTCAAACAGTTAATACCTAATTATGTATCAGTCAAATTAGATTTCAGACAATACAATTTGCAATTTTCGCCAAGTTCATGATTATCAAAAACCATAATAATTATGTACATTTTTACAATAATTATTTTTTAGTTTTAAGGCTTCTACATACCGGGGCGACTTGTCGCGCGACGCGACGCGACACAAAGGCACCGCTCCTCCCGCGATTCGCGGTGCCTTTGTGCCGTGTCGCGTCGCGCGACAAGTCGCGCTGGTATGTAGAGGCCTTTATAGGTTCTGCCTATGCATAATTGCAATTTCAGACTTTTATTATCCCTATAGTATCTTGATTGTTTTGTAAATTAACATGTCCTATCTAAGAGAGCCGGGTGATCTGTAACTCAGGACCTCCTACCTCAGACACCTTTCTCTATTTAAGATTGTACATTTTATTAACCAGTGCCTGTAGGTACTATGATGTTAAGATAAATAAAGATTTGTGAATATTATGAACATGAACAACATTTAATTTAGTCACCACGTCATAATTTCTACGAAGTTATCAAAATACCTAATCAAAACACCAATACCTAATTTTAATATTCGATTTTTTTTAAATAATGTAACTTATTTTTTATTATTTAAATTAATTTAATTCGATTATTGATTTTTGTTTTTAAATTGCTAGATATAAGCATTCTTTTTTAATTGCTTTTTGTTCAATCTAAATTTATAGTGCATGTGGTGTTAGCCTGTAAGTAATTGTTGCACTTGTAAATGTATAGTGTGTACTTTTAAATGAATAGTGTAAAAAATTGTAGGTTAACCTATTAATAAATAAATAAAACGTGTCGTAGACTTGATTCATATTTTAATAATAATAATTTGCTGTCCCGACCACAAAATAGATAGGATACAGAAGGCCGCCTTTATTCAAATGCAAGTATTGAAAACAGACGCACGCACACACATAGACGCGTAAGCACGGCAGTGAGATTGCCGTAAGCAATCTCAAAGAAACGCCCGTCGCGAGTGCGCTTGCATGCTGTACGTAGACGCATGTCTATGTATGCGTGCGTTTTCGCTCGTTGTATTTTATTATTATACAATCTTTATTTACAAACCACAGAGATCCACACATTGTTAGTAAAGAAAACCTAAAATCTAATGTTATTATCATAATCCTAATATATAATTATAATACTAAAGTCCGGAGTCGGACCTCACACTACTCGTATCCACGTAGTATATAGTTCGCACTTGTAGATGTATGAAGTCCGATCCAGTGGCACAGCACCGGACAATCCCACTTACAGCACAACATGCTCGGGATGCTGTGGGAGCCGGCACGCATTCTGCAAAAGTTCGAGGCACACCGGTTTCGGATGATGGCATGAAAGCCGTCAATCTTCGCCTCAGCAAACATCCGCGAAGCGCTACAAAAACGCGGCAGCCCCGCCAGCATCCTGAACGCATTATTATACTGTACACGCAGGGCGTTGTATGTCCTTTGCGTATACCTAACCCACAGATTGCAAGTGTAGAATGACTGGCAGTAAGCTCTAAACAGTGTCATTTTGACTTGCTTGGTACATCGTGCAAATTTGCGGATCAGCATATTACATCGGACAGCCAACGCCCTGCGTTCCCTCTCAATGTCCATGTCATCACTCAAGTCATCGGTGATCCGCAGTGACCCAGGTACTTAAACTGTGTGACTCTATTTAGAGGAGTATCACATATCGTGACTTGTGGCACGTTGGAGTATTTTGCCAGCCTTCTGCACCTATCTATTCTGTGTCCCGGCTCTGGGAAGTACTAATTATTATTCGAAATTTTCCTGTGACTGGCTAATTAATTTCACAAACGGACCGTTTTTTGCTAAGTCCCGTGTAAACATTTTGTGCTTGTTAGCTGTTGTCAGGGCAACTGGGTCGTTGCTGAACATTGTCGGTAGCAGGATATAATTGTGTTCCTATTATGAGTTTGATGGTGTGATTGAACGCTGCTGCTGGCATTTAAATAGGTTCGTTTGAAGGTTGGTAGTTATATTAAGGCGTTGTTAATAAGGTCGATAATTGATTGAAACTCGTGTATCCTAAAATACGCTGGCTTAGTCTAAAGCGTGCATATTTTTGTGAGGTCAAGATAATTGAATTTACACAAGGAGCGTCCTCATTTCGTCGCGTTGCAGTGAAAATCGTTATTTACAGGGGAAGATAATAACTGTCTGAATAATCGTCGTCATTGACGTTCTCAGAGGTTCTTGTTGTCAATGATAGAAGGCATTAGAAGCATCTTAGAGCTGTGCACGTTTGTACTAAATATGAATTACGAGGATTTTTACACAAAAAAAAAGTTAAAAGAAAAATATTTTCTTTTATCTTTGATTTGCAGTTTTGCCGCTGAAATTAACTCCATTACGGTGATAGCTTCAACTATCTGACTAACTGACGCGTCTGGTGAATGATTTACCTAATTTAAATACATTCTTTACATTTGAGTAAATGGGTATAGTGTACCCATAACAGATACGTATCCATGCTAAACCAATTTTAATTAGGTAGAAACCTGCTTATTATAAATATGATCTGAAATCAGTAACTATAACGGATATGGCTGTTTGTGTAGGCAGATTTTTGTTCATAAACTCACAAAGATACCAAAGAATTTCACTTTTAATAAAAAAAATGGAACAATAGCCTTAATTATTTTTAATTCACACCCAGGACTAAAATCCCCACACGTCATTTAAAAATTCATCACACAAAACGAAAAGGGAACGACCGTACATTCATGCTAAAGCGAAGCGGGATGAGCAGTTAATAAAGCATGTCAAGTTGAACCTCCTTAATCTCAGCGACGGGCGAGCCGGAAATTAAAGTATTCGTAGCTCAAAAGCTTTGTGAATATAAACATCTGTGTTTTGGTCTGACGGGTGTCGATATAAAAATGTTTTATGATCTTGCTGAGCTGGCAACGTGTGGCGAATTTTAATGGGTTAGTGTAGGATTTGGTGGAGTGTGTTGTTGTCTTTTGTAAATTCAGGTGAACTTTCAGCTAAAGGCGCATTTGGGCTGCCACCAATAAAACTAAAATTATTTAAGAAAAATGTATACTGCATGTCGATTATTATTTACAATCATTTATGAAATACTTTTCAAGACTTACCGCTGACAAAGTTTAAAACAATGCTTTTTAAGGACTATTTAGAAGACAAATCAATAGAATCTGTAATTTCTAAGTTGGATTAATTGACATTGCTGATTGTGAATACATTTGCACGCCATGTTATGGCAGGTTATGTTGAAATAAATTTACTGTAACACCCTATGTACCATATTCTAGAAAATAAATATTTTTGATTTTTTGATTTCGTTATGAATAAGCTTTGATATGGTACGTAAGTGGAGACTGGTTGGTAACAGAGATAAACTGCCGAACCAAGGTGGTCGCTAGGTATTACTCTTAACAGAAATCTAGCAGAGTTGGACCAGCTATAGAAAAAGTTATTTTTACTGCTGCCTATGTTCCAAATCCGATTATGACCATAATTTTGGACCTACAACTTGACCATATTATTTTAAGTTTGTTAAATGATACAGAAGACACACTGGAAAAAAAAAGTGTTTTCTTTAACAAAAATCTTGTTTAATGGGATCACGCATCTTGACTCCATACGAGCCTAACAAGATCTTGACTTCTGAAGCTAGGAGACCTTTGTTAAATTATCATAGTTCCGTCAACTAAGTAATTAATTAGTTTAATTAATTATGGGTACTTATTTAATT
The DNA here is from genome assembly GCA_948098905.1 of Tiliacea aurago. Lineage (NCBI taxonomy): Eukaryota > Metazoa > Arthropoda > Insecta > Lepidoptera > Noctuidae > Tiliacea > Tiliacea aurago. Next base: position 2,344,477 of record OX402594.1, read on the forward strand.
TAACTCAAATGTTGGCCAGTTTAAGAATGTTATAACTTATAATGCTAACAAGTTGCTTGTTACCATCAACTTAAATTATTATTTGATAAACAAAAGTGAAGAAGTAAAATCAAACAAAGCATGTATGATGTAACAAAGACCGGTGATTATTCTGTACACATTAATTTTATTTATATCGACAATGTGACATCACACTGTCGATATAAATAAAATTAATTTGTTCTGGCAAATATGCTATCTTGTTTATAGTAAATAAATAATTATTGATTCCAAACATTTTATTTTTAATGCCAACTAAGAGAAAATGTATCTTAGCTCGCATTTTTGCCACGTCGTGCAGATAAAATAGAATAAGGATGATGATGCAGCAGTACAATGCAGCAGCAGGTCTACTAATAGTACCACATGTTGCAGTCAGCACCAGATGTAAGTAAAAACAATTATTTATTTTCTAGCCAATTCTTCCACTGAATTTTCATTTCATCACTCCATCTCCACGTAAAATAACAATTCTTTCCTACAAATGACGTTTGTAAATGTAAATGTGAATATAAAGATAACTGAATTAAATATGGGACAGTTACTCATTTAAACTTTTACGAAGCTCCTCGTCCTTTAATTACTGAGGAGGTTATCAGGAGCTCGAGAGCGCAAAATAGATGGGTACAGAAGGTCAGCTCCATTAAATGAGCGAAAAGGCACGCACACATAGACGTGCTTCACGTACAGTGAGTGAAATGGTTCTCGTGACTGGCTTTTATTTGACATCGCCGTACACGCATCTATGTTTGCGTTCGCTTAAAGGCTTCTACAAACCGGCGCGACACGCGAAGAGCAGTTCTTTTGTGTCGCGTCGCGATTCGTGCCAGTATGTAGAAGCCTTAACTCGCTCTTTGTATGAAGTTGACTTTCTGTAGGTACTTATCCATTTCGTGTAAAGATAATAATATTTTCTTATTTTTTTGTGGCACAATAAACACTGGCCTTGGTCCGTTTTTAACGCGTAAATAAAATAATTATGGCGTTCCACTTTTAAATGTTATGTTTGCAGTCTGTTTAGAGAATTTTTGATGGAGTCTAAATTGTTTGGGGAATTTAGAAAGTGTTGAAGGAATTTAGATGTGGACTGTTATATGGTACGGTACGTGGCATAGAATCTGAATCATCAGTATCAAAACATTAAGGCCCGTATTTATAGACCGTTACTCAGTACTCAAGCATTACTTAAGACTAAATTCAACCAATCCAATGGCTTGAATCCAGTCTTAAGTAATGCTTGAGTACTGAGTAACGTTCTATAAATACGGGCCTAAGACTTGCACTTGTCTAAGCAATCTGGATTCGTGGCTAGTAAGAACAGCTGATCGATCGACCCGTGCATCGATTGATTACGTTAAACTACGTTTGCCATCTTCACATACGGAGACCCCTCCGTGCATCGGAAGGCATGGACCCGGATGTTATTCGTGAATCTTTGATGGTCGTTACGCGTCGCCAGAAGCTCGAAAGTCTGACAACGATAACTAAACGATAAATAAATAAATACGAAACCCCTTGTTAAGCAAGGGGTTTCGTATTTATTTATTTATTACATTTGGGAAATCAAACAGTATAATATTATGCATTAACAGTGTTATCTTAAAATTAAACTTAACTATAAATGATAAATGATTTTATTTCTGTAAGTAGGTTTGTACAAACACTTTTACACGTCAATCATATTTTAAAAACTAGATGAGGTCGGCGTTTCCTATCTGACTATTCTGAGAAGAAAGGCCGAAACAAACTCAGAGGTCACAGTCTCTTTTAAAGTCCAGACATAATCTTGGTCAGATCATGAGAAGGTCATGTAACTAATATACTACCCACAACATTTTCTACAGATTACTACATTATAATAATAAAAACAAGCTGTTAGCAAGCGTTAACTGTAGCAGGGCTAACTTATTAACAAAAGAAGTTGATTGAGATTTGATTGCTCTGAATTGATAAGTAAAATGTGCTATATTGTACCTAGAACAGTAATGAGACGTGAGGCGCGATCTTATCCACTACAACTCCCTGTCGTACAAATGCAGGAGAGAGAGCGCCGCTCCAGAGATTAGTTCAAGCTTACAATAATAATTTTAACGATATCGATGTCTTTGCCTTAACTAAACGTAAATTTAAAAAAGAAATGATTAAGCGCCTTGCTCACAATTTTTAATTGTTATGTAGTATTTTAGTATGTATTAACTTTTTGGTTTTAAGATTGCGAAATAATTGTATTGTTGTTATATGTATATTGATTTTATTTAATTTTCCAAAACTGTATCTTTTATAATAGTAACATGTGGAAACGTAGTGGATTGTACATTTACTTATAGCATACTCTGTATCTAGATTTAATATACAATGTACGATTGTTTGTCTTCCCAAATAAAATTAAATAAAATAAAGTTAAAAGAGAAAAAATAAATAAAAAGGTTAAACAATATTCTATAAAAGATGTAACACAAAAATCGTATTACCCAGTAACTGGGTTGTGGAGATCAGATAGGCAGTCACTCCATGTAAAATACTTGTATTTAGCTGGATCCAGTTACACTGGAAGCTGACCCGAACATAGTTGGGCAAAGGCTGGCAGATGATGATGGCTGGTCTAGGCAATCATGTCTTCACTAGCTGCCTTACTATCATTAGCCTATTTTCTCAGTCATTAACAAAGAAATACATGAAGTTTTTCGAACTATAATGTATTCTAATCAGGGACCATTTTGGTTACCCATTGAAAGGGTTTTCGATAGGGTTTTTCTAAGCGGTTAAACAAAAACTCATACGATATGGGTAACCCTTATGAACGGCTTAAATTAAATTTTGGTAACCAATTGAAAGGGTTTTCGATAAAAACCCATACGGTGTGGTAACCGTTTTGAACGGCTTAATTTATGCCATTCGAAATTACCCACACCGTATGGGTTTTTCTAAAATAGTAACCAAAATGGGCCCTGGGTAGAATAGAGATAGAATTGGTCAAGCTACGCGTGCTGGGCGGATATCAAAATAACATAATATTATGATTTTTTCATATTACTAGGTTTCAAGTAGGTATAGAACCCATTGAATGGGTTATCATGTAACCCTTAAACTGGGGTTCAAGTATAAAACCCATTCAATGGGTTATCATGTAACCCTTTCAATGGGTTTCTAGTATAAAACCCTTTCAATCTGTTACATCATTATAAAGGTAACCCATTGAATGGGTTACCCCTTCGAAAGGCTTAACTCTTAACCGGGGTTGTACGGTCCCTGATTCTAATGGGTCAAATGAAATCGTTTATTCTGTAAATAGGATATCGGGTCTTGCCCGATGTTCCCAAGTTCCAAGCTCCCCAAAATGACTTTTCATATATTCATTTACAACGTCCCCAAAGTATAAAATTAAATTATTTGTAAAGTTCACACTTGACCAATCCTTCTACTGACGTGTCCAAAAGTGTTAGAATAAAATAAATCGGAATCACTTTTACACGTCATATAAAAAAAATATTATATGACGGATGTTCGAGCGGTTGACACGCCACGTGTCGCTGTTGAATCGTCATCTGTTGGTCCTCCATCGTGGGCGTGTATCGCGTGTGATCCCCTCCACTGCCGTGACACTCACAACCCCATTCGATGTGACCCGCTCTAAATTAAAAACACCACTAACGAAATAAATTCTAAACCACAGAGTAAAAATAATCGATTACAACTTTTACAAAGTGTTAAAATAAATCGAGTAAATCATCACGCGCCAACATATACAACATGTCCCAGAATTAACCCAAACCTGAAATCTCGAAAAAAAATCAGCTGTTCCCTACATTTTGACAAGTTATTCGAACATAAATGTAGGGAAAAGCTGATATTTCTTTCGAGATTTCAGGTTTGGGTTAATTCTCCCAGTTAAGAGTCCCATAGTAAAAGTTGTTCATAATGATGAGTACAATGACCCCTTAAGAGTTGTGCGTTAATTCTGGGACATGTTGTATATATTAAAAAATAAAGTAGACTATGCAGTCGACATTTCCTATCTGACTACCCCTGAGAATAAATGGTGAAACAAACTCAAGTAGTAGCTATACTGCTTCCTATCATACCGATAAAAAATAATAGACAATCATTTTAGTCCAGTTGCAAGCTCTTTGAAAGCGTCATTAGTCTACGACCTCATTACAGCATCTTTCGACGGATTATCAACTACGTGGATGACATGTATACAGCGTAAAATTTTGGCCAATTTCTGCACACTGCGTGATCAATTTTTCGAGTAATGTTAATGAGCCAAGCGGTTTGAGAAAAAGACCAAGATAACCACAGTAGTTTGTATGTAAGTTTCAAGTGGTTTCAATGTCTAATTTGAAGTATTTTCTTTCAATTCAAAAGTCATTTATTCAAGCTAGGCTGAGAATCAGCACTTTTTGAACGTCAAAATTACAAGAGATAGTCCCCCAAAATGCCCGCCCTTCACCACTCCCTAGTGCTTTATCTGGAAAGAAGTGGCGCAACAAACTCCCCAGTAGCACAGCTGTCTGTTCAGTTATAAGAACTTGATTCTATACAATAGTACACAAACATTATTGTGTGGATAAGCAGCAATGTCATTTCTTACGAACACCATAAAAACTCAATACGAAGACAAGTTATATATGCTTATGTGGATATAAAACTGCATTATTGAGAAAGAGTGTTACGTGCATGGATCCTCTTATTTATAACCATGTACCAAAATTGATTAAAGAGCAACTTTTAATAAGATTTAAAAAGTACCATAAAATATTACTTATTCAAAAATGCTATTACTCCGTTTCAGTTTCTTTTTGTTTTTAAATTTAATTATCATTATCAAAGAACACAGGATTACATAATAGATAGCAACCAAAAACCACTAAGGTTTAAACTTATGCTATCATGAGTCTATCTCATTATCAATAAAATCTTTAGGTCATTAAGTGGTTACAATCATTCCTACTTAATACTTCAGTAATATTGCCTAAGTTTACATTTGATATTTTTATGTGTAATATAATATAATAAATGACAAAACTATTTAATTTACAATGTTCATTGTATTAAGTAATTAAATACCTTTTAAGTAAATAGAATAATTGTTAGTAAGTATAAATTAATAAACATTTTTTTGCATGCCATGAGGTTTACAGTGTTCATTATATTAAGTAATTAAATACCTTTTAAGTAAATAGAATAATTGTTAGTACCTATAATTATGTTAATAAACATTTTTTACATGCCATGAGGCAGAATGTATAAGGATTCGAAAATATTGTAACACCTAATTATATTTACCTACATTCTATGCAAATAAATAAATCTAATCTAATTTAATCTAATCATAATATTCAATGCATGACCAATATATTTAGTAACTGTAATAATAAATTACATCAAAGTAAACAATAATGTATTAAGTACTAAGCGAATCAATTCAATTTCCATCATCTCTACAAAACTGTCACTAACTTCCAAATATTTACCTACCAGAAACAAATTCTCCACAAAAATACTAACAAAAGAAGTTACATTTACTACCGTCAAATAATCCTTCATTAAGTTCAGCATTAATATGTCCAAATGCAGATCAGCAGAAGAAAGTTCCAACCCTCTTATGATCTGATGACAAACGTACAGTCAGCACTTTTGTAAGATCTTCAAAGACAAATCCCGTTTTGGAAATTTCACTTCACAATTTCTCGGAAACTCCTTATTGAGTGGTGTTGCTGTCTCTTTCTGAGTAAACGGAAATACGAGAGAGGGAAGTAGTGATATTGTAAAGTGGATAGTTTAAGAAACGCGATGGCGATTTAGCTGTTTCTTAATTTGATGGGATTTTTTAGATTTCGATTGGTGTCACTGAGTTAAAGATAAATTGAAATTTGATTTAAACAATTTTTTTTATTTTTTATGGTTGTATTTTAGTGCAATCCGTAACATAGATGTTGCAATGTAAGTCTGCCATTTAAAAAGGTTTGGAACAAAAGGATCTAAGATAATGTTTACTACTTTTCTATCCGCTGTTTTGAGCTTTAAAAACTACGACAGCTATCCGAAACAAACTTTTTCAAAGCATTAAAAAGTTAAACACTGAATTAACCCTTTCAAAAATAAACCACTCACCTTAGAACCTAGTGTTTACCTGTTAATATCTGCATTTTCCGTACCAAAAATAAAAAATCTCAAATCTACTCAGTCCACTACACTATTTACCTGCTAACGGTCCCCGAAAAGATCAATTGTAATTGTTGATTTTTACGCAATTGATTGAGAGCAGTGGTGGCCCAGTGGTAACGGCCCCGACTTACGAGTAATAGGTCGTGGGTTTGAACCCAGCCAGGCGCTTTACTTTGTGTAAATAATTTCATCACCACTGCTCTCAAAACGGTGAAGGAAAACATCGTGAGGAAACCGGCATGTCCTAGAACCAACAATTCAAAGACATGTGACATCTACCAACCCGCACTGGGCCCGCGAGGTAGATTACAGCCCAATCCCTCTCGAAGAGAGGAGGCCTGTGTCCCAGCAGTGGGAACATTATAGGCTGATTATGCTATGCTTATGCTACGCAATTGATACACATTGATGCGAAAATTGATCGTCTACCAAGTGCAGATTGACAATATTACTACAATAGAAATTGATGGGAATTGATCAATTGCGATTGATGGACGATAGCCTACTTTTAATGATTTTATACTGAAGATCACGTCTAAACGAGTAGGTAGTGTTAATGATTAAAAAAAAAAAATATGATAAATTAGAGCATTTTCTCAATAACTTAATATGTGATTTAGATTGTGTTTATATTACATAGTGAAATTAATTTGTAAAGTTATGTCTAACGCGGATAAAAAACTGAGAATGGCGCAAAATCTACCAAGCATATTTTTCTGAAACCTTCACCAATTTAAAGATAATTTAATTGTTGATATTTTAGTTTAACTACGCGTTTTATTAAAAAACCTTTTTTTGTGTATAATAAATTAATAATGCGTCAAATGGGGACAGCGCTCCTTGATGGGCAAGTCCTATTACTGGCTGAACGTACGACGCGTTGCGTGAGCTCAGTACAGACCACGCAAGCTAACCCCTCAAGGTCACTTGCATATATCTGCGTCGTAACACCTTAGACAAAAAAATATTAGTTGAAGGTTAACACGCACGTTTAAAACTCCACCAACCAAACCAATAAAATGACAAACCAAGCCAATCACCAATTAAAAAGTCGACAAATTCAGAGCTAAGCCATCGGGCTTCGGGTTCTCCACAAACATAGTTTCCAATATTTATTTAGGGGACGAAGAATCTCCAACTGGGCTAGTCGATCCCTTAGTGTGATACGTCACATATTCGTTTATCGGTGCAAACATGCTCTATGTGGGTTTCTGATGATGGTGTGGGTGATCTTCAAGCATGTAGGGTATGCTGTAAGGGTATATTGTTGTTAGGGTAAGGAAGCTTGTCGTGGGATTGGAAATTTGACAAGGACCTATACACACTGTGTTGAATATTGTTTAAAAATAAGTGTACTTAGTGGTATTTCCTATTTTGAACTATTAAATTTAGGGTATCTGTAGGTACAGTTCTTTTTAAGTTTTTAAACCTTATTCAGGCTGATATTGTTTAATATTATCAGCGTTTTTGAAGTGAAAACTTCTTTAGGTGCATTTTGCGCTATTTCTGAATAGTGAACGAAACTGTACCGTCACGCTCGGGACGGTGACGCTGAATCACGTATACTCGGCGCTGAATCACGTATACTCGGCTCCGGTCGTAAATTTTTACTTCTATCGTATGGTCCTATGCACTGTTTCTTAATAAATTCTGTTTTTAACATTATGTATGTCAAAATTTCAGTCACCATTATGTGTCGCGTTGTTCCATGTGGTGCCGGACGTAAATAATAACACCATTCTATTTCTTCCCGTGGGTGTCGTAAAAGGTGACTAAGGAATTACTATTACTAGGGAATGGGCAGCCGCGTTCTCTATGCATTTTTAACACCATAGCGCGATCGCCAACCCGCCTGCCAAACGTGGCGATTAAGGCAATCCCCCCGCCTCCTTTTGGGGGGCCTATGTCCAGCAGTGGACGTCTTTCGGTTGAAATGATGATGTGTCGTGTTTATAACAACAGAGGGGCAATCCCCGTATAAGAAAGTTCGCATTCTGACCTAAATCTCAATCTGTGATAAAAAAGCCTCTTCACCTACATTTTTGAGAACTTTTTAATATTCATTTTCACTCAGATGAGATTATGACTTGAATTTTACCATTTTTTAAATAAATTATTCATTCATATTAACATCATTCATTTTTATTATTTAATTTTTATTCTACGGTACAACTTTGCTGTCTCATAATAATCATCAGCCCACAGCAGTCCACTGCTGGACATAGTTGCACGCCATTCAGCTAGATTCTCGGAAACTGTCATCCAACTGCTACCACCCACCCTGCGAAGTTAGTCACACCACCTAGCCTGAAGGCGGCCTCCACTCACGAACACGTTTACCCCAACGGTCATCGGTTCTCCGGTTATTATAGAATAGAATAGAATTATCTTTAATCAAGTATCTTAGACTCAAAAATGATTAGTAAGACTTACAACTATATTAATAAGAACTAACACTTCACAAAAACAAACAAATGGTAGTGTATCACCGTTGTGGCAACCCATGGGAGATGGCACAACAGTGTCCCACGAAAACACAGTCTAGACGACTTGAAATCATGCTTAGGATACTGTTGGAGCTGCCCCACACCCTGCGCACCATGGAAGCGCACCTTTTGCGCATGGTTGTGTAGAAACAATCTACATGCGCATCCGCGAACATCCCCGACGCACTACAGAAGCGGGGCAGCCCCACCAGCATCCTAAACGCGTTATTATACTGAACGCGGAGAGCGTTGTACGATCTTTGCGTATATTACTTCAGTTTGCCTATTCTGTGAACTGTTGACAACTTTGGTTCTCTGCCGGATCACCTCGTTTCGGATTCAGTCCGCTTTGCTGTATACAATTTCATAAATACCATGTTTTATGTTTATATTTCGTTTTAAATTAAATAATTCATTTTATCAACGCGATGATCGAAGTTAATCCAGCTCACCACATTTTCAAGACACTAAAGAAAACAAATAATTTAAAGGTAGTACACATTTACAACACTATGAAAGTGCTGAAAACATGTAAACAGACTAATTAGGTTCAAACACAGACGCTTCGTAAACAAGCGCGTTCCGACTAACGAAACACAATTAATTAACTCATAATTATGACTTCGTATCTTTATAGTGTTTTGTTGAGTGAAAAGCCAAACTAACCTTAAATAATAATTATTGAAATAATAATTATAATCCGATTACACGACGAACCATAATTTTGAAATAATTAAACCAAAATCATGGCTGTTTTAATAAATAAGTATAATTATTATGAAAGCCCTTTCCTAGGAATTAATTAATATGGGTGGAATGTTTTGAAAATACATTAAGAGCGTTTACGACGTACTGCATTTCGTACAAACTTTCAAGCCCTTGTTTTTCGAAACGACTGAACCGATTTTTTATGAAACTTCTTACGCATAAACAGGATACAAAAGTCTAAAAAGTTAGTTAAGAACATTTTCGAAAAATAGTGTTACAGCCAAAGTAGAACGATTTTAAATTTTCCATAGAAACAGTTTTCCAGTTATCTATTTTTAAATACAATGTTTGTAAATATGTGACCACCATGACATGTATCTATCACATCATTAATTTATCTGTCATTGCTTCATTCATAACTCATTTTACCTATTGTGGTATAGATAGTAATTTTATTCTAGGTGCATCGTCTTTACGTAATTATAATTATACAATATGTAACAAAAACCCTGTTGTTCCTTCTACCTACGTTTTAAGAATCGGTATACATACGTAATAAAGCAAGTCATTTATAAAAATTGTTCAACAAAAATAATTAAAATAAATATGTAAATATTAATATTTGTAATGTTTAACTGATTTCTTACCTCTTTAGTTCTTTGATTTTGACTTCTCGACCCAGTTCGGTGCCGTAACTTAAATAAAGAAACATTTTCAAACAACAAACATTGTACATTAAGCCACCAACTTTTACAACTGGTAACATCTATATTTTCTGCAAATAAATGATCTGACCCAGGTTACAAAATAATCACACAAAACAAAAAACTTAAAATAACCTAAAAATCTAACAGCAGGCTTCTATTTAGGCAATCAGTGTGTGAAAACCTAGTGTTAGTGAAAGCGGGCATCAGTACTACTGCCCCTACCAAAACGAGATATGTCTCAAAGATATATCTTTGAGACATATCTCGTTTTATTATATATATTTATAATATTATTTAAATTATATGAACCGGAGTACATAGCAACATCGTTTAGATACAATAACATTCTCAAATTGGTCTATTCTTTTATGTACCCGCCCGCATTGCGAACTTCCTTTCCCGGATATCCGGCTTTCGCTACCCGGTAACATAAATAGAACTCACGTATCAAAAGTTTTAAGTCCTTTCTGTTTAATTACGAAATTATCGGGATTTCCTTATTTGGCTTCTTTAAAAGTAAAAAGTTGTAATTGGTTGTTTGGGTTGTAGAATCGTTAAAATATATTGGAATACTTTTTTAATTGACTTATAGGTCAGTTTTGGGCAGTGCTAAGTTGGGAAAATCAATGGAGCTAATTCACATTTATTTGGGATGCATGTTTTTTTTTTTTACATTCTGGTTTTTATTTATTAAAATAATATTTACATAATATATACGCTAACAGAGTTAAAATAATAATATGTACATGAATATAAAAAAGGAGGGGGACAGAATCATAGGGCATCAAAAAATTCGTCCGCATCGCTGTCAACAGGAAAAGTGCCCAAAAGGCTGGCAGCATAGCCACATTGTATGGCGATGCTAATTCTTTGGCCTAAAAATAGACCAGCCCTCTGGTCACGTGAAGAGTGGACCAACCGCTTGGCGATATCTTGAAAAACCAATTGGGCACTTGGATCCCATGGCCCTAGAGTTTTAACCCCAAACGGCTCGAACATATAACTCCCAATATGATTGGAATATTATCGCCGTTTGAGGTTTTCCTGCAGCAGCCGCCCCATCACAGCTTGCCGTGCTAGGAAGATGGGATGGCGCAAGGGTGTCGACACATGTTGCATCCCATTGCATGGGATGCATTTGAATGTTTCAACAGACTACAACAACCCAATGATACGAAAGCACCTACGTCCATCAATCTTACAGATTGGATAATTATTGGGAAAACTTCGTCTAGTCTTGTCGTCGCCTATCCTGCAGTGTCTGAAGACCAAGGTCTTCTACAAGTGCGTCCTGCCCGTCATGACTTACGGTGCCGAAACGTGGACACTGACAGTCGGCTTGGTCCAAAAAATCTAGGTCGCCCAGCGCGTTATGAAGCGGGCTATGCTCGGAGTCTCTTTGAAGGATAAAATCAAGATTTAAATTATCCGGAAAAGAACCCAAGTTATCGACATAGCTTGCAGAGTCAGCAATCTGAAGTGGCAGTAGGCTGGCCATGTTTGTAGAAGGACCGATGGCCTATGGAGCAGACAAGTCCTGGAGTGGAGAACGCATATCGGTAAGCGTAGTGTGGTACGCCCCCCAGCTAGATGGACCGACGACCTTAAGAACGTGGCTGGGTCAGACTGGATGCGGAAGGTGGAGGATAGGGTTTCAGTTGTGGCGCAGCTTGGGAGAGGCCTTTGTTCAGTCTGACTGCGATAGACTGAGTGGATTGATTGAATTATTTTCTGGCTCTTCTCATATGGGTACCATAAAGGTTAGCCAAAAATTACTCTGTAGTAGCCCTCACTAATAACCTTATACTTTTGCGGCTCTTAATCTAATTCAGAACTGTAAAGGTGTAATGTTATTACTAGTATTTAATCGAGTAGAATTCTTTTAAAATTCTAGCTTTCTAGGGCCTAAAGAACCCCATTAGCTCAACTGTGTAGTTGGATTACGCAGTGACACCTCAAATTAATGAACTGGGTAAGTTCGTGAGCAACACGCTTGCCCACGACATCGCTCATCCACGGCCCCACAATTAAACTGTCGTTTGACATTCTGTAGTGATGGACACTGTATCTACAACTTAAATACACCTAGTAATTTATGTCTATTTATTGAGGTATGGTCTATTCCTAAAATATCTGAATAAAATACCGTACCGTGTGGATGCCGATTTCTAGCGTCACTTACAAATGCTTTAATTTGATTATTTGAATATTAAACACTTTCCCCCTTATTACAAAACAAGGTTTATCTTCAGACCCAGATTTAAAACATGGAGCCATTATTGAATTTCGAACTTTATTCCGACTACGGTAAAGTTCCTAAACACAAAACTGACAACTTAGTACCGAACTAAGTTTTCAGTTTTGTAAAAAGAACGGTATTTCAATCGCTGTTATGTTCTTATTGCAAAAACTGGTTCCATGGTTTAAGCCATGTCAAATATAAATCTTGTTTTGTAATAAGACGGTGAAAGTCTAATTAGATATTTTTCATTTGACAATTATTGATCTTTTAATAACAATTTTATAATCGTCTGTGTGGTGCCGGACGTAAAGAATAGCACTCCCCTATTTCTTCCCGTGTGTGTTGTAAAAGGCGACTAAGGGACTTACTAGATAATGAGCAGCTGCGTTCTCTATGCATTTTAACACCATACTGTGATCGCCAACCCGCCTGCCAAGCGTGGCGATTATGGCAAACCCTTGGGGGAGGCCTATGTCCAGCAGTGGACGTCTTTCGGCTGAAATAATGATGATGATGATGAATTTTATAATGTTATTCATGCAAAATTATTGGAAAAAGTGGTGAAACAAAAGATCGAAACTATGGATGTGTTGCTAATTCCCTTGAGCGAGTGATTGCGCTTACGCAAACACTCACAAATACAAAAAAATATGTATATATTATAAATTAAAAACTTAGTTATAAAGTTAGGTTAAATTCTTAATTTTATCTTGAACGGAGTTGGTTTACACTTTTTATTATTTTTGAAACAGACATTCTTATGCATATGTCATTATTATTTTCTTTTTTTTAACTACAAACATCAGTGACTAAATTCTAATGAAAATATCTTGAGGAATACTGGACATATCATAGCTGCTTAGCTTAACGACTTGTGTAGCGTGTAAATCAATCAGTTTAGAGTTTGACAACCGTTCTGTGCACCTTGAAACTTATATGAATCTTTAGTGCTCTCTTAAATCAATATAATGACAATCGTTTGGAAGCCATTTGGCAATCGTTTTAACCTTTAGACTGGAAAATATATTTTCTCAAACATGCATGGAAATATTGTCATTATTTTCGAAGAAAAACCACGCGAAGTATCGAATTTACGGTCAAAGAAAATCAAATACATTGCAGGAGCGTTTTTCGAATTTGGAACATTGCAACGCTCCAGCGATGTTATTAAATACTCTTTTACTCCGAAACATGGCAACCAAGGAAATAACTTATCAAAGGTTTTATTGAAATTTCGAACTGGCTTGCAAATAGAAAGCTGTATATTAAAAAAAAAAAAAACAAATGAACACATTGGCGCGTGAAAAATTATCGTTGTTCGTCATTGAATCTGGAATTTATAAATAATTTACTTTCCCTGCATTCTTTTGAGAAAAGCACTTTAAATGCCTGCGCGGAAATGGCAATTGCCTGTCTCGTATAAGTGAAGTCCTCGCCTACGGCTCGGCCTTTAAACTCATACTCGACCTGCAATTGCCTATTTCACGGCCTTTGCAATAATGTACTATTATGAGCTTGTTACTAATTTCTGATAGCATTATTTTCTGGTTTACACACTAATGGAAAACTTTATGTTTCACTCAGTGTCCCAACCCTATCCCGCCATATTTGCTTGACGGGTTGGAATCTACTTGTAAACTTGTCCCGCCGAGTCAACATAATATGTTGCTGTTAATACCTTTATCCCAGGGTCGGATGTTCGTAGGCCGGGGTTCTAAGTTTTTTGTACAAATTCTGTAGCTATAGGAAGCTATAAAAGTAATAAAAGAGTTGGATGTCATGGCAAGAGTGACTGCGATATTTTTCAATGCTGTGAAGAAAGTAAAGTACATAATTATGTGATCTCTTGGGTGACCTAACAAGATTTTTCTATAAGAAACTTTTCTAATAGGTTTCAAAGATAACACTGGATCAGTCCATAATATTACAAACGCTCGCAATCCACTAAAAAACTAGAAAAAAATAACAATTGCGACCCCAATCCAACAGGAAAACTAAAAATAACATTCCGAAATAGCGGGACTCCACCCTAGTTTTTTGGTCAACATTTTATTAGTAAACAAAAACAAAAAAAAAAATATAAACAAAAACGGTTGAAGCAATAACGTTCACACAGTTTTCTGTGCACCAAATGAAATTAAGCCGCGCGTGAGAGTGAAATTTCTAGAAATATCTGGATATTTCCGGATATTTCCGCCTTACACCGGCTAGGAGTGGTTCAAACCGGCTCGAGTCGCACCTGAACGGAGCTCTAATTGAAACCTGGACTATTAAGTTTTCATCTACTGAGCAGTTAACTTATATTTTCACTTAGAATATTTCTCGAAACAGTTTAATAATGCTTCAAAAATGTCTTGATGTTTCGACGGGAAGTGGGAGTTCGTTGGAGGATTTTACGGCTGGCTTTTATTTGCTTAGTGACTAAGATATTTTTATTTTCTCTTAAATATTCAATTTCCTTTTCATTTCCAGTCTATATGTAAACTTACGACGAGGAGAAAATCGTGCGGAAACTTAATAGTCTGAAATCGCCAATACGCAGTAAGAGAATGTCTCTCTTACTGCGTATTGCCGTATGCACGTTTCTTCTGTTGATTCAGGGTAAGAGTAGGGAAGGGAGGCCTTAACGTCTGCTCTGGATTGGAATAATAAGAAGCCGATTAAATCAATTTCGATTCATGTAGCGGCATCAACATCGCCCCATGTGAACTACGTATCACACTGACGTCACGCCAAATCCTGCATCGCGCAAGCAGAGTTTACCGCGCGACTAGCATATATACAACATCTCGACATCAACCGTTGGGCAGTTGCCCACCAGACACAACACCCGTCTGGTTGGAGGATCCTCCCTTTTCTATAGAGGATGAGTGAACTTTACAGCCTGTTCCTCATACCTCTAAATTAGTATGTAGGTACCTATTTTAATCAGCAACAACATGCATACAATTAACAAAAATAACTTCCATTAAAACTACAGTCACAAACACAACTGCATATACTCATAGCCAATTGAGGACTAGAAAAATATCTATCACACGTGCACCATTCAGCGTTACCTATACCAATTTACAAAGAACATGTTCGGAATAATTCGGATTCTCTCGGGAATAGTCGTATTGACGAGAGTCTGAAGCGAGTGCTTTCTTTCGATTAGTAACGTTCGATCGCCTGGCTGGAATGTACTTCCTTCGCTGTATTGAAGTAGGAACGGTTAAGGCTCAATTTGTTGTATTTATTTTAGTCTGTTGGACGGAGATGTTCTGAGAAACTGAGTTGGGATTATAAATTTATTTGGGATCTGTGCATCATGTTTTATTCTCCCATTCTTCTCTAATAGTCGTCATCTCAGTACTCACCCTCTTTCTAGCCATATCATTTGCCACATAGTCCTCCTATCCATTTTCTTTTGTCTTCTACAACTCTTCATTTTTTTTCTTTTTTGTAAGGACCTATCGCAGATGGCTCCGGAGTGCCTTTTCTGCTTAACCGAGCGTTGGCGGGGCCTGAAGGGCCTCTCGCCGGGTTAGGAAAATAATTTAAGTAACACAGCTAAGGGTGTGACTGGGTGGGTGGGACTCGAACCTAGGCTTAGGGCGTTACTGACTACTGTACAAGAGGGGGCTTGTAGTATCAGTATATTATTATTAGAGACATTTGTTAAAGCTTGCTCCACGCGGGCGGGCGGGGCAAGGAACGGGGGGGGGGGGGCTCTTAATAATCATACACATTCATAGATACTTACCTACTTAAACTTTTCTCACGACATTTTCCTCATTCCTCCATAAAACATGCTCATACCATGACAACCGATTTCCAAACAACTTTTCAGTCATTGTTGCCGAAAGCCGTCCACTGCTGGACATAGGCCTCCCCCAAAGGAAGTCCGGTTTGCCATAATCGCCACGCTTGGCAGACGGGTTGGCGAGCGCAGTATGCTGTTAAAACGCATAGAGAACGTTGCTGCCCATTCTCTAGTAAGTCCCTTAGTCGCGTTTAACGACACTCACGGGAAGAAATAAGGATGGGATGGGATTTGGATGTAGCTGAATATAAATATTATTATTTATGAACGTCTGCCATAACAAAGCTTAATAACATTAGTTTAATAAGTCCAACCATTCTTTATTATTTCTACGTTACATACCTACATTTCTCTATATTCCTAATCAATTTACATACCAACAAGAAACACTGAAATTGACCTTTCCTTTTCTCAGTAATTTACTTAAAAGGTAAATAGGTATAAGAATAATTAGCCAATTCATGTGTAAGGGGTTAACGAATAAGGTTAATACAATTCGATCATTGGGATTTCACTTGAAAAAGGGTATATTCTAGGAGCTTATCTCTCTCTCTCGGCATCGAAATTGACGAAAACGTTTAAAAAATTTTACATAATTTTCATCTGTCATGGTCCATTTTATTTATGGCACAACCTGGATAATCACACTGTAATCAACTTTTTTTAACCGACTTCTAAAAAAAGAGGAGGTTCTCAATTCGGACGTTTGTATTTTTTTTTTAATGTTTGTTCGCGCATAACTCCGTGGCTTGCCAACCGATTTGAAAAATTCTTTTTTTTTTTGGAAAGGGTATACTTTCCAAATGGTCCCATGAAATTTTTATCGAAATCGAACAAGCGGTTTTTGAAAAATCATTAAACATCTAAAAATGTATCTACATTGTCACTCTGCATTGCGTTTTTTGTTCGCGCATAACTCCGTCATTTACGAACCGTTTTGGAAAATTCTTTTTCGGCACTAAAAAGTGAAAAATAAAAAGTTTTTTGTGTAACTATCTACAGGGTTATTTTTAAAACGTCAATAACCTCTTACGGGGTCATTGTACTCAACAGAAGGACATAACGCCTTTATGCCCCGAAGGGTTAGGCAGAGGTGCACCTATAGTACACCCACATTTCGCCAGTTATTTTTAAGTCCCATGTAATAGGGGGCGACCGTATTAATTGCCATCGTCATCACCATCATCAGCCTACAGCAGTCCCCTCGATTCTCAGCAACTCTCATTCAGCTGATACCACCCACCCTGCGAAGATCGTTGCTCCATCTAGCCTGAGGGCGGCCTGCATGCAAGAACGCGTTAAACCCAACGGTCATTGGGTTTACGGTTAATATGGCCGGGCCATTGCCACTTCAGCTTGCTTATTTTGTGAGCTATGTCAAAAAATTTGGTTCTCTGCCAGATCACCTCATTCTGGATTTGACCTCTCAAGAGACTTCAAACATAGCCCGTTCCATATCACGCTGAGTGACCTTGAATTTATGTACCAACCATACCGTGGGTCACGTCATAGATCACGTTTATACGTGACCTATGACGTGACCCACGGTATAGGTTATAACAGGCAGGACGCACTGATTGGAGACCTTAGTTGATCTATTCTTTTTCTTCTTTCATCTTCATTGGTGTAAGAACAATGTAAAAAAATATAATATTTAAAAACAATACAAAATATAAGATTAAAAGATTACAAATAAGCCCTGGCAGATAGGAGATGACCAGTCTCAACTGACGGCGCCCGTTCACGAACATGACGCGTGGATCACCACCATCCAGCTCAACCATTTTGTAGGGAACCGAATGATCCAACACACGCGCCACCATCAGCGAGACATTTAAGTGGGCATGACATACTCTTAACTGCCAAACTTTTTTAAGTCAACATACATCATAACATAATAAACGGATCCATGGTACTCATATTTACAAAATTTTAAAAATATTTTTAAATTATACAAAACTATAGCTTTCAATGCATTTCAAAGATTAATACAATTTTACTAGCAAAAGAAAAAAATATTATTACCTACTGAAGTATTCAACAACTAAAACTTGATTACCTCTTTTTGGAAGTCGGTTAAACATATTAAAACAATTTATACAGCTTACCACTTAATGAACCAAACGCTACCGCCGTCAAATCCCACCAGACCACACCACAAAAACAAAAAATCCCGTTGAAGAAAAACCAACAGCACAACCCAACCAATTAGAAGAAAACCTTTACTTACAGACTACCAGTACTGTTCTAATTACAACAACGCTTAATCTTCTTAGCAACATCAGACCAACGATTTGCATCCATTGATTCTGAGACCGATTGAATCGGGCCACGATTGGATTATTTACCTTCGGCTAAATAAGTCTGTAAGACCCCGGGGTGCTGTGTCCTACTAATTGGAAGGAGCAGGATAAAACGTGTATTGGAAAATCTCTTTGAAGATAAAAGGTGATTTTTGTGCATATTTTTCGGAGACATTTTGTTTTTACTAATTTGTTTAGGAATCATTCGACTGTAATCGTCATTTGGTGGATATTTGCTGCTTTAATTTCCATTTCTACATTATCTAGAGAAGTTTTGGTGACAGCATAGAATAAATTAATGAATACACATATAAAATACTTAATAGGATACAAAATAATTAAAACTTAATAATAAAGAAAAGTGTCTGTGTGGTGCCGGACGTAAATAATAGCACTATTTCTTCCTGTAGGTGTCCTAAAAGGCGACTAAGGGACTTACTAAAGAATGGACAGCAGCGTTTTCTATGCATTTTAACAACATAGTGCGATCGCCAACCCGCCTGCCAAGCGTGGCGATTATGGCAAACCCCCCCTTTGGAGGAGGCATAAGTCCAGCAGTGGACGTCTTTCGGCTGAAATGATAATGATGATGAATAGGGAAAATTAATAAAGCGCTCTTCCTCTCTCTACTTATTTAAAAATTGCTGTGCCCGACAGGGTCCATAATTGTTTCTATTATTCTTCATTTACCACCTGTAAGTGTACATTATGGATTGCGTTTATTGCAATCCATAATGTACACTTACAGGTGGTAATAAAAAGATATAATATAATGATATAAAGATAATTTTTCCTACAATTTGAAGAATGGCAGGACTTCATGTAATCAGGGTGTCGCATTTAGACTTAGGCTTACATTCGTACAAATACTCTCAAAAGATAAGTCTTGGTCAAATTAAGACAAAGAGTAATCACAGCATTTTTTTTTAATATTGGGTTTCGCTAGAAAATCGTTATTTAAAGAGCAGTGGTTGCTCTGTTTATACTGAACTCATGACCATAAACCAAAGAGTACATAATATGCAGTAAACTACAGTATATTATTTAAAGATGTCAGAAATGAATAGTTCCAATAAAGGCTATGGAAGGGAAAAGTGTCACTCGTAGCTGACTTTGTATATTATGCTACACATTGGACACCTAGATCATCATGATGTCCTATCGTGCTCTATAAAGTTCTTTCTTTATAGCCAAAATTAAAAGTTTTTTGATGATTGACAAAATATTTGATTTTACAGCACGCAGCGTGCCGCTACAGTGGCGAAATTAATTTAACACACTGTACAGTTTCGCCTTTACGTTTTGTGAAAATATTTTAATTACATCAAAACATTAATATTTACTGATTTATTTTCAATTTTCTAAAATAGCATTATAAAAAAGAATTATTGGCCACTAGCCCTACCAGTGTGTCAAATTAATGTCGCCACTGTAGCGGCACGCTGTATACGCTATAATTATGAAAAGAAAGTCAATTAACAGACAAAACGGTCAAGTGCGTGGTCCGACACGCATTTCACCTGTTTTTTTTTTGTGTTTCCAGAAAGCTAAATTCTAAAAAAAAAATATAAAAAATTATGGATTCACTTTCATAACAATAAGCTACATAATATCTACATCTTTATCAGCATAAATAATGTTGCGAATACAATTAGACACTGGCTCCAAGGCTAAGAATAATAGTCTTGTGTTTTAAGGGACAGAAACCTGCTTCTTCCAAATGTCTATGATTGAATGGAACAAAACTGAGTTATCATCACAGCAAAAATAAACGTCTTGTTCTGTAATACTCCTCTCAAAAAAACCGATTCAGTCAAAGTCTCTTAATATAAGTTTAAACGATGAAAACTAAACTCCTACTAATTAGCATATTTTATAGAAATAGAAATACCATATTCTGATGAGTACGGTAATTACATAGTTTCGTCACAGGTTCTCCGTTTAGTTATTTATGGCAAATAATTGCGTTTTGATAGTCAGATTAAATAAAATATTAGCTTTTTTATTTTATTTCCTTTGTGCAGTTAAAAAAAAAAGTTAATACATACAAAGTAAAGCATATGTATATGCATTTTAACACCATACTGCGATCGCCAACCCGCCTGCCAAGCGTGGCGATTATAGCAACCCCTTTGGGGGTGGCCTATGTCCAGCAGTGGACGTCTTTCGGCTGAAATGATGGATGATGGATGATGATAACCGTTTCGTATAATGTTCATACTTTCATTCATGAACACTTCTGCAATTAAGTGACACCAAATCTGCCAATCTTTTTTGCATTCACCTTTTATGTAGTTCAGTGACATTTGAAGCTAAAACATATCCATGTGCAGTATTCATTCCACTGTTTTCTTAGAACTCGCTTCCAAAAAAACATTTTAAATGATCCCACACAAAGCTTCACATTCACAACATATTGTATCGTAAAGTCCTTATCTATAGTCTTGTTTCAAAGGAAGCAGAACTTCCGAGTTCCGATATCGCGATCCCAGGTGACTGTGACCCGATGAGGCATAAAATCATCCACATGGGAACGTCACACCTGAACGCTTACAAAAATGTTTTGCATACGAAGAAACCGTACTTTTACAATGGAGTTCTTGTTTCGCTTTTGGGGGTGAATGGGGGTGAAATCTGCTTATTGTGTAACAAGGGTTGAAATAAATTGGCCAGAATTCGTAAATGAGGCTGTATGGAAATAATAAACATGATTTGAGTTTGTTTTTTAGTACGGTAATTTACAAAAAAAATGGGAAACAGGTCATTATGACGGTTTGGGAAATTGGGATAGGGTTATGCAAATACCATCTCAACACTTTTCAGGACAGTCAATTAGACTTAATGAAATCGTGGGCAATAGTATCGAGTCAGTCGCTGCGCGGCAATGTATTTTTTCGGTTTTTATTACTTTTTTTTCGGATTATACTCTGTTATAAGTTATCGCTTTCTTGTATCCTTTGGGGTAACAAGGCCTGATGTTAAGTTATGTGTGTAAGTTATTGCTAGCCAATTTACAACAATAATTTGTAATTCATTCGACAACTATTAAAATTTCAGTTAATTTTTATTACAAAAAAACTGGTTTAATTATTTACAGTAATGTTATTAACTGTGGTGAAGTATTAACTGCACACCAATTTCATGCCACCAAACAAAATCAACCAAACTTTTCGCCCTCTGAAAATTGACGTCGAATTAAAAAATCATCCTTACCGCGACGTCACATGAACTTGACAAAAGATTTCCTTAACTTGTCCAAGTTGAATCTCTTGCCGCACTTAACGTGGAAACTTTGCACAGATATTTTTCAAGAGTTTGAAAATTAAAGCCATTAAACGCAGAACGGTGTATAATTCAGGGGGGCGCTGTACCGTGAGCCTTTGATATGGGGTTTTAAATAAAATATTGGTCTTCCTCCAATTGGACACGCGCTTTTTGAGTGCCGTAGTGCCGCGCTGGGTTGTAGGGGGTGAAATATTATTGTCTGTTGCTGTAATGTTAGTCTACAGGGGTTGTAGGAAGCACACTGGGTTGATTTGTGTTTCAATTTAATTTTCATGGTGGAAAGAGATTTATATTAATAACGTATGTTTTAGCTTTGATTGCTGTCTACATGTGGAATGCAATAAAAGTATTGAAGTATTGAGTATTAATTTTGCCATACGAGCTTCATTTTATATGACACCATACTTTTTATTGACTAGCAAAAATTTTTGACGATGGTTTATGCTGATATAAATATGTTCCTGCCGACTCGATAGAGCAAGTGTAAGCATTACAGGTCTTTCGGCCTGAATTTCAATGTAATCAAAAATACCCTATTATTACCAACTGAAAACGGTCTTGGAAAATCCCCACGATTTCTGTTTTTGAAATAAAAATTAAATAAAAAGCTCTATTTCTAACCGACACTTTGATCTTTAATTGGGAAAAACTACCATTCACATAATTTGCAGCCATTGGTTAGTCCTTTGCTCTCAAATACAAGTAAATTAAAATGTGAAAAATTATACTACCTAATTGAACCGATAGTTTCAAGCAGCACTCCTATTATACTATGTGTGATAATTATTAACTTGTTTTCATTTCTGCATAGGAATTTAGGCTTTATTATTGTCTAAGATGATTCCAATAAATATCGTTTTTTTTTGTGAATACCTAAAGCTTTTTGCAGCATTTTGAAATGCTACATAATTATGATTCTATTTTATTACTTATGTTTTTTGAAGTAATCAATTAAATGTCCCATCATGTGTTTCTCGGCAAAGAAAACGGGTTTATAGCTTGCTTTGTTTAAGTATTTACGAATATGGACATTCTATTAGAGACATTTTACCTAAAGTTCGTTTTTAGGGTTCCATACCCAAAGGGTAAAACGGGAACCCTATTACTAAGGCTCCGCCGTCTGTCTGTCCGTCTGTCCGTCTGTCCGTCTGTCACCAGGCTGTATCTCATGAACCGTGATAGTTAGACAGTTGAAATTTTCACAGATGATGTATTTCTGTTGCCGCTATAACAAAAAATACTAAAAAATTTAATAAAATTCATATTTAAGGGGGCTCCCATACAACAAACGTGATTTTTTTGCTCGTTTTTGCTCTATATTGATAACGGCGACAGGTAGGCGCTTGAAATATTCACAGAATATGTAGATATATATTGACTTTAAAAATAAATAATTAAATTAAAATAAAACAAATACTTAAAGGGGGCTCCCATACAAAAAACGTGTTTTTTTTTTGCCATTTTTATAGATAATGGTTCGGAACCCTTTGTGCGCGAGTCCGACTCGCACTTGGCCGGTTTTTTAATCCCAAATACTATTTGACAGGTGCAAATGTCAAACTCCTAATAGAAAAACAAACAACAACCATTTAACATATTTTAATTAGTCTCTGGGATTAAAAAACGAACTTTAAGCTTTTCAACAACACTACAAAAACTTTGAAACTGACACCTATTCTTCTATTATTGCTACAATTCACAAACGTCTCAGGAACAACTTAAAACTATAATATTTCGTTAAGATATAAATGACAAAAAAGGGTTGCAGGTTCAAAACCGTTTATAAAAAAACAAGTTTTCAGAAATAAGTCAACCTTGTTTACAGACAAATTAAACAATTTAAGGAAGCGGAACATTCTACACGCAAAATTTAAAACCTAATAAAGCATAAGTTTAACTTATGCAAGCGTTATTATTCGTAGAAGTTTGTAGGTACACTTAAACTGTTCACCCATAAGCGTTAAAGTTATGCAACTTAGATGCGATGAAAACTGTGGGTACGTAAACTTGATAGCTGTTATAATTTCACTATCACGCTAGATAAGTGAGCGGTTTAACTTGAACTTCATTAAGTATCTTAGATATTTATTCATGCTTATATTGTACTAGCTTCTTTCCGCGACTTCGTTCGCTTGAAATTTCTTGTTCCCCGACCCACTTCGACGTAGAGCATTGCTTGCAATGGTTACGTATTATAATATCTAAAGTTATTGTATTTTCAATATAACTATGGTCAAAAGACTTACCGTTTAAAACACCTAAAGATCGATTCACAGATTTTTGTAATAACTAATTAATGAAATACATAAAGGCTTCTACATACTGGCGCGACACGCGACGCGACACAAAAGCCCCGCGTGTAGCGCGGCGAGCGGTGCCTTTGTGTCACGTCGCGAGTCGCGCCGGTCTGTAGAAGTCTTAAAGGAGAATTCACCTACGGTTAATTCACCTATGATTTATTCAGCTACAATTAATAAACCTAAAGTTGATTCAACTAATGCACGATTCACCTACTTAGTGTTTGTTGTAGTGTGTTTTTGTTACTTAAAATACAAAATGAGAAGCTTTTATTTATATTTATAACGTTCAGTTGACCTAATTTTCATATTTACAACCTCATCTAACCCAAATGATTCACCAAGAGTAGAGGGAATCTGGCGCTCGGCGGCTGCTACCGCTGCACGCCCGTTACGCTCGCTCGCCTTCGCGCGTTAATGGTCACTGTTCTAACCTTTTTTTTTTTTTTTTGTTCACGGGGTGGAATATCCTCATGGATGTCCTCCGCCCTGAGGCGGGCGGAGGGGTCTGTCAGACTCTTACTGACTAAAAACCACCCCAGTGTTCCCCTCCCACACTTGCACCGGGGATCTTGGGATCTATTATTACTTGTGCCGGCCCGCCTCTGCGGGCCACCTCAAGTCTGGGGGGGGGGTGAGGTGTCTGACGCCCCCCCGCGATGTCTGATAGGGGCGCGCGTGGAACACTACGCGCCGCCACCTCGCGTCCAATGTGATAGGGGGTGGCGGACGTCCCGAAGTCCGCCGTCCCTGGACCCTCACTGTTCTAACCTAACCTAACCCACATGATTCAATAACAGCACCCTCTCTGTATTTCTAGTCGCTCACTTACGGCCGAACCCAATAACTTATTTTCAGTTAAAGACAGATCGCTATTGATGATAGACAGTATAATTATATCTATGCTCGGATGGCGTCTCACAATCATTGATAAAGGCTATCTATCTAACGAAAACAATAAGTAGGTTTCTCTACTTCGCCCTCCCGTGCGTTCCAACCAACATCACTTTAATAAACAACTTGTGTAATTAGGGTTATATTAAAACTTCTTTGTTTCTTACTTCTAAATAAGTTACTGGATTAAGATATAATTCTGTAGAGCCATACTTGTTATGGCCGCGAATCAAAATACAACCTGTTACTGACCTGCAAATTGCAAAAAACGTAATAAAATTTGAATTTCGCGGGCTACGTTGTTCTATTTTTTAACTTAAATTCATGTTGGAATGGTGCTTGCACGGGGAGTTTTTTATTACTTTATATAAAAAAAACATCTATGATCATTATTGCAAGTACAAAAGAGTTCATTTTAGCTTGGCTACTTTACGTTTATTCCTGCAATTCGGGGAATAGCCAAATCTGCCATCTGTAGTACTGTCCTGTCAAACAAATCGTATATTGGGACGCATACTTTGGCATTTTCATACAAAGAGATATCTGTTGTAGGCCATACACACCCTCCCATCAGTAGATAGCGTGGGCCGGTATGATTCCTAGATTATTGGGACGTTAAAACCATCGATAGATATACTTTTATATCTCCAGTAGGCCAAAACTGGTGATATATAGGTTATTGGGTTCGGCCGTTAGTCATTTACCTATCCACCACTAAAACAAGCGCACAGTATTCATAAACTGTAGGCGAATCGTCCATTAGATATTTCATACATAGTTCAAATATTCGATATCTTAAAAAATCATTAGATTAATCGTTCGTTAGTGCAATTGATTTTAGTTTAATCATAATTATGTAAGTAAAACAGTAGTTCAATCGACCGATATGTGTTATGAACATGTGTGAATCAATTGTAGTTTTATTTCACGGCGATCTGAAATATAATTAATTAAACACAGTAGTGTTCCTTACACACACGTATTAACATTTTTTTAAGTTGGATTATTATCTCAGCGTTGGCCAGTGGCAACACAGATATGTCACTTTTCTTTCACGCGCTGTCATGACATCGCAAGAAAAAATTCGCTCTCATCAAATCGTTAATTTCTATTATTTTTACAGTGCTCTTTACTGAAATTATGATCTTTGACAAAGTGTCAATTATGCCAAGTGACAGAAAGCGTAATGAGTGCATTGTTAGTGAAGACCTGAGACGGCCACGAGTCCACGACGTTCATGAACGACATCAACAGAAAGCAGATAAATTCATCAGAGGCAGACTCCTAAACCTGACCCAAGATCCGGAGGCATCCCACAACCTTAATGTGCGAGAGTGCCTGGCTTTAACTGACCACCTTGTACGTGATACTGATAGCGCTTTAAATAAGCACTATGGTGGACATTAACACTGCCTATTGCCAGTTGCTGCAAATTTTATAAAGCATTATCTCTCCAGAGACACGAGATGTCACCAGTATTGTTATCTCAACGATACTAGCTGGATGAGGAGCTGCCAGAGAGGCTCGTGAAGCCCTTAGCGATGTTACTGTGCATAGCTAACTGGTATGCGTTTATCAACATTCAGTGCACGCCAGTAACGTGTGACCTTCCCGTTACTAGCTGGATGAAAAGTTAACAGTGTGTATAGCTAACTCGGGTATGTACTTGTAATAACAGGTAAGTCTCATTTCTATGATCAAGGTTAAGAAAATTTAAAAAGGTGGTTTGATAGGCTTTTAACTTAAGAGCATGAACGCTGCGAGTCAGCCTTACCCAACCCTGCACACTGTCTGTGTGTTATACACGTGCAAAAGCATTATACGCCCTTGTGAGTGCTGGACCCTACCTCCGTACCTGGATTGTTATCATTGAGTATAAAATACTCTTAACAACACTGATTCTTGTCATAAAGGGGGTTTGATATGCTTTTAACTTACGAGCATGAAGGCCACGAGACAGCCCTACCCAACCCTGCACACTGTCTGTGTGTTATAAACTTGCAAAAGCATTATACGCCCTTGTGAGTGCTGGACCGTACCTCCGTACCTGGATTGTTATCATTGAGTATAAAATACTCTTAACGACACTGACTCTTGTCATAAAGGGGGTTTGATATGCTTTTAACTTACAGTATGAAAGCTGCGTGACAGCTTAGTCAACCCTGCACACTGCCTGTGCGTTTATACACTTGCAAAGCTTTGTTATTATTGAATATAAAATACTCTTAATATGCTCATAGCATGTTATCCCACCACTATGTGACCTAGCTCTCGCATCAAAGACAATACTATGGAAGCACACCTCGCCTCAACAGGTTACTTTTTATCAGCCACCTAGGTGGCTTAACTATCCTGAGCTACAAATGATACCTATTTTGTAAAGTATATAAAGCAAAATTGTGTAACTTTTACACTCATACATTCAAATACTATAAGTACAGGATATGTTAAAATGATTCTGTGATGCAATGGCTGACGGTACAAGATACTTTGCAAAAATGATTATGTGATACAACGGCAGACAACAAATGCTTCAGATATCTATGGAAATTTCCCTAAATGTAACTGAAATGAACCAAAACCATACAAAGTATTATTCAATGCTCCCTTAATTATTTATAACATAAACAGGGGGACTGGTTACCTCTATCATAGGGACAGCAATGACTGACCTTATGCTCATGAAGAACATAATACAAACACAAACTGCGGATTGACTCGGCTGATGCAACAAAAAACACCTGCCAACATAAAAAATAATTAAAATATAAATAAAGGATATAATACTACCAAATTAAAACCATAATAAAACTAATATTGCTTCAAAAATTGACATGATTGCTAACTTACTCTATTTGAAAAACAAACAGATACAATAACAAACTTGGGTGTATAATTTTATAGCCACAAACAATAATAATTAATTAATACATATTAAACCAACAAGACATTCACTCTTGCTATCTAACGCTATCAATCTGGTTTTTTTTATATTATCTATTTAGAATGATTTCTTTGATATTATTATTATGATAATAGAGAAACTTCCTTCCTTCCTTGAGAGTCCTTTTGAAAAAATGTCCCTAAATAGCACAACAGGAGTTGACTGGTTATAGTAAATAAGAAATAAATAAATCCTACACCCAGTACAGAAATCAATCAATATAGAAAACAAAGATGAATGTTGTTGGTGGACCTTAATAACAATCCGGCTTATATCTACACTCCTGAATGACAATTTATCAAGATTGATACTGGAATGCAACAACCATATGCTATGCCGAAAAAACAGCTCCAGACCCTGTTATCAGCCGTGGGTACAAAGATACAATAAACTATTTGATACCTATCAAAATTCAATACCTCAACTTCTGAGAGGGCCGAAGGCTCCGGGTGGGCTGGGTATCCGCGCAGGTGAAACTGCTGGAACCCAGACCTCTGAGGTGTTTCCGCTGCCGGGTGGGTCACCACGTGGGAGTATGCTGCACCTCAGAGGTGGACCGCAGCGACCACTGCTTCCGCTGTGGTCAGCCCGGTCACAAGGCCGCCTCTTGTGATGCCACGCCGCACTGTTTTGCATGTGCGGCGGCTGGCAAGCCGGCCGATCACCGGGCTGGAGGTAAGGCCTGCGCTCCCCCCCCCAAACCCAAGGGAAGGGGCAAGCCCTCAACAACCGTCGTCACCGCCGCAGCCGCCACCATTGCAGCCGCCGTTGCCGCCTCTACCGTCGTCACCGCCGCTAACACCGCGGCAGGGCCATCTCAGGGGGCCCGGGAGGAAGCTCAAATGGATTGCCAATAAATGGCCCCATTACGCCTCCTCCAGGCGAACATCAACCACTGCGCCGCCGCTCAGGATCTGTTGCTCCAGAGCATGGCGCAGTGGTCGATTAACATCGCCGTGGTCGCTGAGCCGTACTATGTTCCGCCCAGGGATGACTGGGTGGAGGACCTGAGCGGCTCAGTGACCCTAATTTCGTCGGCCGCCGCCGGTACCCTGTCCCTCGAGGCCGTCAAGAGGGGACAGGGTTGCGTAGCAGCACGGTTCGGGGAGATTGTCGTGGTAGGAGTATACTTCTCCCCGAACCGAACTCTCGCCGAGTTCCACAACTCCCTTCGGGAGCTGAGAGTCGTCGTCGTCGGGTACAATCCCCTCCCCGTGTTCGTCCTCGGGGACTTCAATGCCAAAAACGTGGCTTGGGGTTCCCGGTATTCGGACACACGGGGCAGGATGGTGGAGGACTGGGCTCTGGAGACAGGCCTGGTCGTCCTAAACCGGGGATCTGTCCCCACGTGTGTGCGGATGCGGGGTGAATCAGTGGTGGACATCTCGTTCGCCAGCCCCGCTCTGTCGCCGCGTGTCATCGACTGGCGCGTCATGGAGAGGGTGGAGACATACTCCGATCACCGGTACATCCGGTTTGACGTCTCCGCCCCGACCTCGAGCGCGCCGGTCCGACAGGCCCCGAGTGGTCCGCGGTGGGCGCTGAAGCAGCTGGACCGGGAGCTCCTCCTGGAAGCCTCGATCGTGCAGGCCTGGGTGTCATCATCGGACAGGCCTGCCGACATCAACGACGAGGCGGAGTGGTTCCCATGGAGGCCATGTCCAACATTTGTGACGTGGCAATGCCCCGGGTCCAGCCCGGACGTGCCCGGCGCCAGGTGTGCTGGTGGTCGCGCGAGCTGACCGCTTTACGCGAGGCGTGCGTTGCTGCGCGACGCCGGTATGCCAGGCACCGCAGGCTCCGTATCCGCCCTCCGGATACGGTAGCCATTCAGGCGGAGCTGTACGAGGGTTACAGAGCGGCGAAGAACGCCCTCCAAGAGGAGATCCAGCGGGCCAGAGGACTCTCCCGCGAGCAGTCGCTGGAGATCATCGACGGAGACCCGTGGGGACGCCCCTATAATATGGTGCGGGATAAACTCCGCCCATGGGCTCCCCCGCTGACGCAGAGTCTCCGGCCCCAGCTCGTGGAGGACGTGGTGAGCGCTCTGTTCCCTTCGCGAGGGGAACATACTCCCCCGCCCATGGCTCCGCCTCCTGCGGTGCCCAATGCGGACCACACCGCCGACGACGACGACGATGCTTCGGAGGTGACCGAGGTAGATTTGAGAGTGGCGGTACGTAGGCTGAATGCCAAGAATACCGCCCCAGGACCCGACGGCTTGCCTGGAAAAGCCTGGGTTCTGGCCTCAGAGGCTCTCGGGCCTCGACTAAGGGGGCTCCTAAGCGCATGCATGGAGAGGGGCCAGTTCCCACTTCGTTGGAAGACGGGGAAACTGGTCCTCATTAAGAAGCCGGGGCGCCCTGCGGACTCTCCGTCCGCTTACCAGCCCATCGTGCTGCTCGACGAGGTGGGCAAGCTCTTTGAAAGAGTCATTGCAGACCGCCTTGTCGGGCGGCT
Organism: Tiliacea aurago; assembly: GCA_948098905.1. Taxonomy (NCBI): domain Eukaryota; kingdom Metazoa; phylum Arthropoda; class Insecta; order Lepidoptera; family Noctuidae; genus Tiliacea; species Tiliacea aurago. Next base: position 2,374,818 of record OX402594.1, read on the forward strand.
GGTACGGGTGGGGCCGGATTTGGCGGAGAGCCAGTTTGGTTTCCGCAAGGGGCGCTCTACGGTGGATGCCATCATGCGCGTTCGAGCCCTCACGACGGGGGATGCTGTGGCCAGGGGTGGGGTCGTCTTGGCGGTGTCTCTTGACATCGCCAATGCGTTTAACACCCTGCCCTGGAGCTGCATCAGGGAGGCACTTCGGTATCACCGGATGCCGACCTACCTCTGTCGCGTGGTCGAGGCCTATTTGACGGACAGGGCCGTCATCTACCCCGGTCACCAAAGAGAGTGGAACCGGCGAGAGATGTCGTGCGGTGTCCCACAGGGATCGGTTCTGGGGCCGCATCTGTGGGACATCGGGTACGACTGGGTGCTGCGCGCTGACCTCCCCAGTGGCGTCAGCGTAGTCTGCTACGCTGACGACACGCTGGTCCTGGCACAGGGGAGTTCACATCAGGCGGCGGCCGAACTGGCGGAACGTGGGGTTGCGACAATCGTCGATAGGATCCGGCAATTGGGACTCGAGGTGGCATTGCAAAAGTCCGAGGCCATGTGTTTTTATGGTCCTCGGAACGCGCCACTGTCGGGTTCCCAGATAACGGCGGGAGGGGTTCACATCGGCGTCGAGGTGACGATGAAGTACCTGGGACTCGTCCTCGACAGCCGGTGGAACTTCGTCGAGTACTTCCGACGTTTGGCTCCCAGACTGGAGCGGGCCGGGGCTGCCTTGAAGCGGCTCCTGCCCAATCTGGGGGGTCCAAACGCCTCCTGCCGGAGGCTCTACGCGGGGATCGTGCGGTCCATGGCCCTTTACGGGGCACCGGTGTGGGCGCGTTCACTGAGGCTGCGACCAGCCCAGCGGCTGAACGCGTCCCAAAGGGTCATGGCCATCAGGCTGGTACGGGGTTACCGCACGGTCTCCCGTGAGGCGGCGAGCCTCCTTGCCGGACTGCCGCCATGGGATCTGGAGGCGAAAGTCCTCGCGCACATGTGGGTGTGGCGCGAAGAGGCGAAACGCCGGGGTGAAACTCCGCTGCCGCAACAAATCGCGGCACAGCGGACGGAGCTCCGGCAGGATCTCATGGCGACATGGAAAGTGCGATTGTCGCAACCCAGTGCTGGGCACGCCACAATTGCGGCGGTAAGTCCCCTCTTTGAGGAGTGGCTAGAGAGGCGCCACGGCGTCCTCACCTTCCGCCTGACGCAGGTCCTCACCGGACACGGTTGTTTCGGGAGGTTCCTGTTCAGGATAAAGCGGGAGGAAACGCCCGGGTGTCACCACTGTGTGGATCGCCCGGAGGACACGGTGGAGCATACGGTGGAGGTCTGCCCTGCTTGGGCGGAGCACCGCCGTGTCCTCACGGAGGCGATCGGCGGCGACGATCTCTCGCGTCCGGCCCTGGTTCAGGCCATGGTTTGGAGCGAGAGTGCATGGGAGGCCGTCACCTCCTTCTGCGAAACAGTAATGCTCGCGAAGGAGGAGGCGGAACGCATGAGGGTGAGGCAGGGTGCCCGCCCTTCCGCCCTAAGTCGCCGCAGGAGACGCCCTGGGCGTCGGGAATCGCAGGCCGATTCCCGGCCACCGTAGGCGCGGGCTTGCGGACGGTGAGCGATGGGTAGCTCGCCGTCCGATAAGGACCAGGCCCGGGTCGACGGCGCGTTGTGTTCCACGCGCGCCTCAAAGAGACGTCAGCACCAATTGACGGGGTCCGAAAGGGCCAATGCCTGCCAGGGTTACGAGCCTGTCCGAAAGGGATATCGTGACTCTGGCACACAGGCATCTGAAGGAACACGGTGGGTTTTAGTCAGTAAAAGTCTGACACTCCCTCTCGCTCCGCCCAGAGCGGGAGAAGTTATTTGATGATTTCCCACCAAAAAAAAAAAAAAAAAATTTGTATATTTTAGACCCAAACAAAATAGAAAATTCAGCTTCATTCTGAACCTAAAACTGGTACTTAACCCCTCCTAGGGCAGTGAGAATTCCATTATTGGTACTTAATTGACAGAAAATTACAAAGCTTCCAGATATAACCCTATTACTTTATACTGCTAACTTATACACTATTCAATTATTTTTCAACCTATCAAAATAGATAGGTATCTACTTATATGATTTTATTCTATAGGTACCCGCAGCATTCTTCCTATGACCAGATAGGTTAAAAATAAGGGTTCATTATAAATACATTGTCTAATAACTTCTTTAATAGAATTCTCATACTTCAACTGTATCTTATAGCTCTGCTGTATTGACCTATAATAAATGTAATCAGTGGTCTTGACTAAATTACCAGTAGTGAGTGACACTTAGGTACCGAAACAAGATTTCCTACCAACCCACCCTGATTATTTATTCGTCAAAATATCAAGACCGACATAATAAGCACCTTTATAGACAGACACCAATTTACGTGTACAAATCGAAAATCGCCCGAAAATTAACCATGGAGATCTAACACCTTGAAACAAGTGCCTTGAAATAACTATATTAAAACAAAAGTAAGAGTTTATTTACATAACATTACGCCTGCATTCCCAGAAGGGCCGGACAGAGATGGGTGATCTTATTCAAGGCTATAAAATCAAAATGTCTAATTAAACATTTAATCATTCCAACCAAGTAAAGTACACATTTAGCAGTACCTAGATAACAGTGATAATCACAACACTAAAGTAAAATTGTCAAGGAAACAAAGGGGGGGGCAGCGCATTGTGAGGATAAAGTATTGATGGATTGTGATTAGAACATGAACAAGGCCAGGCATACCATACAATCAATGCAGGCACCATGAACAAAAGTACCTAAAAATTTCTTCGTTCTTAAGCACATTGTACAGTGAACATAACTAATTATACAACTTCCTCACCTAAGGCATATAACTCAATTTAATGCCCCATAGATGAAACTAATCTTTTCGATTAGCTCTCAACTTGTCAAGTAATCATTATTTTTGACTATTTGCTAGCAGAACGTATGAAAATCATGTGGAAGTTAGGATCCCTTTGATCATAAGTACTTGAAAACGGTTTCACTATAAATTAAGAAATATATTTTCTTCTTTTTTAAATTCTATTAAGTAAATAAGGTGCTCACAAAACTTAAAAGTGATCAAGTCAAAAGCTTCATCTATTCAGCCGAAAAACATCCACTGTTGGACATGGGACTCCCCCAGGGGGGGGGGGGGTTTCCCATAATTGCCACGCTTGGCAGGCGGGTTGGCGAAAGTGTCAAAAGCTTATCCAGCGCCAATACAAAAAAAAAAAAAAAAACAGAGCTTTTACAACGATCTGGGCAACAAAATCTGCCACCTCAGTGACTAAAACACATATTATAATACGCAATTAAACGTAATAATAGAGTTCATGAGCTTAGTGCAATCTCACGCAGTAAGTTCCACACTGAATCCCAAATAAGTGAACGTTAGCTTATGGAGACATATAAGGCTGCTATTCCCAGTCAAGAAAATATTCAAAAATATTCAATCTCACATACAGAACAAACTTTACTATACAAGTTGGCTGCCGTTTTGGCTCTAATGTTGACTCTGTGGACTAATAAAACAAATACTTCATTATAACCGTAAGTTACGATAAGCGAAATAGTAAGCTAAAGTAATATTAATCCTTTACCTCTCACAGTACAACAAATACAACAGCTCAACTTAAAGTTGACTTCAATTGAGACAAACACAATGTGGGTTTTCTCGATGTTGATTATGCCTCATTGCTGACTAACAATAGCCAGGAATAGGAATAATAATTATATATAATAGGAATTCTAATTCCTAACAAAGTAACGGTAATGAACAAAAATAAAAAGTACCTACTTAACAAACCAGAATATTTATAACCAGATATTGCAGACAACTCTAAACATCTACTGTGTTTAATTAATTATATTTCAGATCGCCGTGAAATAAAATTGGGAATTAAACGAGCTTACCTCTTAAGCGAAGTCTTGATCCTAATTTTATGAACGGCGATCTGAAATATAATCACCCACCCGCCACTAGCTAACAACCCCAATGCTGCAATAATCAGTCTACCTAATTCACTTATCCTTTCAGGAAACCCTAGTGAATGTAAGTATGCGGAACTACTCTGTACAGAAAACAGAGCTTGTTCCTTACTTAAGGATCTCTAAAATAAGTGACATATCTGTGTTGCCACTGGCCAACGCTGAGATAATAATCCAACTTAAAAAAATATATATATTTTATCTCTAAAAATGCGATGTTAAAACGTGTGTGTAAGGAACACTACTGTGTTTAATTAATTATATTTCAGATTGCCGTTCATAAAATTAGAATCAAGACTTCGCTTAAGAGGTAAGCTCGTTTGATTCCCAATTATATCGAAAATAGTTAGATTAACTTTAGATATTATACGTAACCCTTGCAATCTTCTATTACTTCGTTTTCACTTAGCATTTTTTCTGTCTTTTTGTCTTTTGCTCGGCTCCTAAGAGTCCAAGCGTGATGTTAAATAGCATATAGCCTTCCTCAAAAAAAAGGAGCTACGTCTGCCAAAAAACTGCTGTGCAGTTTGGCAGAAGTAAATATTATGTCTTTATATTAATAATCTGAATAAACACTTTTTCATTTTTTTTTTTCAAGAATTGCTAAGCCAAATGGTTTTTTTTCAAATCCGACTGAAAGTTCCAGAGATTAGGGCGTTTAAACAATCAAACATACAAAACCCATTTCTTCAGCTTTTTTATTAATATAGATTGTTTTTAGATGAAGAAATTTAGAATAGTTTTAGATGACGTTAGCCTAACTACTTTGCAAACAAGAAAGAAATAAAAAAAAAATATATCTTTTTTGCAAAAGGGACTGAAATCTCTCTGGATCTTAAAAAATTGAAGTGGGGCTACTAGGGCATGTGGGGTATCATATGAAAGTACGCTGTTTGCACATTTTCAAATATTTTTTTTTTAGGCAGCATAGTTCCGAATTTTTATGAAAAATGTAAAAAAAAATACCGTTCCCCCCCTTATCTCCGAAGTTTGCATAGATAAAAATCTGAAATTATTCTATGTGATAGAAGTGTATGTAAAGATTACAGGAAAAATAAAACGATGTCTCTAAATAGCACAGTTTTTCAGAAATCATCAACATCATTTATACGTTCGGAACCCTCGGTGCGTGAGTCCGACGGTTTTTTTTTAGTTCAAATAATCTCCGAAAACCGTATATGGTAAAGACTGAATCTTGCATAAACTAGAATTGGGCGAAAATATTTCGTTACTGCACACAAAAGCTTATGGATGTCTCAAAATCGCAAAATGCTGGACTTGTAATATTTAATTTCATCATTTTTTGAAAAGAACGAAAGTTCTTTTACTAAGAACACACTTGAAAATCTTCACGTATCTCGTAGTTTTATCTAAGTCTTGTCATTAGGGTCTCACTTTACGCCACTTACAGAATCTAAAAAATACAAACCTATTAACAAAAGGCATGTATTATAAAATATTATTGAAGACTCTAATAAAAGGCTCGTTTATTTAAAAAAAGTGTGCATCATTAGAAGCACAAAAGGTTTTTGGAGGTTCATTAATTTAAAAAACCGGCCAAGTGCATGTCGGACCACGCACAATGAAGGGTTCCGTAGTTGGGATGAATTTATCCCAAAAACAAACTTAACATTGTAGTTGAAAAACATGCTCTCCCCTATATCGATATACGTTACGGTCAATTCTCCAACTGCAAATTTAAGTTGGTCAACTATTACTCGATAACTTGTGAAGCCTACTTAGCTGTGATAGTTTTCCTTTTAATTTCGTTTGTATATACTATTGCCATGAATTTTTTCACATATCCAAAACCAATCATTTAGCTGGCAGGGGGGGGGGGGACACTTGACTCTAACAAAAAATAGCACTTCAAAGCTTAATATTACGCAAACAGATCCCTTAATTGAAAAATGGTTTTGCCAAACCCACAATATTTTTGAACGGCCTATCCAATGATATCCCACACTATGGAATAGACGAGAAAAAAAAATGTTTTTCATAATTAGTTTACCATTTTTTTGGCATGATTAATATGTATACCCATGCCAAATTACAGCTTTTTAGGACTAAGCGTCTCTGAGCTAAGCTGGGGACAGACAGACGGACGAACAGACAGACAGACGGACATGGCGAAACTATAAGGGTTCCTTGTTTACTACGGAACCCTAAAAAGCGTGCTTCATTAGAAGGTCAATAAGTTTTAGAGAATTTATTAAACATCTCCTTTTACAATAAAGGCACTATAGACTGTCCACTTTCAGTTGCCGTCAAGTAAAGAACATTCTAGAAACTAAGTGTAACAAAGAAGCAGACCAGCACACATACCTGCATCTATTCTACATAATTACCTGCACAAGCATTTTAACACAAACTCGTGCGTTGTTTCAACAAAACAGCAATGTAATAAGATTAAAACAAAACACTGTGCCAGTAGATGGAAAACAGGAACGTGTGACACTGTCCTGTTATAAAGGTGACGCTCCAAATAAAATGTAAGCTTAAATTAAGAGTTACGTACTTTATTTTCCGTGAGATTTTTTTTCCAAGAGCCGCTTATTACATCATTACTTAGTTGCAGTCTTTAATAGACAGGCGTTTCTTAGAAAATTGTTTTCTTAATTTAAACTGCAGACATTTTTGTTAAGTTTAAAGTGCTCCCTTGGCTTACACTGCACTGGTCATTTTGACATTGGTACGCATTGGTATTCCCAACACATTGGTTTTTACTGGACTGCAATAGGCTGAGTTGATTGATTGACACATTGGTAATATTTTTTTCAACACATTTGCTCAAAAAATGCATTTGTGAAGCCTGTATACATTGTTCGAAAGTTAAAAATTACGCACCATACAACGGAACGGGCGGTAAAATAGTTACTCTCACCTAAGTACATGTTTTACCACCCCATCATTGTATAGCGCCGCGTGCGTATACTTTACGGTTTTTTTTTAATTACCATAAAAATTATATAAGAATTCGACCAAGGCGTTTCAAATTACGAGAATAAATAACCTGAATGATCGAACCTCCTTGGAAGCGCTTTTGCTCAATACGTTTATCTCATTTTATTATTAAAGAAAAAATGAGACGAAAGATGTACCTAGTACTAATTTTCACCATGTGCACGTAGCGCCATTTGCAAATTCGCGCCATTTTCTTATAAGAAATGTCAAAGATTTTTGCGACTTTCCGACTGATATTTACAAATAACAATATGAGTTCAAGCGAGGAGTCCGATATTAATATGGAATCTACTGCACCTGATATCTTGAATGAGCCGCCAAAGTCGTGAGTGCTATTTAATGATTTACAATAATTTCATATCATGGAAGACTCTAAGTAATACTCAATCATTCTCTTATAATGTTTTGATAGCTAATTACCTATTGTACTGTTTTCTCGCAAATGTGTTGAAAAACGTTGTATGACACACGCGCGGAAATTGGTATTTACAAACTCGTGACTATGGTAAGCCCTTGACTTCGTCTCGGGCTTACATTCGTCTACTCGTTTGTAAAAACCAACTTGCCGTACTAATATCATTAATAACTATTGTAATAAATATTATATTAGATATTATACTAGGTACTGAATTATTGTCACATAGCCATCATACGTTGGAAGACATTATCAACGGAGAATACCTACCTACAGTTGATGCCAATAAAATATAAGCTGCAAAATGTTTGCTTTACATGGATTAAAAATAGTACTTATACTACGGCTTTACATTGTCGCGATAACGCGAACTAATTTCACGATCTCGCTTTTGTACAGCGAGACATCGAGCACTGTGCAAGAGACAGCGCGCGATCGCGATAATGTAGCCGTAACATTAGAATAAAATGTTGCAATCATCGATCATCCGGCTAAACACCGTGGTTATGGAAATACCTTTTACCGTTGATTGAAATCCATTTTGAGCAGGTTGTAGACATTTTCAAAATAATTAGGTAATGTAAAAGCCACCAAAATCAACACCACATTAAAACTCAAACTCAAAGCATTTATTTCAATTAAACAGATTACAGGCACTTTTGAATTTAAAAAAGTTGGTCAGTTAGTCAAAAAGTTGAAGCTATTTGCCCGTTCCAAAACGTCTATAGTTCTTGCGTTCTTCTGATCGGGCAAGAAACAGTTATGAGATGACCAGTCTTCACGAACATGGCGTGTGGATCAGCACCATCCAGCTCAACCATCTTGTAGGGAACCGAATGACCCAACACACGCACCACCACCAGCGAGACATTATTTTACAAAGTAATTTACCAATCACATTTCTCGCTTCGCCCATCATTCGCTTCGCTCTCACTGGATCCCAGCCACGTTATACTAGAGGAAAGATGAAATTTTAAGGTTGGATAATAGCCATGAATGCGTTGAACGGAGAACTTGCATTGAATAAGTTATTAGAGAAATTTTGCCGTTTTATTACTTTTATTGCTTCAACTTTTTATAAGAGTTTTATTTAATTTTTACAAGAGTAGAGGACGGAAAACTGTCGAGGTTTGTTTGTGAAAATGTATCTCTGGTTTTAGGGTCGTAAATAGTGTCTGTAGTAGATTAAACAGTTTTGGTTAGTGTTTTAAATCATATGTCTTTATGGAATGTCTTTGAAGAAGGTAAGTTTGAAATAAATAGAGTACTAGATTTGGTGGTGGATGGTTTGTACACGATGGCCTATATTGGTAGCATGTTATTATTTTTTTCGTCATCTTTCGCCCTCGTTCCTAAACCCAAGGGACATAAAGGGTCTATTGTTATTATATATTACATTTTCATTGAACACACAAAGCCGGACCTGAACACCATGGCTTTGTGTCTTCAATGATGATACATTAAAACTGGCCAAGTGTGTGTCTGACCACGCCCAATGAAGGATTATATATAGTTGGGATGAATTTTTAGTTGAAAAACATGTTCTATACATCGATATATATATGTCACGGTCAATTCTCCAACTGTAAATGTAACTTGGCCGACTATTACTTATTAACTTGTAAAGCCTACTTAGCAGTGATAGCTTTTCTTTTAACTTCGTTATTATATACTATTGCCATGTTTTTTTTTCACATATCCAAAAACAAAGTATGTTGCCCGTGGTACTACCAGTATTACTACCAGTAGTACCACGGGTAAAAAAATATCCCGTAGAACAACCAAGCGATCCAGTAGTACCACGGGAAGTTTTTTTTTACCTGTGTTACACTCATAATCCATATTTCATAGTTTGACACCTGTCACTTTGACACCTGTCCCTTTGACACTTCTCACTTTGACTTTTGCTAATTATAAATTTCTCTACCCTAACACTGGTGTGAAGGCTCAGAGTGAAGGTGGTTCAACCACGAACATTTTTAATGATAAATTTAGGTCTTTTAAACTATTTAGCTGGCAGACACACACTTGACCCTAGCAAAAATTAGCACTTTAAAGCTTTAATATTACGTAAACAGATAGATCCCTGAATCGAAAAATGGTTTTAACAGACCTGCAATATTTTTGAACGGCCTATCCAACTATAAAGTTTCGGTTTGTTGGCTACGGAACCCTAAATATTGCCCTTTTGTGTTCTTTTAACCATAAGCGCAAGGAATTCTCACAATTTACAAAAAATGTCTTAGGTTACGTACTTAAGCACATTTGTTGTAAATTATAAAATTTTGCTTCTAACTCATTATCTTAACATTCCCCAGAATTGCAATTAAAATCAAATATAGAAACCTTAAAGAATTTACGGGATAAACTTAATTATTTAATTACAACCTTCAAAGTTAATTTCGAGTAAAGTTTTAAACAAAAGGTAAACTCTTTAATCTTTAAGCTGTCCAAACTAGTTCGGCTTAAGGGAGAATTAAGATTAATTAACATTAAGCCGATCTAAAAAGAGAAAACCACAATAAAACGTACTAACATAAAATAAACCTGCTAACATAATTTCATGACTGGCAACTTGGTATCTGTAAAAGTGATGCTCGGAAATGTAACAGTAAAAATGTATTAATAATAAAATGTTTAGAACCTAAAACGATTGCAAAGTGAGTTTTCTTTTTAATTGATAGATGCATTATGACTTTATTATGCTATTATAAGAAACGGCCGAACATTCGACCAATATTACGGATTATCGCATCAGAGTAGGCCCCTGTTTAGCGGTTTTGCCAAGGCCTTTAGGCGATTCACACACTGGCCCGCTATACGCTGCGGGGTGAGTAGCGACGAAGTCACGCGCATGGTTGCGGGAGTGCAGATCTGCACCATCATGCAGATTTCGTCGCCCAAACGCGCGGAGCTGCAGTATAGCATACGGTGGCCCAAATGCCTCATTTCACAGTGAGATCCATTTCAAAATGTAAAATATTACTTCACGCCTAGTTCTGTTAAAATCACGCACCATACTGCAGAACTCGGTGTGCCATACCTTGCGTCTTGCCCCGCACCCACGCGCGAGGGCGCGTGTTTCTCTGCATGTAGGCGCGAGACCTGCATCACTGCGCGTGAATGCGTTTTCTGTGTGTTGCACTACGCGTGTTTTCAACACAAAGAGAGATACTTTCAAGCAACGTAAGAACACGCGCTCCCGCGCTACGCTGCGTGATGCGGTGCAGTGTGCGAATTGCCTTTACACCTGCGTGCGCATCAATAGTGCGGCGTGCGGAAAAAACAATACGCGCCATGGATCCGCAGCTACTAGCCCGCAAAATAAAAATTTTCTTACGTTTTTTTGCAATTTGCAGGTCAGTGGCAGGTATCATCATCATCATCAGCCCATAGCAGTCCACTGCTGGACATAGGCCTCTCCAATTGCACGCCATTCAGCTCAATTCTCGGCAACTCTCATTCAGCTGCCACCAGCCATCCTACGAAGATCGTCGCTCCACCTAGCCTGAGGGCGTGCTACCTTACGTTTGCCGATTCGCGGTCTCCACTCAAGAACACGTCTACCCCAACGGTCATCTGTTATGCCGCCGGCAAGTGCACTCAAGGACAACCCCGGTTGGTACGAGTAGGGGGACTATTGTAGAATATGGAAACATATATATACAGCCTGAAAAGGAAGAACATCGTAAGCGACATAAATTTAAATTTACAGGAGAGGTTTTTTATTGATTACTTTATTGATTTTATTTAATTATTTATTGAAAAAGTGAAATACCTACATTATGTCGCTTACGACGTTCTTCCTTTTCAGGCTCGATATATTTTTTAAACGTTGCCCCTCGGTAGAAATTTCTCCTGTATTGTGGGTGCGTTTACCAACATTTAAACTCACATACACAAACAGCCAGACCCGGAACAACTACTTGTAGCCGATGCAAATATTTGTTCCGTGCGGGAATCGAACCCGCGACACGCAGCGCAGCAGTCAATCGCTTAACCACTGCGCCAACCGTGTTTTCGATTATTGATATCGTTATTAGATTATGGGTTTGGGTGGCTAAAGTAAACTATTGACAGAGTAGCCCCAGAGAGTGGCCCCAGCTTGATCAGTGATATTATTATTATTATTAGAAGACTGTTAGCTTTTATACCTCAGATTATAGCTATAATCTGAGTTTTATACCATGTAAATATGTATTATCTTGAAAATATGAAATAACAAAAAAAACAAGGATACAAACACGAACATTGATAAAGCTGGTGTTGGCACACACCTACCCACATTTACCACCAAAGTATGTAATGTAAAACAGTACAAACACACAATAGGTACCTCGGGCTTCGGTACTACTTTGAAACAGTTAGACATCGACAACTTTGGTTCTCTGCCGGGCTGTCAGGTATTATCTTGATCAAAATATAATTTACGACTAAACAGTTATTAAATGTATTTCATCATCATCATCATTTCAGCCGAAAGACGTCCACTGCTGGACATAGGCCTCCCTCAAGCACCACCACTTCGACCGGTTTTGTGCTTCCCGCATCCAGCGGATACCTGCACTGAAAAAAAAAAAGTGTTTGCTTTAACAAACATCTTGTTTAATGTGATCACGCATCTTGACTACATACGAGCCTAACAAGATCTTGACTTCTGAAGCTAGGAGAACTTGTTAAATTATCTAAGTTCCGTCAACTAAGAAATTAGTTAGTTTAATTACGGGTAGTTATTTGATTTAACTCAAATGTTGGTCAGTTTAAGAATGATGTAATGCTAACAAGGTGCTTGTTACCATCAACTAAGATTATTATTTGATAAACAAAAGTGAAGAAGTAAAATCAAACCAAGCATGTATGATGTAACAAAGACCGGTGATTATTCTGTACATGTCACATTGTCGATATAAATAAAATGAATTTGTTCTGGCAAATATGATATCTTGTTTAAAGTAAATAAATAAATAGTGATTCCAAACATTTTAATGCCAACTAAGAGAAAATGTATCTTAGCTCGCATTGTTTTCAGTGTGCGGCCTTCACAAGGTCATCGGTCCACCTTGTAGGAGGCCTTCCAACGCTCATCTTCCGGTACGCGGTCACCACCCCAGAACCTTTCGGCCTCATCGGCCATCAGTTCTGCGAGCAATGTGCCCTGTCCACTGCCACTTAAGCTTGGCAATTCTTCGGGCTATGTCGGTTACCTTAGTTCGCCTACGGATCTCTTCATTTCTGATTCGATCACGTAGGGAAACTCCAAGCATAGCCCTCTCCATTACCCTTTGGGTGACTTTTAGCCTTCTGATAAGGCCCAAACGTATTTATAGAATTTTAATCATTAGAACCATTAATACATCTCTCCAAGTTAGATTTGTTCCCCAATGTCATGATTTCATGAAAAAATCATTCAATTTAATGACCACAACATAGGACAGTTGTATCATAATATACTATTATGTTATAATTATATTTTCATTGCGTATAGTTTTACCAATTCGCTTACTAACTAGTTACGATTCAAGATGTTACTGCCATTTTTCTGCAATGATAGATATTTATATTCATAGTCGTTTGGCCCTTAATTTATTTAACATACGTAGTCCTCTCAAATTACATACATCATACATAACACGCCTGCAATCCCTAAAGGGTTAGGCAGAGGTGTACCTATTAGTTCACCCACATTTCGCCAGCTTTTGTTTGAGTCCCATGTAATAGGGGGCGAGCCTATTGCCAACAACCGGGCACAAATCTACTGAGAAATTCCTTATGGAAAATCCCAATAACACTTTGCCCGACCTGGGAATCGAACCCAAGACCTCATGCTCAGCAGTCATGCTTGCGACCACTAGACCAACGGGGCAGTCAAATTAATAATCATAAAAACCTAAATACAACATAATAAAAATTCTACCAAGAATGTTTTAGTATACATTCAAACATCTCCCTTGAAGCATTGAATAGTTTACGCTAGTCGTTACTGAAAACGGTCGGGTTGTCCGGATATGAGATCCAGCTGGACATTGAGCGATGCTCGGACACTCTCGGACACACGGACACCCCCGGACACACTCGGAAAATACGTACAGGAGCCCCGCTGATGAAATTCTTATGTTGATATTAGGGAAACCCTTTCATTTTATGTTTGGCTATTTACTTTGTAAGGATAGTATGTTTTGTATCGTGTTTTTAGTTTAACTTATAAGTGGGACGTTAAGTGTCTGCCTCTTTTATGTTTTTTTCCGGCCTTTGGGAGATGCCATCAACTTAAGAGTACTTATGTAAGTTATTGCTTTAAAAAAACCTAGTGGTCTAGGTAGTCTAGTGGTTGCCAGCAAGACTGCTGAGCGTGGGCGGTCTTGGGTTTGAGTCCCAGGTCGGGTACTGTCATTGGGTTTTCCTTTTAGAATTTCTCAGTAGCAACCAGGAGCCTGATTTATGGAAGGTTAGACGATGAAAATAAGAAAAAAAAACAAATAATTAATAATAATAAATCATATTATATATATAAAACTATAAAATGTCGTATGATTCCTTACTATATTCTGTCAGTGCGCTTGGGGTGGGATCCTGCCCACGATGTCACGAACCTAGCTTAGGCACCAGTCTCCCACAATATATATAGGTACTTACCTGAATTGTGTATCATTGTCGAATCTGACCAATGTAAAATAACCTACGTATATTGTGGTTAGAAAAATAAAATTGATTGATTGAATTATGGAATGAATTGGAATGAAAATTATTTATTTCTATAAGTCTCATATCTTTTTGGACACTAACAATACACCTCAATATTTTTTATTTATTTATTCAAAATCTGTATTAACAATAACATACAAATAAAGTCTGCCAAACTGCATAACAGTTTGTCGGCAGTAGTTCTCGTCTATCAATAGATTACAAATTTTGAAAATTAATGTGCTATATCTTAATTGTGCTAAGTAATCTATAAAATAAAATAAATTCCTACAGTTCCGATCTAAAATCTCAGACTTTACAAAACAAAAAACAAAAAAAAAACATTTTCTATGGACACAAATGAGAGATAATGCTTTTGTAGAACTCTTTTAAGTTGCTCCTTAGACTTGACGTGCGATATAAGTTTGGGGGATAGCTCATTCACTAACGTGTTGGTACTACGGGTATAGTGGTACCCAATTGATAAGGCGCGTCGTGAATCTTCGTTCGCAAAGAAAAGAAAGTATGGCCCCGAAGATTAACGAAAGAATGCTTAAAACTTACAATCAACCTTAGGTCACTATTATAAGGTTCATATTACACTGGAGCTGCTAGCGTGCATTCGATCAGAAGTATGGCGGCTGACAAACATGCCACGCGGCGCGCGCTAACATGGCGGCAGCTGCCGACCAATAGCGGTACAGGAAAAAAAACCGCGGTGCGTGGAGCGTGCCGATTGGTCAATAGCATTTCCCGCACTTTTAAAATTCATCTTCTGCGCAGGTACATCGGTAAGCCATATCAATTGGGTACTACTGTACTACGCTAATGTTGGTAGGTACTACTTTTAAAACAAGATGGTGCCTATTTAATCATTACTGGAGAAATGTGGATCCACTAATTAAATGCATCTCTGCCTAAGCATTCGGGGAATATAGGCGTGATGTAGCTTTGTGAAGTTTTTTTCATCAGCAATTTTTTTTATCAGTCTCAACATAACCTATTTAATTTCCCAACCAATCGCACCGTTCCCTAAATTGGTTCGAGTACAGCTAGAAAATGTTTTCTTCCCTAATAGAATGACAAACACCCCGCGGAGGGATTGCTCGTCATCTGTCAGAATCCCTTTTCACCCGACCTTTGCCGGATGTGGTGCGGAGGGCAACGGTCATAAGTCTTGTTTGACGAATTTTGGGTAGTTTCGTTTTGATTTGCTGGTTTGGGTAGAAAAAACATCAGCAGTTTATTTGTAGTACAAGATTATGTTAGTATCTATGGGATGCGTAATAAAACTGTGAATGTAAACCTCAAAAATCGGCGAAGATACCTACATATAAAAAAAAACATACCTGCCGAACATAAATACCATAGAAAAGAATAGAATACTCTTTACTATGTACCTACACCATGAAAGTTACAAATATAAATGTCAATATCATCATCATCATCATTTCAGCCGAAAAACGTCCACCCAAGGGGGGGGGGGGTGAGGTTGCCATAATAACGCTTGGCAGGCGGGTTGGCGATCGCAGTATGGTTTTAAAATGCATACCCATTCTCTAGTAACTCCCTTAGTCACCTTTTACGACACCCATGGGAAGAAGTAGGATGGTGCTATTCTTTACGTCCGGCACGACACAGACAACCGAACCAAACCGAACATAAATAGCTTCCTCCTTTTTGGAAGTCGGTTAAAAATCAGATTTTATTAGTTTTTAGAGTTCCGTACCCAAAGGGTAAAACGGGAACCCGGTAAGGCTCCGCCATCTGTATGTCTGTCTGACTGTCCGTCTGTCACCAAGCTGTATCTCATGAACCGTGATAGTTAGACAGTTGAAATGTTCACAGATGATGTATTTCTGTTGCCGCTATAACAACAAATAAAAAACAGAATAAAATAAATATTTAAGGGGGCTAAGCTTCCATACAACAAACGTGATTTTTTGCTCGTTTTTGCTCGGTATTGATAACGGCAACAGGTAGACGCTTGAAATATTCACAGAATCTTTAGTTATATATTCCCTTTAAAAATAAATAATTAAATTAAATTAAAACATATATTTAAGGGGGGGCTCCCATACAAGAAACGTGAGTTTTTTGCCGTTTTTATTGGTACGGAACCCTTCGTGGGCGAGTCCGACTCGCACTTGGCCGGGTTTTTATTGGTATTTCACTTACTTTAGTATCACTAAAATAAAGACATGGAACTTTATGATATGTTCAGGAAACTTGGTAGTGTTGGTAATAATGTCTAAATGTTGCGTTGTCTGTACATACACCATTTTGCTTTAAGCTACAGCGTTGATGTTTTCCAAACAATTTCTTGTGTTAGATAATGTCGTAATGAATTACGCGATACGATAGGGGGGAAGGGGGGAGTTCGATCACGGGGGAAGCCTTTTATCCCCTCCGTCGTGTGCCGATAAGTTCATAATGTTAGCAGTGTTTATATCTAATAAATGGGTGTAGTTTCACGGGTATTTGTGTCAAGAAAACTGATAGTGTGTTAACGATGTTAATGGAAACCAGCGAAGGAATAAAGATTACACTGTGGTAGGCATGGTGAAAATGTGGAAAATTAGTTTGTAAGTATTATGCATGACCTTGTGAAGGAATCCGCGGGATGCGAGAAGCACAGAACCAGTCGAAGTGCGAGTGGGTCAGTGTGCTCTGTCCAGCAGTGGATGTCTTTCGGCTGGAACAACTATGATGATGACGCATGCATGCTGGATGCTCTGAAACAACTATGATGATGACGCATGCATGCTGGATGCTCTGAAACAACTATGATGATGACGCATGCATGCTGGATGCTCTGAAACTATGCCCATGAGGCATTTTTCAGTTAAAACAATTGTGTTAAAAACGTGTCAATTAATATTATTTCGGCCTATACATATTTAGTGTCCGTGTGGTGCTGGACGTAAAGAATAGCACCATCCTATTTCTTCCCGTGGGTGTCGTAAAAGGCAACTAAGGGACTTACTAGTGAATGGGCAGCAGCATTCTCTATGCATTTTAACACCGTACTGAGATCGCCAACCCACCTGCCAACGTGGCGATTATGGCAACCCCCCTTCCCCCTTTGGGGGAGGCCTATGTCTAGCACTGGACGTCTATCGGCTGAAATGATAATGACGACGATACATTATTATGCTGGGGAGTTTGTTGCGCCACTACTTCTTCCCAGCTGAAGCACTAGGAAGTGGTGAAGGGTGGGCGTTTTTGGGGGACTGTCATAAATAATTTTGACGTTCGAAAAGTCCTGATACTCAGCACTACTAGATAAAATTACTTTTGATTTTGACATTCCCAAGTATGGACTTGTTATTTCCAGATAACGTACAATCTTTATTATTTGCTTTGTCATTAAAAATAATAAAATAAATAGAAAGCGGTTGCTATCACAAAAAAATTGTTTGTTCTTGCTTATCATCTCCAGTCACCTTCAAATAATAATATTCTATTTAAATATCACGTTGTTCTCTTCTTCATTCTTAAAGGCTTCTACAGACCGGCGCGACACGCGACGCGACACAAAGGCACCGCTCGTCGCGCGACACGCGGGGCCTTTGTGTCGCGTCGCGTGTCGCGCCGGTATGTAGAAGCCTTTATGAAGACTGATCAATTTCAGTGATTAATTTATTTGCTGGTATTAAAAAAACTATTCTCGAATTCATGGCACAGAAAGTGTGCACTTAAGAATTTTGTTTTATTTAACATAACATCATAACATAACGCCTGTAATCCCCGAAGGGTTAGGCAGAGGCGCACCTACGGTACACCCACATCTCGCCAGTTACGTTTAAGTACCATGTAACAGGGGGCGAGCCTATTGCCATCAACCGGGAGCAAATCCAGACTCCGGGCTGCTACTGAAAAATTCATAATGGAAAATCTCAATATCACTTTGCCCGACCTGTAAATCAAACCCAGGACCTCATGCTGTTTTATTTATTTGTGAATAAAAAGGAACTAATTAGAAAAGACGCCTAATACATTTTTACATGTTATTCATGGGAACAGGAGACTCGAAAGATTTGCTTCGTAGATTGTATCACAATATTTATTGGATGCCAAAATCAGGTAAATTAAGTGTTACACTACCAACTTTAGTTTTTTGTATGTTCAATCACAACTGTCATTCTTTGTCAATTTGCTTAAAAAATAATTTCCGTGACTGTACAGTCGCCAGCACATCAAGTTGCCATAAACTGTCAAATTTTCTCATTCGATTTTGAACTTAACCATCAACATTTTAAGGTTTAAAATTATTTGGAGAAATAGCGACTACACAAAGTTGTGAAGGAACACAATAAATAAACAACTAGATGTATCCACGGTTCCCAAAAAGAAAGTAAAATGAAGCCAGTGAATGTCATACATAGAGAAACATAACGTGAGTTGCATCTACGTCAATTAACTTCCATCTAATTTAACGCAGCTAGCTCAATAAGCAAAGAATTTTATCATTTTATAACCACCAAAAGTACATAAAACCAGTCATTTAAACTATTAGCAATTAGCACTATTTTGATTACTTAACTCACAAAATCTTAGCTTAAGCCAAAACAAACATCATTTATATACGTCATGGAAATCTTATCTTAATATGAAGTAGCTAGTTTAAATATTCTATTAATATAAATAAAAATGTATGAATAGATATTGTCTGTCAGCCTGTTTGTGCATCTGTTTCTAGAGATCTAATACATTCCTACTTGTTCATCATCTTATCGCCATGTTATTTGACGTCGGCGCAGGTAATCGGTAATCGGTAATACGGGCTGGTGTCCGCAACTCCACGTCAATATGCGCGTATTTTGCGTACGGGTGGGAAAATCGATGATTCGATCCACCCCAGCTCTTAAAGAAGGCCAGCAACGTCTTAGTGTTACTGACAATCTCACAGAGGGTACCTGGGTTACCGAAGTACTTTGCCTTTTATGTAGCGACCACCGGGCAGTATAGTAGCACATGAGCTGCTGTCTCGTCGTCCTCCATGCAGGCCCTGCACAGCGGACTGTCTGTGACTCCTATGACGAAGAGGTGTTTATTAAGACGGATATATATGCCAGTGACCTTGAGTTGTTAGCTTGCGTGTTCTGTATTGAGGTCACGCAACGCGTCGTACGTTCAGCCAGTAATAGGACTCGCCCATCAAGGAGCGCTGTCCCCAATTTGACCCATTATTAATTTATTATACACAAAACAAAAGGTATTTTAATAAAACGCGTATACTAAACGATCAATAGTTCAATTATCTTTAAATTGGTGAAGGTTTCAGAAAAATACGCTTGGTAGATTTTACGCCATTCTCAGTTTTTTATCCGCGTTAGACATAACTTTACAAATTAATTTTACTATGTAATATAAACATAATCTAAAATATTCACATATTAAATTATTGAGAAAATGATCTATCTATATCTCATACCACCAAAATTTAACATATATTTTTTTCAAATCATTAACACTACTCGTTTTGACGTGATCTTCAGTATAAAATCATTAAAAGTCGGTTATCGTCGCCTTAAATGACCTATGGCCAGTTAAAGTTGCTGTCATTGTACGCAGCTGTTGCTTAGTTAGTCGCAGAGCCTAGGCTGTTTCATCATTCCTCACTCAACCCACCGATATTTTCTTTGGCCTTCCTCTCCCTCTCCATCATCATCATTTCAGCCGAAAGACGTCCACTGCTGGACATAGGCCTCCCCCAAGCACCGCCACTTTAACCGGTTCTGTGCTTCCCGCATTCAGCGGAAACCTGCGGCCTTCACAAGGTCATCGGTCCACCTTGTAGGAGTTCCTACAACGCTACGTCTTCCGGTACGCGGTCACCACTCCGGAACCTTTCGGCCCCATCGGCCATCAGTTTTGCGAGCAAAGTGCCCTGCCCATTGCCACTTAAGCTTGGCAATTATTCGGGCTATGTCGGTTACCTTGGTTCGCCTGCGGAACTCTTCATTTCTGATTCGATCACGTAGGGAAACTCCAAGCATAGCCCTCTCCATAGCCCTTTGGGTGACTTTTAGCCTTCTGATAAGGCCCATTGTGAGCGACCACGTTTCATTGCCATAGGTCATCACTGGCAACACGCACTGGTCAAAGACTTTCGTCTTGAGACACTGCGGTATGTGGGACGAGAAGATATTGCGTAGCTTCCCGAACGCTGCCCAGCCGAGTCGGATTCGTCGACTGACCTCTCCATCTATCAACATTAATTATATTCATCACTCTTTTAGTTATATGCGTTTCCCCCCTCCTCATCACATGCCCATATCAAGCCAAATGATTACCTACCTACTTTTTCATAATCATCTGCCTAGCTTATTCTCAACTATGTTGCTGGTAGCTATTGCTAGTATTTTACATGGAGCGACTGCTTATCTGATCTCTACGACCCAGCTACTGGCTACCTCTTAGTAAAACTGGTTGTCAGACTTTCGGGCTTCTGACGACCCGTAATGACAAAGAACGATGTACTAATCGGACCAACGGCTTAACGTGCTTTCCGAGGCACGGAGGGGTCTTGGTATGTAAAGATGGTCACCCATCCATGGACCAAGCGCGGCAAGCGTAGCTAAACTGCCGCTTGTAGCTCGATTATTCCCGATGTCCACCACTTGTTACGCCACCACTGGGGGACAGCGAAACAACTTTTAAAAATTATTCTCGTTGTCCCCCACTGGGAGACAGCGTCACAACTTTTTATGTTATTTCCATTCGCCACCACTGGTGGACAGCAACACGGACTTTTAAACATTCCCTATATATGGCCACCGCTGGGGGACACTCGTAGGGTAGCCCCTGGAGCAAGGTAGAACGATGATCTTCACAGGGTGGCTGGTAGCAGCTTAATGAGAGTCGAGGATCCTGCTAAATGGCATGCGATTGGACAGACCTACATGTCCAACAGTGGACTGCTATAAGCTGATGATGGTTGGTTATAAAAAAAGCTAGTGAATACTAGCATGACTATTCGAGGCCATTCAAAATAAGAGTAGAAGAATATATTTTTTGCTTACCTCACAAAGACAGTCAGTGTTGAAGCTAAACAAACAAAATCTCTTATCAAAGCTAGATGAAGTAAGTATATACATTAATTACAGTTGAAAATCTCATGATAACATATCAGTAGGCGGTGGCTTTGCAAGAATGATAGACATTACGAGCTGTTTCATGACTAGTTCTGTGATTGTGTGCTACTTGTGTTTTTGGACCACCACACCAGTTAACTGCAAAACTACTTGACAGGAGGTAAGCATATTCAGTTATTACTAGTTTTCCCTTGACGACTAAAAGAGAAAAATGGACTAAAAAGTCGAGTTGCGCCGATTTCAAATAAATTGATATAAAGGGCTATTCATTTATTACGTAAGACAATTTTAACCACTTTCTGAAACCTAACGTAATAAAAAATATGACTTGGATGAACCCCTCCCCCTTTCTATCTTATTTTTGTGACCTTACGTAAAACAAAGCTAGACCCCTTCCGCCCACTGTTACAATTGAGAATTTGTCCCTCTAGTGGTAAAGGAGCAATAGCTCTTATGTAAGGTGGATTAGTATCAGAACACAATGAAACTACCAACTGCCTCAAACAATAAATATATTTATATAAATATAGCCTAACTTAAATTAGGTATAGTGGACAATTTTGGTTACCTAGGGTATGCCAGTGTCCAGTTAATAAGAACTAGGGTCGTGGGGGGGTTGGTGATAAACCGAATACTGTTCAGTGTAGCAGTTTAAATTAAATATTAAGAATAAATCTAAATTATACGGTATAACCCTCCCCTCCCTCAAATTGTCTTACGGAATAAATGAATAAGGGCAAGATAATGATTACTACTTTTCCCTTGTATTGCTTATTTTGACGCCCCTCACTTAGCAATGGGCAAAGCTAAGATGATCCAATGCATCTATGACGATATGCAACGCAGTAAAGTAAGAATAATAATAATATTAGCATTATTATTATATTACTTTATTATTATTATTTATTTATTATTATTATCAGCCCTGACCGCCGGTAGCTTGGACCTTGTTCCCGATACCGGTGGGCTACTATTTTTTATATTTTTAAATGTTTTTATATTTTGTTTATATTCTAATATTTAAAAATATAATTTATATGTATATTTAATGAAATAAAGGAATAATAATAAAGTATTTCTTAATTTTTTTAACCTCTGCATATTGTCTCTCTGGTTTCAGAAACAGTGACTGTATGTTGGATGTATTGTCTAGAGCCGGCAAAGGACAAGTTATAGTTAAACAAACATCTTAGGCTCAACAATCTTGAGGCTTTACCTTTATGTGTGTAACGCCCGTATTTATAGAACGTTACTCAGTAGTCAAGCATTACTTAAGGCTAGAAATGAAATGAAATGATATCGTTTATTCTGTATATAGGATATTAGAATCACTTCTACACGTCATATAAAAAATAAATAATCTAGATGTAGCCGACATTTCCTATCTGACTACCCCTGAGAAGAAATGGCGAATGGCGGAAAAAAAAAAAAAAAAACTCAGGGGTCAAAGTCTCTTTTAAAGTCCAGACATAATCTTGGTCAGATCATGTGAGGACCATGTAGATCCGTGTCTGAAATGGTCTTTTGAGGAAAGAACCACACAAATTTGAGTGGACCTGCCCAATCAGTGTAAGCACTTTGTCAGTAATCGTGCAGCTCAACAGCTAGATTCAAGCCATTGAACTGGTTGAATTTAGTCTTAAGTAATGCTTGAGTACTGAGTAACGGTCTATAAATACGGGCCTAAGAAGGCCTTTCACGTCTCCAGTTTTTAAGAAAATATTAATGTTCTTGTTTACGTAAGTTTTTAGTTACGTACTTTTAAGTTAAAGTTTTTTTTTACATATTTAATATTTTTCTTTTTTAGCATACGAATGTGTTAGAATATCTGTTCTATCACCTTCACTTGTATGGTATGGTTAGTGCTCTGCATTACCTGACTCTTCTTAAAAAGAAGAAAAGGGGTCGGTTTACGCAGGTGACTGACTGTACTTGTCAAGATAAATCCAAATGGCCGAAACACAGCATTTTGCTATCTTCATCTTGCTAGCTATCTCCCGTGATCACCTTCAGGCTCAATAGTCAGTTCCTACATATCATCTAGGACCAGAGTCCTTATCATGAAGAATCAAACGAGCCCAAACTCGATGGGGTTGCGTTTTTTTATTACAGAGTTCCCATGGCCACCTTCCGGCTCCATCATCAGATCAGCTCTAGGGCATAATAATATTGCATTGTCATCAGATTTACTTAAGAATCCAAAATTTCAGCTCAATCGGAAACTGGGAAGTTGGTCAAATTTAACTTCATTACAGACATCTGAAATTTAACTTTTTGAACGCCACTAAGGCCAAACATGACTGGTAATAAATTCCAATGTATTTAATAACTTGCATGCTCTGTATGTGTACTCATATTTCCACAAATAAAGAATCTTGAATCTTGACACCTAGAGGAAACTTAATAAAAACTTGTAAAAATAAATTAGTAGCCACTAACGGAGACATGTAGGTTCTATAAAATTGTGGCCACGACAATACAAAAGTAAAAAAAAAATAAGATTTTATTTGGAATAACAACAAATTGGCACAATTACACGAGAAACGATGATAGGTACAAAAGTTAATAACTGTGTCACAGAGCAGCTATCAACGCCCGTCTAAAAAATAAGAACGCATTGTTCTAGACAGACTTAACCATGAAATGGGTACAGTTTAGCCAACATTGTTATGGATATTACATAATAAATTAAGCAATCATTACGACATGTTCTAAAGAAAATACATTTCCAACACGTTGCAACAAGTCGTTTCAATTTTGCGAAATACCCCCGTTTACCCCGGGGGTATTTCTGAGACATCACAAACAATGTTTCAGTCACTATAGAATGGAAATGTTACCACATCTAAGTTGCAGAAAGCCTAGCAAAGCCGTTAGTGATTTTCTAGGAACTAAAAAATTCATCCCATGTTTGCTCAGTTATTTGTCAGAACCAGATTTGTATTTTGCCTCGTTGTTCTAGTGGCTCAAGTTCAAGCACTAATACTGAGCATGCGGTCCTTGGTTCGATTTCTAGATCAGACAAAGTGTTATTGGGTTTTCCTATCAGGTCTTTCTCAGTAGCAGCCCGGAGCTTGGAGTCGTGCCCGGTTGATGGCAATAGGCTCGCACCCTATTACATGGGAGTTAAATAATGTTATTTTTATATTTGTAGTTTTAGATAATGTAGATACTATAATTTATTCCTCTTTAGTGTTTCGAAATTTTATTTATTTAATGTTATGTGTTTGAAGTCAATTCCTAGGCTGCAAGGTTGTGTCTATTTAAGTCCTGCATCCTAAGAACCACTAACTCCCAAAATACAAGCTTGACTTAGTTTGGGAGTTGGTAGATCATTTATTATGTGCTGCTGTACAACCATCAAACATCTTTATACATTGTTCTCTATAGATTAAGGTTTTGTTGTCTTTTGAGAGCGAAATAAAAATTTATTTATTATTATTATTATAATATAACTGGCAAAATTTGGGTGTACTTTAGGGACACTTTTGCCTAACCCTTCAGGGAAAACCAGATGAAGCCATGAATGTTATGTAGATAAATTGTATTTCTTGTTTCAGCTCTAAACAGTCATGAGTGAGAGGGAAAATCTAAAATATTTCAGTGAACCTTTTGATGATAATGAAGAAAATTATATAACTGAAGCAGTATTTTTAGAACCAGGAGTTTATTATCCTGATAACAGTGAGTTTCAAATTATAAATATAGTTAGGTATAAATCTTAGAAGTAATGTATACATTAAATTATACATAAACGATAAGGTCGCCCATTTTCTATTGTAGTGATAATTTATTTTTGTCATATATTTTTGAGGTGTTTATTAAATATGAATTTAATCTGAACATACAGAAAAAAAATATTTTCATGATTTGGAGGAAAGATAAGATTTTTTTTCGTAAATTGTGTGTAGAAAACATGTTGTTTCCTAATAAAATTAGGTAACTGGTATTCATAATAACAATTTTGTGCGTCTTTTATAATTTATCAACCTTAATAATTATATTACAGGGCCACTTCATAGTCAAAATAAACGATCACGTTCAACCCAACAAGCTAAAAGATTCATCTTCAAGAACGGAGACTTCAACATAGACCAGGGGAACACCAACCACCAAGGGTTCTTCTCACGATGGTTCGTCACCATGGTCGAAGCACGTTGGCGGTGGACCCTTGTCCACTTCTTCCTAGCCTTTACTGGCGACTGGCTGTTCTTCGGCTTCATCTACTGGATCATCGCATTGGCTCATGGAGACCTGACTGAGGACCACCTTCCTCCAAATCAGAATCAAACCGACTGGACACCATGTGTCGCAAACATTTATGGATTTACCTCCACTTTTCTCTTCAGTATTGAAGTTCATACTACCGTGGCTTATGGTAAAAGAGCTATAACTTTGGAATGCCCACAAACGATTACTACTATGTGCTTACAATGTATGGTCTGCTCAATTTTCCAAGCTTTCATGGTTGGGATCTTATTTGCGAAGCTCACGAGACCAAAAGGGAGGACCCAAACTATTTTATTCAGTAGACAAGCAGTTGTCATATTGAGAGACGGAAAGCTGTGCATGATATTCAGAGTAGGAGACATGAGAAAATCTAGGATACTCAACATCAAAGCTTCGGTGTTCGTATTGAAACTTGGGGATGACTATGATGAGAACTATGAACAAACTGAGTTGGATGTTGAAATGGATGGTTGTGAATCTACGTTTTTCTTATGGCCTGTGTCTGTTATACATATAATAGATGAAAAGAGTCCTCTATACAGTATTTCTGCGGCAGATCTGTTGATTGGAAAATTCGAGATTTTGGCAGTTTTTGAAGGAGTTATAGAGTCAACAGGGCAGCAGGTTCAGGCTAGGACAAGCTACACAGAAAATGATATCTTATGGGGTCATCGGTTTATACAAATGATTAAAAGTGATAGTAAGAAAAATATTTATGATGTTGACTTTTCAAAATTGTGTGAAACTGAACGGATTGATACACCGTTGTGTTCCGCCAGTGAATTCAAGTCTATGTTGTCTTTATTTGATTTGGACACGATATAAACACACGAAGAACATCATTGCTGATATTCTACTAGTCATTATTCGTTTACGTGTTTTCTGTTAACGTTACCAAAAATACTAATCTTTATTGACATGCATGTTTTTCTGACCAGTTTCAGACTTCTTTTTAACCGACTTCAAAAATGATAGAGGTGCTATGTTCTATTTTCTTGTTTTTTATAGATTTATTTTCACCGATTTCTCCGTCGATTGTTGACCGATTTTGAAAACTCTTTTCATTTGGTTGAGGAAGCTGGCTCGGTGGTCCCATATAAATTTAATAACTTTGCTTGGGTAGTTAGTAGGAAAATACATATTATTGAAGCTCACCTTTATATTTTTACCACTATGTGGATGATGTTATAGCAACTTCCGTCACTGTTATTTCCACCTTTGTTGAGGTACCACAGCAAAAAAGTAAAAAAAAAAACAAATCAAAAGAATTAAAACCACCTGCCAAAAAAAACACTCTAAAGTAAAAAATAACTTTAATTTCGGAAGTCGGTGGCAATAAGATGAAATTACACCGACTTCAGAAATTAAAGTTATTTTTCACTTTGAAGTGTTTTTGTTTAAGTGTCGGTTGTTTTTTTTTCATGAATTCTTCAGGAGACGATATCGATAAAAGAACTCAAAGTCAGATATAATTATAATTTTAAAATATAAAAATGTACCTACTGTATTATTGGTTACACCCACTGCCCACTAGAATCTTATTAATTCCGAAAATATTTTACAAGGCATTGTTCCTTGCTAAGCTTTACAAGTTAAGACTATGAATTAATACAATCCACCCTCTTGTATGGAAATTAAATAAAATCCCTAAAACAACATTTATCTCTTTAATTAAAATGAATGTTCAAAAAATTAAGTATATTGTGTAAATGTTTTTTTTCGTTCTGAATCTAATTTATTTATTAAATAGCTCTAAATTGGTTTTGATCTTAATAATTTTACATTATAGGGCTCGTCCATAACTGAGAGGTTTGTGCGGATGCTTAGGCGGGAGCTTCGTTTCAAACATCCATCCATGTTTGAATCCATCGTATGCGTCTACAGTAAACTAACTAAGATGGACGCGGCAATCAGTTCCACAGTTTTTTCTTACAAGCACGCGCGGATCACGGTGCTCAATGCTCTTGTGCCCGAGTTCAGGTGACAGACTCCCCAAATCTGTAGCCCGCAGGCCACACTCAAAGGTAGTCTGAAGTCGTTGAGCGCTCTCCGGCGCCAGGTGCGTCTGCTGCGAATAGGGAGAGCGCTTGTAGCCCTATCGCTCCCACTCCACCGTCTTTTTTGCGACCATCACTATTCGCAAAAGGAGGAGACGGCCTCCCACGGCTGATGGCAACTACGGACTGAACTATAAACGGAAAGAGAGACTACCCTAGCACCTACACTGCTAAAAGGATCTTTTGGCTCACGAATGACATTGATAGAGGGCCGCTGTTGGTGAACATTTGCGCCATTTTGTTTTGCTCTTGTACAGCTATATTTGCACTCGCAAGATCGCCCGCTACCGCACCTTTATTGTGGACGAGGCCTTATGTTCAATTTCAACAATAATTGTTTTAAGATAATTTAGTTGTTGACTGTGTTTGAGTAAACAGATTTTAATTAAATGTCTGTTAAATTAATTTGCAAATTGAGATGTTGTAATTTAGTTATTTAAGTGAGTTGTGTTCAACTACGTGTATTATAGTTTGTTAATTTTATATTATAAACATATTCTAGTAACCAGAGCTACTTAATTATTATTGACTTAAAAAAAGTTTATGGATTTAATCTTTTGCCGTAGTCTGAGACATAGATATGTCTTTTAATAGTAATTTAATTTTTTACTAAGCATTATTATGATGAAGGCTGAAATTATGTTGTTGAAAATAATATTTAATCCTTACAATTAAAAGAAAAAATTACAGGCTAACATGGTTTCTATGATAGAGAAAATTTAGTTTAAAAAAAAAACAACTTCCGAGATGGGAAAATAAAATTGTAATAAAAAAAAAAAAAAAAAAATTAAATTATGTTTATTTATCTCCACAAATTACATCTTATACTAGTTATACATATAGTTGACAGGTATTTTGAAAATATTTTGTGATGAAACTATAGATTTATTTCCCAGACCCATCCCATAATTTGCTTCAACAAGCACATAATTACTAGGCTCACATCTCAAGCTAAGGAGCCTGAACTAACTCCAAAGATCTCAAAACTTCCGCCTCCAGAATAGATGGATAAGCATAACTCCAGTTCACCTGTTTTAGACTTTACCAAGTTCGAAAGTTCTAACAACACTAGGATAAAGTACTATCTAATTTATTAGGAAAACTTAAGCTATGACAGTGTACAGTAGATGTAGAAGTTTAAATTGTTTCTTTGCGAGTTAGATGCTAGACAAACAACAGAAATATTTTGCGAAGTTATAGTTGGGTGAGACGGTAGAAAAATTGAGACTGCACTATGCTTATGAACGTATAATGCAATTTGGTATATTTTCCTTTGTTTATGCCATGCTTTTGTGTCTTATTTCCACTGTCCGGTATTGTGAAATTGGTCTTAGTCAGGGCACAATGTAGCAAGCGCAAGGCGAGTGTGTTTTTGACAGAATGAAGTTGACTTTAGCCCATTAGGGCGGCAATAACCGACTTTTAATAAAATAATAAAAATAATCTTTATGTCTCAACATTTTTTTACATTGTTTAGATCTGAAAAACCCTGACATCTAAACTAGGTTTACGTACCTGTATCTTAGAAGCCAGTGTCCCTTCAAAGTGATGAGCATATAGAAAATAGAACACACAATGTACACAAAAATCCATTACTATTGTTTCTCTTTATCCCAAGATAAAGAGAAACAAAAGAAAAGTAAAAGTAAAAATAATAAGAAAATGTTGTGAAATGTTTTTATACTGAAGATCACGTCTAAACGAGCAGTGTTAATGATTTGAAAAAAATACATGTTAAATCAGAGCATTTTCTCAATAACTTAATATGTGAATATTTTAGATTATGTTTATATTACATAGTGAAATTAATTTGTAAAGTTATGTCTAACGCGGATAAAAAACTGAGAATGGCGCAAAATCTACAAAGCGTATTTTTCTGAAACCTTCTCCAATTTAAAGATAATTTAATTTTTGATCTTTTAGTATACGCGTTTTATTAAAATACGTTTTGGTTTGTGTATTATAAATTAATAATGCGTCAAATTGGGGACAGCGCTCCTTGATGGGCGAGTCCTATTACTGGCTGAACGTACGACGCGTTGCGTGAGCTCAGTACAGAACACGCAAGCTAACCACTCAAGGTCACTGGCATATATCTCCGCCTTAAGTTGGATGTTTCAGATTATCTGATAAATTATGGTATTATTAAGTATGCTAATACCAATTTTTATTTACACACCTATCACTTCATACACGGCAAAAATACTGACAATACCGCACTTTAGTTTACAGACTCTTTTCTAAATGTTTTCACTTACATCGTGGAGTTTTACTTGATTAAAATTTCTATCCCAAATTGAATTACTGTAATCCATCTGTACCATGTTTAAACTATACTCGGGGAACTAATTAATTATGAAATGGAGCCTCCAATCTAAGCAGTGATGAAATTGAAGGGCCTTGTTATGTTAGCTAATGAGTGTTGCCAGTGTATTCCCGGTTTGTTTAGGTTGTACCCGCTAATTGGGCCCGCAGTGTTATAGATGAAGACGTGCGGTTTTTTGGGATGGTAAGATCTTTCGATGGTAATTTTTTACTTTTTTATAATCTATTGCATGTTCTACTTGTTCTTTAGATACATAGTTAAAGCAATTTAATAGCATTTGTTCATAGTGACTTCATTTTTTTTTTGCTAGTTAACCAATGTTCTCATCATTATTAATTCTACTGTTGGTTAGCAATGATGCTTGTTCACACAAGACATGAAAATTAAACAAAGAATGGGCAATGCATGGATTTTATGTTTTAAAGTAGGTACCTATGAAATAATATCTTCTTATATATAAAATTCTCGTGTCACAATGTTAGTTACCATACTCCTCCGAAACGGCTTGACCAATTTTGAAGAAATTTTATACACATATTTAGTAGGTCTGAGAATCGGCTACTATCTATTTTTAACCGACTTCCAAAAAGAAGGAGGTTCTCAATTCGGCTGAATGTTTTTTTTTTTTTTTGTATGTTTGTTACGCAATTACTCCGTCAATTATGAACCGATTTTGAAAATTCTTTTTGTTTGAAAGGGTATACTTCCAAAATGGTCCCATTGCCACCAAATCAGAATCTGATGAGGGGATCTCATGGAAATCGAGGGAAACCCTCAAATTGTATATGCAAACCTATAGCGATTTGGGTATTTTTTATAGTAACTCATGCATTTGCTCTCCGAAAGCATCATTTGGTGAAGTGGAACTGATGATGGAGACCACAGATGGCCACCGGAACAATATAATAATGAGTACCTACTTAACGGGTTGCCATTAAGCAATTCATGCTCGTCACTATGGTGAGTGGCAGTTCTCCTGGCACTTACCAGAAGAACTCCTCAACAATCAACGTCCCGGCATCGGGAAAAGCAATATTTCGTAAAAGGTGATAAGCAGTTAACATTAGGCTATTGTAATTTAGATAAATTCAAAACTGACTTACTAAAAATTTAAAAATAAAAAACATTTTACAAAAAAATAATAACCGACTACCAAAAATAACACTACAAAGTGAAAAATAACTTTAATTTCTTTGGATCTGTATTTGAGTTTTTGGCCACCGAAAAACTCAAATACAGATCCAAAGAAATTGTTTTTTTATACCCCTAAGTGTTAAGGGTGGCTTTCCCACGGGATCGAGACTTACGCGGGTGAAACCGCGGGGCGCAGCTAGTACTAATATAATAATTATAATCTTTATTGGAACAAAAACACATTTTACAAATTGATTGCGTACGTAAATAGCTACATTAGTTATAAAATTTTGTCGCAGCTAATAACGCTCACCTCCAAGAGGGAGACAACAGCGTTCCAGATTCCAGATATGAAAATACAGTAGAGGTTAAAAAAGAACAATAAAATATAAAAAGAAATAAATAGAAAAAAATTTAAAAGTGAAATATTATAAAGTTAAAAATGTAAATAGTAAATATGTTGAATATAATTATACTATTAATGGACTATTTAGACAGCGAATCATGTAACTGAGTAAGGGATTATTATTATAATTTATAAACCAAGTAACGATGATTTTGACATAATCGAATTAAAAATCGTGGGTTCTAGAAAATAACACTAAACGCCTTACAAAATTCACTGAGCAAAGTTTTAAGTATTCAAATGATTGCTTTTGACGTAGGCACGTCTTATTTAATCAAATGAAAATGATTTCTAATTCTTATAAGAATTTGATATTTTTTACAGTACCTACGTAGTTAAATCTGTTGTCCCCGAGGTTTTTGAAACTTTTCTTTAGAATTGGCATTTGTTTTCATATAATATGGTATTCCAGAAGTTTTCTAACAAGGTAGAATTCCTTTACAATTGTAATCTACTCAAAATAAATAAAAAATAAAAAAAATCAGATCAAATTTTGGTCCATATTTTGTTAGTATTAACATGCATAAAAATGCATATTTTTGGCATTTGTTTAACAGCAAGTTAGCATATTTTGTGTTAGAGTAGTTGGCAGCACTGGATTTAAATTTTCACTGTGATTTTAATTATATTATCTTAAAACTATGTTAGTCATGACACGTTCCATTAATGCGCTAATAACATAAAACCCAAATAAATAATCGAAAACAAATTAAAATGAAAATACAATTGAAATAATTAATTGCAATTAAATTAAAATAATAAATGGTTAGTGAGTAAGTTGTTGATGCATTTTTTAAGATGAAGCTCTGTACCAGAGAAAGTTTCAAAAGGCATTTCCCATCCCGAAAAGTTACTATGCTAACACAGTTATTATAAAATTGACTGAGCCCATCCCGAAACATTTATATATAACATCCTATTCAGCAAATATCTCTTATGACATTTTAATCCCAAACATTTTAGTCACATGAAAGTAGGAATCGCATCAGGTGAGATGACGTCACGCAACAATATTGTACGTGACTGTTCCGAGGGATATCCCCGTTCGGTTTTTATTTATGTATGTATACAGGTGAAAACTATGAGGTCCAGTTGAAAACCAGCGTCAGGCACTAGTTGTCTGGCATTTTGCTGAATTGGGTCTGTTTGGCGCAGCTGTGAGGCACACTTACTTGATAATTTATTACGTCACACTTTACACTATTTACTTGTTTTTTTATTTTTATCTGCTGTATATGTGACTGTGTGACACAAAGACGACCGCTGGACTTCAAGTGTAACGTATTGGCCAGGCCCATCAGGCCATAGGAAAAGAGGAAGGCCCATAGCTCGCTGGGCCGATGACATTGTGAAAGTCGCTGGCACTCGCTGGATACGTACAGCAGAAGATAGAGACCGTTGGTCATCTCTGGAGGAAGCCTTCACCTTCTAATAAGAGGGGTTCTTGTTAGTAAAACTGAAATTGTTAAAATAAGTTTAATAATAAAATAAATCAATAATAAATCATAAGTATATTAATCTAATCATATAAAAAAGTAATAGGTATTGTGTATTTTTCTTTAAAATATCAATGATTTTGAATTGAGATTGCTTAGAAAAATTTAATTGGAATTCATTATGAATTTGAAATGTTTTTAGATTGCATGTAGTATTATATTATTTTCTTGTAATATTCAAACAGCAAGAAATAAAAGGCTATTTTATTTTATTTTTTATTTATATTATATTGTGTGCCTTTTAGTCTGTGGCTGTGCTAAATAAATGTATTTTCTTTCTTTCTTTCTTATACATATAGCTGGGCCTGTACATTTATAGGCCCGAACATTTATGCGTGCGTACACCAGACAATCGACAATCACTAGACGACAATCGTTTTTAAAGCGTTTCGTATTTCTTAAACAACTTTCAATATTTACAAATGGAAAAAAAAAAAGACTTCATCGTCATCGTTTTCGTTGATTTAATTTGTTAAGACCCTCTGGATACGGAGGTATCTCAATGTGTGATGAATGGCCTATTCTCGACCGAGGCAATTGTAGCCTCACATTGCTTGATTTGAGTGACCATTATTTAGCCCTTAGGATGTCCTAAATCCCTATTTCCCACCACAATACTAAATTAAACAACAAAACAAACACTGGCTATTTACCATTTTCATAATTTACCATATTGTTTCGGTAATAAAATAATACTGGCAGACTGGCCCGAAAACTAATTTGCTTTTAAATTTATTACTTACAGCTATGTTTTAAATGTTTTAGTTTCAATTTATCTCTTTGGTAAAGCCCTGGAGACCTAAATGGTCCGAACATATGGGGCTTAGGGATTGCAACTCATTTGTTTATGAAGTCAAATAGTCATACTTTTTGTGGGTCAGCAGGGGGCGCTGAATGTGATGTTTTGTTTGAGCGAACGTATTTTGCTTCGAAGTTTTCATTGAACATTGCCAGAGACTGAATGCTGCGGTCACTTATATATGAAACTTCGTGAATGAACAATGCTTACAAAAGACACGTAGTCAACATTGGTGACTAAATAATGTAGGTACCTATGATTATCAACGGAAAAAAAAATCAGCCAAGTGCGAGTCGGACTCGCGCACGAAGGGTTCTGTACCATTATCTAAGGCCAGGGACCAGGGGGGGGTCTAGGGTCTTCTAGTCTAAGGCCCTATTGTTGTTAATATTTATGTAAATCAATTATTTCAATAAACAATTTAAATTTCAATTATCTATAAAAATGGCAAAAAAATAACGTTTGTTGTATGGGCCCCCCTTAAAAATTTGATTTATTTCAATTTATTTATTTATTTTTAAAGTGAATATATAACTAAATATTCTGTGAATATTTCAAGGGTCTACCTGTTGCCGTTATCAATATAGAGCACAAACGAGCAAAAAAAATCACGTTTATTGTATGGGAGCCCCCTTAAATATTTATTTTATTCTATTTTTTTGTATTTGTTGTTATAGCGGTAACAGGAATACATAATCTGTGAAAATTTCAACTGTCTAACTATCACGGTTCATGAGATACAGCCTGGTGACAGACGGACAGACAGACACACACAGACAGACGGCGGAGCCTTAGTAATAGGGTTCCCGTTTTACCCTTTGGGTACGGAACCCTAAAAATTAAGGGTGACAGTTATTGGGGAGTCCTTTTTAGCCAAAAATTGTTATTCTATACCTTGTAAATGGTACAGTTACATGAAAAAATTTTCTCATGTCTCGTCACAACTTATTATAAGAAAAGATAATGCAATGGTCAAATACAAGCCATCCAGAAAGGTTTAAACAGGACTGACTGCCCAGGATGTGGCAGGAATATATTTATTTGAGTAAGGCTACTCGTAGAAGTCCCATTTCTTCCCATGGGTGTCGTAAAAGGCGACTAAGGGACTTACTAGAGAATGGGCAGGCGATTATGGAAAATCCCCCCCATTTTTTTGGGGGAGGCCTATATCCAGCAGTGGACGTCCTTCGGCTGAAATGATGACTCGTAGAAGCTATTTTTAACCGACTTCCAAAAAGGAGGAGGTTATATGTTTGGCTGTTTTTTTTATGTTTGTTCACCGATTGCTCCGTTAATTGTAGACCGATTTGAAAAATTCATTTTTGTTTGAAAGGGTATGCTCTCAAGATGGTCCCATTGTCACCAAGTCAGAATCTGATGAGGGGATCCCATGAAAATCGAGGGCAATCCTCAAATTTTATAGGCACACCTATATCGATTTCAGTATTTTTTATAGTAACTCATGCATTTACACTCGGAAAGCATCATTTGGTGAAGTGGAACTGATGATGAAGACCGCGGATGGCCACCGAAACTACTTACTAATAAGCATATCACTATTGCGATTCGATTAGACACTGTAATATGGTTGCTAAGCAATTTATGCTCATCACAATGCATATGGTGAAGTCAACATCAGTTCTCCTGGTTCTTACCAGGAGAACTCCTCAACTACTAACGCCCCTGAATCGGAAAAAGCAATATTTTGTAAAAGGTGATGAGCAGTTGACATTAGGCTATTGTAACTTAGATAAATTGCAAGCTGACCCACGTAAAAGTGAAAAAAAAAACTGTTTACAAATAAAAACAACCGACTTCAAAAAAAAAGTAATTTCGGAAGTCAGTGGTAAAAAATGAAAATAGATCCAAAGACATTTTGGATCTATTTTAATTATACTACTACTATTTTATACATACTACTATTTTATATATCCGACTTCCGAAATTAAGGTTTTTTTCACTTTGTAGTGTCTTTTTTTTGGAAGTCGGTTGTTGTTGCTTCTATCTACTCGACAGCACCTCTTATAAGCAAAGAAAAACGTTTCCTCGTACAATTGATACCCTTATTCTGTCAAGTTGGGTCAGTATACTAACTAAATAAACTAACAGCAGTCGTAATCGAAGCCAAGTTATAGCGTGAGGGGAGCGTGTATCGAATGATCTCGCACACGTCGGGTCGCCGTGTCGGAGCCGGCTCGTAAACTGGACGCCTAATGCATCTTACGTGGAGGTAGGAAACACCACCAGAAATAGCCAATACAATAATGTTGCGAAAAGCCAAGGGCGGGACTTTTGAATCCTAAAGACTGCAGTCAATGGTGACCGGGGCTTGATTAGGCATCGGATTTATAACACATTGCAACTTGTGCAAATTATGGTAACCTCAGAGTGAGTAGTGAGTGCGGCAGTGCAGAGTGACCTGCCTACCTATTTTAAGAAAAATAATGTAGTTCCACGCATTTAGGCGATTAAAACACGGAACCGCGCACCGCCGCGGTAGGCGGTGAAGCCTAACACACAATCCTAGAGTGAGTAGTGCAGTGCACAGCAGAGCGAGTGCGGCAGTGCAAAGTGAGTAGGTAGTGAGGGTAATGAGGGTAATGGGGGTTACCCCTGCCTACCTGTTTTAACAAGAATAATTTGGTTCCATGCATTTAGACGATTAACACACGGAACCGCGCACCGCCGCGGTAGGCGGTGAAGCCTAACACACAACCCTAGAGTGAGTAGTGCAGTGCACAGCAGAGCGAGTGCGGCAGTGCAGAGTGAGTAGGTAGTGAGGGTAATGGGGGTTACCTCTGCCTACCTGTTTTAACAAGAATAATTTGGTTCCATGCATTTAGGCGATTACCACACGGCACCGCACACCACCGCGGTAGGCGGTGAAGCCTAACACACAACCCTAGAGTGAGTAGTGCAGTGCACAGCAGAGCGAGTGCGGCAGTGCAGAGTGAGTAGGTAGTGAGGGTAATGAGGGTAATGGGGGTTACCTCTGCCTACCTGTTTTAACAAGAATAATTTGGTTCCATGCATTTAGGCGATTACCACACGGCACCGCACACCACCGCGGTAGGCGGTGAAGCCTAACACACAACCCGAGAGTGAGTAGTGACAGTGCACAGCAGAGCAAGTGCGGCAGTGCAGAGTGAGTGGGTAGTGAGGGTAATGAGGGTGATGGGGGTTACCCCTGCCTACCTGTTTTAAGAATAATATATATAATTTACTTCCACGCATTTAGGCGATTAACACACGGCACCGCGCACCGCCGCGGTAGGCGGTGAAGCCTAACACACGTACACCGTCCGACCGAGCAGTCGAGCGGTGCTCTCACCATACCAACCGCGGCGGTGCGCGGTGCCGTTTGTTAATCGCCTTATATAGTGCACTTCCAACGTTTTCTTTAGAGCTTATGCACATGTTCAACATTTACTTTAACAGTAAATTAAAGTGAAGTCAAATAGACCCTTCACAAGCATAGTTATCATCAGAAACCATCTCAACGCTATGATTGTCATCAAGAGAATCTCAAAGTAATCAAGCGACTTCTTCCCTATATTTCTCCAAGGTTTAGTAACTCCTCGTACAGGGCGTTAGGTGGACCACGTATGCTGTACGCAGCTTTGCACTCTGGCTAAGAAGCGCTGTAGTGCTGCGAATTAAAACAGAATACACTCGAACGATTTATTTGGTTTCGCACGTTGGTCTGTAGCTTCTGTTGGCTATGTATCTTGTGAGAGGAAGTAATGGGGAAAGGGATTAAAGGTAAGGGCAGATCTGATTTCCATTGTTGAAAAGTTACCGATAAAGTTGGTCGTTGTTATAAGTTAAGTTGGTTGTAGTTATTGTTAAAGTTTCTATGATTATCAAACGCAGGAGAACGAGCACCTTTACGTTGACTAATGAAAAGTTACAACGATAATTTTGCCGATATTAACATATTTGCATTGTAACTCGCACAGTTTAAAACCAGTATTTTGAAAAAAACCCCTTTTAGAGTCCATTATAGCTTTAGTTCTTATATTCACACATCTAGTTTGTCACATTGTAAAACGTGTAAACGTGAATTTATTGTCTATTGACAATAAATTGTTTGCTTGGACCTTGCTGAAACTATTTTCACTGTTGTATTAATTTTTGGATAACGATGCTGGTTGCGTGATTACTTATGTGTTTTATAAAATATCTGTACCTAAATATTATGCATTATTGCGCAATTGTTTGTTATCCTGAAGAAATAAAAATAAATAAAATAAAATCAAAAACGCTTTAAAACCAATGAAGATTTTCTTCAAAATCAAATTCAGCACGCTGTCGTGCCCCCATTAAACGAGCACCATTAGCCATAATTTGAATTACGCTCAATGAAAACGCCCCTTTTAGGCTCTGCCTTTGTAACTTTAATCAACATCCATAATTTCTTTAATATAAAAATGAAATGCTAAGATAGCACACCTTAGACATACTATTTCCTTCAGCATCTGTCTGAATTATACTCATCCGTGCCAGCAATACGACTGTCCCATCCAATTTTCATTCATCAAAGTTTAATCAATCAGAAATAAAACAAACTTCCCTCGATTACACCCTCTAGGTTCAACCGACGTTTGGCAAATGTATCAGTATTTACTGACCCATCCCCTTACGAGGGCCACCGTTTCACCCCCGTAATATCTATGTTAGGCACCCCAATGGGCAGATGCTTTCACCTATGTGTGTATTCCCGTCGATATTTCCCCCAATAATTCACAATCGCGTCTTCCTTACACAACAATTCCATCTATTGGAGATATATAGAATGTTGCAGGCAATGTTTTGAACATATTATATTCAGATTTTCTGAGAGTTGGACGGAAAAAAATATGTTTTTTTTTCGGTTCTTGTCCATCAGATCTATTTTTAAGAATCTGCATAGTTTATTTATTTGCACAATGTACACACAGTTACAATCGTGCTACGCTAAAACTTAAGAGTAACCTGTTAGGGTACAGCAAGTTTATTACATCTAACTTATAGCTCACATCACGTCAACGCCGGCTGTCGCTGAACCAGCGCTGGGGCTTTGTCTCGCATAGGGTCGGAGCATTATGCTGAGCGATGGCCGTTTTGGGTAGATGTGACGCATATTTTCCCCAACTTGTTCTTTCGTGTTTGTGTTATTTCTGTGCGTTGATTGTTGTGTTTACCCCAAATAAACGTATTTTCTTTATTTTTTCAGATAAGTACTTAAAGTTAAATCAGATAAGTAGTTGCTTGTTTTGGGGCATACAAATGGAGTATAGTTTTCAACGATTATTATTTAAAGACATTTTTTTTTTTTGTAAAGTGGTGCGTGCTAGCTAACATAAGGCAAATAATTTAATTTAATGTTTTGTGTTGCATTTTACATTTTATTGTATAAATTCAAGTTTTATATGTGAACAGACAGCCACTTCTTCTTCCCAGCTAAAGTACTAGGAAGTGGTGACGAGTGGGCGTTTTTGGGGGACTGTCTCATGTAATTTTTGATGTTCAAAAAGTGCTGATGCTTTAGGTTGAATAAACGACTTTTGATTTTGATTTTGATTTTAATGCACTTATCTGATTAGGCCCGTCATCACGTCACTCCTCAAAAGTAACCAGTTACAAACTCAAATCACCAAAAAGTAGCCAGAATGTTCAATGACGGTCCGTACAACCTACGCGGTGCATAACTTTTCACAAAATTCAGTTACCCGAACTGAAAATTTACCAATTCTAAAAATGTCCCAGTTTCTTTTTACACCTGAAATGAAAAAGTAAATGAAAGAACTCTCATTTGTCTAACAATACAAGTTCACGATCGCCGTTTACTGTAAACACAGCAACTGCTACAAATTGGATTGAAAGCCTATTGTATCGACAGTTGCCAGTTTCAGCCTGCAACCGATTGTTATTAAGTACGCCCTTTCCTTTAGTTAAACTTTTACGACGGACCATAAATACTTGATGGCTGGGACAGTTTTAAGTCTACCTAGTTTATCTTCCTACTTTTCCTTTGTTAAGGATTGCAAGTGCAGATAATATTTTGAACGACGAGCGTGGAGTTTTCCTGACTTTTAATTTTACAGACTCATCATATTTTGATCGTAAAGTTGCGGTTTATGAGTTGAGTTTTGTGAATATTCACAGCACCCTGAATAAGTGACATACTTTCAATCAAAATCTGATTGATTTTGAAGGATATTTCTAATCTTCATATGCTCGAAAAAAATGTCTGCTCAACAACGCAATGAATGTAGTTGAGCTGCTCAAAATGAAACCCATTGCTACTGTGAGTGTGCTCGCTGTAGTCATGGGAAATGTAATAAACGTTTGGTGAATAAATTTTTAACAGCAGTGTGTTAATTAGGGGTTAGAAAGACGAAACAATGTGTTCTCTTTGATACACCCAGAAATTGACTAAAATAAGTGTATTATAGTCAATTTCTAGGTGTATCAAAGTCCAGTGGGAGGTATAGGTAGCCCACTATTTGTCAAGAACGATACATTATGTAAGTATGTAATTGGATAGCTCCGTTTGGTGCCGGATGT
Source organism: Tiliacea aurago (assembly GCA_948098905.1). Lineage (NCBI taxonomy): Eukaryota > Metazoa > Arthropoda > Insecta > Lepidoptera > Noctuidae > Tiliacea > Tiliacea aurago. The sequence goes on from OX402594.1 coordinate 2,414,990, forward strand.
AAAGAATAGCATCATCCCATTTCTTCCCGTGGGTGTCGTAAAAGGGGACTGAGGGACTTACTAGAGAATGGGCAGCAACGTTCTCTATTCATTTTAACACCATACTGAGATCGCTAACCCGCCTGCCAAGCGTGGTGATTATGGCAACTCCCCTCCCCCCTTTTGGGGGAGGCCTATGTCCAGCAGTGGACGTCCTTCGGCTGGAATAACGATGATGATGATGATGTAATTGGAAGTCAATCTGCCAGCCTTTTCCCAACTGGGTCGGCTTGGAGTCTAACTGGATGCAGATGAATACCAGTGTTTTGTATGAAGCAACTGCCTATCTGACCTCCACAACCCAGTTACTGGGTAATACGATACCCCTTGGTAAGACTGGTTGTCAGACTTTCGGGCTTCTGACGACCCTTAATGACTGTCAAAGATCCACGAATGGCAGCCGGGACCAACGGTTTAACGTACTCTCCGAGGCACGGAGGAGTCTCGGTATGTAAAGATGGTCACCCATCCATGGACCAACCCTGGATATCGTAGCTTAACCTGATGGATCGACCCGTGCGACTGTGTGAATCTACCAAACGAACCTTATATGGCATCGTGGAACATAAGTGTGTCTTAGACAACTACTGGAGGGTGAGCACGGCCTACTGTGACATGACTTGAGTCACACATTTTATCAGTTTGAGCGATAAACGCGTTTTGTCTTAAAATGCTAGTACAAATTGACAAGACATAATTTATCATGTCTTGTCACAAACGTCTTGGCATGCCCGTGCTCGGCCCCTCTGATGTGATTAACGCATAGATTGACGTAATACCTACTTAATGGCTTAAAATTATAACTGGAATGTGGAAGGATAAGTTAACGTTGAAAGCTTAACTTCTTAGCTTAGCTGTATCGAGCAGAGATAACCACTAGATAAACTGTGTTCTCGGAAGATCAATCGGTAGTAGACTTACCAAATAATTGCAGGCATCAAAGCTATTTCACTCACATACCCCGAAGACGACGACTTCCTAGAGAATGGGCAGCTGCGTTCTCTATGCATTTTAACACCATACTGCGATCGCCAAACGTGGCGATTACCGCAACCTATGGAGGCCTATATCCAGCAGTGGACGTCTTTCGGCTGAAATTATGATGAAGACCCTGAAGACGCAGAAGAAAAGCTTAAAACTAATACGCGTTTTCAGCGCTTCATCAAGCGGCTGCTGCTATACTGTCCTGATCCTCTCTTGAGTGTTATTTGCATTACATGAAATTCCCAAGTTTTGCGAAGTTTTTTTCAATTCCAATAGTAACTTGGCAAAAAGGCTGATATTTCCCACCCACTCGCAACATAGTATGTTGCTGTTCACATAGCGGTCTTTATTGCGTCTATATTTCAGTCGGTTCACGGTACGTCGCGTCATAGTATTATTTATGGGACATGCTCTATGGAGCCCTACGGCTGGCCGACAACGTCTTAACGTTTGTGATCGATGATTACCGTGTGTACTTCTTGTAAATAGTGTGGAAATATCGGTATTGTTGATCTTTTAGGGGGTGAGGTGGGGGTGGGATTGTTTTAAGGAAGGGGTTGAATTTCTTAGTTAGAGCTAAGAAGTTCTGTGAAAATCTCTGTTTCACGTGTAAATAATGTTACACTATGGTCTGTTATCCAACAGTATCTGATGAAAGTGACAAAAAAAAAACAAATAGTTAAAAAACATGCCTCCTTTATCAAAAAGTGAGCTACAAAATTAAAAACAAGTTACATGATTTTAGTGTTGAATAGCCACAAGGTAGGTACTAAATAGATTATAATTTAAACTGTGCAATTAAAACGCCATTGTGCCCAAAAGTGGAAAACTGAAAATCAATCTTGTCATGGAAGACGGAGGACCTGTAAAGAACTATTCCAAAAATCCGTCCCTCGACTAAATCGATTAAGCCGTATAGAAGTTATGGTGGAATAAAGAAACTCACAAACATACATACATACATACATGAACCCTGAAAACATAACACTCCTTTTTTTGGGCAGTCGTGTAAAAACCCTATTTAGGTTAGGTTTTTGCGCAATTACTTACAAAAGGGAATTGGTAGGTAACACTTTCATTCGTCTTCAGAAGGTTGCACCTTTATATCTTACCGTGATCTGACCAAGATTGGAAGATGGTGGGGTCGTGGCTAAGTAATAGGTAACAGCCGCACGGGTCGATTGGTCAGATTAAGCTACGCTTGCCGCGGTTGGTACATGGATGGGTGACCATCTTTACATACCGAGACTCCACCATGCCTCGGAAAGCACGGTAAGCCGTTAGTCCATGCTGTCATTCGTGGATCTTTGATAGTCGTTACGGGTCGTCTGAAGTTTGGAAGTCTGACAACCAGTCTTACCAATGGGTGTTACATTCTGGGTTGTAGAGGTCAGATATGCAGTTGCTCCATGTAAATTACTAGTATTCAGCTGCACCTGGTTAGACTGGAAGCTGACCCGAACATAGTTGAGAAAAAGCTCGGCAGATGGTGATGATCTGACCAAGATTATGTCTGGACTTTAAAAGAGACTGTGACCTCTGTGTTCGTTTCGGCTTTTCTTCTCAGAGTAGTCAGATAGGACTCATGGTCAGCGTTTCCTCAAACTAGATGACTAGTTTTCATTAAAATATGATTGACGTTGTTTAAGCTCAGGTGGAAGTAAAGTAAGTGGACTGTATTTTATAAAGGTTTAATGGTGGTTCACAATAATAGCAAATGTATCAAAAAGGTATGTCTTAGCGCGGTCGTGTCGGACGAAGCAATGGCGCGATGGTCTTGCCTCCCGGTCCCCGGGCCGCCGCTGTGCCGCGTCGCTCGTTGACGACGCCGTAGTGTGTTCATTAGATGTATGTGTGTACAGACGTGTAAAAGTGTTTCTATAAACCTACTTACAGAAATAAATAATTTATCATTTACCACTTTTCCAATAATTATTGTTCGAATAAAATTATTCAATAGTAATAGAAAATTCATCGATAAAAATGACGTTATAAAATTAACCTCAATTAGATCGTTAATGAGAAACTTCATATAGGTGATTTAAATTAGAATTTCGGGTTTAATAATCAAATTAAATGACTTAATTTGTAAATGGTACTTAATCGTGTCCGTTTGGTGCCGGACGTAAAGAATACCACCATCCCATATTTCTTCCCGCAGGTTTCGTAAAAGGCGACTAAGGGACTTACTAGAGAATGGGCAGCAGAGTTCTCTATGCATTTTAACACCATACTGCGATCCCCAACCCGCGTGCCAAGCGTGGCGATTATGGCAAACCCCCCTTTTAGGGGAGGCCTATGTCCAGCAGTGGACGTCTTTCGGCTGAAATGATGATGAATGATGATGACTTAATCAGTAAAGTATACACTTATAATATGCTCTAAAAATAACATCACGTCTGTATTTCCCGAAGGGTTAAGCAGAGGTTTACATAAAAGATCTTGTATTTTTAATAAATATCCCTAATCACCTGTGGAAACCTCTATTTCAATATCGAAATGAGAAGTTACAAGCAGGGAACATACAACCTCGGTTAAGGGTCAAGCCTTTCAAAGGGGTAACCCATTCTATGGGTTACCTTTATCATGATGTAACCCATTGAAAGGGTTTTATACAAGAAACCCATTGAAAGGGTTACATGATAACCCATTGAATGGGTTTTATACTTGAAACCCAGTGAAAGGGTTACATGATAATCCAATGGGTTCTATAGGTACCTACTTGAAACCCAGTAACATGATAAAATCATAATATCATGTTAATTCGATATCCGCCCAGCACGCGTAGCATGACCAATTCTATCTCTATTCTACCCAGGGACCATTTTGGTTACCATTTTAGAAAAACTGCAAAAAAAAATTTTAAGCAGTTAATCAAAAACCCATACAGTGTGGGTCATTTTTAATGGCTTAAATTAAGCCGTTCAAAAGGGTTACCCACACTGTATGGGTTTTTATCGAAAACCCTTTCAATGGGTTACCAATATTTAATTTAAGCCGTTCATAAGGATTACCCATATTGTATGGGTTTTTGTTTAACCGCTTAGAAAAACCCTATCGAAAACCCTTTCAATGGGTAGCCAAAATGCTCCCGGGTTAGAAGTTAAACATTTCGAAACCTCCAGCATTGTGACCGACACATACAACATTAGTCCAACAAACAAATTAATTATTAAAACCTCTTTGAAGCAGCTAACTTATAAATACACCGTTTGGAACTTCATTACCTTTACGATATGCTCGGCTGATATAGTTTTGTAAAGGGCAAAGTTGGCGGGCTCCACAAAGTTGGCGGGTCCTCAAAGCAATGCTAATACCTACCTGGGCTGCAGCTTGTTTGAACTGCCGGTGCCCAAGGGAGCAGGCTAGATGCAGTGATGAAGGAAGTTGCAGAAGGCTCATTAACTCGTAAATTGTCTCTTAGATTATGTTTGCCTGAGCTGTAGAGTACATGAAAATTCCATGCCGTAGGTAAAAGAATAAATAGGGATGGTAGCTTGACTGACTGTACAGGATACGCCCGAAGCACTTTAGGTATCGACAGTCTTGGGGCTCCCTGTTAAATACACATAACTTTAAACTGGTTTCAGCTAATCAGAATTGTAAAATAATGGCTCCCTTTTTTTTTTTGATTGGGTAATTTTGAAATAACTTCCCGCTCTGGGCGGAGCGGGAGGGCGTCAGACTTTTACTGACTAAAACCCACCCATGTCCCTTCATTTGCCTGTGTGCCAGGGCCCCGATATCCCTTTCGGACAAACTCGCAACCAGAATCAGCTAATCAGAATTGTAAAATATTGGCTCCCTGAAATACCATTTTTGAAAAATATTGTCTTATTTTTGCCGTTTATAATACAAGTTAACTTTTTGTATTCTTGTATTGTGGTAGAATGGTCAGACATACCAAAGGATGAATTTACTTTTAAGTAGAGATGATGAGAATTTTCCGGCTTTTGCGATCTGGATAAAATTATCGCACCAACTTCTGGATGAGTCCTTTACAAAACAAATGCCTTTGATAAGTACAGATGTTTTTGTGTAATTTAGTGATAATAAATGCGTATCCTCTACTTTATTACACTATTAGGCACGGTTGCACCATAAATCACAAAATGTATTTTGCGTTAAACGAATTTAAAACATCGTTGCATATCTGTCAATGGGCTGAGTAATAAATAACAGCCGCATGGGTCGATCGAGCAAGTGAAGCTACGCTTGCCGCGTTTGGTCCGTGGATGGGCGGACATCTTTGCATACCAAGACCCCTTCATGCCTCAGGAAGCACGTTGAGCCGCTGGTCCCGGCTGTTGTTTGTTAATTTTTGGCAGTCGTTACGGGTCATGAGAAGCCCGAAACTCTAACAACCAGTCTTACCAAGGGGTATCGTGTTACCCAGTAACTGGGTTGTGGAGGTGGGATAGGCAGTTGCTCCATGTAAAATACTGGTATTCAGTCGGATCCGGTTAGACTAGAAGTCAACCCTAAGATAGTTGGGAAATGATGATGAGGGATTTTGATGATGTTACTATCAATCGATTAAAGATGACAGAGCTAAAATGATGATTTGCGATGCAAGTGCAAGGCCATAAATGGGTCATCATCATCATCATCATCACTTCAGCAGAAAGACGTCCACTGCTGGACATAGGCCTCCCCCAAAGGGGGGGTTTGCCAAATTCGCAGCAATGGCAGGTGGGTTGACGATCGCAGTATGGTGTTAAAATGCATAGAGAACGCTGCTGCCTATTCTCTTGTAAGTCCCTTAGTCGCCTTTTACGACACCCACGGGAAGAAATAGGGCGGTGCTATTCTTTACGTCCGGCACCACACGGTACAATTAGTTAATTACAATAAGTAGAATTCGGTAAGAATTTAGCTTAGAAGCTACCTCGAAAAAGACATGGCATTTTATAATAATAATAAATAATACAATTTATTTATTTCCAAAACAGGTTACAGACTTAAATAACTTGGTTAACAAAAGGGTATTATTAACGGCTAATGGTAGGAAGTAAGTACAAAGCAAATAATAATCTATGCTGAAGAAATCTGTAGACATTATAATTGGTGAGCCCTGCCTCTTAAACTAGGGTTACCTGTATCATTATCATCCTGGATGGCAAATAAAACATTTTAAACAGAGATAGAGCGAGAGTGTTGTCTATAATTGCTATTTCACAAAGATAAACTTCATATCCCAGCCTAAAACTTTTACATCATCAATATTTTTTATTTCAATAACTACAAAAAACTGCTCATTCATTTTATTTTCAGCCCATAAAACGAATTCGTTTGTTCGCTCTGAAGTTCAGTGCAAACGTTTATTTTGGCCGAAACCGAGACCAAATGTGAGTTACGACCTAGTTTCGACAAACTTTTGGATTTAGACTAAAAGGATATACCTCTAAAATAATGAGGCTCGCCAATTGTCAGCTTGTGTACTAGTTTTTGTATTAATAAATCTTGATCAACCTTTTGCCAGGATGGTGGTGCTGTCCAGTTTCGTAGAAAGACACTAATTTCGATAAAAAAAATTGAGATTTTTTAGGGTTGTTTTATTAACTTAAAGAATTATCTCGAAAACTTCTGTAATACCTCGTAGTTATCGTTATATTACTGCCTCGTTGGTCTAGTGGTCGCAAGCGTTACTGCTGAGCATGAGGTCCTGGGTTCGATTCCCGGGTCGGACAAAGTGATATTGGGTTTTTCTATCTGAAATTTCTCAATAGCAGTCTGGAGTCTGGATTTGTGCCCAGTTGATGGCAATAGGCTCGTCCCCTATTACATGGGACTTAATTGAACATATCTGGTGAAACGTGGGTATACAACAGGTCCACCTCTCCCCAACCCTTCGGGGAAACAAGGCTGATATGTTATCATTATATTAATTTGTGAAGCGAAGACTTTGCGTTCCATTTTACGACAATTACGCGGATCATTTGAAGAAATGAAATAAAAAAAACCAGTCAAGAGCGAGTCGGACTCGCGCACCGAGGGTTCCGTACGTATATAATGATGTTGATGATTTCTGGAAAACTGTGCTATTTAGAGACATCGTTTTATTTTTCCTGTAATCTTTACATGAACTTCTATCACATAGAATAATTTCAGATTTTTATCTATGCAAACTTCGGAGATAAGAGGGGGGGAATGGTATTTTTTTTTACATTTTCCATCAAAAGTCGGAAACTATGCTGCCTAAAAAATAAATGTTTGTGAATGTGCAAACAGCGCTCTTTCATATGATACACCCACTTGCCCCCCTAGTAGCCCCACTTCAAATGTTTAAGTCCCCGTTTCAGTCCCTTCTGCAAAAAGGTATATTTTTTTTAATTTCTTTCTTGTTTGCAAAATAGTTGGCCAAACGTGATCTAAAACTATTCTAAATTTCAAGTTAATAGCATTAGTAGTTCTTGAGATATCCAGGTGTGACAGACAGACAGACAGACAGGTTCCTTTTTACAATTTTGGTACGGAACCCTAATAACGAAAAATATTTTTGGCATGAATTATTAATTAACTATGATTTAATTTTCTTTTTTTTCCGCGCTTTGCTTTCGCCAGGTTGGAGGAGAAGCAAAGGTATAAAAGCCGATAAACAGCCTAATATGAAAAATAGAAAATTCAAATATTTTTGAGTTTAGAACACAAATAAATGTTAATTTGTTCCTATACGTTTTTTTATTGTAATAATCATGGTATTATGTTTATAAAGATTATTTAAATATTCCAAAAATATTAACTCCGGAAAGACGCATCTTTGCCGAGATTAAAAAAAAATCACTTCCGAATAGAGAGGACCGTCTCTGGTGCGGGACGGTGTGAATAGAGGGTATTGAACCAATTAGGACTAAGTATAGGTACCACATAAGTTACCTATCTGTGGCAATTTTTATTCCCGCACACGTGTTTGAAAATAAAAAATCGTACGCGTGTGAAATACATTGCATTGTGAACCTTATTGTGGTGCGATATGAACCAGTTTTCGAGGAAGTGTATTGAAAAATAAATTATTTTATTCTTACGCATTTTACTCTAGGTTGCTATACAAACAAATCTTTCTACGAATATACGTAATAGATAAACGATCCCAGGTTCTCGTTTACCAGAACGTTGATCCACCTCGTCCTCATAATTTTTCGCTTCACAGAAGTTCCATCTACAACTGCACCCTTGTTTACATTAAGCGTGATTGGACTTCTATTTATTTATTTTGGACCGGACTCCCCAAGAAAATTGAGATTCGTCTCGTTTGTTTGGTCGACATGTTTCGTAATGAATGTTTTTATTTGCTACGTTTCTTATTTTTTTTTCTATATTTTCTGTTTTCAACATTGAAATATTATTTTGAGGAACGTTGGTTGGTTTAGGGTAGAATGGGTCTTTCCCCTTTGAAGTTGGCTATTGTGGAGAATTTAAGGCTACAACAAATAAAAGAAGAAACCAAATTCAATATATTTAACAGAAAATTAAAAGAGTATCTAACACAAAAATGCTTTTACTCGGTCGCTGAATACCTAGAACAAACTATTTAATACAATAAGATAGCTAGATAAATAATTACATATTATAATATAGTCATATAAAGCACACATACATACTTTTATTATTATTATGTTAAAATTATTATGCTTAAAAATTATGTTAAAATTATAATTGCAATAAATATTATAATATATACTTATAATAATTATTATTGTTATTAATATGTTGCCGTGCCCTAACCGGGTTTCATGTTGGAACTTCCTTAAGGTGACGATAACCGACTGTTAATGGTTTTATACTGAAGATCATGTATAAACGAGTAATTTTAATGATTTGAAAAAAATATATGTTAAATAAGAGCATTTTCTCAATAATTTAATATGTGAATATTTTAGATTATGTTTATAATACATAGTGAAAATAATTTGTAAAGTTATGTCTAACGCGGATAAAAAACTGAGAATGGCGCAAAATCTACCAAGCGTATTTTTCTGAAACCTTCACCTATTTAAAGATAATTTAATTATTGATATTTTAGTATACGCGTTTTATTAAAACACTTTTTGTTTTGTGTATAATAAATTAATAATGCGTCAAATTGGGGATCGGCGCTCTTTGATGGGCGAGTCCTATTACTGGCTGAACGTACGACGCGTTGCGTGAGCTCAGTACAGAACACGCAAGCTAACTACTTAAGGTCACTGGCCTAAATCTCCGTCTTAAATTGTAACAACTAAATGACACATGAATGCAATAAAGAATTTGAATTTGAATTTTAGTTGTTTTAATAGACACACTCAAAATGTTTATTTTTATTTTGGCATTCATGAAAATTGTTGATTTTACACTGGCGTTACAGTAAAATAAATTATCATGAGTAAACTTCATCATTTTCATAATTTCAGCCGAAAGACTTCGACTGCCAAGCCTCTGCCAAAGGGGGAGGGGGGTTGCCATAATCGCCACGCTTAGCAGGCGGGTTGGCGATCGCAGTATGGTGTTAAAATGCATAGAGAACGCTGCTGCCCATTCTCTAGTAAGTCGCTTAGTCACTTTTTACGACACCCACGGAAATAAATAGGATGGTGCTATTCTTTAGGTCCGGTGCCACACGGAACACAGGAAACTGAATGGTCTGAAATCGCCTTCAGCCACTGAGTAAGCATTGGCAAGCAAAGTTAATTTCTTTGAATAAGTAAATACCTTACAATTAGACAATTTAGGGACATTCCCAATTAAATATTACTATTACTTAAATATACTGTATTATTTAATACAAATTACTAACGGCAATTTGCCAGAAAATGCCTAGTGGCTCTAGATCAACCTCAACCAATTTCTCATGACATTTCAAATCACAATGATAAACTTCAAACCAAACTTCCTCCTTGAATTATTAATTATCAAACCTTTAGTTATAATCGAAAATTACTTATTTACTAGCTTTTTAAATATTCAAGTATACCGGAAAGGGCCGACAAAGACCCAATCAGACCGATTGAAGTCCGTTTTCTAGTAAATTCGCTACTCTCCACAATTCGGCTGAGCAAAACGTCAGGCGTTGGGTAACCGCGGTCGAAGCTTGTACTGCTGAGGAGCTTGGATTTGAATGTTTCTGGATGTGGTATTGAGTTATACAATTATGTATATAATTATCTTCTTCCCAGCTAAAGCACTAGGAAGTGGTGAAGGGTGGGCGTTTTTGGGGGACTGTCTCATGTAATTTTTGACGTTCGAAAAGTGCTGATTCTCAGCCTAGTTTGAATAAATGAATTTTGATTTTGTATAAAATCGTAGGAAGTCAAAACTGTTTATAAGTAATAATGTGCCATTTCATTTATTTCATTTTGGATGGAGTTTTATTTCAGTTTAATGCGTAAGCTAGCGCTGTGGAAAGATCTTGATTTTACTTTAACAGGAGTTTGATGAGTCCTAGATATCCCTTTTTTTGAAAGGGGTGACTTAATAATAATATTATTATAAGAATAAAGAAGTTGGAGGGAACGAGTGGCGTGGCCAAGACAGCTGCATCAAGAGTGGGGATAGTTCGCGGCAACTGCAGACGGCGAGGAGCACACGCTCTCTTTTGTATTGACAGCCGATGGTGACGGACGTCTCTCCGCCTCGGTATTGCGTTTTCTCGGTGCCAAGTGATTAGCTAATTGCTCGTTAATTCTATTAGTCTGCTGGGTTTTTTGTTTGTTAAAAATAATAAATACAGTTGATGGGTTGTGCATATATTTTTAATAAACCTGCTTCTGATAGATCATAATAATAACTTACAACATAATATAGTTTGAGTTAATCGATTGACTGCTGCGCTGCGTGTCGCGGGTTCGATTCCCGCACGGAACAAATATTTGTATAACCTACAATTAGTTGTTCCGGGTCTGGCTGTTTGTGTATGTGAGTTTAAATGTTTGTAAACGCACCCACAATACAGGAGAAAATCCTAGTGTGGGGCTTAGTTAAAAATATCTATCTGAATTCTCCGAAAGGTTAGGTAGAAGGTAACCTATCATCTTCTTTTCTGTGCGTGTCTATAGCAATCTAAATTGATAATATACCCACATTTCACCTTTGGGGCGAGCCTTTTGCTACTATGATTGAGAATTTCTCAATGCAAAATCCAATAGCACCTCCAAAAATGGTACCCATCTCTGACATGGAACTCATGAGGGTCAGCAGGTGTGCTTGTGATGGAGGCAGTCCTAACTAGAAATTTATCGATCAAAAAAGGTTGTATGCCACATCTAGCAGTTCCTAAATACTGAATCCGTGTGGTTCATGTTCATCAGTCTGCTTCAGTTGAAACAGAGCAATCTGTAGTTACTTAGATCGTAACTCAATACTAGATGTTAAGAACGCTGAGTTTACACGAAACGGTTAGATGTTAGCGTTAATTTATTAGATTTCGTTCTGTCTCTTCGTATGACACGATTTGCAGAATTTCGTTTTGGTTTTGGTTTTGTAAACTGAGTGAAATACCAACAAGATTTACGCCAAATTCTCTAAGCGCAAATAATGTGCCAGTAAAGTTTATAATTAACTTACATCTTGTATTTTTTGGTATTTTTGGAAGAATGCATTATAAAGAGGAGTTGATCGATTCTTATTCCCTCACTAATTCCTAAAACTAAAAATGCTCTCTGGGTAATATAAATACGTGATTTATTTCGTTACCTTTTTCCTGAAGTACTTATCTCGCTCACACACGGCTTGCTTTTTGTTAATCCTACAATCGGTAAGGTTTTTTATGTATGAACTACGTTTTGGAGGGCGTTGATACATTTCATCTCTACTGTTTCATTTAGCTCCTGACTTTGAGCTTTTGACTTTTTCATAGTGAAGAATATATCAGCCAATTATCTGAGTGTGGAAGAGGGGTACCATATGAACTCCGTTCACTCTCCGAATCGTAGAATGATTGAAGACTCATCGGAGAGTGATCGGAGATAATATAGAAGACTCCAATATTATTACGATTAAGTCACAAAATATTACTCAGAGAAAACCACTTGACATTAGTTAACAAGTTTACAGATTGGGAAAGATTTAGCTTAGACCTACAAAGTATTATCGACTTAAAAACTTCATTAAAAAGCAAAGGTCAGCTCGATTCTGAAGTAAACAAGTTTTGCAATAATAACCAACAATGTGCATGGAACAACATACCACAGTTTATTAAAATTAGAGGAAATACGTACCCAAGAAAGATAATAGACCGAAAGAGAAAAAAATAGATCTGAAAAAGGAATCAAAGAAAAAAATGGCAGCAAACTAGATTCCCGCCAGATAAAACTTTATTTAATAATCTTACGATAAGATTAAATATAAATATACAAGTCTCTCGTTCTCCCTTTAATTCATCCAAAGATCGCTTTTAGCGATAAGACCGACCATTGTGTCACCCTATGTAAAATTTAAACATGTATATCTGTAATTTTTATGGTGTATATATTAAAAAATATTCTTTTCTATTCTGTTCTTGGAGATGAGGCTTTCAACACTAACCTACGTCAGTTAACCAGCGACCATACTACGCAATATTTTCTTTGGAAAGCGACAAAGTCACCCAATACGCCGACTAAACAAATTCAGTAATATCAGAAATGGTAACGGATAATGGGCCTTAAGTAATGAGCAAAAAGCTCTAAGATTTGCACATCATTTAAAAAAAACCTTTCAGGCAAATGACAACCTACAGTTTGCCAATATTCTGCAAGATCTTAAAATTAAGCTTGTGACCCCGAAATAACTTCAGAACATTAACCTGAAAAAATCCCCAGGATATGACCCTATTACGGGAGAAATCCTGAAACATTTCCCGCGTAAAGCCATCGTCAAACTTACCATACTTATCAATGCTGCATTTGTGTTAAAGCATGTACCTGATCCGTGGAAAGTTTCTGAAGTGATTATGTTTGCAAAGCCGGGTAAACCACCTCACGAAGCAACATCATACAGATCCATTTCCCTATTGCCTCTACTACCGAAGCTGTTTTTTTTTTTTGACGCCTAAAATCTATTATAAACGAGAGAGCTCTGATTCCTGACCATCAGTTTGGTTTCAGGGATAAAAACTCCACAATAGACCAAGCACATAGCATTACCAACTTCATTGAGAGAACGCTTGAAGATAAAAAAGTCTGCTCAACCGTATTTTTAGATGTAGCACAAGCTTTTGATAGAGTTTGGTTTGGTTTGATATATAAGCTAAAATTAATGTTGCCCAATGATTTTGCCGATATCTTGGCATCATACATTACAGATAGAATGTTTCAATTGAGGCGCGAGGATGCAAATTCCGATTTAAAAAATATTAAAGCTGGCATGCCTCAAGGTATTGTGCTGGGTCCAGTCCTCTACCTGTTGTACACGTATGATATACCAGAGCTGGAAAATAATACTATTGCGACCTTTGCAGACGACACTGCCATTATGGCTACAGGGTCATGCTACAAGGAAGCAGTCAAAAAGATGCAAATCACACAAATCTCACAAATCATCATTGCCAATTAAAAATCGATGCTTCGAGTTTTAAATTCAAGCTTTCTAAGAATGTATGTAAATCTCAAATATTAAAATAATAAGACCTATAAAGTATCGTAAGGTAACCATGTTCTTAACAAATACAACTAAACTAATCAATTATCCAACATTTTATTCCTTTGAAAGCAAACATTTTCCTGCATCACTAGTTCCAACATATAACAAATAAACGCGTAAGGCTGTATGCACACCTGGCCGACAACTGTTGAAAAACCGTTCTCTTGTTATGGTGAAAATAATTATTTATTTTATCGCGAAAACCGATAACTGACTGAAAGCCAAAGTCAAATTATTTATTTCAAATATGTACTTTAGAATACTGTGTGTATTCTAAAGTGCCTATTTGAAATAAATAATTGAGGCACTTTCCGTTTGGTTTGGTGCCGGACGTAAATAATAGCACCATCCCATTTCTTCCCATGGGTGTCGTAAAAGGCGACTAAGGGACTTACTAGAGAATGGGCAGCAGCGTTCTCTATGCATTTTTAAAACCATACTGCGACCGCCAACCCGCCTGTCAAGCGTGGCAATTATGGCAAATCTCCCCTTTTTGGGGGAGGCCTATGTCCAGCAGTGGACGTCTTTCGGCTGGAATGATGATGATGAATGAAGAGGCACTTTTGAACGTCAAAATTTACAAAAAAATAGAATTGATTCCAGTTGCCCCTTCCAAAAGGTAGTTTCGTAGAGAAGAAGAAAGGGCAAGAAACTTCAACGTCACTCGTAAACAAAATAAAAAATTATAATATTGATCGATGGAGATGAGGCGATCGAGTTAACATCAGGAGGGCAGAAGGCTGTCTTCCTTAGCTCAGATTTTTGGCTGGTAAGGGTTGTGTACAGACGTTACAGGAAAGCACGACCAAAACCAAGCTCCCAAGTGTAGTATGGTACGTTTTTTTGGTTTTTATAATTATGTGTGTTAGTCTCATCATCATCATCATTTCAGCCGGAAGACGTCCACTGCTGGACATAGGCCTCCCTCAAAGGCGGGGTTTGCCATAATCGCCATGCTTGGCAGGCGGGTTGGCGATCGCAGTATGGTGCTAAAATGCATAGAGAAAGCTGCTGCCCATTCTCTAGTAAGTCGACAAGTACGACACCCATGGGAAGAATATGTTATTTATGTTATGGGTCTTTTTTGCCTGAACTAAATGATTTATTAATCACTAGCTGCACCCCGCGGTTTTACCCGCGTAAGTCTTGATTCCGTGGGAATATCGGGATAAAAAGTAGCCTATATCTTAATCCAGGGTGTCAGCTACCTCCATACAAAATTTTATCAAAATAGGTCTAGCCGTTTGAGCGTGAAGAAGTAACAAACATACACACATACACTCACAAACTTTCGCCTTTATAATATTAGTGTGAAGTGTGATTTTCATCTGCCCGCCTTTTCCCAACTATGCTGGGGTCGGCTTCCAGTCTAACCAGATGCTACTGAATACCAGTATTCTACATGGAGCGACTTCCTATCTGACCTGCACAACCCAGTTATTGGGTAATACGATACCCCTTGGTAAGACTGGTTGTCAGACTTTCGGGTTTCTGACGACCCGTAATTAAAGATCTACAAATAACAGCCGGGACCAACGGCTTAGCGTGCTTTCCAATGCACGGAGGGTCTTGGTATGTAAAGATGGTCACCCATCCACGGACCAACCGCGGCAAGTGTAGCTTAGCCTGATCGATCGACCCTTACGGCTGTTATTACTTTGTCATAAGCCCCTCAAAATATTTTTTTCGTACCACTTGCTCAAAAAAGTGACATTCTATGCCACAAAAAGCGAACATAACAATAGTAATTTTTAATCTGTTAAAAACAGGGAAAGCAAATTGTACTGAATTTCATTCATCCTCTAGGGGGAGAATGTGATTTAAATTTGGAATACTTACCGAAATTTATATTGAACTACATCTGTGTTTACACCATTGAGTTTGTATATAAAGCATTATACATCTTTTTGAAAAAGGAATACGCATTTATTATGCAGTTATGATTATTAAATAAAATTACGAAAACCGACGAGGCCGTATGAGCTTGATGCCTTTGCTTTTCCGACAAAAAATATTTTCTTCAAATACATAAACGTTAAGTTTATTTTAATTTATTTTTATAAATAAGTTAATGTTCTAAAATGCTTATCTCATATTATTTTTGTGTTATTTTTTCGCAAATGGTACGAAAAGTAGAGTATTTTCCTCGGTGATAAAGCTGTCTTAGTCTTGGGTGAACTTAAATCCCTCGCTACACTCAGGACTCGTCTTAAATCCCTCGTTTCGCTCGTGATTTCAGTTTTTAACACCCTCGCTACGCTCGGGAGTAAACCTCGAGTCCTTCATTACGCTCGCGATTTAAATCGTCATCCGCGACAGAAGACACTGCTTTATCCCCTTGGTTAATAATCTACTAATTAATATTTATCATATAACGAGATTTAAATTAGTCAAGTCAATTTGCTTATCCGCGGTTCTCTGCCCAAGAGCTACGCGTCCACTTTCTACATCCGATTAAATACTATGACATCGAAATAATACAATCATTTTGTCATGATTTTCAAATATTAATAAGATTCTGTAGTGGATTTTAAATACTAAATATGTAATATGTGCAAGTATGTGATTTGTCTCAAATGATTTTTGTATCAGTGTACTCGTAGTCATGAAGTTTAATAGTATCTCATTTGACAGTTATTTTAAAAAGTACGGGTTTTTTTTAACGGAACTGAATGGAAACATGGCTTTTGGAATGTCGCCTAGTTGCTAAGTTAATTCTCATCGAGCCTCGGAACCTAAAGGTTGTCTTCAAGATGTCTAAAGCCTTTACTTATTATTATATTGAGTACCTAATTAAATAATTCGTTAAATATTGCTGTGTACCAAGTTTGTATGTGTTCAATAGGTTAATATTTTCATTTATTTTTATTTTTTATAATAGCTTGATACAAGGGCTTTTCGCCACCATTTGCCGGACACACGCAGCTGCGTTAAAAAAATTCAAATAAATCAAAAAAGAGAACGCTGTTTTCAAGTCCCAATTTTGGCATTGTTTACGGGAGTGGTTAAAAACAGAAATGTTCGTAATGAAAAGGTGTTTCATTACAATTTCAAGTTTCTGATGTTTTATTCATGTTTAACACATAAATGTCCTTTTATTTTACATGAAAAATAAAACACATGCATGGTTTTTAAGCAGCACTTATCACCCGCAGCGGGTCAACCGCCAAATGTGAATCAGGCCTTAGACTTCCGGTAATACCATACAAATTATTCTGCAAAGGTTTGAATAGAAACGTTTCCTTTTCTCCACTAAACATGGCCTTTTCGTTCGCAATTCTAGTTATTCTTTTTGTGGTCTAGCTTCTATATAGAACATGGAGTAGCCTAGGTAGTCAGAGAAAAGTGTTGTAGTAAAATAATGTTTGTGGAAAACATGAAGAAAGGAATTATTGTGGCGCTTTTACGGCTGCCACTGGTAGTTTAAAAGTTGAGACAATAGACTTGTATGTCTGGAAATGTATACATTATATTCATTATTGCCTCGCCTTTTCCCAACAATTTTGGGGTCGGCTTCCAATATAACCAGATACAGCTGAATACACGTATTTTACATGGAGCGACTGCCTATAGAGGCCTCCTCCATAGAAAAGGGAGGATCCTCCGACCAGGCAGGTTGTGTCTGGTGGGCTACTGGCTGAAGATTAATGTCGGGACGTTGCATACAGGGTGTTAATGAAATTTTGTGCCATAGCTTAGGGGTCGGTTCAGTATCGGTAAAGGAACCCAGGAAAAAAAAAATGAAAATTATCATAAGATGAACTTTTTCACTTCGTAAAGTTATTAGTATTACTTACTTATCTACCATCAGATACAATGACAACACAACATTGTTTTAAATTGAAGTCGTACAGTTATTGAATTCTACATTTTGTTCTTTTTTTCCTGGGTTCCTTTATTGATACTGAACCTACCCCTAAGCTATTGCACGCAATTTCTTTAACAACCTGTATAATATACTAGTCGCGCGGTAAAATCGGCTTGCGCTATGCAGGATTTTGTGTGACGTCAGTGTGACGCGTAGTTCGCATGTGGCGATGTTGATGCCGCCACAACCCAGTTACTCGGTAATAGGAAGCCCCTTGATAAGAGTGGTTGGCAGACTTTCGGGCTTATCACTACCCGTAGCGACTGTCAAAGATCTACATAATTATTATAACGGCAGCGGGGATCAATGGCATAAGGCGACGATAACCGACGATCACGTCTGAACGAGTAGTGTTAATGATTGGAAAAAATATAATTATGTTAAATTAAAGCATTTTCTCAATTACTTAATATGTGAATATTTTAGATTATGTTGTTGTTAATTTATTTGTAAAGTTATGTTTAACGCAGATAAAAAACTGAGAATGGCGCAAAATCTACCAAGCGTATTTTTCTGAAACCTTCACAAATTTAAAGATAATTTAATTATTGATATTTTAGTATACGCGTTTTATTCAAATACATTTTGTTTTGTATTTAATACATTAATAGTGCGTCAAATTGGGTACAGAGCTTCTTGATGGGCGAGTCCTATTACTGGTTAAACGTACGACGCGTTTCGTGAGCTCAGTACACAACACGCAAGCTAACCACTCAAGGTCACTGGCATATATGTGCGACTTAACATGCTCTCCGAGGCACGTAGAAGTCTCGATATGTAATTTATGGTCACCCATCCACGGACTGACCTCGGTAAGCGTAGCTTAACCATCGGTCGACCCATGCGGCTGTCATTAGCTAGCCACGTGTGATTTAATATATTATTATGAAGAGAACAAGTCTTTAATTAACTAGGTACTGAATAATTACTTCAAGGCATTTTAATTAGACTAACGTAAAAAACCGGGCCAAGTGCGTGTCGCACCACGCACAATGAAGGGTTCCGTAGTTATTTTTTTATTCTTTAATTTTATAACAGGCTTTTCCACAGTGGCGTGCCAGCCTCATCATAACTTAAATTATTCTAAATTAAATCTACAAATACAATATAAATGATTAATGTCTAAACAAATCAGTAAGTAGGGAGATGAATGTATCCTAAGAACAAACTTAACATTTTAGTTGAAAAAACATGTTCTCCCATACATTCCAACCGCAACCGTAAGTTTGTACGCACAATATTGAGAGATTTACCTGGTTAATTTTATTTTTATTTATTTATATAATCACTTATAACTATTTTTACACGTAAAACCCAATGCAATAGTAAAGCAAACTTAATAATAACATCTTATTTTCTAAAACTTATTACCTACATATCCTTGTGAATTCTCTCAATTTAATACCATAGACTTCTTTAAAGGTTTTCCTGTAATCTATAAGTAAAGAACTATTACTTTAAAAACAAATTAGGCTGTAGTTTTAGAGATTTGAAAGGACAATTTTCATCTATTTTCTTAAATAACTTTTAAATTATTTATTTTAAAATTATAAAAAATTTAATTATATGTTTGAGACCCTCACAACAAGCCCTTTCATTTGATATGTAACACGGTGGTAGTACACAAGAGTTTTGACGGGCCTACGCTGTCCTCTCATACCTATTAACACTGTAATTTGAAAACATTGTAAAAGCCAATTTTTTTAAAGAGTAACCGTGGAGTTTCTTGCCGGCTCTTCTCCATAGGAAACAATCAATTGGAACCGTGCACCTAGCTTCTGACATTTCATAAGTGCCCATGTAGGCATATGTGAAATAAAAATATTTTTGATTTTGATGACTTTTTTTTTAATTTTCTGTTTTGCCCCCAAAAGTGACACTCACATTCAAAGTTAATTTATTCCATCCGTATGTGGGTCACAAAAATTCATATGTGTACCAAATTTCGACTTATCGGTCCAGTAGATTCACAACAAATCGGCTGTGACCGACGGACAGACAGACAGACACACGAGTGATCCTATAAGGGTTCCGTTTTTCCTTTTGAGGTACGGAACCCTAAAAATTGTTAAGTTGATACCTACATATACGCTTGAAATAAAATTAATTATTAAAATAAATTCCACGTGTAACGATATTTAAGTACACCTACTTTAAACCAGGGATTGAAAAGGTTCCTAAAATACCGATAAAGTACCGGTATTTAGTGGTTCCGTTACGAGAATCTGAAGGGTTCTACATACTGCGGCGACTTGACGCGCGACGCGACGCGACACAAAGACACCGCTCGTCTCGCGACACACGGGGCCTTTGTGCCGTTTCGCGTCGCGCGACTAGACATTTAATTGACAGAAATTGACATTTGACATAGATAGACTTTAAGTATATTCAAGTCAAACTCATAAACGTGTTCCGTTTTAAGTATTATTTGTTTGTTAGAAATATTCAAATAAAATCTTATGCATCAACATAATGAAAATATATAATAAAAAATGCAACAAAAAAGACAGTTTCATATGAATAAAATGTTCCTAATAAGAGCATTTGTCGTCCAAATCACATGTATACTTAAATATTATCCATGGTTAGGAACGTCCATCATTATATTTATCTTTCTCTATGGTCCACTATGGCGGAAGTTGACAAACGGTTGAATTTAGCTTGCATTAAAGTCCATTTCACGAAAGAAGTCCCGCGGAAATAAGTGGAACTAATTATTATTATACGCTAAGTTAGCAACATTCCTAAAATAACCCATGCCTGCAGCGCCACGTCTGCGGGACTTCTTTCGTGAAATGGACTTTGCTTAATATTTTGAAAAAAAACTGCCTGGTTTGGAGAGGTTAAAAACTACGTATTAATTCAAATTTCTATTTTTATTATGCAAAATTATTTACTATGTCTCTGTACATGGAATGTATTTTTTGTCCGTGTCCTTTATATTTTATTTATTTATTCAGCTCGGACAACAATATGGTCCAATTTGTTAGTAAAATACCTTATCACTAGTGTTAGTAGTACACAAAACAAGGATATGAATAGCTGGTGACTGCGGCAACATGTGCAAAAAACGATAAAGCAAGGAGTTATGCTACCTGACCATTCTCCCCACATATTTCCTCAGTAAAGCGGCGAAAGGACTCTCCACCACTGTTTTCAGGATGCTATTGTCACTGATCCGCATTCTACGCATCAGTGATGAGGCTTTTTTGCGAATCACTGCATGGAAGCAATCAGTTCGGTTCTGTGCAAACATCTCCGATGCGCTACAGAAACGGGGCAGTTTCAACAGCATCCTAAAAACATTATTATATTGGATGCGTAAGACATCTAGCGATCTTTTGGTGAAGCTGACCCATAGACCCCCCGCAGACAGACCTTGAAAAAACGCCTTGAATAGGGTGTTTTTGACCTGGTCCGCACAACGAGAGAATCTACGGGCCTACGTGTTCCCTCGGACCGCCAGTGCCCTACGTTTCCTTTCGATGTCTGCATTATCTTTAAGGTCGTCGGTAAGAATGTGCCCCAAGTACTTAAATTAGTGGACTTTATCTATGCTCATACCATTTAGAGAAAAACTAGGTTCATAGGGCACTTACCGGTGGCCTTAAAACCTTAAATTCACATTTACGGACATTGTACACAAGGCTGTGCAAGGCAGCATACTCTTCGCAGACCTTCAACATTTCTCTGATAGATCCCTCAGTCGGCCCCAGCAGTACCATGTAGTCCGCGTAGCTGATGCTGTTAATACTAACACCACCAACCCGGCAGCCAACACGCATACTACTGAGCTCGACTATGTTATTTTTTTTTTTTTTTCTAAAAACACTTTGTTCATGTGTTATATACATAGCACAGCATTGTTACTATTATTCATTCACTATTTATACACTACACTAACTCAAATAGTTTAGTTCTCTTTAGCCTACGCACTATGTCCGTGTTGTCTAGCAGCTGAATTGCCTCGACATTCACATGTCAGTGAAGTCTGTGTTCGTGGGCTTCAGCTCGACTATGTGATCATTAATATAAAGGTTAAAGAGCCGTGGAGACGCCAACCCCCCCTGCCTCACACCGCAATCCAACCCATACGGCTCAGAGAACGTTCCGGCCCACTTCACATAGTTCGTTTGGTTCGCATGGCAATACTGCATGAGCTTAAGCACTGATGCCGGTACATTCCTGTCACCCAGCTTTCTCCAGAGCACATCATATTATGACACTAGGTCGAAGGCTCTGGAGACCTGGATCTCTCCAGCAGGAATACACACAGGTTTTCGGTCTGTGTAATATTGGACAGTAATCTTCAAACTCAGCACAGCACCTTCGGTTGAATGTTCAGGTTGAAAACCAAAGTGTGCATCATGCAAACACAAATACTTTTTCAGGCACGAATCAAGCATACTGTCCAATACTTTAGGCGCTGTGGTTGAAAGGGAGATTGAACGGTAGTTACCCTTGTCCGAGATATCCCCTGTCCTGTTTAATAGTAAATGAGTGACTAATGCACATTGTATAAAACCAGGACAGAACCCTCGGCAGGTGACCCCCCGCATTTTGAAATTACTTGTTTAGCCGAAAAAAGTGTGCGTGGTTCCGCCCCCACACTGTCAGACTCAGCATCGGCCATTGCAACTGAAGGGCCCAGTGGAAATTGCACTTTAAAATGTACCATAAACATATTTGCAATTCGTCCCGGGTCATTGGTCCCACCTGCGCTCACCGGTAGACCAGGCCTAGTATCCAACTTACGTGTCGACTTCCAAGATTTACATAATATACAATATCGTGGCTCTTTGTTTTATTAAGTGGTCCATTTTTACCTGTTCTTCGTTTTTTTGACACCATTTCAGGTGTCCCTTGAAGATTTTACGGGTCTCACTCATCTCTTCGAAAACTACTCCACTATTTGGTCTCCTGTGTCTAACCCATTCCTTGAATTTAAGCCTGGCCTCACGGTGAGCGTCATGAATATGGCTGTTCTATCCGCACACCACTTTCCCTCTCCTTGGCCTGTATCCTCCTACCACATTTTTTAACTCGGCAGCGTTACATAAAATACTTATAATTTTACCGTATAGGTCGTTCAAGACATATTTATGTTCTACTGAGCTGCATGAGTCATAACTACACTCTGAGAATTCAGGCGGAAAATCAATGTCACGAAACCTATCATTCCACAAGTCCTTGTAACACTGATCTGAGATTCGTCCCTTTTGCTCCAAATAACTCTATGATATATATGATCATCAATATCTCCGTAACCTTATGGTTCCCAGGTATGGTCCAGTACAAAATAATTTATTACAATGACGGGAAGTATCTACTCTCTAACGACTCTCGGCTTCCCTAAGCGTATTTTCACACCCGGTATATATGTATTTTGCAGACGCGAGAGAAGATCTAAAATCTGTTTGGATATACCCACAAGCTAAGTAATTACTCTAGCGTCCGATAACACAAAATTTATAGTCAGCTCGACTGCCTTAGGTAATAAGTAATTAATTTTAAACCAAATAGGCTACCAAATTCTAAAACGAAGAATAACTTTCAAAAAGTTTCCGTCATCAATATTCCTACATCAAAAACTTGCATTTTACACTTACCAAGTAAAGCATCTATTACGACATTAAAATGATATCTCTTTTGGTTCAGCAACGAAGTAATCAAGCGAAATGAGCTTACAAGATGAAATTTGGCTTCCGTCCAAACTTCTGCAACCGCGGGGGCTCTCAAACCCATGTTTTTATTTAAACTCCCCTGTACGTTACTCCTCTGTACGAGACTCTTATATACGATACTTCATTGTACGTTTTAAAGAATTTAGACCGAAGCTCGTAAATTGTAAAGTTCTGTTTTAATTTTTGTCTATGTAGGATTGTGTGTGGCAAAGGCTAAAATACAAATAGGAATATCCAATACCGTCGTTTTTTTTTTCATTTTTGGGATCTGTAATCGGCTTTTTAGAATGTTTTTTAGAATGTAACGAATGTTGGAAAATGTTTTACTTTTTTTTTATCAAATATGTGATCGGAATAGTTATTATATCGAATGGGGCTTATATTTTGTTCCTAATCTTGCGACGCACGGCGGTCCGACATTTTACTGTAACTTTATTCCCTTAGATGGAAAATCATGAAGACAGTTTCAAACTCATAATAGACTAGGAAATTCTTAAATTGATACCTTCCTTAAGCACCGTCATCTTCAGAGGATTACCGCCATTGTTACACAGGGATTAAAAAAGGCACATTATATAATCCCCAAAAAGGCACCACCCCCACTCTTATTAACTTTAGATTGCAATAAACTAAAGTACGTTATACTTTTATGGCAGAATTAAGAGACGTTACGTAGAATCTAAATACATACTTAGACGTTACACCCGAAACAAAGGAAACGGAACTTAATGGGGCTAGGAATAAGGGTGGTGTTGACAGCAAAATATCAAGCTGAGACTTCGTGTTTATGGAATGGTTTAGTAGGGAAATATCCCTTTTTTATGAGCTAAGAATGGCAAAGCTTATGTATACTTATATTAATATTGTTTATTCAGCCGTAAGCCGGTCTCATCTTTGCTGGGGGAATAGTTACTTTGTATGTTAACAGCAAAGCCTATTCTGTGACGGGTGAAGGCTTACGACGATCTAGACTTGCGCGGGATTCTTAAGTTTAAGAAATACGGCACTAACTGCCGTTTGGGGGAGTTTTGTGAACGCATAAAAGGAAGATTATTGTTTTTTGTCGGCAGTGCTGCCAAAAGATATAGTAATGAAATTAGTTTTTGTGTGTCTTTATGTCTGTATTTCGTGTTGTTGATACTGTTTGCCTTGTTGTGTGATATATTTGTATGTTTGGTGTATCGTAGGTTGGTGAACAGGCCTACCGATGGCTGACGGTCCTTAGCGGTACGTAACTAACTATTCTAGAATTCAACAAAAGCAATGCATTTCTGAATACAGATATTGAGTCACAAGTGCACAACTATATAATAGTCGTCAAATGAATTGAAGCTATTGTGAAAATTGTAACACAAATCTTCACTCATAACAGGACAATCGTAAATTTGCTTAAACCTTTCTTCTCTTGGGTAAAAGTAAAAGGCGACTAAGGGATTTACTAGAGAATGGGCAGCAGCGTTCTCTATGCATTTCAACACCATACTGATGAACAAGACAATGTGCTTTCTGTGTTTTAAACTAGGAAAGATCTTCGAATTGCCTTTTCCTTTCTTCCAAAACCAAAACTAGTATCGCTCCTTATCTGTCTACTCCCTCTACAATAGAGTAAATTTACTGTACAGTAAGTGCAACAAAGCTTCATTAAACAAAATAACGATCGGTATCTAAACGAACAATTGCTCAGTTTTACGGCTCCTACTTAGTCGCTGCTTATATTGTTGCCCCCAGTTTATGTTTTAAAACCACAAAGGGAATAAATTACCGAAGGTCTATTTTCTAAAATGCCAAAATATTTTCCCAAGAATAAAGAGTATTAGCATAAATCTAGAGTATTTCTTTTTAATCAATATAGTGCAAATACTTCCCATTAGATGGCAAAAGCTAACCATTCGTTGCACTACAGTACAATTAATTATCTGTATAGTGCAAAAAGTTTTGCATGATACGAATTATCATTCATCATCATTTCAGCCGAAAGACGTCCACTGCTAGACATAGGCCTCCTCCAAAAAAGGGGGGGGATTTGCCATAATCGCCACGCTTGGCGCCTGCGTGTTGGCGATCGCAGTATGGTTTTAAAAATGCATACAGAACGTTGCTGCCCATTCGCTAGTAAGTACCTTAGTCGCCTTTTACGACACCCACTGGAAGAAATAGGATGGTGCTATTCTTTACATCCGGCACCAAACGGAACGCCACCATGATACGAATAGTATAGTGTTATTGAATGCAAGTGTTACTGGCACAATTTATTGTAACATATTTCAAATGAATTAGAAGGAATAGCGTAACTAGCCTATAATGTTCCCACTGCTGGGACACAGGCCTCCTCTCTTCGAGAGGGAGTGGGCTGTAATCTACCACACGGGCCCAGTGCGGTATGGTTAATGTTACATGTCTTCGGATTTTTGGTTTTAAGACAGGTCGGTTGCCTCACGATGTTTTCCTTCACCATTTTTAAAACAGCTGTGATGAAATTATTTACACAAAGTAAAGCGCCTGTCTGGGTTCGAACCAACCACCTACAATCGTAAGTCAGGGCCGTTACCACTGGGCCACCGCTGGTCGATTCGATCAATTTGAAGGAATGCTGATGAGAAATGAAGGAAAACTAACTTAGATTCTAGTCTAGGCTGTTGTTTTAGGCCGTATTCCACATTGGGCACCCGCTTAAACGGCACCTGAGCAAATGGCACCTGAGGTATTCCACATACGGCACCTATCTATATTTTTCGCAGGTGCCATTTTAGTGGAATAATTTGTTATTTAACATTTTATTCCACAAATGGCACCTACGGATCAGTACGTAGTAGTGTTGTGACAGTTTTTCTTTTTTAGGACCTCACAATCAAAAATTCATGTGTGTCATATTAAAAAAAAACATTAAGATGACAAAGTTTAATACGAAGAGAAAAAATTCTAAATAAACCTAACAAGTACAGTGTAGTGCCGGACGTAAAGAATAGCACCACCCTATTTCTTCCCATGGGTAAAAGTAAATGGCTACTATGGGATTTACTAGAGAATGGGCAGCAGCGTTCTCTATGCATTTCAACACCATACTGCGATCGCCAACCTGCCTGCCAAGCGTGGCGATTATGGCAAGCCCGGCCTTTGGGGGAGGCCTATGTCCAGCAGTGGACGTCTTTCGGCTGAAATTATGAATGATGAAATCTAAAAAGTATTTGTTTCTAAATTCTATTGGTACTCGAGGCTGATTTTGAAATACATGTGATTAAGAAAACTGATTGTGATATTAAAATTTATTATTTAAAACAAAGAAGTTATGTTTTTATCATGTTATTAACTCTCCACTGATTTTAATTGAATTTTTGATTGTGAGGTCCTAAAAAAGAAAACTGTCACAACACTACTACGTACTGATCCGTAGGTGCCATTTGTGGAATAAAATGTTAAATAACAAATTACTCCACTAAAATGACACCTGCGAAAAATTTCGATAGGTGTCTTATGTGGCATACCACAGGTGCCATTTGCTCAGGTGCCGTTTAAGCGGGTGCCCAATGTGGAATACGTCTGTTTTAGGCATGGTGGTATTTCTTCCAAAGCTTTTCTACTATCAAAAGGATTTTTTTGTTGAGTTGATCTTCTGCATTACTTTTCTTATTGGAATCTTGTTATTGGTGCGTTCCCCAGTTATAGGAAGGTGTCTCTTACTTAAAACACAGAGGCTTAATGAGGACAATTGTGTTATTAATTTTAGTAGGCTTTTCAGTTTACAGTTTCAGACCTTATCTTCAGGCGGTTCAAGGAATGAGAATCAGAATTTATTTATATTGTTGTAAGAATGTAGTTTTACACAGTATGGTTTTAATATTTATTTAAGTTCTTTACATTCTACCTCAACATTCGGTGTACTATCATTCAATTGTCATTCTAAGTACAATTAGTTTTAAGATAATTATACGGGATTTACAATAATTCTAATACGATTAATATTATTATAATTAATCGTTACTTTAAAATCAATGTCAAAATTAAGTACCTTGGATTTTTACAATATTATTCCCTAAATTCGCCAATGTCATAAAACCAATTATCCGATAGCAAACTTGTCTTTTTCTTGAACATAGGGATGGGAATTTCCTTAATAAGTTAGATAACTAGATATACACCTGAATGGCATTAACATAATATACATATTGTAGGGTAAGGGTACATTATATTAATGAGTTTTCAGCATGTTACTACGTAGGTACTTAATTAGTCTGTTTTAATGATTCCAGTCTGCTGGAGCCTAGTTAGAGACTGGATAATTATGTATTAGAAAATTAAGATACTTAGGTATTTGGCATTTGGCATTTTTATATTAAAAAAAAAAAAATTGTTACAGTTTTTCTAAACCGATTTTATTGGTTTGGTAATTTGTTGGTGAATTGCTACAAATGCCTTATATTTGAGCGACAACATGCAATTTTATTTGCAAAGGCACTGCCTCCACCAATATACCTAGATTTGGTTTCTACTACTAGTTTAGTACTGGCCCGTATTATGAATTATTAATGCCATCATGATTCCAGTCTGAAAAAGGGATTGTGCTATTGGTCATGTACATATAGGGGTACCATGTATGCTTCCATGGTGCGCAGGCTGTGGAGGAGCTTCAACAGTATCCTAAGCATGATTTCAAGTCGTCTAGAGTGTGTTTTCGTGGGTCACTGTTGTGCCATCTCACATGGGTTGCCACAACGGTGATCCACTACCATTTGTTTGTTTTTGTGAAGTGTCAGTTCTTACTAATATAGTTGTAAGTCTTACTAATCATTTTCGAGTCTAAGATACTTGAATAAAGATAATTCTATTCTATTCTATAGTTTCCTTGCTCTCTCGCTCTGAAATCATGATTGCAATAAAACCTTTTATTACCGACTGAATAGATCATAATATCTTCAGTTATCCTAAAAGAAAATGATAATTATTAAGTTGGGTATAAATGAAAGCGCATCATCATCATAATCACCATCAACTCACCACCACGATCATCACCAACGACCATCATCTTCTCTGTAACGGACCGACTCCTTGACAATTCAAAAGAGCCTGTCATTGGTTTATTTGGTTGAGTTGATAAGATTGAATAAATGATTTGAGTTGCGTTTGAGTTTGCTCGCTTTTCACAAGATAACTTCACTACCTTTGTATCGGGTGCTATACAATTCACAGCTGCACAAAATATTTTCCCTATTTTAATCTAAATCATAGATTTGTATCTAAAATACAATGTATTCGACCACATAACATACCAGTGCGCTCCGAACTGTTACTCTAAATGTGGCTCGTAAAACGTACGTACACTTAAACATGGGTACGTTCCTTTCCTATATTGTTGCCGGTTTACGGTTCCTACACCAACCGAGGTTATTGAAAACTTACCTAGGTAGATCCTAGTCTAGGTTTATTAAACCTTAGTTTTGATACTAGGAGTGGTGAAGGGCGGGCGTTTTGGGGACTGTCGTATGTTATTTTGACGTGTCATAAGATAACAAACCATAACATGCTGAAGAGAGTACAAAACAAGTTTGTGAGGAACTTGTACTTGCGCATGTATGGTGTATACCCATTTTACCCGCTTATGTACCCAACTTTATTTATTTTAGGTTGATTGAATATAACGAACTGAGGGTCAGGAGGAATCTCTCACTCATCTCGTACATATTCAAATTACTTAGAGGGAAAGTACATAATGCGGACATTTTAGGGGACATAGGTTTGTGTGTTCCGGACAGGTACGTGTGGCGACGACGACAGCCACGGCTGCTGGCGGAGCCGCGCGCGAGCACCAATCTTTTAATTAAGGGAGGCGCCACTGACGCGCGCACTCCGCACTCTCAACCTCATAGCTAGTGACATGGACCTATTCTGTTGTTCTCTGAGTAAATTCACAAAAAAAAAAAAAAAAGCATTATTTGTAATAAGTTACAAAATGTAATTATAATAAAAAGTTAGGTTAGGACGTTAGATACGTACGCCATCGCATTAGTTTACCCCTGTAATGATAGATACAATAAATAACATAACATCACGCTTGTAATCCCCGAAGGGTTAGACAGAGGGCGAAATGTGGGTGACATATTATATAGTACACCCACATTTCGCCAGTTCTGTTTAAGTCCCATGTAATAGGCGGCCAGCCTATTGCCATCAACCGGGCACAAATCCAGACTCCGGGTTGCTACTGAGAAATTCCTGGTGTAAAAACCCAATAAACACATTGCCCGACCTGGGAATCGAACCCCCTCATAAAGTGCTGATTTAAAAAAACCAGACATGTACGACTTCAATTCGCGTGGTGAGGGTCCCGTACAATGAATATGTTATTTACCATGTTTTTTATTCAGAGGACAAACTTAACATTGTAGTTGAAAAACATGTTCTCCCATACATTCCAACTGCAAATGTAAGTTTGTACACACAATATTGAGAAATTTCCCATGTTATTTTAACACCATTGACTTCTTATATATGTTTTTCTGTAATCTATAGGTAAATAACAATTTTCTGTATTTTTTTCATCATTTTAGGCTCAGTAGTTTCGGAGATAAGGGGGGTGGTCAATTCTCATTTATTTTCATAAATAACTCTATATCGATTTATTTCAAATTTATTTTAAAAAAACTATCCTCAGGTTATTTTTATTTGCCAAAATTTAACAAGTTTTAAAGAATTTCTTCAAAAAATTCGACACTAACAGCCAGACGTTATTTGAAAAATGGACACATCTGTCTCCAATAGTAATGAAAATAAAGTGACAATTTTATTAACTTATTCATGCCACATTTACAATCTAGTCACACGCCGATTCTTCAACAAATC
The DNA here is from genome assembly GCA_948098905.1 of Tiliacea aurago. Taxonomy (NCBI): domain Eukaryota; kingdom Metazoa; phylum Arthropoda; class Insecta; order Lepidoptera; family Noctuidae; genus Tiliacea; species Tiliacea aurago. Next base: position 2,444,993 of record OX402594.1, read on the forward strand.
ACCAACATATCCAAGAAAATAAAGTTTTTATTTTAAATCCGAAAATGGAATGAAGACGTGAATAAAAGTTCATGCCAATGAAAATAAGAATAGAGATAATTTTACAAGATGGCCGTCCTAAGCGGTTGATGAACCTTAACTTTTTTTATTGGTGTAAATGCTTTGCCACTCTTCTTAGAGCCAGTGTATTCGAATAGAAAAAAGGATTAGATTTATTGATTGTGGGCAATTATTCGTACTGATTTTGTATTTTTTTAATTTCATTTCATTAATATGATCCGCTAAGCTATCGTTTTGCCCCCAAATTTAAGAGCGTTTATGACTTAAGGGGGCGTAGGTACAACGGTCCACTAGCGCCACTCCTTTAAAAAAATATTATCTCGTAACTGAAAAGGAATTATGAATAACGGCTAGTAGGGACCCTCGGTAAGTGTGTCTAAAACTAAGCAACAAAGTACGATCTAAAGAAAAGCGGCCACATTCCTCTAAATCGTATTTTGTTGCTTCGTGTCTTAATATGAAAGTTTATAAAAGGTATTAGAAAATTCTAGACACACATACCGAGGGTCCCTACTAGCCATTATTCATAATTCCTTTTCAGTCACGAGATAATATTTTTTTAAAGGAGTGGCGCTAGTGGACCGTTGTACGCCCTCTTAAGGCTTTTCATACAAACTTTCAAGCCCTTGTTTTTCGAAATGACAGAACTGATTTTAATGAAACTTCATACGCATAAGCAGGATACAGAGGTCTAAAAAGTTAGTTAAATTTTTTGAAAAATAGTGTGCCAGCCAAATTAGACCGATTTTAAATTTTCCGTAGAAACAGAGATTTCCAGTTATCTGTTTTTAAATAAGACATTTCTTAAATGTTCTTAACTAACTTTTTAGACCTTTGTATCCTGCTTATGCGTATGAAGTTTCATTAAAATCGGTTCAGTCATTTCGAAAAACAAGGGCTTGAAAGTTTATATGAAATGCCATACGTCGTAAACGCTCTTCATGGAAACTGGTGGTAATCTCTTGCTTTCACAGCACAAGACAACTAAGTGATACTTTTTATACATGAGGAAGTTGCCAAAAATAAATCTGATTTACCAATTTTTTTTTTTTTTTTATCTGTTCGTGTGATGCACTTAATTATTCTAGACTATTGCGAAGTTTGCAACCGACTTCTAAAAGACGATAAGTCATGCCGATACAAGTTACGATCAGTGACTATAACCATTTTACTGGTTTACGGTTTCAGCGACCATTATACTAACCTAGTACGAGTATCTTCGAACCACATATTACGACTGTGGGCAGTTGCCAAGAACTGTATATATACAACTATCTATTCCTATGTGGTACATAAGTACGTATACAAGGTGTTACAGGACGATTGACCTTCCTATAAACCACGTAAAGAGTATCTTGTTTTTTACCCGTATACAAAAAATAAATCAAATCCAATGAATACTTTAGCCACAGGAAATTATTTTCCATTTTGTTTTTTTTTCAACATGATGTAGATCTGAGTCCGTACTAGTAGGTGAACATTGAAAGGCGCGCCTAACGCGCCGCGCAAGGTCACTAACTTTTCGTAGATATAGAGTGTTTACTTTTAATGCAGTTGATTCTGCTATTTATTTTGTTGAAAATTTAATTTTTGAATTTTCCTTTAACTACTAATCTTCGTGTTTTAAAATGGTTCGATGGACTAGTACTGTGCTCGTTTTAATTTAATGTCGTACATCCAGAGCCAGATTGTATACGTAACAAGAAAATTCGTTTCATTAACAAATTGTTGTGGCTTGATTAGCCTGTCATGCCCATCTGCCCGCCTTTTCCCAACTATGTCGGGGTCAGCTTCCAGTCTAACCGGAAAGAGCTGAGTATTTTACATGGAGTGACTGCCTATCTGACCTCCACAATCCAGTTTCTGGGTAACACCATACCCCTTGGTAAGACTGGTTGTCAGACTTTCGTAACAATTATAAAAACAATGTTACTGAAATATTTATTATCCATGAATTATGCACAGTCAGAAGTTCTACTTGTTGTCTGCAAATAGAATCGTTAACATGCTATTTTTTTACTTTTAGTTACCTAAGTTTTAATTGTTTACTTTATACTCATTGTTAATTTATTACAATAAGCATTTATGCAATTTGTAGCCTGAAACACAAGATCAACCTAGTTCATGCAAATAAGCAACTGTGCTCTATTTAAATTTTTAAGGTAGTTTTTGTTACATGTGACCCTTTTATAAATAAACGATTATATTATAAAAAAAAATATATATTATATATTTTAATTGTCAAAGATCTACAAATAACAACCGCAACCAACTTAACGTGCTTTCCGAGGCACGAAGGGGTCTTGGTATTTAACACTTTTACTGCAAAGTACATAGAATGCATACACATTAGCATGCCATATGCTTTGTTCCCAAATTGTGATGACTGTGGATGATTGATGATGTCTTTCATATTCTGATGGAGTGTGTCTGGAATGAAAATACTAGAATTAATGTTTTTGGACAATATAAAAGGTATGATATTGACTTTAGTAATGCCATCCTTGCTTTTCCAGTGTCCGTTATGGCTAAACAATTGTACAAGTTAGTGATAAGGTAGATAATAATCAACAATTTTGTGTTTTTCTGCACTGGGTGATGTGATCGCTAAGCGACAAAGCTCTTTAAATAAATAAAAAAATAAAAAAGCACGCCATAATATAATGTGTTATGTAAATCTATAACAACCCGTCAGTAGAGTACAACACAGAAGTCATCTATAGCTTCGTATCCTGGCCGGGTTGTGGGCACACGAACGAATTATTTTTCGACTAATATTTTTTTTTTTTTTAAAGCGTTGCCCCAACTAGGAATTTCTCCTGTATCGTGGGTGCGTTTACAAACATTTAAACTCACATACACAAACAGCATAATTTCATCACCACTGCTCTCAAAACGGTGAAGGAAAACATCGTGAGGAAACCGGCATGTCCTAGAACCAACAATTCAAAGACATGTGACGTCTACCAACGCGCACTGGGCCCACGTGGTAGATTACAGCCCAGTCCCTCTAGAAGAGAGGAGGCCTGTGTCCCAGCAGTGGGAACATTATAGGCTGATTATGCATGCATGCATGCACACAAACAGCCAGACCCGGAACAACTACTTGTAGGTCATACAAATATTTGTTCCGTGCGAGAATCGAACCCGCGACACGCAGCGCAACAGTCAATCGCTTAACCACTGCGCCAACCGTGCCGTCATATGCTGGGTGCTTGGCATAAGATGGTATGAGATGGTGCAGCTGTTCCTACTTAGCCACTAGCCCTTCTTATGGCAACCCCACGCCTCCTTTTGGGGGAGGCCTATGTTCAGCAGTGGACGTCTTTCGGCATTAATGATGACGATGAAGCCCTTCTTGATTAGCCTGTAAACTGCTGAAAATAGACCTTCTTATCTTCCTCTCGTATCAGCACGAATTTAGGAATAGGTGATGACTTATAAAAATATTAGCCAGTCAGCAAGGTTACTGGGTCTGTGCATTGATCACGACATTTGCTGCGTGTTGGTGATTTCACAACTTAATCCATGGTTTTTCAAGACGTTTTTTTTTATTACTATTTGTTTTTTTTTCAAAGATACCTTATCTAGCTGCGCCCCACTCACCCAGATAAGTCTTGATCCCGCTTATACAGGGTCAAATTAAATTAGCTAGCGAAACTCCGCAGACGTGATGGGTATCGATATCGAAAATGGACAAAATAAAATAACAAAAGATTTGATGATTTTTTTTTGGGGTCAACGTACCGCTGTTATTGTTGTTACTTGAAGTATGAGTTGAAAAAATCTGTTTTCTTTTGTTTTCATCATGTTGAGATATCGGTACCTACCCATAAAGTCAGTGCAGTAAACAAAAAAAAAAAATCACGTGACTACACTAACAGACTGTGGTTACAGACCCCCAAAAAAAACTCGTCATTTTAATTTCTTTTTTGTGTTATCATGTTTAGATATCGATACCCATCACGTCTGTGGAGTTTCGCTAGCTAATTTAATTTTACCCTTTGTATCGTTATAAAAAGTATTATATGTCCTAATTCAGGTAATGGTCTACCAATGTGTTAAATTTCATCCAAATCAGTTCAGCCGTTTTAACATGGAAGCGTAACAAACTTACAAACTCACTATCGCATTTATAATATTACTAGCTGCACCCCGCGATTTTACCCGCTTATGTCTTGATCCCGTGGAAATATCATGATAGAAAGTATCTATTTAACTATGTCCTTATCCAGGTCATAATGTACCTATGTGCCAAATTCCATCCAAATCCGCTGAGCCGTTTCGAGTGCTCTCCCGGCCCGCAGCAGGTGCACCGGGTGGCGGCAGAGGGCAGATAATTCCCTATTTTGGCCCCCCTAAATAAGTCCAGGGACGGTGGACTCGGGGATGTCCGCCGCCCTCTATCATACAAGTACCGAAGTGGTGGCGAGTAATGTTCTACGCGCACCCCTCTTAGACGTCGCGGGGGGAGTTCACACACCTCACTCTCCCGCTTGACCTGACGGGGCCCACAAAGGCGAGTCGGCGGCACCAGTTAGCTTCCGCTGCAAGTATGCGACGGAACACGGAGTGGTTTTCAAAAAAAAAATCAAATCAAAATTTATTCATAAAGACAACTGAGATCCATATTGTTAGTATACCTTATAGCTAGTGTTAGTAAGCAAAGTAATATTATTATTATTAGAGTTTGAAGCACTTTGCACAGAAGATGACCAAGCAGGGCACAAGTTTCTCACCTGGCCATTCTCTCCACAAAATGCCTCAAAACCAATGGCTCAATGCCTGTTTTAGTCAGTAGTAGAGCTTCAGTCCGCCCCAGGGCGGAACACATTCATGAGGATTTCTACCCCGTTACCAAAAAAAAAAGGATAAGATAGGATTAAAGTCAACCATCCACTGCTGCGGGGGATGTGCACGGAGAGGTTTGCCACCTTAGCTGCGCGGTTCATTTTTTGGTGAGCCACGAATTATACGTAGTGTCGGTCGCAGTTGACAATCCCGCCTACATTTTCCAATAAAGCAAAGCTAAGTAAACGTGTGTAGCTTAGCCGTGGGCTGTGTTGAGCAGTGGCCTTAAACTCACAACCAGTTGCAGAAAATAAAATCTTTGAAATGTCCTCCAAACTCCGAACCACCCCGATTAAAATGCTTTCATAATAGCAACACTCTTCACCATATATTGCTTATAATAATATTCTCTTAAAAGACGAAGAACCCATTATCTCGTATATTTCTATTATACTTGAGTTCGTCGCCTCGTAATCCGCTTATGAGCGTAGATATCATTGTACTGAGAACATATCGCCCTCACGATTTGTAATGTCATACTAAAGACGCTTCTTGAATTATAATAAGAGACTAGTCTTTGGTTTGGAGATTTGTTTGTGAAAAAGGTTTTGATTTTAAAAGGATTTTTGGTAGAAAATTGTGTTGAATAAAAGCTGCTTCATTTTAAAGCGTCGTCTTCATTATGGTTTTTAGAGTTTTAAACTTTTGAACAAAGGGCAGAAGTAAAGGCAATTCTCCATTGTAGCCAAAAGAAGAATTCGATTTAAAGAGCATAGGTACTGGTGAGATTAAGGTAATAGCTAGAAAAAAAAAACTTGTTTCTTCTGAATTTTGGATCTTGTGTTGGCATCACACAATTTTCAAGGTTCTATAAATTGGTTGTATCCACATTCCATGAGGTGATTTGAAAAATATCTTCAACAATATTTTCCAATAAACAGACAAATCAAATACTCCTTTGGAATATTATAAATGGATTCCATATAATATCAGCAACAATGTCAGGTTCAAAATAAAAGCAGACGATAAAATATAAACTTTATATTTCTTTATTTTCTGTACAATGTAATACTAAAACGTATACATTTGATATTGTTTTATATCATTCGGTAACTTTACAGAGCGTTTAAAAGATAGAATTGCCTTAGACTTCGGGAAAGTCATGTACAGAATAACATAGCCTGTGAGGGGTGTGAGATATTTTTTTAATTCTTAGATGCATTCTAAATCACTGAACTGACCCCTACAAATAAAATTTTCTAGTATTATGTCAGAGAAAATATATTTACAGGAGCATATATTATGTTCTCTGACATAATACAGGGGGCCTAAAATGGACGCTTTGGCAGAATCATAAAATGATCTGCGTACAATACATATCCCGCAATTTATCTGATTGACAGTTTTGTATGGAGTTTCGTAAAATGGTCCACAACTTCTGAATTGCTGTATTGCAGTCTAATATCAAATAGCAGCTGTCAAACAAATGAATTGCGGGGTGTATGAATTGTACGCAAATCATTTATGATTCTGCCAAAGCGTCCATTTTAGGCCCCCTGGACTGGTGACGATGATGGACTTTTGACGTTAACATTACGATGCGCAAGCGGTGCGCGTCTCTGGTGCGCAGAGTGCGGGGCAGCGCCAATACCGTCTTGGTGATGATCGCCAACAGACTGGATTGCCTTTATAACCGGCAATGCTGTAGGAGACATATTGTTACCTTGTGAGCATTTTTGTCTGTGCTTGTTATCTTGTCTGTGCTTGTTATCCTGTCTGTTCCTTTTTATGTACCTATTTTATTTTTGTTATGTATTCTTATGAGTCTTGTTACTTGAAATAAAGAAATTTTATTTTTATTTTATTTATTACATAATTAGTTGTGCTGAATTATGTAATGTGAACGTCAAAAGTCCTGCTATTATGTAATTTTCTAGCACCCTCCAGGACTTAAATGAGGCAAACGACAGAACTTCCAGGGCGCTACGTAATTATCTGACAAAATATAACTCACCGTTATGAGACGAAGAAGGTAACGATTACAGAAACAGTCTAAACACGTTTAGAAACAAGTTCCAACGGTTTTACATAGGTACTGAATGTTCGCGATGGGACCTTTCGGATGAATCACAAACTGTGAGAAGATTAAAGTTTTTTTTTGGTTTTCTCCGTAATTGAAATCATGATTCGTTTGACTGCTTCGTTTTACGTATGTCCTGAAATGCCATCTAAAAAAAATCAGCTTGTCTATAGGCATATGTATGTTATTAAAGCTCTGTGGTAATCTTTTTGAAGACTGGGGACACTAAATCAGAATTGTTTGGCAATTTATTATCTTATCTGATGTCTAGTGAATTTTGATAGGTATAGCTAAGGGAAATCAATTATACAAATAATACAATAATAGTTTTTACACAGCAACCAGGTATTAGAAATCTGGGGACAATCTTTCAAATACCTCGTTGAATAAAAGTTTTTAAGTCTGTATCAAACAAAATACGTTGTGTGTCTCCAGTTAATAACACAAAAATCTTTGTTACTATTCTTTGGTCTTATTATAACCTGTTATCTTACATCTACATACATAATGGATCCAAACAAAATAATTATATAAGCAAAAGTATGGCACGTTTTAGCATTCATAGTTTAACCGTAGGTATACCTAAATGTATTTTTATGAATCTCGTGTATTTTTATGAATCTCGTGTATTTTTATGGTGTATCTAACAAAGAATATTCTATTCTAATCTTTTCTACAACGGTGAGCGGTAGGTAGGTTATAGACATGAAGTGATACGTTAAAACTTGGCTAATTAGCCACATTTTCTTCGTCTTGTCTCTTTTTCGCTCCCGATAATTACGACATGCCGTCCTCCTTTCTCGTCTTTTAATAGTGTGATATTGTGCCGTTTTTGAAGATCGAATGTTGGGTAGGAAACCAATCTACCTCCCTACAACAGTACAAAAGTAATCTCAGTTCAGAGAAAGGGCAGGTTCTAGCCATACAGAGAATTTATACAGGATCTCTCAAATACGTTTAGATAACTTAATAATATGATCCGTTTCTTCTCTAATTATATCTAATAGTAAGTAAAAGACAGCGGGCCGAGCACGGGCGTGCCAAGACGTTTGTGACAAGATATGATTAATTATGTCATGTCAATTTGTACTAGCATTTTATGACAAAACAGTTTTATCGCTCAAACTGTGATAAAATGAGTGACAAAAATCATGTCACAGTAGGCCGTGCTCGCTCCGCAGTAATACTTTCAGTCTAGGCAGAAGCAGTTCTAGCAGCGTTTGACTACGTAAATGCAGCCGTATAACATACGAGAGAGAAGGCCAATTGGATACAAGCTATCCTATCTGCGTTCTCCCTCGCACTTTGATCCAGACAGTCAATCGAGTGTCAGTTATCGCATAGTCGGCTACTTAGTTTGTTAAGGCGACGATAACCGACTTTTAATGATTTTATACTGAAGATCACGACTAAATGAGTAGTGTTAATGATTTGAAAAAAATATAGTTGAATAAGAGCATTTTCTTAATAATTTAATATGTGAATATTTTAGATTATGTGTATATTACATAGTGAAATTAATTTGTAAAGTTATGTCTAACGCGGATAAAAAACTGAGAATGGCGCAAAATCTTCCAAGCGTAAGTTTCTGAAACCTTCACCAATTTAAATATAATTTAATTATTGATTTTTTAGTATAAGCGTTTTATTAAAATACCTTTTGTTTTATGTATAATAAATTAATAATGTGTCAAATTGAGGACAGCGCTCCTTGATGGGCGAGTCCTATTACTGGCTGAACGTACGATGCGTTGCGTGAGCTCAGTACAGAACGCGCAAGCTAACCACTCAAGGTCACTGGCATATATCTGAGTCTTAAGCAAATTAATACTCTGGTTCACAGTCGCGACACTTTGATTTCGTAGTTACCGTGCGCTCTTTGTTATTTGTAACTATCCCGATGTCACGGGTAAACTATTAGATAGATAAGAGTAGTAAATTGAAAGTCAAAGGTTTTTTAAAGTTTCGGTAAGGTAAGTGAGGAAAGTTTTGAGTATGATTTAGATGGCTAAAAGAGTAGGGGAAGACCAAAGAAACGATGGATGGACTGTGTGAAAGATGATAAGGCTTTTTTTTTGGGTGGGAAATTATAAAATAACTTCCCCGCTCTGGGCGGAGCGGGAGGGCGTGTCAGACTTTTACTGACTAAAACCCACCCGTGTTCTTTCCGTTGCCAATGTACCAGGACAACGATATCCCTTTCGGACAAACTCGAAACCCTGGCAGGCATTGGCCCTAACGGATACCGTCAGTAGGTGCTGACATCTCTTTGTGGCACGCGTGGAACACAACGCGCTGTCGACCCGGGCCTGGTCCTTATCGGACGGCGAGCTACCCATCGCTCACCGTCCACAACCACGCGCCTATGGTGGCCGGGAATCGGCCTGCGACTCCCAACGCCGACTAGGGGCGCGAGGGCGGGAACCTTGCCTCTCCTTCACGCGTTCCGCCTCCTCCTTCGCGAGCATTACTGCTTTGCAGAAGGAGGTGACTACCTCCCATGCACTCTCGCTCCGAACCATGGCCTGAACCAGGACCGAACGCGAGAGATCGCCGCCGCCGATAGCCTCTCTGGGGACATGGCGCGACGGTGTTCCACCCAAGCCGGAAGATGAAATGGCTAGAAGTATGGAAGGAAAAGACTTGATTGGGTTATGGGCAAGAGAATAATGATGATGGTGGAATGGTTGGGTAAGTAATGATCTGTATGCATAGGCCTTTGTGCTAACTAAATTAATTTTGATTAGCATTGGTTACCAGAACTCTGATCAGTTCATTTGCAGGAAGTGAAGAAGGTTTTAGGAAATGGTAAAAGGTGGGCGGGCGTTTTGGGGGGACTGTCTTATAATTTTTGACGTTCGAAAAGTTTTGATTCTCAGCATGGTTATGAACTTACACAGGGTTATTTTTAAAACGTCAATAACCAATTTTACTATGATAGTCTCATAGTAAAAGTGGTAATCGCGAAAAAAAATCAGCTACAACATTTTGACGAGTCATGCGAACATAAATGTAGGGAACGGCTGATTTTTTTTTTCGCGATTTCAGTTTTGTTCCCATAGTAAAAGTTGTTCATAATAATGAGTACAATGACCCCTAAAGAGGTTATTGACGTTTAAAAATAACATTGTATAATGACTCTTTTTTTTGTGGGTGTACTATAGGTACAGTTCAGCCTAACCCTTCGGGGATTACAGACGTGATGTTATGTGTGTGTGTGTGTGTGTGATTTTGATTTTGCATTGAATTAGAAATCTCACGTTTGCTGTTGTACGAGTATCAGTTAACTTGCATGAAATTAGAAACACGTTATAACCAAATTTTCTAAAGGAGAGCTTCGTATTACAACGAAAATGAATCACGAATTTTATTGTAGTAAAGCGTTCGTGGTAAAAAACCAATTAAGTTTGAAAGTTGCGATTAAAATATCATTTTTAACTTTATAATTCAATAGCTTCTGTCCGCGACTTCGTTCATAAGACACAATATACTAAAATAACAGCCACATTTTTATAAAACTCCCTTGGCCCCCAACCCACTGCGTCGCCCACACTCGCTATTACATCGTAGCGAGTTTTTCTTTTTGCTCGGCTCCTAAGGGTCGTAGCGTGATGTTTAATAGCCTAACCTTCCTCAAGAATTAGGGTATCAAATGCAAATATAATTTTTCATTTTGCGTTCAAACAAACAAAATCTTCAGCTTTAATATTTATATAGATAAAGAATATATTGGTTTAAGTAATGTTCCATCACTTTATTATTCAATGCCAAAATATGCCAAACTTTTAACAAACACTAAAAAAATCGGTGAGATATGACTACCAAACTATTTCAACTAAATACATAAAATTATACGATATAATATTTATGGAAGAATTCACTAAGATATCTACATCTTAATACCCGTATTATGTAAATATGGCAGCTAAATTATTTCACATATTTAATATTAAATGTTATATTAAATTTTTGGTAGATTCTAACGCTCTTTCGTACAATGAAATAATGTTATGCTTGATGATTTTGTATAATTTTTCTGTTTTTAATAACTGTAAATTACGTTGCTAGAAAATATATTTTTTGCTATAAATTTTATTACGAATTAACTAAAGAATAAGTTTGAACTGCACCTGTAATTGTTAATTCAGGATAGTGATTTTAATAATGTATTGCTCTATAAAAACATAATCATTGTATTATTTGATGATAATGTTTGTGATGAAAATGAAAGAGCTTTTATTTTTATTCATAACAATATCAATTAAATTAGCATGAAAACATACATTTCTACACTATCCTAATATAGACCAATAAAATTATTCTATATACAAAATCAAAGTAAATATTTTATCACTATGAAAATAATACTGAGTCATGCATACATCGCATTTATACATTTAATATTTCTCCTTCAAAAATGCAATTCATAAATTACAAAACTTAAATATTAAATTATATAAAATTGTGAGAGCAAAAATTATTCAAAAAAAATTAATTCAATCTTTTTCAAGAACCGAATCACTCATATCAAATTATGAACTTAAAATTTTCATAAATCTCTTATGAATCATAAATCATTTTGAATCATTAATTTAAAATAATTCTGCGACACTTTGCATTTAGGTATAATAGAAGATTCTCATTTTTATTCAATTCAATAAGACACAAAAATTACATTACGTTTGTAAGGCATTGTTCAGTGTGATAAATGAGAGCGATTTATTATGCTAGATATATCATGGCGTATCTTATTCTATCTATATATCTTATGAGCTCACGTACTGCGATTTTAGTTATAATATAATAATATAACGTGGCTGACGATCAGCTATCTTAGTCAGTAATATTTTAGGTAAGTACCCACTTTGCAATAGTGTAGTGCTTCCCATACATAATCATCCAGTATATCATTGCCAAACAGTAAGTAGTGCCTGCCATTTATATTACTCTGTGGCTTTTCTGATGATCGGTACACTGCCAAGCTTGGCTTTTTATTCGGGCACTGAAAAAAATGTTGAGGCAGAATTATGTAAGGTGTTTTGTTGCTATAAGTGTTTTTTTTTTAAAGAGTCTCAATTCAATTTAAACAAACTATTTCCAAATTATTAAACTGCACCCATAATAATTCAAATTAGAAATCTCTTTAACCTTTCTCGCTTCCCAACTTTAAGTGGGTATTCCCAAATGGACTCAAATCCCACTATAATTTGTCTGTAAAATATATCCGTAATACCACAGTGAGCTCATGAAAAATTGCCATACGTGAGTCTTGCAAGTGCATGATGCAGTAAATTTTCTCACGATAATAAATCTCACATAATTTATCATAATCTGTGCTACTCGTATCTTAGTCATTACTCTACTAACCCAGCCTTATCACTTGGTTTGCTTTCACAAAATAAATATTTTGGTATCATTAATTATATTTTAGTTTTCTGTTTCTCTTCTGAAGGTTTTTTTAAGCCTTCATTAGTGTAATTTTTTAGTTATAAAATACCTAAAAGCAAAATATCAAATAGTTTGTGATCATACAGGTTTCTGCTTTCTGTATAACTAATACTAATACTTTCTAATAACTTTTTTATTAAACAAGCAATATTTACCTTATTTCCATGACTTACAGACCTATTTTATAAATTGTTAAGTGTGTGTTTCTAATTCGTTTCTCGTAAATTCAGTCTCCTGTATTTCATCTTCACTTCGACTTGAATCTGAGTCTCCTGCAAAAAAAGAAGAAAGCGTTCTTACTATTCGTCATAAAGTGCTTGGCCACACTGGCAGCGCAGTACGGGAGCGGCGCGGGTGCGGGAATACGCGCGACAAGTGCCTGTCTGCAGTCGACCGCGCGACAACGCGTGCGGCCAGCTCGAACTAGTTTGAGATCCCCACTCCCGCGCGGGTTGCCGCTTGCCGCCCGCGCACTCATTGCGGCCACTTGTATGAACGAGCTATGGCGCGAGTTGCCCGCGCGCTCCCTGCGCCGACTAGCCCGCGCCGCTGCCCGCGCCCGCGGGCCCACTATGGACGCTCAAATGAAGTTCTTATGTTTGAGTAAGTCGCGCCGCGCCTGCCCCGCGCCCGCGTTTGCAGTCTGGCCTCACACGTAATCATAACCACCCTATAACGTTCCCACTGCTGGGACACCGGCCTCCTCTCAGTGAGGAGTGGGCCATAATCCACCACACGGGTACAGTGCGGGTTGGTTGATGTTACATGTCTTTGAATTTTTGGTTCTACGACATGCTGGTTGTGTCACAATGTTTTCTTTCACCGTTTTGAGAGCAGTGGTGATCAAATAATATATTACACAAAATTCATAATACATAATGTTATAAACGTAGGTAACTCATGTAAAATATTACGCTTGCACTATACACTCGTACAGCCAGTAGCATATTTTTTGGTAAAAATAGGTATGATTTTTAACAATACAAAATAATTCACTCACTACTAAATAAGTAGGTCTGTACGCTTTGGTCGTTATTTCAGTATTTTTATATTATTATTTTTTTTTTTACTGAAGATAAATGAAACTGAAACTGAAACCCTCGGGCCGTGGGATCCGAGTGCTCATGCTCATTGTAACGAAATCTTCAAACGGCTGGTTGACACTTCCCGTGATCCGAGGGCCGGCTTTAACCTTGGCCAGAGGCTAAGCGTTGCAATACAACGTGGTAATGCCGCCAGTCTCTTGGGTACATTACCAGTTGACTGCGATGCGGAGGATTTTTTCAACGCATTTAGTTTCTTATTCATTTTAGTTAGGTTATGATATTATATTTTTATTTAATAATCCGTTAACATGAACAAATTACGTTGCATAGTTTAAAAAATATATATTTATTTTAGAAACAGTTACAGTTTTATAAATAACGTGAACGTCCCGAAGGGAATACAATCAAATTTTAATCGAATTAGAAAGTTTATAAACTACTTGCTTCAATCTGCGGCTTCACCCGCGTGGATGTCGGAAATTGTTCCACGGGAACGTGTTACCGGGATAAAAAATTTGCTGTACCCAGGTCATGGCCTATCCGTATACCTATCATCCAAGCCGTTAAAGCGTGAAAGGGTAACAGACACAAAAACAGATAAGAAATGCAAATAAACTTTGTTTTATTTTTTATTAAACAGGTTTTTATGAATTTAATTTCAAATACCTACTCTAGCGCCGCCATTAAATATTCATGTATCATTCCGTATTTTACCCCCTTGGGGATGACACAAGTTTTTTTTTTCTTATCAAAAGCATAACTTGAATTTTCATATCTCTGACTTAATAAATCTTAAGATTTCCATACAAACTTTCATCCCCCTATAACCCTTTGGGATTATTTTTGAGACAAAGAGTAGCTTATGTCCTTCCCCAGGATTCCGTTCAGAGGTTTAGGCGTGAAAAGGTAACATACAGACAGACAGAGCTACTTTCAAATTTATAACACTAGTATGGATTTACACATAGCGTGTCATTTTAATAATTTAATTAAAATTTTGTTCGTAATTGTTTATGAAATTTCGGTAACAATGTATTTTATATTTAAGTAGCTTAGCATATAAAGGACTTGTTATAAATACTGTACTTAACAGGTGTTCTCAGGTTTTTGATCAGGTATGTTTCATTCAGTATATGTGTCCCAAAAGCTATCATCATCCTCATCATTAGCAGGCTTGTTCCACCCTATGCTGAAGCTAAAGAAGTCTCCAAGTGTCGAATGAAAAGGTTAATTCTAGACAACCGGGCACCATTGTGAACCAAATCATCGCTTACCATCAGGTGAGATAGTGCACACACTTACAGAGGTATGAGGAACAGGGTGTAAAGTTCACTCATACTCTATAGAAAAGGAAGGATCCTCCGACCAGACGGGTGTCGTGTCTGGTGGGCAACTGCCCGACGGTTGATGTCGGAACGTTGGTATTTAAACTAGTCGCGCGGTAAACTCTGCTTGCGTGATGCAAGATTTTGCGTGAAATCAGTGTGACGCGTAGTTCGCATGTGGCGATGTTAATGCCACTACAAACACAATTTCGTTATTATAGGCAAAGTCCGGGAAATTTATCGTCAATTTGACGTGTTAAAGTCATTTCATACAATTGTCATAGGGAATCAACCTATAATATTTCCACTTCCACTGCTTTGACACAGGCCTACTCTCAGTGAGAGGGAGTGGGCCGTAATCCACCACACAGGCCCAGTAGGGGTTAGTGGATATGCACATGTCTTCGATTGTTTAATTCTAGTACATGCCGGTTTCGTCACGATGTTTTCCTTCACCGTTTTGAGAGCAGTGGTGATGAAATTATTTACACAAACTAAAACGCCTGTCTGGGTCCAAACCTACGACCAAGCCGTGGTCATTACCACTGCGCCACCTCTGCTATACAACATGCAACTGCCAAAGAATTAAAATTGTGTTGATTTGAATATACTGACAATTTAAGTTGGTAGTCAATTCGCTTAACAATTAATTTTCCTAACTACATAAAAAAGTTCATGGATGAAAAGATTGTGCTTGCTTACCATGAGGCCTTGTATCCAGAGCCAGTACAGCAAGTGGAGCATCATCAAGAACTCCTGACCATCTCGCAGCCAAGACCCTGGATCCTCTATGACCCCTCACAACCACTGTGGGTACCACGTTGGATGAAATGGTGGAACCACCACCATACATGGATACTCCTACATTTCTTCGTAATATTGTACTAAAAAGGAAATAAAAATATTTAAAACATCCATCATTGTTTTCCTTCTCCCATGCTATTTAAGTTTTCCAACTTGATTTAATTTTGGATCTGCAGTTAAATGGCTTCCTTCTGACGTCAGCAATTTAAACTTCAAGGAACCAGGTTTATTTCAGTAGGTATTGTACAGTTATAAGGCTTGGGGCTATTTAAAGCACCCTATTTTAATTTACAAAACCCGGCCAAGTGCGTGTCGGACAATGAAGGGGTCCGTAGTTGGAATGAATTTATCCCAAGAACAAACTTAACATTTTAGTTGAAAAACATGTTCACTTACATTTTCAGTTGGGATGTATGGGCATTCCAACTGCAAATGTAAGTTTGTTATAAGTAAGTTTCAAACGCATAATATTGGGAGATTTACTATGCTATTTTAAGACCATAGACTTCATAGAGGTGTTCCTGTTTTCTTTTTTTACATTTTAGTCTCAGTAGTTTCGGAGATAAGGGGGAATGGTCAAATGCATCTATTTTCTTAAATAACATTTTAAAATTATAAAAACACTTGTTTAAAAAAAATAAGCAACCGACTTCCAAAAAAACACAACAAAGTGAAAAATAACTTTAATTTCGGAAATCGGTGTCTTTGGATCTGTATTTTAGTTTTTTGCCAGCGACTTCCGAAATTATAGATAGTTTTCAATGTGTAGTGTTTTTTTGGAAGTCGATTTCTTATTTTTTTTTAAGTTTTTTTTATTTTTCACTTTTTAGTGGGTCTGTTTGTATTTTATCTTTATTCCGTTTGAAATAAGATTAGACATTTAAATAAACCTTTTTTACAGTCCGTTTAACCGATTTTGGCTTCTATTGCGTTGGTGGCATGACAAATGGCAGCTGTCATAAACAGTTGGTATTGTAACTACGTTTATTTATTTATTTATTGACACACCAACGACTTATTCACTAAATCATTACATTAAATTCTATATCAACAGCTTTGCGGTGAATTTGTTTATGCTTTTAATGCCATCCTTATGCCTAAGGAATAGAACTTAAAATTGGTTGAATGGAATGTAAACAAGTTTATTTAAATGTCTAATCTTATTTCAAATGGAGTATAAGTTATAATAACCTTATGTCAAGTGCTCATCACCTAAAAAACATTACTTTTCCCTATGCAGAGGCGTTAATTGTTGAGGAGTTCTCCTGGTGAGAACCAGGAGAAGTGGAAATTATGAGTTTCAACATCTTTTTTTTGTTTTATCGTTATTAGATCATATCGACATCCATCACGTCTACAGACTTCACTACTTAACTATTTAGCTTATTTATTTTGACTTTTGATTTTGTAGTTTAAACATGTAGTAGTTTCCCTAGAATGGGCGTGAACTGTTAAATCGAAGACGACATAGTAACTAAATGTAACTCTCACCTCTGCTCCGGATCTCTTGGTCTACTCTTCTTCTTGCACATGACTATCATCGCGACACACAGTGTAGTCAGGATAGTCAATAGAACAAGAGATAGTGCAGCTCCAACCAGTAGAGCAACACTATTATCTGAGGGTTGTGGCTGGGGGGGTGGCACTGGTGTCATCGTTTGGAGAGAACCTGGTGACAATGATGATGATTTAGGAATCATTGATTTCAATACGGTTAAAAAGTTATTAATGTATGCGAAAAAGTACAAGTTTCGCCGTTACTTAGGATCAGGATGTAACAATGCCCTTTACGAAACTGTCATCTACGCATTCTGTCATCAAACTAAGTAATTATGTGGAAAACTTAGTTGCTCGGAAATGACTTTTATTTTCGGTGTGAAAATGCGCTGTTTTCGGTAGGGCGCAACGTAACTTACGGTAGGGTGCAACGTAACTTACAGTAGGGCGCAGCGTAACTTACGGTAGGGCGCAACGTAACTTACGGTAGGACGCAACGTACCTTACAGTAGGGCGCAAAGTAACTTACGGTAGGGCGCAACGAAACGTACAGTAGGGCGCAACGTAACTTACGGTAGGGCGCAACGTAAAGCTCGCATAGCATTATACTTATGGGTGCATGCACACGGTACAGGGATCGTGGGAGTATTTAAAGTTAAGTTTTAAATATAATAGCTAGACAATAAGTTCCTATTTTGATTGTGCATATTTTGTGCATTTTTCGCCTTTTTAGTGCGTAGTTGCATGCATATTTTGGCATTTTGATAGTGCATAAAATCCGATGTCTAAACTTATAGCATTTATAACTTGTTTTCGTAAAAAAACATAAAATAGTTGGAACCTTGACATTCAATATCTCCGTAACCGGAAGGTTTCCAAGTATGGTACAGTACAAAAAAAAAAAAAACAAAGAAACGGGAGAATAAGTACTCTCGGCTTCGTAACGGATAATTTAACACCAGTATATTAATAAACAAGGGAATACCATGAGAGGTGGTTTTTGAACCTCGAATGTTGTGACAGTTACAACAGTCTCCTCTGAGCTAGATCTAATCATAGTACAAATAATGTAGCAAAATTAATATATGGCACTGGTATATCTTATACAACTGATGTGATTAACGCATAGATTGACGTTATACATACTCGGTTAAAATTATAACTGGAATGTGGAAGGATAAATGTACGTTGAAAGCTTCCCCATCTAGCTACGGTTAAGCAGTATCAAACATTGATAACCACTAGATAAACTGCGTTCTCGGAAGTTCAATCGGTAGTAGGCTGATCAAACATTTGCAGGCATCGAAGCTATTTCACTCATGTATCCCGAAGACTTTTACTGTTTGGTTTGCACTATTAGTCATAAATTAAGGGCAAAATGAATAACGTAGTGCTATTAATAATATAGGTGTTAGATTTAGAAGTTCAACTAATTATAATATTATTATGTCTTTTTTGGAATTATAATTCATCGAATTGTTACGCTATATTCTTTTAATTTATAAGTAACAGGTGCCAGCATACAGTGCATGTTTTAGTATGTCTGCATTTCATGTCCTGTCAAAACAAATAAAAATAAAAAAAAACTTTCTAAAGATTTTTCCCATTTCTTCCGGTGGGTGTCGTAAAAGGCGACTAAGGGACTTACTAGAGAATGGGCAGCAGCGTTCTCTATGCGTTTTAACACCATACTGCGATCGCCAACCCGCCTGCCAAGCGTGGCGATTATGGCAACCCCGCACCCCCCCCCCCTTTGGGTGAGGCCTATGTCCAGCAGTGGACGTCTTTCGGCTGGAATGATGATGATGATGTCAGATTTTTTTACTTACCAGGTCTGTCCAAGTCGTCGGCAGTTCGTATTCGTACGCTGTGCAATGCTGCAGGTCTTTGTGACCTTCCTCTGGGCGTCTCAGCGTAAACCAGCAATGTATACTTTCCAGGTGATAAAGCATCTAAAGCGAATTGAGGTTTGTCGTTCCTGACACGGTATACAGCTTCAGTCAATCCAAAGGCTGAGATTCCCTGTGATTAGGAAAAAGATTTTTGTATTTTAATTTATCTGATGTAGTGAAATAATCACGGTATTTATTAGAAACCATATAAACTAAGATTTTATTGATATCATTCATGTTATATACAGATAACCCCCATCTAAAAATGGTCTTAAGTTATTTATGATAAATGATATAAAACTTATTGAATGTCGAATTAAAAATATCGTAAAAGATCTTCAATCTAATTACAGGTAGAGAAAAAAGAAATCACTTATAATATATTCAACGTTATGGGGCTTTTTATTGAAGTAATTATAAATTTGACCAAAAAACTAATAAATATATAATTCTCGTTCAAGGTTTATTCGATTCAATGTTTAATCCTCAATTTATAAAATCTCAAACATAAATCAGTGTAAGTACACAAAGGAAACATAGATCAACACATGGTTATAAATTAAAATAATACATCAACAATAACAACCACATTTTAGAAACCTAACCCGAACACAAAATGTTTTGAATAAAATACTGCATGCAGAGGTAGTTCAAACAAAATATCCTGTGATCGAATGAAACTACTGAAAATGGAGCAAGAATTAACTGAACGCGTCATATAAATCTATTGAGGGCAGTAACAGGCATTTTTGGTGTCGTTTTTAAATATTTTTGAGACCATTCAAACTGAATTCATAGTACCAGAGCAAAAGTAAACCGTTTTACAGTATTTTTGAAGTTAGAATAAAATAAAAACAACTGAATATACGTAAATATATTTATATAGACTAGAAAAATGTGATGTATCAGAGGATTTTTCATTTATTTCCACTTTCAGAAGGATGTACCTAACTTTATTTTCCTGGAAAAATAACATGGAATATTCCATGAATAGGATAGACGAATTTTGTGGTTATGAACAGAAAAACATGCAGTAGTTTTGAAGCAGTCTTTCGCAGAAATATGCAGAATGGATAGTGTGATTTTAATTCCTGTGAAATCATCACTAGGCTTTGAAAAAGCTGAAGATTTTGTAGTTTCATAGAAAAACATTGTAGACTCTAACTTCAGAGATTCTCAAATTGATTTCAAGAAGGACTTTGAAGACTTTGATGAAGAAGGTATTAACATACAATATTAAGACAACAGAGAGAAGAATGATCATAAAGCCTTGTTTACACGCTGAGAGTTCCTCGACACAAGCAGTCGAATTTTTTGACGATATAATAAATGAACTTTAATTAATTTCAGATAACTATTGTCATTATTTGAAACCACTAACTCAATTTATGTATTACATGAAAAAGTTCAAATTTCATTGTAACCAAAAAATTACATAAGGCTAAAGTAGATATTTCAGTAAGTGACAATGATTATGAATTATCGGAGAAATTCTGAATTGAAGCATATTACATAAATATGTATAATAATATAATATTTTTCAATATCAATATAATTAATATTTATTAAGATTTAAATATAATAATGAATCATTTTTAACATTAATAGTTTTTTTTTAAATATTATTATAATATTTTTTTACAGAACATACATAAAATTCACGCTTTTACATGGGGGTAAGCAGAAACTATACAGCGTGTTACGGAAAGGGTATATACATATCAAAGGCACGGATTCTTTTGGTGCTAACAAACTACATGGCAACATTTTTTTAATAATACTGACATAATTATAAAGTTAAGAAATATTTAACTAATAAAAATCAAATGTTACAATTGAATTCTACACATCACTAGACCAAGTCAGCTGATCGATACGCGTTTTACTCCATTTGTTTGATCCCGCCGCCTATCGTGCCGCCCGCGCCGCCGCGTGTCGTTGCGGCGCCGTGTCGCAGAGCTATGGCAGGTGTGTGTGCTTGTACTAGGCGCACATACACAGATAATGGATAATTACTCTCGTAGTGCGGTGACACGTTTGTTATGATTTAAATTTAATAAAGTATAGAAATAAAAAAAAATTCAAACATTTTCAAAGTTATTCTTTTTGTGCTGAAATTTTGTACGGAGATTCTGCACCTGATGCACTATTCACCCTGTTTGTATGGATATACCCTTTCCGTAACACGCTGTAGAACGTCACCTGCTACGCTCCTTACATACTCCTTGTGCTTCGTTTACGTTCATACATCTGCATATCAATTTACAACCATTCGAAAGTTTGTCATATTGAAAATGACACATTTTCAATGATTGATTTACCTTGCCCCGTACAACAAATAGCTGTTGAAAAAATGGCCGTAGTCTATTTGATTTAAACTGACAAAGTGTTCGTGTTTTGGATTTGTGAACAGCCTTTAGAGCACTCCTTTGATAACATTGATTGATGCTCGATTCGGCACGGAAGAGAATCAAATGATTGTGAATAGCTATGCTGGTCATACATGCACGCCGGTTGCGAGTACTACGCCCCTGACTTTTCTGAAGAACATCACCAATTAGGTCACTATTTATGTCCTGCTAGGCCGTCCCCTCCCGGCATTATCACTCACATCTGCCTACCTTTTGTTAGTCGCCTTTCATTCAACCTCTCAAAATGACCAAACTATCTAAGCACACTCTTTTAAATTTTTGTCACTACATCTTCGTTTAAACGACACCGTTGGCTTATCACATCATTTTTCAGCCTATCATCCACACCAGACGTCGTTTTTTTTTAAATATATTTAGATAATATTATTAAAATGATGATGATTACAATATAATAATATCATAATTCGGACGACTTTCGCATCTCGACCGGCTGAGAACCGCTACTTGCCTACGAGTCTTGCATGGACATTTTTGCCTCTAAACGGTCCAGGAACTCTCCTAATGTAAACGAGACTTCAGGATGAAGACACAAAGGGTTGCAAAGGTCTTGTTAGCACGGCACCACAGCCACGCCGCGCTCACCTGATCGTTCATCGTGGAGATCTCATTGTCTTCTTGCGCAGTTTCAGCGCGATGCCGTACCTCCAAAGCTTCTAGAAGGAACCGCTGAGGTAGACCTCCGTCGTGCCCGGGTTCGCAGTGAAGGAGCTCGTTTTCGATCTCGCAGTTGCTTGGTGCTTCGGGGAGCGCTGGAGAAGTGAGGTGTGATGTATGGTGGGCATGCAAGTGATGTAGATGAAATGAAATGTAATTGAAACTTTAGTCTAAAACTCGAAATTGTAGTACTAACTATTATTGTCTCTATGAAAATAATAATATGAAAAAACCGGCCAAGTGCGAGTCGGACTCGCGCACGAAGGGTTCTGTACCATTATCTATAAAAATGGCAATAAAATCACGTTTGTTGTATGGGAGCCCCCCTTAAATATTTGTTTTATTTTAATTTATTTATTTATTTTAAAAGTGAATATATAACTAAATATTCTGTGAATATTTCAAGCGTCTATCTGTTGCCGCTCGATCGATCAATATAGAACAAAAACGAGCAAAAAAATCACGTTTGTTGTATGAGAGCCCCCTTAAATATTTATTTTATTCTGTTTTTTAGTATTTGTTGTTATAGCGGCAACAGAAATACATCATCTGTGAAATTTCAACTGTCTGACTATCACGGTTCATGAGATACAGCCTAGCCTGGTGACAGACGGACAGACAGACAGACAGACAGGCAGACAGACGGCGGAGCCTTAGTAATAGGGTTCCCGTTTTACCCTTTGGGTACGGAACCCTAAAAATATCGACAACCAAGTTAAGACACATTTGCACTATTGATGTAAACTCACTCCTAGGAATGTGTAATCTAATCAAGAGACTTAAAAGAAAGCGAAGCTAGAACATAATGCTGTCTACAAAACAAGTTATGATAATCTACGTCTATAAATAAACTTTATCAATAGCAAATTTTGAAAACTATGAATATATTACCGGCAGGCAAGATCCTGAACAAGCATGGCTCCCTTTGGTTTCCGACATCGTTGCTAGCCCAACATGCAAGCCAGCCCAAGTCTTCTTCAATGTCTGAATGAAGACCATGGATGACTGTGCTTGTGGAACCCATCACTGTCACGTTGGCTGCTGGTATCTGTGTGAATGATCCCATAATTACATATTAATTCAATTGGTGTCTATTTTCTTCTGAATAGGTCAAATAAATAACTTGGATCTAAACTAAAGTCAAAAGTCAAGTTAGACTAATCTAAGACCAGTTTTCTGAATCTGGAGACTTATCATAATAATTATGAAGGCATGGGCAGTGACGATCAAAAGCGAATAACAATATCTCCTGATCTCTCTCTGATTGATTTATTATTTTTAGTGATCTCTATATTATTATCATGACATTTTTAAATTACCTAGACTCGGAGTGACATTTTACTTAATTTTATTAATATTTGCATGCCATTGTCTAAGGCAAACGTGATGATCTGTTTTATTCTTCTACTTTTCACATCTCTTGCATGCTGACAATTTGTATTGTATGTAGTGTACTCAGGTTTGTGCAATTATATGATTATCTTATAAAGAAAAGAAAGAAAATACGTTTATTTGCGGTAAACATGACGCAAAGAAAGAACATAAATACAAAAACAACAAGTAGGGGGAAAATATGCGTCACATCCACGCAAAACGGCCACCGTTCAGCATTATGCTGCGACCCTATGCGAGACAGAGCCCCAGCGCTGGTTATCAGCGACAGCAGGCATTGACGTGATGACGTCAACCGTCGATCGTCTTATATTATCGCTATTTCACATATAGCACAAAAAAAAAATTTTTTTTTGCAAATTGGGACACAAAACAGGAATTCACTATTACTATTTGGCACTATGTCAAAATACATATCATATTCCATTCCATTTCATTAGTATTGTACCTTACCGGCAAAACATCCTTGGTCCCATTATAAGTCCAGTAGAACCTCAGAGGTCCAGCATCACGACTGGCCGGTGCAGTCACTGAGCACCTCGCCCTGACTTCTCCTCCAGGAGCACCAGCTAACTGCTGGATCACATTCCCAGCTGCACATTCGGGTCGGGCTAGTAGAAATGTGGATAAGGTAATAAAGAAGTACAAAGGCATTGTTGATGAAAAAAATGGTTTATTATTTTTTTGTGGTTATTTATCAGTATAAAGTAGCAGACTATGACAAGTGTGTGTTTTTAATAGTAAAAAAACCGGCCATGTGCGTGTCGGACCACGCACAATGAAGGGTTCCGTAGTTAGGATGAATTTATCCCAAAAACCAACTTAACATTGTAGTTGAAAAACATGCTCTCCCGTACATCGATATACGTTACGGTCAATTCTTCAACTGCAAATTTAAGTTGGTCGACTATTACTCGTTAACTTTTAAACCCTACTTAGCTGTGATAGTTTTCCTTTAAATTTCGTTAAATATACTACTGCCATGAATTTTTTCACATATCCAAAACCAACCATTTAGCTGGCATTTTTTGTTAGAATCAAGCCCCCCCCGGCTTGATTCTAACAAAAAATAGCACTTTAAAGCTTAATATTACGCAAACGGATCTCAGAATTGAAAAATGGCTTTAACAGACCCACAATATTTTTAAACGGCCTATCCAACGATATACCACACCATTCACCAGACGAGAAAAAAAAATATCATCCCCATTTTACGTGCAAGGGAGGTAACCTAAAAAAAATGTTTTTCATGGTTTTATTTTACAAAATTCTTGGCGTGATTAATATGTACAAATTACAGCTTTTTAGGACTAAGCGTCTCTGAGCTAAGCTGGGGACAGACGGACGGACGGACAGACAGACGGACATGGTGAAACTATAAGGGTTCCTTGTTTACTACGGAACCCTAAAAAGGGGTAGACCCTTTTACTACTACCCTCACTCGTACCCTTGCATAATGAACATTCACGAATTTTCTACATAATTGGTAAAACATTAACCATAATATTATCCTCTTTTAAATAGTGTAGATGATGCCTGACCTGACCAGTGCAACTTTTGCAACATGATATTTGTTTTCCATAATTTAAAAAATGTACTTTTTAATCAACTTATATTTTATCGATGAATCTTAAAATAAAACTCACATAGAACATTCAAGGTAAGGGGGTCACTCAGTGCACTGCCTTCAGAATTTCTAGCCCGACATCGGTACACCGTCGAGTGATGTCTTCTGAGTCCTCTGATGACCAGCCTGTTGTTCTCTATGGATAAACCTCCAATTGGATCGTCTCTTATTAGATGGACCTGGGCAAAGGAGAACAAAGAAGTAAGCAAGTACTATTTACCGCAGTCAGACTGCAGCAGCTATGGATTTAGTTTCTAGAATTTAGACAGACATTCTTAATTTTCTTTAATTTAAAGCTCAACTTATTCCTATGTTTATTCTTTTATGTTATAATATCAGAATTGATCATTCCTTTTTGAAGCATTAGCAGCAGTTTTGACTCATCACTGCTGGACACAGGCGTGGGGCCCAAGCACCGCCACTTCAACCCGTTTTGATTACTGCTAAATAAACTCAAAGTATTTATTTCAATTAAACCAATTACAGGCACTTTTGAATTGTCAAAGATCGGTCAGTTAGTCAGAAAGATGAAGCTAGTCGAACAATCCAAAAGGTAGGTCTCTATGAAGAAGTACGGGCAAGAATCATCACTGGAACTGATAGTCTTCATTGTACCATTAGTTTGAAAGAAACCACCATTCATAAACATGACCAGATTGTATCTTTTTTTACCAGTGACCGTAACAACCAAAAAAGGAACGATGTAAGGAAATTTATAATTTATACTTTCATTCGCCACAAACACAAAGAGACTTATATAATAAATGATCTTAATATAATAAAACAATTACAAGCGAAATCCTCAAAGCGTAATGAAAAAAATGTAAGCCTCAAGATTCTTAAAATAAAGCTAATACTAATAATTATGAAATCGTATTACGTAAAACGGAACGTTATTATGAAGTTATTATTTGCCAGTATAACAAATTGAATTTTCATGAAGCAACAATTAAATTCTCATTATTGAATCACGCTAACTAAGACTTAGGTACTTCAACATGCCAACTTACTATTTACGGCTAACTTTGTTGAATTTATTTATAATGTTAGAGTTTAAAATTGTTTAGATTATTTAATGTATGAATTGTCAAGTCAAAGTCAAATTATTTTTTTCAAATAGGCACATAGGACGCACTGTTGAACGTCAAAATTTACAAAAAAAAATAGAGTTGATTCTAGTTGCCCCTTCCAAAAGGAAGTTTCCTATGGAGAAGAATGGGCAAAAAACTCCACCGTTACTCTTTTAAAAATGTTTTACAATATTTTGTTTAAGAACATTAATTATATTATGTGAAGACGATGCGCCTAGAATAAAATAAAATTACTATACCAAAATAGGTAAAAATAATTAAAAATTAAGGAATGAAAAATAACTTAATTATAAGATATCGCCTGTGTATAGTGCGTAAAGGTTTTGTTGATATAGCATTAGAAATAGATGCTAGAACAATGTCATTCGTTTTATGTGCCACAAATTGAGATGTGCTTTTTCTATAATCAGTTCAACTGATTCTTCATCTGCATCCATGGTTAGAATATGAACATGCAGGTTCTATGACGTTGCTAGATATCTAAACAGCTAACAGAAAAATGCAAGCGATTAAGGCGACGATAACCGACTTTTCATGATTTTATACGATTTATTATTATTATTATTTTATTTTATTTGATCACGTCTTAACGAGTAGTGTTAATGATTTGAAAAATATATATGTTAAATTAGAGCATTTTCTCAATAACTTAATATGTGAATAATTTAGATTATGTTTAAATTAATTTGTAAAGTTATGTCTATCGCGGATAAAAAACTGAGAATGGCGCAAAATCTACCAAGCGTATTTTTCTGAAAACCAATTTAAAGATAATTTAATTCCTGATCTTTTAGTTTACGCGTTTTTATTAAATACCTTTTGTTTTGTGTATAATAAATTAATAGTGCGTCAAATTGGGGACAGCGCTCCTTGATGGGCGAGTCCTATTACTGGCTGAACGTACGACGCGTTGCGTGAGCTCAGTACAGAACACGCAAGCTAACTACTCAAGGTCACTGGCATATATCTCCGTCTTAACAATTTCCTTAAAAATCCTTTGGATTGTAATTAAAGTGTGTTACGCAAATGGGGTGCGGGTTCTTAAAGAGAGTAACTTTAGCAGAAAATTATTTGTCGTGCGCTGGCACCAAAATGCATTTCCAAGCATTTTTTCGTCATCAATTGTAATTGGAATCAAACAGTCAGTACTACAAAAACGTACAAGCTATGGGTAAATCTATGTTTCATAACTTAATCTGTATTTATTATACTTACTTCAGGTCCCTTATAGAAAGTAAAGTTAACAGCTGGTGGCGATGCATCAGCTGAACACAGCAGCACAGCGTTCTCATCTTCTCGCAGTAGACGAGGCTCCTTAGGTTCTACCAGTGATATCTGGGTTACTGGAGGATCTGTAACAAACGATTTCTTAAGTAAAACACTTGTCTAAATGTCAAAATAAAAACCGGTCAAGAGCGAGTCGGACTCGCGCACCGAGGGTTCCGTACGAATATTATGATGTTGATGATTTCTGAAAAACTGTACTATTTAGAGACATCGTTTTATTTTTCCTGTAATCTTTACTTAAGTTTCTATCATATATAATAATTTCAGATTTTTATCTCTGCAAACTTCGGAAATAAAGGGGGGGGGGGGGGGACGGTACTTTTTTTTTACATTTTGCATCACAAGTCGGAGACGATGCGGCCTAAAAAAAAATATGTTTGAGAATTTGCAAACAACGTTCTTTCATATGATACCCCACATGCTCTAGTAGCCCCACTTAAAATTTTTAAGACCCCTTTTCAGTCCCTTTTGCAAAAAAGATATATTTTTTTAAATTTCTTTCTTACTTGCAAAATAGTTGGGCAAACGTCACCTAAAACTATTCTATATTTCAAGTTGATAGTGTTAGTAGTTCTTGAGATATCCAGGTGTGACAGACAGACAGACAGACATATACACAGACAGAAAGACAGAGTTAGTCTCACCATAAGGGTTCCTTTTTACCATTTTGGTACGGAACCCTAAAAATGTCATGTTCGTATAATGTCATGTCTATCAAGTCTCTGTGTTTGTGTCTATGTGAACATCCTAACTAATAAATAACAAACGCGAAAGTAAGTTTGTTTGTTACACTAAAACGGCAGAACGGATTAGGATAAAATTTGGTAAATGGGTAGACCATGACTTGGACATAGGCTACTTTTCATCCTGGATTGTAGGCAAAGTCACGGGCAAAAGCTAGGACATAATAAAATAAATGTCTGTAACTTGTGTTTGTGACAATCACCAATCAGTTGGTAGGTATATTTGGCACAATGGTATGCAAGCTAGGTAGGTAGTTGTGTACTCCTGCGCTAGTTACAGGCATATGTACCTATTTGTGGCGTTCAACTTAGTAGCAGCAAGTTGATGTAGGCACTAAGCTATTTTCCAAAGAAGAATTCAAAGTTTTTTCTCCGGACCAATTCCAATTTGAAGGACATTTTAACAATTCTTTGCCAGTTCAATGCAAAATGGCGTAAAATTGGAACGTTTGCAAACATTTCAAGAATCATTACAAAAAAAAACATTTCGTTTGATTCGGAACACGTTTCGACTATTTACTCATTTTTGTTCAGAATCTCCTAACTAACATTACCTAAAAGCATTCTGGTTACCCATTGAAAGGGTTTTAGATAGGGTTTTTCTAAGCGGTTAAACAAAAACTCATACGATATGGGTAACCCTTATGAACGGCTTAAATTAAATTTTGGTAACCCATTGAAAGGGTTTTCGATAAAAACTCATACGGTGTAACCCTTTTGAACGGCTTAATTTAAGCCATTCAAAATTACCCACACCGTATGCGTTTTTGATTAACTGCTTAGAAAACCCCTATCGAAAACCCTTTCCATTGAAAGGGTTTTCGATAGGGTTTTTCTAAAATGGTAACCAAAATCACCATTTTGGTTCATCATTTGGTCATGCTACGCGTGCTGGGCGGATATCGAAATAACATAATATTATGATTTTTTCATGTTACTGGGTTTCAAGTAGGTATAGAACCCTTTGAATGGGTTATCGTGTAACCCTTTTACTGGGTTTCAAGTATAAAACCTATTCAATGGGTTATCATGTAACCCTTTCAATGGGTTTCTAGTATAAAACCCTTTCAATGGGTTACATCATGATAAAGGTAACCCATTGAATGGGTTACTCCTTCGAAAGGCTTAACTCTTAACCGGGGTTGTACGGTCCCTGCCTAAAAGACAATTTTTCTTTTACGAGTCTAACTTTTAGATTGATTGATTAAAGCTGTCACTAAGTTTGAAAATTGTGAGACCTTCCAAGGATTTGCCATTCGATCTAATAGTTTCAAGAACTTGTAACTAGAAGATAATAACGTTAAATAGAAGTGGCTTTAATTATTGAATAACGAAGATGTTTGGTTTTAAAGCAAACTTTTCTGGAAACCACATTAGGTTAATTCTTGTGAATACGAGTAGAATTTTTGGAAACCCAAATTCTTTGAAATCTTGAATCCAGGGAACAAGGATGTACAGCTATACTCGAAGACTATGATCATGATGATGAAGTTCTTGAACTTTTACTACGACTTAGTATTAATATACTAATCTTATTGAGGTTTAGATGATAATAGATATCGCCGCTCATCAGAATCATAATGTATTGATTGTCTCAGTAATCACAATCGTCATTACTTCCTCCGAAAATTGTGCACTGCGATCCAATAGGCATCCCTCAAGCGTCGCCACATCAACTGGTCCTGTGCTTCTCACATCCAGTGGAACTTTGCGACCTTTCCAATCAATCAACTCAGCCTATAGCAGTCCACTGTTGGACATAGGCCTCTCCCAGGCTGCACCACAACACCCTATCCTCCGCCTTCCGCATCCAGTCTGTCCCGTCGGTCCATCTAGCTGGGGGGCGTCCCACACTACGCTTGCCGATACGAGGTCTCCACTCCAGGACTCGTCTGCTCCACTGGCCATCGGTCCTTAGACATACATGGCCAGCCCACTGCCACTTCAGCTTGCTTACTCTGCAGGCTATGTCAGTAACTCCGGTTCTCTGTGTCAGTGTCACCCTATGTAAAATTTAAACATTTATATCTGTAACTTTTATGGTGTGCATAATAAAGAGTATTCTGTTCTATTCTCTTCCGGATAGCTTCATTTCTGATCTTATCCTTCAGAGAAACTCCGAGCATAGCCCGTTCCATAGCACGCTGAGTGACCTTGAATTTGTGGACCAGCCCGACTGTCAGTGTCCACGTTTCGGCACCGTATGTCATAACGGGCAGGTCTTCAAATACTGCGGGATTGGCAACGAGAAGACTTCACAAAGTTTTCCAAACGCTGCCCAACCCAACCGGATCCTTCTGTCGGCTTCTTTCTCAAAGTTGTGCCTACCAAGCTGGAAAACTTGCCCTAGGTAGACGTACTCCTTCACAACTTCGAGAAGTGACCCTTCGATGTGGATTGGACATTTACCGAAGGGGATTCACACAGTACCTCTCCTAAGGCAATTAGGTATGTAAAGTATTTTTCAGGTATGTTTTTTATATTTTTATTTTAACGATAAGAGTATTTGAAACACATAATTTCATCTTTTTGTTTTTACAAGCTGTAGTTATTTTTATATATTTTTTTAAACTATTGTTCGTACTGACGTCACTAGTAGAACTGAATAGCTTAGGATCTTTGCCACGTTTAACACTTATTTAAAACCAAAATTCAGTAAAGTCAAACTATCAAATTTGACAATTAATTTGTTTACATTTCATACTTTAGCGATTTCCGTACTTTAGTTTAAAGATATGGCTTAATAAAATGAATGGATTCAAAGACTACTTCTGCTAAGTGCTTCATACCGTCAAGTATAAGAAACACCACAACCAATAGCAGACACAAATTGATTGTTAGTAAAAGAAACCTTAAAAAGGAAATGGTGGGAGGAAGTAAATGTTGAGTACAAGTCTGGGCGGCGTCTGTTTTATTGTGAAGATCATTTGAACGTAAGTTAAGTTTGCCTGAGGGGATACATCGATGTGATTCGCTTGTACTGTCCGCCGCTGGTGAAAAACTACACTATTTACGTATATATATATCTGAATAGAATAGTATTAAGTGCTTCATGTAAATTTGACGTTGACATGACACTTGACACATAAAGAACAACTTAATTACAAGAGGCACTCAAAGTTTCCAATTCAGGCTGCTTTGTGACGGCATTTAGAGGTCAAATAAAAGTCAAGTGATTTTAAGTATTTTTGTGAAAATAAATACGATCTTATAATTTTAAGACCTATTAATAGAAAAATAAGTCTTAGAAGCTTAAAATCTCGAAATTTTTACTTTACATACCCAATTCTTCTTTTCGTGCGGACGGTATTATTGTTGACTATTGGTATAGTATTTGAGCCCAGTAGGAGGCCACGTTAATTACGGCACCAGTTGCATTCTTTAGATCTTCAAAAGTGAAAGTGAATGGGCTCTTAGGACACTCAAACACACAATTGAGATATGATACAATAAAATCACATTATTCATCGTTGGGGAGTTT
The DNA here is from genome assembly GCA_948098905.1 of Tiliacea aurago. Taxonomy (NCBI): domain Eukaryota; kingdom Metazoa; phylum Arthropoda; class Insecta; order Lepidoptera; family Noctuidae; genus Tiliacea; species Tiliacea aurago. The sequence goes on from OX402594.1 coordinate 2,476,643, forward strand.
GGTACCAAAATGTGAAAGCTCTACTTAAGGCGACGATAACCGACTTTCAATGATTTTATACTGAAGATCACGCCTAAACGAACAAGGTTAATATTTGAAAAAAATATATGTTAAATTAGAGCATTTTCTCAATAATTTAATATGTGAATATTTTAGATTATGTTTATATTTCATAGTGAAATTAATTTGTATAGCTTTGTCTAATGCGGATAAAAAACTGAGAATGGCGCAAAATCTACCAAGCGTATTTTTCTGAAACCTTCACCAATTTAAAGATAATTTAAATATTGATCTTTTAATATACGCGTTTTATTAAAATACCATTTGTTTTATGTATAATAAATTAATAATGCGTCAAATGGGGGACAGCGCTCCTTGATGGGCGAGTCCTATTACTGGCTGAAAGTACGACGCGTTGCGTGAGCTCAGTACAGAACATTCAAGCTAACCACTCAAGATCACTGGCATATATCTCCGTCTTAAAAGGTCTTATATACGAGCCGTTACAAAGATGGAGCAACAGCTACATTGGTACTGCAGTATCGACCACTGCTGACTCAAACAGACTATTGTTACCCTGGAGCTCTGCTGCTACGCTAAGGATAAAGAGCGTGCAGATAAGTGAATATTTCTATTGGGGCAGACAGCGACAGAATTGTTTATTCAGAGCACGGATGCTCTGACAAAGTCGGACCTACATAATGCTTGGGCAAAGAGTAGAGGAGTGGTAGAGGATACATCAATCTGCTTAGGCTTCTCCTAAGTATGTTGGGGTTGGCTTCCAACCTAACCGGATGCAGCTGAATACCAGTATTACTTGGAGTGACTGCCCACCTAACCTCCACAGCCCAGTAGAACACCGACACCGGTAGAACAATTTCTATGAATAATTCAAGGAAATTGTTCTACCGGTGTCACGTCGCGCGAAAAGTCGCGCCAGTATGTAGAAGCCTACAGACTACCCGAAACGACTGTTAAAGATTCAGGAATGACAGCCAGGTCCAACGGCTTAACGTGCTTTCCGAGGCATGGAGGGGTCTCAATATGTAGTGAAATGAAATTAAAAGAATAAAAAAAAAAACCTATTAAGCGGGACGACCCGCGGCGGTGTGTTCCATGTTTAAAACTTAAACAACTTCCGTTCGCCTCTTTCCGTAACGCTCTCATCACGCATTCACCAGCTAACTCCCCAAGTCAAGCGTGCGTAAAGAATTTTTACTTCAAAAAACTTATCAGGAAGCTTTCATTTAAACTATTCCTAGATGCTGCATCATAAGCCACTGTGTCCTATCAAGCAGGTTTACAAAGATTTTTGTTACACTGAAAATCTAGTGCAAACCGTGAGTTTAAACAGTCAAAAGAGAATAAAATCATAATTGCTGACCTTTGATCAAACTCAAACTCTCAAACTCAAACCCCCTTATTACAAAACAAGGTTTATCTTCAGACCCAGGTTTAAAACATGGAGCCATTATTGAATTTCGAACTTTATTCCGGCTATGGTAAAGTTCCTAAACACAAAACTGACCACTGAATACCAAACTAAGTTTTCAGTTTTGTATAAAGAACGGTATTTCAATCACTGTTACGTTCTTATTACAAAAACTGGCTCCATGGTTTAATCCATGTCAAAATATAGATCTTGTTTTGTAATAAGGCGGAAAGCATTTATTTCAATTAAACCCATTACAGGCACTTTTGAAGTGTCAAAGAGTCGGTCAGTTAGTCAGAAAGTTGAAGCTATTTGCCCATTCCAAAACGTAGATCTCTATGGAGAAGAATACGCAAGAAACTCCAAGGACACTCTTTTAAATCAAGATATTACAAAATTTTGGGTACATTATTCTTGGCGCTTCTTAGTGAGAACAATATAAAAAAATAAATTATCACTTAGTGATGGAAATTGCTGACTTGAAGTCATAACTTGCGACACGATCTGACTGTTTATTAACAGTGAATCTAATAGGGTTTTTAAAACATTAATCTTGGGGGAGCAAAAACTGTACATATTTCGGAAAGCCTCAATATTTACAACCTCGAAAATACTTCAGAAACTTCAACAAAAACACAATATTGGCTTTCAAAGTTATGCCCCGTCTGCCCCATTGAACTCTTTGCCCCACTTCGAACCTGGGGAGCGGGCAACAGTACAATTATTACGTTGTTTGTTTGTTTTGCAACTCGTATTACCGCATACTGCATTTCGTACGTGCATTAAATAAGTTTTTGGAAAATAACGAATTTTATTTGTAATTTCCCACGTGCGATATTAAAACTTGATTTTAACGGTCCCCTGCTGGAGTACCTAGTAAAGTGTGGAATTGTATTGTTTAAAAAAAAATATAACTCGAGTTATTGCCTAGCCACTTGATCAGATAAATTAGCCTAAATTGCGATTTACTTGCAGTATTTTAAACTGTGGCGGCATTAACATTGCCACAGGCGAACTACGCGTCACACTGACGTCGCGCAAAATCCTGCATCGCGCAAGCAGAGTTTACCGCGCGACTAGCATACATACAACGTCCCTAAGTCTATATTTGACGGTCCTAAGCCCATTAAAGTACGAAGAGACTTTTTTATTTATGTGTTATTAAATTTTTCGTTTATGTTTTTTTATGTTTTTAAGGTTCCGTACCCAAAGGGTAAAACGGGAACCCTATTACTAAGGCTCCGCCGTCTGTCTGTCTGTCTGTCTGTCTGTCTATCTGTCAGTCTGTCCGTCTGTCACCAGGCTGTATCTCATGAACCGTGATAGTTAGACAGTTGAAATTTTCACAGATGATGTATTTCTGTTGCCGCTATAAGAACAAATACTAAACAACAGAATAAAATAAATATTTAAGGGGGCTCCCATATAACAAACGTGATTTTCTTGCTCGTTTTTGCTCTATATTGATAATAGGAACAGGTAGACGCTTGAAATATTCACAGAATATTTAGTTGTATATTCACTTTAAAAATAAATAATTAAATTAAAATAAAAATATTTAAGGGGGCCTCCCATACAAAAAACGTGATTTTTTGCCTTTTTTATAGATAATGGTACGGAACCCTTCGTGCTCGAGTCCGACTCACACTTGGCCAGTTTTTTTTTTTCCTGGGTTCCTTTATCGATACTGAACCTACCGCTAAGCTATGGCACGCAGTTACTTTAACACCCTGTATAGAATTGAAAGTATGTGATTTGCCTCATGATTTTTGTATCACGTCATGAAGTTTAAAGTATCTCATTTGACGTTTTTTTACAGAATGTAATGGAAACATGATAATTATTTTTAGCGTCATGTAGTTGCTAAGTTAATTATTTTCAAGCCTCGGAACCTAGAGGTTGTCTTCAAGAAGTCTAAAGACTATACTGATTTAGAGGCATGAGGAACAGGGTGTAAAGTTCACTCATACTCTATAGAAAAGGGAGGACGACCGTCCTCCGACCAGACGGGTGTTGTGTCTGGTGGGCAACTGCCCGACGGTTGATGTCGGGATGTTGTATATATGCTAGTCGCGCGGTAAACTCTGCTTGCGCGGTGCAGGATTTTACGTAACGTCAGTGTGACGCGTTGTTCACATGTGGCGATATTGATGCCGCTAGATATTTTATTCAGTACCTAATTTAATAGTTTGTTAAATATTGCTACCAAGTTTGTGTGTGTGCAATAATACTAAATACAGAATTATTTGTACTGAAAAGGCGTTTCATTATATAAGATTATTTTTGCAAAATGCACAGAGCCTTAGATGTTCTCAAGTACCTTGTAATCATTATAGAAAACAACAAAAAACTTCTTTTAGCACGGTTAACCCCATAAAAAGATAACAACGCCATCTAAAGCAACACTTGACCAACTTCAAATGTTCTTCCGCTTACCCCCCGATTTCACCAAGGGGTAAAGATAAAACATCCCCCTATTCTATCATTGTCGAAGTTAATCCGTCCGTCAGTAATCCTTGGGGCTCTCACTCAAGTGTTTATATCATAACGAAATTATTTAACATCCCTGTACGCGTGTAATTTAACTAACAAACTTCAAAAAGTTAAATAAGCTGACTGCTAATTCTGGTGCCATGTTTACGTGTTGGTGGCAAATGTTGGTGTTGGTGTTTGGTTGGCTTTGAGGTAGGTAGATTCTTGTTATGAAGGTATATTGTAAACTGCCTCTTTACAGTATTAATATTTTTGGAATATTTAAATAATATTCCAGTTTATAAATAGAATACCATAATTATTACAATAAAAAAAACGTTTATGAACAAATTAACATTTATTTGTGTTCTAAACTCAAAAATATTTGAATTGTCTATTTTTCATATTAGGCTGTTTATCGGCTTTATACTTTTGCTTCTCCTTCAACCTGGCGAAAGCAAATCGTGGAAAAAAAAGGAAATTAAATCATAGTTTCCTAATAATTCATGACAAAAATATGTTTCGTTATTTTATTTTATTTCTTCAAAAGTGTATTGAAAAACGTCGTTTGATACACGTGGACATTTGTTATTGCAGTTCTCGGCTTAAAAACAATCTCGCCTGCGGCTCGGGTGTTAATTCCGCCTCGAATGCAATAACAAACATTCACCACTTGTATCAAAATGTACTATACTGATTTTGCCAAATTATTAATTTGATTTACGTCAAATGCAAACTTGGTCCAACATTGGCGCCAACACCTTACACATGAGGCCGCGAGTACTAACGCACTGCTTGGCAATAAGCGATAATGTTTTAACTTGACGAGATAAACTTGACTACGAAAGTTATGTCGACTTACGTTTTTGAAGTAATCGCATTAACCCATTTATGTTTAACTTAATGTTATGAGTTTGTTCGTTGTCACACTATTTCTGTTTAAATATAATGGAGAGGGAAAGTTTGCGTGGATTTTGTTTACGTTTTCCGAGTTGTCATGATAGTTTGAAACTGAGTGGCGTTGAGTTTAGCGTTAGATTTAAATTGTTTTCCCATAGGGGTGAGCAGAGTCGCATTATGATATAAAAATAAACTCAAACTCAAAGCATTTATTTCAAATAAACCTATTACAGGCGCTTTTGAATTGTCCAGGGGTCGGTCAGTAAGAGAGATGAAGCTAGTTGCCCAGTCCAAAGCGTAGTAGGTTCCTATGTAGAAGAACGGGCAAGAAACTCCACGGACACTCTTTTAAAATTATTATTTATTTTATTTATTTATTTAAATTAAATAAAACACACTCATAGAAACAAAAAAAAAAGAACAAAACCAAAAATAAAACAAAGTAAACAAATAGAAAATAAAAACAAAGTCCTGTACGAGGCCAAAAGGCCCGTATCTCAGCATGAAGCTGCGGCACTTAAAAATAAGTGTCGCAGCGCTAGTATTCTGATAGGGCCCCGCTGTGATGTCACGGATAGAATAAGAAATAAATTAAATTACATTTATGTTGAAATTAAACATGTGAGAACCGCCGACTGCTAAATATAAGCCTCCAAATCAGGTCGCTAGAAAGGTTACAGAAAATAATTGTAATGTGCCGGACGTAAAGAATAGCACCATCCCATTTCTTCCGGTGGGTGTCGTAAAAGGCGACTAAGGGACTTACTAGAGACTGGGCAGCAGCGTTTTCTATGCATTTTAACACCATACTGCGATCGACAAACCAACCCGCCTGCCAAGCGTGGCAATTATGGCAAACCTCCCCTTTAGGGGAGGCCTATGTCTAGCAGTGGACGTCGTTTCGGCTGAAATGAAACACGAAACTCGGCCATAGGCTATCCTTTTGCCAAGTTAGGTAAATATGGCAATGTAATTATTTGATAGCGTTTTTTCTGCATATAAAATATTCGACATCCCATCCTATTGCTTGACGCTAATAATACCTACAGAATGTCACCAAAAGGTGCTGATAATAGAATTATGGTAAGTTCATAATGTATCTCAAAGTATTCAAATAATGAAATAACTATCTCAAAGGACGAATGGCTGCAACTCACAGAAGACCGCTTATAGCGTCATTTGCCTCATTAGGTTTGAGTAAATTGGGTGTGTCAGCCTAATGGATGTAATGGCCGCTATATTAATGCATATTACATAAGCCACGCTTCGGAAAGCAGGATATTTGTTTATCCTAACTATCGTTTGGCAAGAGTAATAATAGGTTGGGGAAAAAGTTTCTTCGCATTTTTTAAGAAAATTCATAACATTTTTTAATATAGTTTATTTACATTTAACTAAAGTATATACCTTGGTACCATTTTGTTCGATAACTTTTTGCCATCCTTTAGGTGTAGGGACGTGATCTCATTGCTATAGAAATTTTGGACTTCTGATCAAAATACCGCGACAAGTGGTTTTGGCAGTCCTCTCGTGATGTTAACCTGACACTGCCTAAAGAATTCTGAAGAGACCGAAACAGGTGGAAATATGAAGGTACTAGGTCAGGACTATACGGCGGATGCATTAACACCTTCCTGCCAAACTCTCTTAATTTTTGCTGAGTGGCTAAAGATGTGTGCGGTCTAGCGTTATCATGATGAAAAACTACACCACTTCTGTTGATTAATTCCGGCCGCTTTCTCTCAACTTCTTGCTTTAATCTCATCAGTTGTTTGCAGTAGAGTTCAGAATCGATGGTCCTGCCTGGTGGTAACAGCTCATAATGAATAATGCCCTTCCAATCCCACCACACACAAAGCATCACCTTGTTGTGAGTTAACCCGGGTTTCGCCACATTCTGTGAAGCCTGACCGGCCTTTGACCACGACCTTTTTCGCGCGTTCTTGTCGTACGTGATCCACCTTTCATCACCAGTTATCAGGTTCTTCAAAAATGGTTCGGTTTCATTACGTCGTAATAAAGAATCACAAATGAGTACACGGTTCATTAGGTTTCTTTCAGTGAGCTCGTGAGGTACCCAAATATCGAGCTTTTTTGTGTACCCACGTTTTTTCAAATGTGCCATAACTGTTTTGTGGTCAATTCCCAGTTCTTCAGCTACGTCGTAACTACTGATATGCCGATCTTGCTCCACTTTTTCAAAAAATGGCATCCATTTTATCCGTAATAGGGCGACCAGAGCGACGTGCATCTTTGACATCAAAATTTCCGGATTGAAAACGCTTAAACCAAATTTGTGCTACTCTCACAGACACTGCACTAGGTCCATAAACATCGCAATTTTTTTTTCGCGGCTTGCGTTGCATTTTTACCTTTTTTGTTGTAAAATTTTAAAATGCATCGAATTTCTTCATTAGATTCACTCATCTTGACAGTACGAAAAACAAATGAAAATCACACATTTTCCTAATTTGAATTTGAAATTATATTCTTTAAAATTTAAACTTTCTATGGTACCAAAACCAGCCAGATACAAATAGTATAGCCAAAGAGATTTTATTACAAGTTCATACATACTATAATGCGAAAAGACTTTTTCCCCAACCTAATATTTAGGATAAAAGCGTGAAACGTTTAGGAAAATGCACAGTATTTTAGAGACCCTAAATGTAGTGTAACAAAAGACAAAATAATTTGGTTCCATGACACTAAAAGCAATCATCAAACCCCTAAAAGCAGTTTAAACACCGAATTCACTAATTACTCATCAAATGCTAAATAGCTACTTCCACAATCTAATTTATGCTAACACCAACCCGTATTCCAATTCCAGCCAGCTATGTTTATAAACAATAGCATAAATACTTCATAATAAACCCGTATTGCGACACTCCGTGTATCACGGCAGAACACGAAGCCTCTAGCCCGCGATAATATTTAAACTTGGGGATGGGGACAAAGTTGTTGGCACACGACTCGGGCCGCCGGCAAACACCGCCGGAACTCAACCGCTCCCGTATCTAGTATGTGGTGTGCATTTGATATATCGCCCGTAGGTTTTCACTTGTTTTTGTTACTGGGTCAATTATTTTGTCCGCATTTGTATTGTGTTTGTAAACCGCGTGTTCGGGATTGGCCGTTGTAGAATTTATTGCGTTTTGATTTTTGTAATAACAGCCATTTTTTGCGCAAAAAAGGAAAAAAAATATACCCGTTAACGTTATTTTGGCAATGATCAAGCGTACAAGCAGTCGATAATATTATAGTAGGGATAGTAGATAATATTATAGTAGGAGTAGTTTTTACGCAGTCGGGTTTTCGATTTTTTAAATTAACTTTTTTATTTTATACTTTTTAGTTAAGATTATAAGACGGTAAATTAGGTTATATACTCACTCATAATCGGGTGATAACGACCTATACTCACTCACTCCAAAAGTTCGGGACATTTTTGTATAATTCTTATTTAAATTACTTTTAAACATACATTAAGTATATATTTTTGTAATCACCTTTCAAAACCCTCATTTTGATACCCCACTCGATAGCCTTGGGAGATATTTTTTTCTGCCATTTTTATTTTTAATAATTCTAATATACCCTATGACACTCGCGCAACAAAGACAAATCTAACGACATATCATTCATCAAAATCGGTTCACCCGTTTAGTAGTTACGAGGGAACATAGGGACAGACATACATAAATACATACATACAGGTCAAACATATAACCCTCCTTTTTTGGATTCGCCGCAGTCGGGCAATAAAGCGTTGTTTTTATCAGCAAAGTCCGAGTTACACACTTTAAAAAAACTTGTATGTGCCGGTTACTAAGTTAGCTTCAGAAAACTATAGTTTTTTCTACTCACACATAACATCCAAGGTGACAGAGTCTTCCAGCGTATGTGCTGGGAACCAAGGGTTGGATACGCGGCAGGTGAGTTGCCGGCCACTATCTTCCCGACGCACGTGCCATGTTAACACACTCTTCGTTACTTCTCCGTCTACTTCCACCTGTGATAGAACATAGATTTATTGTATAATATAGAAAAGAAGGAAACTGAAGATTTATTTTAGGGTGATGAAACGAAACTCTATGAGAATAAGACTTTTTAATGTTAAACTAGCTGAAGGTACATTAAGCTGTTGTGCACGAGGAACCAGTAGCTAAAAGTGCGAGTCGGACTCACGCACGAAGGGTTCCGTACCATTATCTATAAAAATTACAAAAAAATCATGTTTGTTATATGGGAGCCCCCCTTAAATATTTGTTTTATTTTAATTTAATTATAACTAAATATTCTGTAAATATTTCAAGCGTCTACCTGTTACCGTTATCAAAGAACAAAAATGAGCAAAAAAATCACGTTTTTTGTACGGGAGCCCTCTTAAATACTTATTTTATTCTGCTTTTTAGTATTTGTTGTTATAGCGGCAACAGAAATACATTATCTGTGAAAATGTCAACTGTCTAACTATCACGGTTCATGAGATACAGCCTGGTGACAGATGGACAGACAGACGGACAGACAGACAGACAGACGGCGGAGCCTTAGTAATAGGGTTCCCGTTTTACCGTTTGGGTACGGATCCCTAAAAAGGACTGGAATAAAAAGTTCTCCATTCCCCCCTTTCCGAGTTTCAAGCTACCTCTCTGTCAAACAACAAAATCGAAAGACAAATCATAACAAATCCCGTTTTTAATGCACGCCGTTGTAACTCATCTTTGCCATATTAAAAAAAACAACCGGTTAAGAGCGAGTCTGGACTCGTGCACCGAGGGTTCCGTACGTATATAATGATGTTGATGATTTCTGATAAACCGTGCTATTTAGAGGCGTCGTATTATTTTTCTAGTATATGCCCCACTTCAATTTTTTAAGACTTTCAGTTCCTTTTTCAGAGAAGATATTTTTTTTTTATTTTCATTCTTATTTGCAAAATAGTTGGGAAAACGTCATCTAAAACCATTCTAAATTTCAAGTTGATAACATTAGTAGTTCTTGAGATATCCAGGTGTGACAAACAGACAGACAGACAGAATTAGTCTCACCATAAAAGGTAAAAAGGAACCCTTCCTTTTTACCATTTTGGTACGGAACCCTCGTATTTTTAGACAAATAAGAATCTTCACTTGAAGGGTCTCTTTTAAAGCACGCTGCTGTAATGCATATATTTATTTATTGACAGCCTTTTATTTGGTCTCATTTACAATTTCATCTCATATACTTACATATTTTTATAATAAAATTAAAGAAAGAAACTATAGAATAAAATTACAGTTACATGTATAATATTTATTGTTGAAATGTTTGACATTCAATTATAATTTCATAACATATTTGTTTAAGTATTTATTACTAAATCATGTTTTTAATGAAAAAATACCTCTCTAATATGGAGGAAGGCTTTGCTTCCAGAGAGGTCCATAATAAAAAAAGGCGGCTAAGTGTGTGTCGGACCACGCACAATGAAGGGTTCCGTAGTTAGGATGCACTTATCCTAAAAACAAACTTAACATTGCAGTTGAAAAACATGATCTCCCATACGGTCACTTCTACAACTGCAACTGTAAGTTGGTCGATTATTATTCATTAACTTGTAAAGCTTACTTAGCTGTGATAGTTTTCCTTTTAACTTCGTTAAATATACTTCTGCCATAATTTTTTTCATATATCACAGCTGACTCTAACAAAAATTTGCAAGCCTAATATTACGCAAATGGATCCCTAAATAGAAAAATGGGTTTCACAGACCCACAATATTTTTGAACGGCCTATTCAATAATACCCTACACTATGGGATAGACCAGAAAAAAACATCATTCCCACTTTACGTGCAAGATGAGGTACCCTACATTAAAAAAAAATATTACAGCTTTAGAAAGCTGTAATATTTTTTTTACTTAGCACTAGAGTACTAAGAGTCTCTGAGCTAAGCCGCGGACAGACAGACGGACATGGCAACACCATAAGGGTTCCTTTTTAACTACGGAACCCTAAAAAGTGTAACACATTAAGATAATTAACCTTAACTAACCTGTGTCAACGTGGAATCCACAAGCTGTGAGTTAATGAACCACTCAATGTTTGGGGCCGGCTTCGAACCTCGCGTGGTACACACGAAAGACTTGTCCATGCCAGCTCTTGTTGAACCACTGCCGGTCACTCGAATGTACTGAGGTTTTACTGTGAATATTAGCGAATGGTTATTACTTCTGTGAAGGAGGTTTGAAGAAAAAAATATTAAAATATTTCATGTGTATAATAATGCCAAACTTCGTGGTTTGAAGACGTACGAAGGTCTTCGATATCGGAAAATGTATTATGGAGTTGGGCAGGGCACCTGGCACGGGGACAGGAAGTGAAAGAGTGGCGTCCAAGGACTGGAAGACGAGGTGTCGCTCGTCCGGCGGCGAGGTGAGCAAGCGATATTGTTGCCTTAACTAATAATAATAAATAAATAAATCATTTATTTTGGACCAAACACTTGTACACATGTTATAAACCTGCCCAACTGAGTGACAGTTTGTTGGCAGGATTAGACTGGCATAGGCATGGCTGGATGAGGCTAGCACAGGAGCGTGGGGATTGGCATAAGAAGAGAGAGGCCTAGCTATGCTCATCAGTGAGTGAGTCGGGCTGTAGATGATGATGAAAATGCTAATATTTTTTTCTGACAACTTACAAGGCTTCTATTCAACTCAAAACATATGGTTATTTAGCCTACATAATTAGGGGCGTTTTAACGCCATGCCACGTGGATGGAAAGCACTTAAAATATTGGAAAGTTATACTGAGGAAGCGGTTTAGCCTAAATCAAAAAGTAAAACATCTGAAAAATCTTTTATTTTTATCACCCTGATCGAAAAAGAATTCTGTCTGAATAAAACTTTGTATTCTTTCCAAATTAAACTATGACAGTCCCGACTTAGGAATTGTAGGTCGTGAGTTCGAACCCAGACGTGCTTTACTTTGTGTAAATAATTTCATCTCCACTGCTCTCAAAACGGTGAAAGAAAACATCGGGAGGAAACCCGGCCATGTCCTAAAACCAAAAATTCTAAGATATATGACATCTATCAACCCGCACTGGGCCCGCGTGGTAGTTTACGGCCCACTCCCTTTCGAGGAAAGGAGGTCTGTGTCCCAGCAGTGGGAACATAATAGGCTGATTATGATAATGATGATTAAAACTATGATGCTGATTTCCTTGAAAACGCAGGACACTCACAGTATACTCTACACTCATCTTTATACTCACAGTATAATCTTATAGTAACTTCTCTGGACTGTGGCTGCAGTAACGGAGGTTCAACCCTGCACTGCAGCTTGGTTCCAGTCATCTCTCTGGATAAGTTGGGTATGTGCAATTGAGTCACGGAGCCTTCCTTCGTGTAGGCTAGCCGCTCATCACCCCTGTACCATGATACGTCAGGAGGAGGCTTGCCTGAGAAAAAGAAGGATATGGAAATCAAGTACTTCATTCGTTAGTTCAAAATTCAATATGGAAGTTAGTACAAAATCAGTCAGACAGAAGATAGATTTTATTTTCTTTATTTTTGGAAGGCTTACAGACTAATAACAGTATCATAATAACAATATTCATCAAAGTTTCTAATTAAAAGCCCCCACAGATAAAAACAAAATGAGTACTCCCTCATAGTCTAAGGCCCGTATTACAGAACGTCACCCAACGTCCAGGCACTGCTTAAAACTAGTCTCAACCAATCAAATGAGCGATGAGCGACGCTCTGCAATACGCGCCTAATTTTCTAAAGTATTGTTAAAAAAAATGATGTTAGGGTTGTCTTTGTCTGAGAATGGTTAAGCTTATCCCTAGCTAAAGAAAAGAGTTAATCGGTCACTTAAGTTTGGACAAGTGTTGGTCAACCTTTAAACAGTTGTAATTTTTAAATCTTTTTTTAACTGTCGGGGTTAACTAGGTACCATTGAATTTTTCAAACATTTTTAAACTTACCTCCAGCCGCTTGACAAGAGAGGAGCACATTCTGTCCCTCCCTGAAGGGTCCAGCGACAGACCCCAGAATCTCTGTACCCTCGTAGTCATATATCCGAGGCGCTTCTGGGGGAACTGCAAAAAAAAAACAACGTTTAGAAATAAATACAATTTTATTAATTAGTAAAAATATTTTTTTATGAAAAGGGTAGAAGAAAGCCTTAAGGCTTCTATAGACCGGCGCGACACGTGACGCGACACAAAGACCTTGCGTGTCACGCGACGAGCGGTGCCTTTGTGTCGCGTCGCGAGTCACACCGGTCTGTACAAGCCTTTAGCCTGGCACTGAGTTGATACAGAATAGTTAAATTAGATAAGATTCGATGTATTTTATAAGAAAAATTAATAGCCCTATTCAAGGAGCAATTTTTCTATGCCTAACATTGAGTACGACAATCAGTAGTACCCATAGTTGTAATAATTATATTATCTGTAGGTACAAACATTTTTTCCGTTCGGGAACTGAACCCGTGACAAAACATAGTACACTAGCCAATCGCTACGCCGATCGTTCCCTCAAGATGCAAAGGGAATTCTAGATAAAAGGTAAGAGGGTAGAACATTCTACCGTGTTTCTACGCACTAAGTGGGTAAACCTTTAACCGGAATGGATGTTACACACCGTTCGAGAAAGTTACAAGGGTTAGTGAATTCTATTTGCAAAACATTTTATTCGATGTTCTTGGGTGTTATTCACACTACACCTGAACACAGACGGTATTTTATGCAATGTGGCGACAACAATACGATAATAAATGAAAAAAACCGGCCAAATGCGAGTCGGACTCGCACACAAACGATAAAAATGGCAAAAAAATATCACGTTTGTTGTATGGGAGCTCCCCTTAAATATTTGTTTTATTTTAATTTAATTATTTATTTTTAAAGTCAATATATATCTACATATTCTGTGAATATTTCAAGCGTCTACCTGTTGCCGTTATCAATATAGAGCAAAAACGAGCAAAAAAATCACGTTTGTTGTATGGGAGCCCTTTAAATATTTATTTTATTCTATTTTTTAGTATTTGTTGTTATAGCGGCAATAGAAATACATCATCTGTCTAGCTATCATGGTTCATGAGATACAGCTTGGTGACAGACGGACAGACAGACAGACAGATGGCGGAACCTTAGTAATAGGGTTCCCGTTTTACCCTTTGGGTACGGAGCACTAAAAACTGGCATACGAGTAATTTGGAACTATCAAATAAATCATATCGTCGAAATTTTAAAAATGTTTTTTTCAAACCAAACTAAGTGCCAATTTCAACAATGAAAAAAACACGATCAGCACATCTAAACTGAGCTCAGAGCTGTCAGTGTCAAAACCCCATAGTAATAACGACACTGACAGCTGTTAAACGCGGTTTAGATTGTGCTGTTCGCGTTCGGTTTCATTGTTGAAATTCGCCCTAAATAGTAGTTACTACTACTTGATTGAATTTTCGTAGGCAGACTGGGAACTTCATTTAATTTTTATTAATTGAATTATAATAAAGAAAATTGAAAATTATTATAAAACGCAGTTTAATTTACTGTCGTATTATCGCCTCCATCTTGTACCCTATATTGTTACTTTACATTTTATTGTTCAGATTCAAGTTTTATATGTGAACAGACAGCTGTGCTGCTGGGGAGTTTGTTGCGCCACTTCTTCTTCCCAGCTAAAGCAATAGGAAGTGGTGACGGGTGAGCGTTTTTGGGGGACCGTCTCATGTAATTTTTGACGTTCGAAAAGTGCTGATTCTCAGCCTAGTTTGAATAAATGACTTTTGATTTTGATTTTGACTATTCTGCAAAAAGATACAAATAAATGGATAAGTACAAAAAAAAAAGCTAAGTTTGGCAGAAGTAACATGTATTGTAAAATTGTTATGTCTGTAAATAAACACTCTTTAATTTTCATTATTTTAATTTTTTTTAATTCTCTGCTAACCAAATATTTGAACACGGGTCAGTCCATATTGAAACTTTAATCCGAGCTGTATTTTTATTTACCAAACTGAAAATTTATTTGAATTGTTATACTTTTTATTCTTTGTTCAATGCTCTGTTAACAACACCTTCACATTCTCTTGATGGAATCCTTAAGCTCGGCACACACCTATAAGCACTGCAGCTTATAAGCAAAACCTCTCAACTAGGCCGTTCACCATTCATTATAACATACCATCAGGAGAGATAAAGGCTTGGGATCAAGCGTTCTATTCTTAGGTAAAAAATATCACCGTGTTAACTTCGGTGAAATCAGCTTGAAGTAAGTGAGTTCTCAATAGTGTCAACCCCAATCATCAGGTGGAATGGCAACTCACCTAGATCGGCAGCTAGTCGGTCGACGGGTGACCATCTGTACATACCGAGACTCCTCCGTGCCTCGCAAAGCACCTTAAGCTGTTGGTCCCAGCTGTCATTCGTGAATCATTGACTGTTGTTACAAGTCATCAGAAGCCCGAAAGTCTGACAACCAGTCTTACCAAGGGGTATCGTATTACCCAGTTAATGGGTTATGGAGGTCAGATAGGCAGTCGCTCCATGTAAAAACTGGTATTCAGCTGGATCTGTTTAGACTGGAAGCCGACCACAACATAGTTGGGAAAAGGCGGGCAGATTGATTGAGATCGGCAGATAGTAAAAATGAGGTGAGGGGATGCCAATCCGGTGCAGTACTTAAACATGCGCTATGAGTTTTAACAACACCACAAAAAATACATGGACTGAATACTCAAACTCAAACCGTCTTATTCCAAAACTCGATCTAAATTTAGTACTAGGATAATTACTAGGTTTGCCATCATGACTAAATAAAACGTTATTATAAAATGAAGTTTGTCACTAGTTCATGAACTAGCTATGGTACTAAAGTTAGTCCGCCGAGACCCCTAGTTTTTCTATGGGCTAACTTCGGAACTAATTTATTTGAGGTTAGCATTTATTATTATTGTGTGTCTTTTTATTTACAAATCGACTTGATAGATTTGGAAGATTTGGATAATTATGCTGGAGACGTCTCGGCGATCTTACAGACATCGTCATACGTAGTACGACTTAATATTTCCTATAATAATATGAACATTCGCGTTAGGCAGTCGAAATAAGATGATACAAAGCATTGCTTACCTAATATTAATTAAAAATCCATGTTTTGGTCAGTGGGTCGTCTTAGGGTTTTACTAAGTTTATCTTCAACGGTTTAACCAGACCAAACCAAACCACAACTCACGAAAAAACCACATATATTATCAACAGTACCTAATACTAAGATTTATTATTTATGGACGCAACATAAACATTCGTCTCAAATTACGAGTGCCGCGCCGTACCGCCGTACGCCGTAAAAATATGATAACTTGATTATAAAAAGCACGTCAAAAGTACAAGTTGTGCTTGTTCAATATATTGTAACCTAAACAATGAACGATTTGTGACATATTTTTGTATTGATTAATAATTATTTATGCATTTCAAGTGTTATTATAATATCAATATTTAGAGAAACGAAACGTTGCTTCAAATAGATGCAGAATGAACGAATGAAAGAATGCCATTTTTGTTTCTTATCTGTGGAACCATGAACCTTCTTTGGTACTAACTGATCCTCGAAAAGTCTTCGTTTTGTAATAAGAACTCGTTTTTAGCCTGATATTAACTTGAATACCGTAGACCTTGTGGTCTTGGTATAAAAGAGTATGCATTTATTTCAATTAAACCTATTACAGGCACTTTTGAACTGTCAAAGAGTCGGACAGTTAGTCAGAAAGTTGAAGCTATTTGCCCATTCCAAAACGTAGATCCCTATGGAGAAGAATAGGCAAGAAACTCCAAGGACACTCTTTTAAATCAAGGTATTAGAAAATCCTGGGTACATTATTCTTGTCGCTTCTATATGTAAGAACAATGTAAAAAAATAAATTATTTAAAAACAATAAAAAATATAAAAGATTACAAATAAGCCCTGGCAGATAGGAGATGACCAGTCACAACTGACGGCGCCCGTTCACGAACATGACCCGATACATACCTATTACAGTCAAATTGACCCTATAATTTCTGGTCGGTGCATCAACATAGTCTATCCTGCACCTGTAGACCCCCTCATCCTGCCGAGCTACCTTCTCAACCACCAGGTGAGCTGATGATGGATCAGACTCGTTGAGAACGAAGTGGGTGCGAGCTCCAAACTCCCCGGCTACTGCCCAGTGGACTGGTGGGCCGTTTCTGAAGTCCACTCTGGAAATAAAGATTGCAACTGGTTAAAAAGATGGTAAGAGGTAGAAGTGATACTTTTACTTAAGACGCATATATATGCCAGTGACCTTGAGTGATTAGCTTGCGTGTTCTGTACGTCCAGCCAGTAATAGGACTCGCTGATCAAGAAGCGCTGTCCCGAATTTGACGCATTATTAATTTATTACACACGAAAAAAAGTTATTTTAATAAAACGCGAATATTAAAAGATCAATAATTAAATTATCTTTAAATTGGTGAAGGTTTCAGAAAAATACGCTTGGTAGATTTTGCGCCATTTTAAGTTTTTTATCCGTGTTAGACATAACTTTACAAATTAGTTTCACTATTTAATATAAACATAATCTAAAATATTCACATATAAGTTATTGAAAAAAAAATGCTCTAATTTACCATATATTTTTTTCAAATCATTAACACTGCTAGTTTAGGCGTGATCTTCAGTATAAAATCATTAAAAGTCGGTATCGTCCCCGTATGGGGAAAAAACTGACTGTTGTTCCATTGGAGTTCCACTGAGCGTGCGGGCCAAGTGTGATGTGATGCGACGCGGCACGGTTTGTATGGCAAGTCATTTAAAATGAGAGGTGTTCATGAAAAAAAAACTAAGACCCAAAAGAGTGCTAAACCCATGTTTTGTGTCACCTACGAGCACAGCGCTAATACCTTTCCTTTGAAAAATATAATAAATTGAGAAATAATTATTTATCATCATATAATAATTTAACATCTTATTTACTGTACCTACAATCAAAGCAAATAAATGTTTACTTTACTTTTACTTTACTTTACTATACTAATTAGTGTATCAAGTAACTGTAGAGTTAGTTGTATGGGATTACGCCAACACATAACATTTTTGTCATTTTTAAGACAAATTACTTTATGTCATAAATTAATATGCCAATATCTTAGTCTTGAATCTAAAAATCGAATCTACTTGAATTTAAGTACTTCCGTAAAAACTGATGCATAAGACATAAACCACAGCCTCATTCAGTATTCCGGTTCAATACTCTCACAGCCAAAGAGTGACATTTTAAAACAAGTGCCGACGTCATCGGAAGGAACCAATACACTAAAAGAATCCGTCCGGCTTCCGCCTTGGAGAACGTCCAGCAGCGACCGAATCAATGGGGGAAATATTTTAGTAGAGATCACTCACACGGGACTGGACGTAATTTTGGACCAATCTCTGCATTTTGTTAAAAAAATAATCCAGATGTCAATTATTTTCATGTTGAAAACGAATTAACATAGTAATATTAAAAAAGACTGTGTTGTTAGATATACAATAAAAATTAATTAAAATCGTGCTATCAACAGCTATCAGGTACGATCTTTAATTACGCCATTAGGTATTATATCTGAGAAGACAGACATAGTGGAACTAGAGGATACTCTAGATCATTCTCTCTACTAGTTTATCTTATTTGTTCTCCAACGAGAACAGAAATTATTTCCTAAAGAACATAACACAAATATCTCAACAAACGCTTCCAAGTCAGCTGCACGTGTACCTAAAGAGGAACACGAACCATTTCACCACCACTCACAGACGTCTGAAGGCGTCCTTACAATGAAGGAAATATTTGCTTAGATCTGGCAAGCAGCGAGTGTTTCCTTCAAAGCAGAATAAATAACTTGGCCGCCACTGTTTTCTCAAGGGAACCTATATTAGGGAGTGTTATTAAGAATCTTTGTTTTTTGGCTGGGTCTGTTTTTGTGGTCGTCATACTTTTGTGGCGACTTTCGGAGATGTGTTTTTGAAATCAATCGGTAAGACTTCGAATAGGGATAGTCTTTTGTTTTTTTTAATGTTTTATCTTGGATAGGAAAATGTCTACCAACCACATTAGGGACAACTTTTGTGTTATCTTTGTCGCTAATAATAAAATTATAATAGACCAGCTGCTCCCCGCGGTTTCACCCGCGTAAGTAACAAACATACACACACACACACTCTCACACTCTCACAAACTTTCACCTTACTTTATAATATTAGTCGGAATAAAAAGTAGCTTATGTCTTAATCCAGGGTGTCAGCTACCTCCATACAAAATTTCGTCGAGCCGTTTGAGTGTGAAGAAGTAACAAACATACACACACATACACACACAAACTTTCGCCTTTATAATATTAGTGTGATAGTGTGATGTGATGTGATAATGATGACATTTTGAGTGATTATTGTCCTGTTTTTCAAATCAACAAATTAATGAGCTACTGATAATGCACTATTTTTTTTGTTTTAATACCAAGAAATTATGTTTAACAGGTTCCGTGTGGTGCCGGACGTAGAGAATAGCACCATCCTATTTCTTCCCGTGCGTGTCGTAAAAGGCAACTAAGGGACTTACTAGAGAATGGGCAGCAGCGTTCTCTATGCATTTTAACACCATACTGCGATCGCCAACCTGCCTGCCAAGCGTGGCGATTATGGCAACACCCTTCCCCCTTGGGGGAGGCCTATGTCCAGCAGTGGACGTCTTTCGGCTGAATTGATGATGATGTTTCACAGTGAATTTACGATTCAGACTATAAAAGAGCGCGTTCTCTTACATTAAGGCCCGTATTTATAGAGCGTTACTCAGTACTCAAGCATTACTTAAGACTAGATTCAAGCCATTGGATTGGTGGAAACTAGTCTTAAGTAATGCTTGAGTACTGAGTAACGCTCTACATATAAATACGGGGCTAAGTGTGCTTAAACATATGCATACTAAACATTACAGAAACGTAGACTTAACGGTTACAATTTTTTTTTTTTTAAGTCTTTGTAATAAACCTAATTTTATTTAAACTAAGTAAATTATAATTTAAACCTTAATTAAAATATACATGGTAACACTAAAATATATAATAAAGTATATACGGTTACTTAACATTCTTATTACATACTTTCAAGGAAACAATCAGCTTACACTATCACGATATTACTTCATTACCAGCTGCAGCCCCAATTTTACGCCGTCTCAACACTGTTATACCCCAAAACACAGTATCGGCTAATACCTTGACCGCTCGAGACAACTTGGCCAACGTCCAAGTTAATGTACACATTGCAAGCAAGACAAACGAACCAACTAAGATTTAGACATGCATAAAATATATTTTAAATTAGGTACAACAAACATGTTTGTCTCAAACGCTTTGAAAGTCTAGACAGAATGTGTGTTTCTATGAATTTTTAGTGCTGAGGTTACAATTTTATATTTTGATTCGAGACGGGATTGAGCTGTTTAATTTGATAGCGAATAGTTGATACCGTGTGATGTTTGTGACCAGAATGTGGTGATGAATTTAGTTTGGTGTTCTCATTTATTTTGGGTTCAACTGCAAAAGTTTAGAACGTTACTAGGCGGCTTGGCCTAGTATTAGCGTGGAGCGCTTTTTAGTTGTGTACTTTTAATTAATTTTATTAAACAAAGCGCTCCACGCTTTTTTAATTAATCATTGGATTTATTAGAAGTGACAATTAAGCTGCTTAGGTACCTAAATCGTAACTACATAATACAAGTAAATTTCATCATCATCATCATCATTTCAGCAGAAAGACGTCCACTGCTGGACATAGGCCTCCCCCAAGCACCGCCACTTCGACCGGTTCTGTGCTTCCCGCATCCAGCGGATACCTGCGGCCTTCACAAGGTCATCGGTCCACCTTGTAGGAGGCCTTCCAACGCTACCTCTTCTTGTACGCGGTCGCCACTCCAGAACCTTTCGGCCCCATCGGCCATCAATTCTGTGAGCAATGTGCCCTGCCCACTGCCACTTAAGCTAGACAATTCTTCGGGCTATGTCGGTTACCTTGGTAAGTAATTAAATTTCATTATTTAACATTTTTAGTCCCTAGTATATGCGTGTTTTTTTGTTGTTTTTTAAACCAAATATTTTTTTTAAGTAAGTCCTTCAGCCGAAACATGTTCACTGTTGGACATAGGCCTGGCTTTGGCCCCTAAGCAGCGATTTGGCAAGACTTATGACGACCGGTTCACAAGTGCCCACTAACTAAATAAAGATAAGAATTAAATAAGTATCAGGCATCATGAACCGGAAGAGCCGGAGAGAGAGAATACAAAAATATCGTATTAGACACATAAGCCCCTCTGATCCGTTGAAACGCAGAGCGTGTGGTAAGATTTGGCCAGTCGCCAGCGCTGGGGCCTAGGTTTGATGCCAGTGCGCGGTAATGACCACCTGATCTTGTAAGTTAGCCGCCAAAGTTTTGTAATTAATCGCCTGTGTAAATTTTGAATGTTGAAATTATGGGGCTGATAATAATAATAATATACAGGGTCAAATTAAATTAGCTAGCGAAACTCTACAGACGTTATGGGTATCGATATCTAAAGTCTAAATACGATAAAAAATAAAAAAGATAGTTTTTTTTTAATTTTTTTATTTTTCTTCCACAAATAACACTAATTAACTATAACTTAAAAATGGAAAAAAATATTATGATACAGGACAATGTTCATTTGTGGGAGACAGTGCCTAAACTAAGCCGTGACTTGTATTTCAGGACACCAGGAACTCCCCCCTAGAGGCAAAAATATCATCAATAACATTATAATAGATAAAAGTCTTCTAATAACTTAGGTCATTTTGTGTGTTTTCTTAAAATCGCGGAAGGAGTGAAAATGGCTTCTTGAATTCCACCCATTCCAAGCCCTAGCTTAAAATCTATCGCTTTCAACCACCTTTCATTCTCTCACAGACATGAAAAGAAAAGAAAGACAAAATGTTTATTCTGCACAAACAAAACGCACGTTACAATGAAACAACACAAATTGCACACAAACAAAGTAGCCAAAAGCCCCGTAATCAAACAATAAAAAAAGTTCGACAATCTTGTCCATTTTGCTAGATGTCAGGGCCAGGGACCAAAGACAATTTAAACTGCGTAATACACTCCTCATGTATACTCCTTACTAGAGATACCCAACACTTGCAGAAAACTTCAACCCAAGGCAGATTTATTATGTAGGTTTTTCTCTAGGTCCTCCAATAGCTTTTCTTCACTTCTTTGATTTCATTATATATTTTAACTAAAATAAACTTTGATAATTCTTCGAACAGATTCAATAAGAGTCAGGAAAAAAAAATGTTAACTTGGAGTTGGCATTTTGTACTCTGTCATCATCTTGATATCTGTCAATTGCAAAAGATAGTAACACAAGTTTACTTAGTACAATCGGTGTCAAGAAAATTGGGGCCATTATTTCCTCTATCATGGGCCCATTACGCATATTGTCATTTAAACTTTTGACGATTTGGAAGAAGATACCTGACCCATAGATGACCTAAACGATATTTAAATATCCCACTTAAAGTAACCAACTTAAATCTTACAAAATCACAATTGAGTTACACCATCTCAGCATCTAATAAGTCAAGCAAATTGCAATTAAGTGGTCCCGCGTTCAGTCTGTGTCAAAATTTAATTTAGAGCTCCCCCTCCCCTTTCCCCTCTTGGTTTTGCCTCCCCCCTGAGGGAGACACGGAATGATGCTACGATTAATTCAAAATTTCAAATTGAGTTATCTGTATAATGTAGATTTAGTTCAGAATTGCTAGGTAGAGTGTAAATAAAATCATGTTTAAAAATATTGGTCACAGCAGAACGCTAACTCTGTGAACACCCTTTAGCTAACAATAAAATTATTGTTTAATTTGCAATGTTACAAAGGGCATTTAGAGAAGAGTAAACTTTGACAAAGGATTATTTAACACAATCTTCAGGAAATTAGTGTCACCAGAAACTGGCTAGCGATTACCGACGGTTAGGAGACCGCTAAAATGAACAAACTGTTTGGTTCTCATTAGCCCCAGATAATAAATGGGTCCGTAAAAAACCGCAAAACCTCAACTTTATAAAACACTTCTTTACTTTTTTTCACATTCTACAAAAGTGAAAATCAACATTATAATATAATATAATAGACAATACATTTTGATACAAGTGGAGAATGTTTGTTATTGCATTCGAGGCGGACATAACACCCGAGCCGTAGGCAAAGTTGTTTTTGAGCCGAGAACTGCAATAACAAATGTCCACGTGTATCAAACGACGTTTTTCAATACACTTTTGAAGAAATAAAATAAAATACTTAACGAAAAATAATTTTGTCATGAATTATTAGGAAACTATGATTTAATTTTCTTTTTTTTCCGCGCTTTGCTTTGGCCAGGTGGAAGGAGAAGAAAAGGTATAAAGCCGATAAACAGCCTAATATGAAAAATAGAAAATTCAAATATTTTTGAGTTTAGAACACAAATAAATGTTAATTTGTTCATAAACGTTTTTTTTATTGTAATAATCATGGTATTCTTAAAAACATTATTTAAATATTCCAAAAATATTAACGGCGCAAAGACGCATCATTGCCAAGATTTAAAAAAAATCACCTCCAAATAGAGAGGACCGTCTCTGGCGCGAGACGGTGTGAATAGAGGCATTGAACCAATTTGGACTAAGTTAAGTTATGTGTGGCAATTTTTATTCCCGCACACGTGTTGGAAAATAAAAAATCACACGCGTGTGAAATACATTGCATTGTGAACCTCATCGTAGTGCGATATGAACCAGTTTTCGAGGAAGTGTATTGAAAAATAATTATCTCGTAAAAAAAAAAGTTAAATTAAAATTGATTAATAGTCTTGTTGGCTAGATTGTATTTAATTATTAAGAACCAGGTTCTTTAAAGGTTCCTTTAAATAAAAGATTTAAAAAAACCGTTTTCAGAGCCTCTCATACAACGATGAAACATATTATATGTCTTATACAAATTAAAATCGGTTAAGATAGAGAATAGAACATTAAATTCTTTCCTATAGTAACAAAATATTTATAAAACGGACTCAAAACATATCAAAAACAATTTGTGGATAAACCAGTAACGTTAAAACTAACGTGTGGACTCTAAGATCGTAAAGTTCACTGAAGGAAGTCTGAGCTGAATTTTAAATGCTATCGACATGACCTGCATCGTGCAGCGACGAACCATATTCGTCTCAACCGTCGTGTGACGTGTTTGGTTTTGAAATCGGGATGCATGAACAGGAAAACATAACAACACGCCTGTATTCACAGACTGGGTAGGCAGCTGTGTGTTGTGCATTTCGTCAGTAGTATGTTTCAGTCAGGCGAGCCTATCGCCAATATTTGTCGAGCACATAGATGTTGCTGAGTAAAGGCTTCTACATACCGGGGCGACTTGTCGCGCGACGCGACACAAAGGCACCGCTCGTCCCGCGACACGCGGGGCCTTTGTGCCGTGTTGCGTCGCGCGACAAGTCGCGCTGGTATGTAGAAGCTTTAATTCCTAATAGATGAACCCTGTAGCAGTTTTTCCGACCTGAGAATCGAACTCAGGGCCGAGGTACGAGGACTTCAAACAGGCCTTTTCTAATCATTTAATTCTCTCAACTGTCTCACTGACTGAATATCCTAAGGATCTACAAACGAAATTGTAAGACAAAATCTACATCTTTTCAATAAAATAAGTGATAGACATAATTTCAATACTAGAAATAATGATAAAATAGATCAGCCATGTTTCAGATTATCTAAAGTACATAAATCTTTTATGGGGTACTGTGTTAAATGTTACAACTAAATACCTTCTGAAATATTGCAAATAAATGAAAGAAAATTTAAAACTCATATTATTAAAAGTACACTTTG
The DNA here is from genome assembly GCA_948098905.1 of Tiliacea aurago. NCBI lineage: Eukaryota > Metazoa > Arthropoda > Insecta > Lepidoptera > Noctuidae > Tiliacea > Tiliacea aurago. Next base: position 2,501,405 of record OX402594.1, read on the forward strand.
TAAACAAGCCTATTACAAATTAGAGGATTATATCCAAGATAAGAATGCTTGGAAACATGCTGGTCCTGCTCCATAGGACAATCTAGAGTCTAGACAAAATCAAACCGGTTGCTATTTTAACTGTATAATTTATTATTTTATGACATTTATTTTACATTCTGTGATTACCTTAACTCACACTCTGATATTATTTTTTTTAGGAAAAGGTTTTTATTTTTTATTTTACAACGTTTGTAAATATGTGAGCACCATGTATCTATCACATAATTTATCTGTCATTGCTTCATTATTAATTGTTTTTACCTATTGTGTTATAGTAATTTTATTCTAGGTGCATCGTCTTCACATAATAATTATATAGTTGATGTACCTATACAAAATATTGTAAAACATTTTAAAAGAGTAACGATGGAGTTTCTTGCCCATTCTTCTCCATACGAAGCTACCTTTTGGAAGGGGTGACTAGAATCAATTGTATTTTCTTTGTAAATGTTGACGTTCAAAAGTGCTTTTTATGTGCCTATTTGAAATAAATAATTTGACTTTGACTTTGAATGGTTCCTAATTATATTGAGAATTTGAAGTTCAGAACTTCTCAAACTCTGAACATTAGTTATAGTGAAAGCCTGCGTATTTCAAAATGTCTTTGCAAAAACGTAAGAAATTTAAATTTTTGCGAGTTTTATTAATCTAAAGTAAAGTTTGATGAGTTTTCAATTCAGAAACAGGATGCTAGATTGACATTATTAATTATAACTAAAAAAAATAGATATTAGTGTCAATTCCCAGGAGCCACAAATCTGTACCGGACCTATTGCAAAGATACAGATCCAAAATAGTTAACCAACAATTCAGGACGATATAGAAACAATATCACTCGTGTAAGATAGTACCTAATGCTCGCTTCAGAGCCTCGTGCAATAAAGATAAACTGCGAGCTCTAGCTCTCTCTCTCTAGCTTCATTGTGTACCTACGTCCATTATGTTGTTTTTTTAGAGAATATTAAAATATTATAGTAACTTTACACATTAAAATTGGTATAATAAATGAGATCGATAAACTAAAACACTGTTGACCGATGACCATGGAATTTGTCACTTAAGTATCTATTTTTTCTTGGAGAAGTTTTTTATAGTATTTTATTAAATAAATATTTTATTTTCATACGTTATTTCACACATATCTATTTTTTATTTTATTTGTTATTTACTTCTGTATTATGTCCGTGACATCACAGCGGGTATCAGAATCCAGCGCAGCGTAACTTATTTTTAAATGTCCCAGCATTGTACTGAGATAGGAGGATACTGTTTTTATTTTGATTTTACTTTTGTTTTTTTATATATTATTATATTTATTTTTTATTTTTAAGAGTGTATTTAGTTTAATTTGTGATCTTCCTGTAGGAGGGAGTCCAAATAAATACTTTTTCTTTCGTTCTTTATAGGTTTTTTTATGCGAACTCCACGTGGGCAAATCCACGGGAAAAAGCTACTACTAGATATTATATTGGAAGACTTGCAGCTACTTACATACTATTCACGGTAGATTTCTTGGATTTTTTCTACGGTTGTAGGGCATAACTTTCACGTCACGAAAAGAAGGTGACATCAAAATCGTAGATATTTTTATCGAGTTTCCGTTCACAGGAAATCGTCCTATGTATTCTAGTTTGGGGTCCTGAACCTTGACTAGATATTTAACCAGTATGCTTATTTGCTACAGACGTGAAACATCCATTGCTGTCTCATGAATACTATACATCTTTTTGATTTTTCTTCAACAATATTTTTTTTAAATTCAGTCTGTATTTCTCAATAAAACAAATCGGTGTTTTTGAAGATGTTCAAGAAGCAAAGCTGCCATTAAATAACGTTATTTTCGTCATTACATTATTTCCTTTCAATAACTATAACGATAGTATCCAGCATGTCGATTCTGTAACCATCTCACCGTGATAAAATAAGAAGAGTATTATCTATGAACATATGTGAAGTGAGCGTGGAGTGAACTGTCAGTGTCATCCCACAGGTAGTGCTATTCTGTGAATATAACACCGTGAAATCTTGCGTGGAGTGAGCTGTCAGTGTCATCTCACTGATGCTAGGGATTGACCAAGCCTTACATTTACAATCATAATCGAGATTTTAATACTTACATAAGTTTTCACGGTGAGATGGTTACAGAATCGACATGCTGATGCTAGGGATGAACCAAGTATTACATTTACAATCATAATCGAAGTTTTAATAATATTTTTTATGCTAAAGGCTTCTACATATTGGGGCGACTTGTCGCGCGACGCGACGCGACACTAAGGCACCGCTCGTCCCACGAAGCGCGGGGCCTTTGTGCCGTGTAGCGTCGCGCGACAAGTCGCGCTGGTATGTAGAAGCCTTTATTCTGTTGATTATTTTATATTATTTCAAAGCTAGTATTTATGTATCTAAATATAGTAATGTTAAAGGACTAATCTACAAAATAAAATGAAAAAAAAAACAAAATTGAGTTTCTGACAGAATTTTTGTTTTGCTATTTTATTTAAAAACCGCCTAAATAATAATGTTTCGACACTTAAATTAGCTTTGAAATATTATAAAATGATCAGCAGATATAACATAAACAATGTTTTTATAATCTCGATTATGATTGTAAATGTAATGCTTGGTCACAATCCCTAACGTTGTCCCACACTAGGAATATCTCCTGTATTGTGGGTGCGTTTACGAATACTTAAACTCACATACACGAACAGCCAAACCCGGAACAACTACTTGTAGGTCATACAAATATTTGTTGACCAAGGTCATACAAATATTTGTTGAGGGATTGACCAAGCCTTACATTTACAATCATAATCGAGATTTTAATACTTACATAAGTTTTCACGGTGAGATGGTTACAGAATCGACATGCTGATGCTAGGGATGAACCAAGTATTACATTTACAATCATAATCGAAGTTTTAATAATATTTTTTATGCTAAAGGCTTCTACATATTGGGGCGACTTGTCGCGCGACGCGACGCGACACTAAGGCACCGCTCGTCCCACGAAGCGCGGGGCCTTTGTGCCGTGTAGCGTCGCGCGACAAGTCGCGCTGGTATGTAGAAGCCTTTATTCTGTTGATTATTTTATATTATTTCAAAGCTAGTATTTATGTATCTAAATATAGTAATGTTAAAGGACTAATCTACAAAATAAAATGAAAAAAAAAACAAAATTGAGTTTCTGACAGAATTTTTGTTCTGCTATTTTATTTAAAAACCGCCTAAATAATAATGTTTCGACACTTAAATTAGCTTTGAAATATTATAAAATGATCAGCAGATATAACATAAACAATGTTTTTATAATCTCGATTATGATTGTAAATGTAATGCTTGGTCACAATCCCTAACGTTGTCCCACACTAGGAATATCTCCTGTATTGTGGGTGCGTTTACGAATATTTAAACTCACATACACGAACAGCCAAACCCGGAACAACTACTTGTAGGTCATACAAATATTTGTTCCGTGCGGGAATCGAACCCGCGACACGCAACGCAGCAGTCAATCGCTTAACCACTGCGCCAACCATGCCGTCAAAAGTATTAGTGAGATGACACTGACAGTACACTCTACGCAAGATTTCACGGTGAGATATTTGCAAAATAGCACTGCTGTTCCTATTTCAAACAACACAAAAGCCTCTTCTCGCTACGTACGCCTCAACAACTTGATAACATTAAAATGTTTTAAACAAAATGCAAGATAGATCTTCTAGGAGATAAATAAAAGCTGCAATACATTGCGGCGTGCATATGCAGTGAGCTTGTAATTACTCAGTCGGCAGCGTCCACTAATGCACCGTAACTTGCGGAATTGCTGCGAATCCCTCCAACGTATCTACGTCTCTTACAATATTTATTATGTATTTACTTGAATTCTAGTGTTGGTAATGTTTTTTGGGGCTATTGGGGTCTGTTTTTAGGGTTCCGTACCTCAAAAGGAAAAAAGGAACCCATATACCCGTCTGTCTGTCTGTCCGTCTGTCACAGCTGATTTGCTCCGAATCTACTGGACCGATTAAGTTGAAATTTGGTACACACATTAACTTTTGTGACCCAACACGGACATGTTTAAATGTATATATTAATTTTGAATATGGAGGTCAATTTTAGGGGCAAATCAGAAAATTAAAAAAAAAAGTTTTGCTGACTGTACCATGTGACATATCAAATGAAAAGGCTTGCTTTACGTATTTTATAAATATTTTTTTTATAATTTTAAAATACATAGTTTTTAAATTATTTAAGAAAATAAATGAAAAATTACCATTCCCCCTCCTTATAGAAAAATAGAATTCGAGATAAAGAATGTAAACAAAGAAATGTCATTGTCAAAGTGACAGTTCAGGGGTAGTCAACATTTCCCTAGTAATTCAAAATAGGTATTTTTTATTTTTTGTTTTTGGAAGAACGCTAAAGCAGTATGTCAAAATTAAAAATATGATACCTTAAGGTAAGTCCTAATATTTTAGGTAAGGTAAACGAAAATAAAATAAAATAAATATATTCTTATGAACAAGTTGCTCATGTTTATTTGAATTTAGGATTTATATAATATTATGATTTATTCACTTTGTGATTCGGACTCTGAATAGCTTGATGAAGAGTCCGAATCACTTACACTAATTGTGAGCTGATCCCTGTCACCCTGTCTATAATGTGATCGAGATCACACATTTCATCCTGTTGTTTTATTATGTGTCACTTCACTGCTGCAGCGTCACTTCTTTTAAACCTTCAGCGAAGCCGAGGCGTTTCGCTAGTTGAAAACACTAAATGAAGTCCAAATGTTTAAGACCACTGTCTTATTGCCAGTATCATAAAAATAAGTTGCCCGATTTTATTTCAAACAGTTATATTTTATTCTTGGACCCTAGTTTACTTCACTTTAAAGTAGTTGAAAACTGTGTGCAATATTATATTTTAACTGTTTAAGATATGCCTACAATTTTAGCACTATGTTAAAGTACTTTTGGCAAACGGCACGATTGAGGTTATTATTTAAAATTGGCAACACCTTTGTTTACATTTTTTATCTCGAATTACATTTCTAGGTTTAGAACAAGTTCATAATTCTTATTTTGTGCAGATCGGATGTTGGCATTATACTGGGTTATGGAGGTCAGATAGGTAGTCGCTCCATGTAAAGTACTGGTATTCAGCAGCATCCAGTTTAACTCAAACTCAAAGCATTTATTTCAAATAAACCAATTACTGGCACTTTTGAATTGTCAAGGGGCCGGTCAGTCAAAAAAATGAAGCTAGTTGCCCATTCCATAGCTTAGTAGGTACCTATGGAGAAGAACGGGCAAGAAACTCCACGGACACTCTTTTAAATTTATTATTTATTTTATTTATTTATTTTCACAACACGTCTATCTTAACAGGATATCCCAAAGCGATAGGGTGGTACTTAATTATACTATAGGTACTTATTTTATAAATTATAACATAAATGGTATGCAGTTATTCTTGCGAATTCATTCACTGATCATGAAAAAATGTCAATCCTTTCGGCGACTTCATTAAGTGTCGAGTGGTGACTTCATTTATGATATGTAACATCATTCGTGTTGAAATTAAACATGTGAGAACGATGCAAAACGTCAAAAGCGTCCGTAACAAAAATAATAAAAAAAAATACAATTCCAAAATTAAATTAAAATAAGCCAAACTTAGGTTAAACTAGAAGTCGATTTCAACATTGTTGGGAACAGGCTAGGCAGATGATGATAGATGTCGGCATTATATTTAATGTTGCTCAAATATTCTGATTGAAATCAAACAATTTATTTAAATTGAACCACTTAAAGGCAGTTTTAATCACTGTCAGAAAATACAAAATTAGGAATACCCACAAGTTTCTACTTCGCATTCTTTTTTGTTTCATTCGTTCGTTCTTCGCAGTCCATAGAGCTTAAAACAGAAGGTCTTCAAATCAAATCAAAATTAAAACAAAAATATTTTTATTTCACATAGGCCTACATGGGCACTTATGAAACGTCAGAAGCTAGGTGCACGGTTCCAATTGGTCGTTTCCTATGGAGAAGAGCCGGCAAGAAACTCCACGGTTACTCTTAAAAGAAAATGGCTTTTACAATGTTTTCAAATTACAGTGTTAATAAGTATGAGAGGACAGCGTAGGCCCATCAAAAGTACCAGGTACTTAACAAAATAGAAAATGGTCTACAGATCTACAGTCTATTAAGCCTACAACGTCCTCACATTAACAAAAAAGCAATATAAAATATGATTAAAATAATCATCAATCAGTGCGTCCTGCCTGTTATGAATTACGGAACTGAAACATTACGGAGCCGAAACGTGGACACTCACGGTACGGCTGGTCCATAAATTCAAGGTCGCTCAGCGAGCTATGGAACGGGCTATGCTTGGAGTCTCTCTGGGATCGAATCCGGAACGAGGTGATTCGGCAGAGAACCATAGTTGTCGACATATCCCACAGAATAAGCAAGCTGAAGTGGCAATGGGCCGGCCATATAAGCCGTAGGACCGATGACCGTTGGGGTAGACGTGTTCTTGAGTGGAGACCGCGAATCGGCAAACGTAAAGTAGGATGTCCTCAGGCTAGGTGGAGCGACGATCTTAGCAGGGTGGCTGGTGGCAGCTAGATGAGAGTTGCCGAGAATCGAGCTGAATGGCGTGCAATTGGAGAGGCCTATGTCCAGCAGTGGACTGCTATGGGTTGATGATGATGATGTTCTTCGTTGTTGATTTTATAGATGTAACTTCTGTCAAAAGGGATACACGCCGAGGAACACAAAGCCTGTAAAAACGACACATGACGACTTCTTTTTCATCATGCCATCCTATATCAGTACTAGTTAAGCACTATTACTCAAGATTTACGCGTTTTTCAAGTTAGGATGTGAATTGATTGGTCTAAAGTTGGCTGGGCCCGTGCCAAGTTTCCATACACCAGTTAAATATTAAAGACTACTTGTCGGGACCGCTGAGAAGGTTCAGTGCTTTCGGAAATATCATTTATTACATTTCATCTAACAGTTGCATTAAAATTTTAGAGGAGTTTTGTTATATTCTCCAATTTATAGCGTTTGGAAAAGTCAGTTACTTTCTAGCCATGCCTTCCGAAATCACCTCAGTCGAACCGTACAGTCAAAAAAACACCTCACGAGAGAGATTTAATTCGGAGAGTATTTGTTGCATGCACTACAGTGCAATGTAATATTATTAGGATGACCTTGAGTGATCTTGTTTTTTGTAAACTGGGTATGCAGTTTAAAGCTCTGGCACCATTGAGGCAAATCATCATCTACGTAGCCTTTTCCCAACTATTTTGATAGCTTTTAGCGATAAGATCGCCTATTATGTCACCCTATGTAAATTTTAAACATTTATAACTGTAACATTTTATGGTGTACAGACGCCAACAAGTCAAGCTACCCGAAACTGTCAAATTTTCCCAATCAACCTTGAACCTTATGCTGTAGGGATAAAGTTGAAAATCTATTAAATAAATTTGACAGATAGTAGTAGCTGCATGTGCTGGTGTCTGTACACAATAAAGAGTATTCTATTCTATTCTATGTTGGGGTCGTGTTCCAACCTAGCCAGATGCAGCTAAATACCAGTATTTTTAATGGAGCGACTGTCTACCTGATCTCCACAACCCAGTTACTGGGTAATACGATACTTGGTAAGACTGATTATCAGACTTTCGGGCTTCTGACGACTTGTAATGACTATCAAAGATGAGAGAGATGAGAGAGAAGCACGAAGGGGTCTTGTAATGTACGGATCCATCCACTGACCAACGCCCGTGCCCGTGCCACTGTTATTACTAAGCCTCAAGTTATTAAATCCCGCGCGGAATGCGGGACGTGACGCGTCGATTGTTTTAATGATTAAGAAGTCACGTTAGTTGACATCCTTCAAGTTAGTTTCCACAATTGGCACTGCGCAACTGCGCACCGCATCCCGCGCGGGATTCGCCTCAAATTTAACAAAACTATAAGAAAGCTCTACGTAGATTAAGTCCCTCGTAATAAACAGTCCTGGCACCTGCTAAAAACTTTTCTCTGAAGGTGTCAGTCATGTCTTCAATATACTCGTATTTGTCAAAATAAATCTAAAAGCTCTAATCAAAAACCTGTTCATAATTTAATAAACAAATTTTGAAATTAATTCTATCACACAAATACGTAAGCCTACTTCGAATAGTTGTAGCTTGTTCTCGAAAACACTACTAATTCATCAGTAATTTATACGAAACTTTTTCAATAAATATTTTGTTCGTTAAGCCTATTATACTTACGAAGTATCTACAATTAATTAAACTTATTTACCTATTTATATTTTGCTTGGTAAATTTGATAGTGTTTTTGGCTTAGTGGTAAGTATATTGAGTATAGAGTAAAAAATTTTTTCTTTCTTTTATCTAAATTATTTTATCACCACTGCTCTCAAAACGTTGAAGGAAAACATTGTGAGGAAACCAGTACTAGAACCAAAAATTCAAACACATGTGATATCTACCAACCCGCACTAGGCCCGCTTGGGAAATTACGGCCCACTCCCTCTCGCCGAGGAGGCCTGCGTCCCAACACTATGCAGTGGGGACATTATAATTATGCTGATAGTGATGAGTATGAATGCGCAAAATTATATCTGGATTGAGTTCCAATCGTATCTTAGGCCCGTCGTGCTACCAGGGTTGCGAGTTTGTCCGAAAGGGATATCGTGGCCCTGGCACACAGGCAACGGAAGGAACACGGGTGGGGTTTAGTCAGTAAAAGTCCCAGAGCAGGAGAAGTTATTTGATAATTTCCCACCCAAAAAAAAAATGGTCCGTCGTCCACAATGGTACTCAAAAGTATTAAATGCGTAGCTAAAAGGTCACAGAACTAGTATTTCAATGGAGGCCCGTACACGATGCTATCAAGTCCTAGACAACGGCTTACAAAATGAATAAGTGGTGAAAATTTATAACGTAGCAAATGATCCTTCTACTCCCGAAAGTGTAGACAGAGTTAGGTATACATAATTACAGAGCACCCTTAGTACACTAGTTATTTTTAAGTGAAAGGAAACGCCGGGAGGGGACGCCCTAGGAGGTCATTATAGTGACCTTATTGGTGATGTTTTTCAAAAAGGTTAGGTGCGTGGTGCGTAGTACACCATAGACAACTGACGTGCTTGTATGAATGTAAACAAAGCAAAAGGAGTTTGTAAGTTGCGTAGCAGGTGGCGTTCTGTAGGTTCTGCCTGAAAACGTGAGTTTATGTACGTATGACGTATTTTTGAATCCCTTGAAAAAGTTGTTTTTAGGGTTCCGTTCCCAAAGGATAAAACGGGACCCTATTATTAAGACTCCGCTGTCCGTCTGTCACCAGGATGTATCTCATGAACCGTGATAGTTAGAAAGTTGACATTTTCACAGATGATGTACTTTTGTTTCATTGTTATAATAACAAATACTAAAAAACAAAATAAAATAAATATTTAAGGGAGCTCCCATACAACAAACGTGATATTTTTGCTCGATATTGATAACGGCAACAGGTAGACGCTTGAAATATTCACAGAATATTGAGATAAATATTATTCACTTTAAAAATAAATAATTATATGAAAATAATATTAATATTTAAGGGGGGCTCACATACAACAGACATGATTTTTTGCCGTTTTTATAGATAATGGTACCCTTCGTGCGCGAGTCCGACTCGCACTTGGCTGGTTTTTTGTTACCGCGTGGTCCGCGTTGTGGACAACCAGCCAGCCAGCCAGCCCACTCCTTCTCACAGAGAAAAGTCTGAATCCCAGCAGTGGAAAAATTATAGGCCGAATATGGAATGTTATGTATGTTATATAATGGTTGATATTTGACTTATAACTTGTGTCCTACACCCAAATGTTTACAAAGACAGTAGTAAAATAAATTACTTACAAAAGAAAATATTTTTAACAAGCTCTTGTTACAGCCTGTTGTTTGAGGTAACAGGGTCGCGAAATGTCACGGGTTCTTAACCCGACTTACGTAAAAGTGCTAGAGTTTCTTTAATGATGTTATTTTGTTCTTCACCCTTCTCTCACCCTTTTTCACACCCACTCTTGCTTTCAGCTTTTTATCGAGGTGTAATATAAAGTGCATTATGTTTTTTTAACTCCAATGTCGTTTGATAAAGTGGCGGCATTCCTTTTCCTCTTGTTTAAGTCTAGATTTCTCATTTCCCACTCAAAAAAATGCCTAGGATTAATACTTGTGTCATGTCCTAGGCAAATTGGGTAGTATAAATTAAATGTGGGTGTACTATAGGTACACATCTGCCTTACCCTTCGAGGATTACTGGCGTGATGAACACTTAACATTGTGTTGAACATTAAATCCTAAACCTTTTTTTTTTGGTTGAGAAATTATCAAATAACTTCTCCCGCTCTGGGCTGAGCGGGAGGGCGTGTCAGACTTTTACTGACTAAAACCCACCCATGTTACTTCCATTGCCTGTGTGCCAGGGCCACGATATCCCTTTCGGACAAACTCCCAACCCTGGCGGGCATTGGTCCTAACGGACCCCATCAAATTTCAGCTACCCTAACACAATATTAAGCAGTTTAGATGAGCGAGCTACCCATCACTCACCGTCCGCAAGCCCGCGCCTACGGTGGCCGGAAGTCGACTTGTGACTCCCGACGCCCAGGGCGTCTCCTGCGGCGACTACGGGCGCGAGGGCGCGAACTTTGCCTCTCCCTCACGCGGTCCGCCTCTTCCTTCGCGAGCATTACTGCTTCACAGAAGGAGGTGACGGCCTCCCATGCACTCTCGCTCCGAACCATGGCCTGAACCAGGGCCGGACGCAAGAGATCGCCGCCGCCGATCGCCTTCGTGAGGACACGACGGTACTCCGCGCAAGCCGGGCAGACCTCCACCGTATGCTCCACCGTGTCCTCCGGGCGATCCACACAGTGGTGACACCCTGGAGTTTCCTCCCGCTTTATCCTGAACAGGAACCTCCCGAAACAACCGTGTCCGGTGAGGACCTGCATCAGGCGGAAGGTGAGGACGCCGTGGCGCCTCTCTAGCCACTCCTCAAACAGGGGACTTATCGCCACAAATGTGGCGTGCCCTGCGCTGGGTTGCGACAATCGCACTCTCCATGCCGCCATGAGATCCCGCCGGAGCTCTCTCTGCTGTGCCGTGATTTCTTGCGGATGCGGAGTTTCACCACGGCGTTTCGCCTCCTCGCGCCACTCCCGTACGTGAATCAACGTGAATCCTAATCCTAACTTCCTAACTAATATTATAAATGCGAAAGTAAGTTTGTTTGTTACCTTTTCACGCCAAACCACTGAACCGAACATCCTGAAATTTTGCATAGATGGTCTCAGGTGTACAGAAACGGTCATAGGTACCTTTTATTCCGAAAAAAGTACTAATCCCGAGAAAAACTAGCAATAAAGTTCTTATGATAATAGATGGCGCCATGGGTCTTTTGAATCATGATTGAATTAATAATAATCTTTAGTAGTGTGTTAAGAGTTTTTTTTCCGACCTCCACGCGGGAAGCCGCGGGCAAAAGCTAGTATTAAATAAAATTATGGTGTCACATGCAGAACCAATACATTTTTTAAGCCTAATTAAAATGTATGTGAAATTGGTTAGCACGGATCTATAATATCGGTGTATTATCAAATCGTAAAGAGATCAGTGTTAAAAAATGAAGAACAAAGATAATTGTTATAAACATCACTAATAAATACATAAAATAGTACATAAATAAATAAATAAAAATAGTTTACCATCGCACCTGGAGATCGATCTTTTTTGCACCAACGCACACATTATTAGGAAAATCCTAGGCAAGGAATATTTAGAGATTTTCATGATTAACTGCCAAATGGTTCGGTTTGTGATATCTTATGTAATATTATGTGGGTAATGTGATATGTATGATTTAACTGTTTTGATGTTGCACGTCTCGACTAATTCTCAATAAGTCTCTGCTTACTTTTTTTGTTTTTTATTTATGTATTTCTCTTCATTTACGTTTCTCTTTTATTACCAAAATAAAAATGTTTTTTATTTTTTTTATTTCACTTGGATTGCAAATCGCTTTTAACGTACAATTAGTCAACGCAAGTACCTGTAATTGGATGTATACATGTGGAAGCTTGTAATTAGCAAATTAATTACCTACTAATGATTTTTAATCGTGTTTAGTCTGTAAGCTTTCTGTAAAATAAAATGAACTGCGTATTTCTTATGTATTGTTGCTGTTGGTGCACTTTTCATTCAAAAATAATAAATATTTTAAGGTCATAAAATATTTATGCTGTGCAGTATCGACTTCTACTTAGAGACGAACGCGTTCTCAACACCAATCAAGAAAATACTTATTACCAAACTAATCACTTATCTATCATTCAATCCATCACGATTCAAGCCGAGGCAAAGCGACGTTCGTCATATCAAAGTGGCTACTTAACTCAATCACAATCATAATTTATAACTGAAAATCCATCATCTTTGCAGCTCTAATAAATGAGTTCTGTAGCGCGCCACTTAAATCTGTTCTAACACCATTAATAATTAACTGAACTCACTTCAGAACAGTAATTGAGTGAAATGAGTAACTGAGGCAGACCAACGACTTTTGACCGACTTTTTCTAAGTTTGGGTCCGATTTTCAGACCAAACGAGACCCTAAAATGTCGTGGCTGCAAACAATTATGATTTAGGCGCCAGATTCTGTATTCAAAATAACTGCCTATTAAAGAAAAAGAAAATACCTATAAATATAATAGTAAATAAATGCAATTTCACAAGTAAAAGTTAATGAAAGATACCGCGAACAGCTAAGAATGGAGGGTAAATACGCTGAAGAAAAACATCAAGAAAAACTCATGAACTTTTTAATCTTAAATGGCCAATACCTCTCAAATAGGGGTCTTTTCCTAATTTTAAACACGTGTACCAGGGGTGGTACACGTGTTTACCACTAAACGCTTAAAAGTAGTAAGCAACGGTAGTGATCAATGCTTTATGACACAGTGCGACTGTGGAGCTACATCAATGCTTTATGCCACAGTGCGACTGCGGAGCCACATCAATGATTTCTGCCACAGTGCGACTGTAGAGCCACATCAATGCTTTATGCCACAGTGCGACTGTGGAGCTACATCAAAGCTTTATGCCACTGTGCGACTGTCGAGCTACATCAAAGCTTTATGTCACAGTGCGACTGTGGAGCCACATCAATGCTTTATGCCACAGTGTGACTGTGAAGCCACATCAATGCTTTATGCCACAGTGCGACTGTGGAGCCACATCAATGCTTTATGCCACAGTGCGACTGTGGAGCCACATCAATGCTTTATGCCACAGTGCGACTGTGGAGCCACATCAATGCTTTATTCCACAGTGCAACTGTGGAGCCACATCAATGATTTATGCCACAGTGTGACTGTGGAGCCACATCAATGCTTTATGCCACAACGCGACTGTGGAGCCACATCAATGCTTTATGCCACAGTGCTCTCTGTGTAATAACACATTTACTATGAAAGACCTCTGCAAGGCCAAACGCTAACGCTGACGAAGTGGCCGACTTCTGGTCCAAGCTTATTTAGGAAATATAAATGGAATCATTGATAGGTATGTGTCTGGGACTGTGCTTTAAAGTGAGACACACATTTTCCAGTTTCACACACTTTGTCGGTCGTCTACCCATTCACTAAGCATTCTTGAAGGATCGATAACTGTCAGTATTTTGTCTAGTTACAACAATTTGTTAGCGTCTTCAACTATTGTTATTACTTTAATTAATCAGTCTGAATATTTAAGTGAAGTGCCAGCTTAAAGTTTCGTTTTACAAGCAATTGAGACGTCTGTATCTAGGAATGTCTTGTGATGCCAAATAATGCATGAGTTTAAATCAAAAGCGTATCAAGTGATCCTAGTTCAAGAGTGAAAACAGCTGTTTCCAAGAATCCGTGCTAATATTATAGGTACATGCGAAAGTAGCTCTGTCAGTCAGTCAATCTGTCAGTCGGTTGCCGTTTCATATTAATATTTTTTTTTTTCTGGTTTTATTCAAATTGCTCGCATTGTTTGAGTAAAGCACTATAAAAGCTTTGGTCCGCAATGACTGCGTCGCTGGCCACGCTATGACGGCCTCCAGTTTAGCTTATCTACGCTCTCAGCCTTCAAGCTTGGTCATCAGGTATTGGCCTGGAGCTGCTCTACGCAGCGCTTTCGGTCATCATGAGCGCTGCCAGCAATGCAGTCATTACAAACCGCGACAGTAATGTACTATTATTAAATGAACCCAGACCAAATGAACCAAGACCTATGGACAGCGGTCGAATGTGGAGTTCATTCCTTCTGATTACAATCAAACAGGAGGTAGGTAAAGTCATGTTTTTAAAGACAGCAACGCAGTCATTGCGGACCACCATGGCTTGTATAGACATGCCGTGGTGGTCCGCAATGACTGCGTTGCTGGCCATGCTATGACGGCCTCCAGCTTAGCTTCGCTCTCAGCCTTCATTCAAGCTTGGTCATCATTGCAGCCCTTGCTGTTTCTTCGTTCCAGCTTGACCATCAAGGCCTGCAATGCTGACCACACTGTATTGGCCTGGAACTGTTCCACGCAGCGCTTTCGGCCATCATCAGCGCTGCCAGCAATGCAGTCATTACAAACCGCGACAGTAATGTACTATTATTAAATGAACCCAGACCAAATGAACCAAGACCTATGGACAGCGACCGAATGCGGAGTTCATTCCTTCCGATTCCAATAAAATAGGAGGTAGGTAAAGTCGCGTTTTTAAAAACAGATTTCGGGACTAACATTAACGTTGGATGCGGCGTAGTAAATGGCACTATGGGGATCATCCGAAAATTTATTCGAATGGCCAGCGCTACACCGTGACCAACTTGACCCCGAAAAATTACCACAAGCCGTCTTCGTTGACAAAACAATATGTGGAAACATCCCGCGAGGGTGTCAACATTTAACCCAGTACAGTCAAATTCGAAGCGTTATGGGGTCATGGTACAGTTTAGTAGTGCATGCTTCCACTTATATTATGTTGGGCCGTGACAGTACCAAGCTGCAAGAGACTACACTGGACGGAGCTGTCGTGGATCTAGGCACTAAAGCTGTTGCCAAGCTTATGTCGCGCTTAGTCACGTGAGACAGCTAGAAGATTTGGCAATCAGCGTTTTGGATCCATGAAAATTATCCACGAGCTACGTGATAAAAAGTCTCTAGAAGAAGTAAATCGTCTAAAAAATCTGAGAACCCACAATAACAATGATTTGTTGGGCCATTGAGCGACCCAGTCCTAGCCACCGCGAACGAGTGCGAGCTGGCGCAACTCAGCGCGAGCAGACGCAACCCAGAGCGAACCGACCTGATTCAGTGCGAACCGACGTGACCCAGTGCAAGCAACCGCGCGAACCTGCGGGACCAAGCGGGAGCCGTCGTCATCCTCGTTTATCCCATCCACGCCGCGCTTCGCCGTGAGAGTATAAAACCACCGTGCTTAACAATTAGAGCCACCTAGCATGACATGGTTTAAAATAAAACTTGTCACTAAAATGCATAAAATAAAAATATCATTTAAAAAAACACGACTGCCCTGCCATTGCTGTCGGGGGACCGTTCTGTGGAACGCTTTTTAATCTAAGAGGGGGACCTCTTAGATTAAACCGACTGCAATGACAATTTTATTTATCTGTTTATGTAGCGAGTAAATGAGTGACCTTTCGCTTTGTATTATACAGATGAACTAATACGACTTGTTTTTAACCGACTTCCAAAAAGGAGGAGGTTATATGTTCGGCTGTATGTTTTTTTTTATATGTTTTCACTGATTGCTCCGTCGATTATGGACCGATTTTGAAAATTCTTTTTTTGTTTGAAAGGGTATGCTTCCGAGGTGGTCCCATTGCCACCAAATCAGAATCTGATGCGGGGATCTCATGTAAATCGAGGGATACCCTCAAATTTTATAGGCCTATAGCGATTTAAGTATTTTTTAAAGTAACTCGTGCATTTGCTCCTGGAAATCACCATTTGGTGAGGTGGAACTGATGATGGAGACCACAGATGGCCACCGGAACAACATATAAATAACAAGTATTTAATGGGTTGCGATTCGATTAGGTACTTTAATATGGTTGCTAAGCAATTTATGCTCGTCACAATGCATATGGTGAGTGGCAGTTCTCCTGCCAGGAGCACTCCTCAACAATTAACGTCCCAGCATCGGGAAAAGCAATATTTTGTAAAAGGTGATGAGCAGTTAACATTAGGCTATTGTAACTTAGATAAATTAAAAACAGACCCACTAAAAAGTGAAAAAAAAAACTTTTTTA
Source organism: Tiliacea aurago (assembly GCA_948098905.1). NCBI lineage: Eukaryota > Metazoa > Arthropoda > Insecta > Lepidoptera > Noctuidae > Tiliacea > Tiliacea aurago. The sequence continues at coordinate 2,517,825 of OX402594.1, forward strand.
CAAAAAAAACAACCGACTTCCAACAAAAACACTAAAAAGTGAAAAATAACTTTAATTTCGGAAGCACATAACATAACATCACGCCTTGTTTCCTCGAAGGGTAGGGCAGAGGTGTACCTGTAGTACACCCACATTTAATATTATATTTAATTAAATTTCGGAAGTCGGTGTCTTTGGTTGCCGTATGTATTTTCGTTTATGGCCACCGACTTCCGAAATTTAATTAAATATAATATTAAATGTGGGTGTAATGTACAGGTTTAATTTCGGTTAAAAAACAAACTTTAATTTCGGAAGTTGGTGGCAAAAAACTAAATTACAGATCCAAAGACACTGACTTCCGAAATTAAAGTTATTTTTCACTTTGTAGTGTTTTTTTGGAAGTCGGTTATTTTTTTTTATAAAAAGTTTTTTATTTTTAGTTAGAAATTAATTAAAATAAAATAAATGCCGACGAAGTAACCTAAACATAATAATAATAGGTATGAAAATAATCTAACCCAGGACTCCCCGCACGCACGTCTATCTTGCGACCAATACAGCAACAAGGCGGTTTCAATGTTGCCCATTTTACATCAGTTGCAAGATCTACATCCCAGCTCTTAATCGACTGTCGAGCGTGAGGTCCTGGGTTCGATTTCTAGGTCAGGCACGGTTTACTAGACACTGATATGTTTGAAACTCAAAAATGTTTTTTTTATAAATTTCTAACATGAGCATAGAAAACTCAATCAAAAGCACATCACAGCATTCCATATCCCATACAACTAAAATCGTTATTTTCAATCTGCAAATCGTATTCTCTGCTAGCAAACTTTTGCGAGGTTACCCCAATGTATTTTTAGTTCGGGAGCCACCGTTCGTAGTTCCCTTATAATCTGCACTTAGTAGATTAACGAACATAGTTTTCGATACATAGGCGAAACAGGATTCTGCTGTAACATACCCCGATATTGTATTTTTATTTCGTAGCTTACGTAAATGGTTTTTTTCCCTGTTTTCCGAGAAACAGTTTTATTGCTCACGAGAAAGTTTTGTTGGTTTTTGTTACATTTTTTTGGGAAATGTTACTGGGTAGTTTGAGTTAGTAATGGTAGTAGATTCTATTTCTTGTATGTAACGCAAATGTTTCGTAAATTATTTTCTAGTAAAACATAATTTTCTAGTAAGTCATATCGACGGCAGCAATGTAGAAAGATTCAACTTCACTTTTTACGAAATTGACTTTGTTAAATAATTCGACTCAGAATTCTTTCTGATGGTTTTTGGGTTCCGTAGTAAACAAGGAACCCTTATAGTTTCGCCATGTCTGTCTGTCTGTCTGTCCGTCCGTCCGTCTGTCCCCGGCTGAGCTCAGAGACGCTTAGTCCTAGAAAGCTGTAATTTGGCATGGGTATACATATTAATCACGCCGAAAAAGTCGTAAAATAAAACCATGAAAAACATTTTTTTTTAGGGTACCTCCCTTGCACGTAAAACGGATATGATATTTTTTGCGTAATATTAAGCTTAAGTGCCATTTTTTGTTAGAGTCAAGTGTCCCCCCCCCACGGTATTATCAAACGGTTTAGCCTTAAGGTCTACACAAACTGGCATTCTATCAGCAAAAACATTGATGGAAAAGTAAATTTATTGGATTGACGAAAGCTAACAAAAAGTTTTTAACCATCCTGTTGAAAATTGTGGTACAAATACAAATACGAAACGCTTTTAAAGGGATATTGCCACTTGTATAGCCCTTTTGTCCTTCTGTACTCGTATAAAGAGTTATACGAGTTTAGAAAAACCAGCAGGCTTAGGGGGGGGGACAAGCAGAAACGACGTAAGAAGAGGACGCGTCGCAGACGCGGCGCCCCTTCAATAAACCTTCATACAAAATGTACGCTTCCTGCGTTGCGACACAAAATACACAGAAAAGACAGGGCGCGGACGAGACGCGGTCACAGGCACATACGTCTGCGACGCGACCTCGAGTTTTGTCTTTTCTGCGTGTCCCACTCCTTAGCAATGACTTTTTCTATTTCTACTCTACTGGAGAATAGAAATAGCTTGTCTACCGGTCTCAGTAGAAAACTGTCAACTGTCTACACGGAATCGTCTTTTTTGTCTATTCTTCCGTCGATAAAACGCTTCTCTACGGTTTTACTGCTAAGCCTGCAGGAAGAAAAACCTAAAGTCATACAGATAGTCATAAAAAAATAAAATAAAAAAGCATTTAATTTCATCTACCCTAACACAATAAGTAGTTTAGATGACTGTCTTATCACACTATCACTTTTTAAACCTATTATACACCTATTACTTATTTACATATATTTATAAAACTATATTTATGTAGTTGTCGCCTCTGTGGCGTAGGTCTCCCCTAAATCTTTCCACTTGTCCCTCTCACGCGCCTTCCTCATCCAGTCTGGTCCGCATTGCTGGGTGAAAATGTCTCTCCATCTCATTCTGGGTCTCCCTTTGTTCCTCTTACATTCAAGTGGTATCCATTCCGTAGCCATTTTTGCCCACCTAACACTTTCCAGTCTGCAAATGTGTCCAGCCCAACTCCATTTTAACGACCTTACGTCTCTTTACATCTGCTATTTTTGCCTTATTCCTTATTATCTTATTGTTTACTTTTTCTGAGACGTTCAAACCTAGTATGCTTCTCGCCACTCTCCTCTGACAAACAGCTAGCCTGTCCTCGTCTTCCTTTCTCAATACCCATGTCTGGCAGCCATATGTTAGGCATGGTAGTATTGCCATTTCGATTTCATAGATTTCATATACAGTTAGTTTTATAAATATCGTTTACAAACATCAAACACTGTGTTCGTCAAAAATGTTCGTGGCGATCAAATTTTGTTGTTCTGTGTGGACGGTGTTCGATGTTCGTGTTCACCATGTTTTGTCCGCGTACACGGCTAGGTACCCAAGTCTAAGCTAGTTTCCTAGCTAAATCAAAGACACTTTGATACTTAACAAAGATTCTACACCATTATCAACATCTACGCTTCAAACCACAAAACAGCTATCCACAAACTCAACTTAGACACCATCTTACCTTTCACACAACATGTTAACAAGGTTTTCATTCAACAACACACTATGCATTCTTAACGAAGCTGTCCAAGATAGGAAACTTGATCCCAGTTCATTTGTAAATTTAAATGAAATTGACCCAAAATTATTCGATACATTGTATGTCGTTGTATATATGTACAGCAGTTCATTTAAAGAGAGCTGTCTATGAGTTAACTTTTAATTTATTTAACGATCATTCGGCGTTTTTTTTTTTTTACTTTAATATGATCCGATTTTAATTTAATGTTTAACGTATTAATTAAGACATACAAACTGAAGTGTTAAGGCGACGATAACCGACTTTTAATGATTTTATACTGAAGATCACGTCTAAACGAGTAGTGTTAATGATTTGAAAAAAATATATGTTAAATTAGAGCATTTTCTCAATAACTTATATACGAATATTTTAGATTATGTTTATATTACATAGTGTAATTAATTTGTAAAGTTATATCTAACGCGGATAAAAAACTGAGAATGGCGCAATATCTAACAAGCGTATTTTTTTTAAACCTTCACCAATTTAAAGATAATTTAATTATTGATCTTTTTGTATACGCTTTTTATTAAAATACCTTTTGTTTTGTGTATAATAAATTAATAATGCGTCAAATTGGGGACAGCGCTCCTTGATGGGCGAGTTCTATTACTGGCTGAACGTACGACGCATTGCGTGAGCTCAGTACAGAACACGCAAGCTAACCACTCAAGGTCACCAGCATTTATCTGCGTCATAAGCCAATCGCACGTTACAACCGCAGCGTGCAGCAGCTCAACACATTTTCATACAAAAAACGTGCGGTGCGGCCCGCCTGTGCCACCGTTGGTCCATCAAAAATATACTAAAGTACATTAAGTTATACTAAAGTGATGAAGGAGGATTTTTGCAATGCATTGCGTAACGGCGGCGTGGCCTGCCCCAGTCAGCACTTGCCTTAAGTCGACGCTTGTCGCTGACTGTATCAAAACTATCTTTTATTGAAAAACCTAACCCATTTTTTTAAATCCCTGTTTATAATATATACTCTTCGAAACAAGCAGCTGCCTTACTTCAACTCGCAAACCCACATACTAGGCCATCTTTAATTCGACACATGTTAACAAGGTCCTCATTTGAAGAACACACTGTCCATTCTTAACGATGTTGTCCAACTTAGCGAACTCGGTCCAGGATAATCTTAACTCCGGAGGGATCTATGTCGGAGCAATAAGTAGGAAACTTTCCTTCCTACATCGAAGGTCAGACCTTCGTTGTAATTAATTGGATATAGCCAGTTGTTTGACACCTGGTTCTTCGTTGTGAAGGTAAATGACGTTTGTGTTTCGTGGAAAGTGAAAACTACTCCATGCATGCGGCATGGAGTAGTTTTGTAAAGTGTGTTTGAAGGGTATTGTAGAGTGGGTCTGTGCTGGAGTAATGTGTAATGTTATTAGTAATATTATGCACTTAATGGAGTTAATTAATTAGATCTAGAACGCGTTAAGGCTCGTACGGACTAACGCGACATCGCGAGCGCGACAGGGGTCGCAATGCCTGCTCTCGACCCTAGTTCTTATCAACTGAAATCTAAGCTGGCTGGCATACCTTAGGTTACCGTTATTGTTACCTACCTAATATTTTTATAAATATATATTATTTGAGGCAATTGGTAGTTTCCTTGTGTTCTTATACCAACCCTCCTTACATCAGAGCTTTTGTTCTTTTACCAATAAAGGGACAAAATCAAAATTGTAACAGTGGCAGTAAACAGAGTAAAATTATTACAGATCTTGTTCAAATTGCCTGCTTCGATTTTTTATGCAAGCACGCAGCCTCTGGCGTAGTTCCGACACTGTCACATGCTTCGAAATTGTGTTTTTGATTTGTTGGGCGGCTATTAAAATTCTTCCTCTCAGCTCTTCACGGGATGCCACTGGAGTGGAGTAAAACAAGTCTTTCATGTGACCCTAAATGTAAAAATCGCAAGACGTTTAATCAGGACTCCTCGCTGACCAGGAAGTTGCACTCATGCTTTATTTTATATTCTCGCCTCTGATGGAGGATGTACCACTGGTTATACGAAGAAGAATGATTTATTAGCATGATGGCTGCCCAGCGCACTACTTCCGAGCCGTACGAGAGTGGATGGACGTGAATTTTCCACGGCGATTTATAGGTCACGGTGGGCCAACTCTCTGGCTGGCGAGGAGTCCTGATTTAACGCCTTGCGATTTCTACATTCGGGATCACATGAAAGACTTGGTTTACTCCACTCCAGTGGCATCCCGTGATGAGCTGAGGGAAATAATTTTAACAGCCGCCCAATACATCAAAAACACAATTTGGATGCATGTAACAGATGGGGCTTAATTTGATGGAAATTACCTGTAGTATAACCCCTTTCAAGGAAGAGGTCGAATTACCGAGCACCCTATATATAATGTAATTCCAAAGTTATAAGTTTTTACTTCTGTCGGCAGTCTCCTGCCAGACAATTTTTTTTCATGATATTCATTGTGACAGGTAGGTTACTCATTATAAAGGAAACTAAGAAGATTACGATCACTGGAATTTACTGCGTAGGTGATTATGCTAAGAGAACTCCAATAACCATTTACTCACTATCCAGCTCATACAAGCGACAATCGCTTTCAAAGCGCTTAATATTTCTGCATTGTCTTTCAACAACATTGACTTAACCGAGTGTTCGGTAGCTTCTAAAGAAAAAAGAAAGAAAATATTTTATTTGGGACACGCACAAGAAATACAAAAATAGCATTTAAAACTAACAATATACAAAAAAAAAACGATCAAGACTTGTGCGGTGCCAAAAAGGCTGCTATCGCTAGCATAATGCTAGGATATTCTAATAGGGCCTGTGATGCCACGGACTTACCTACGGATACTTATAAATCCCAATAGGAAAAGAAAAAACTTTTTACAAAAAAAAAATAACCGACTTCCAAAAAAAAAACACTACGAAGTGAAAAATAACTTTCATTTCGGAAGTCAGTTATTTTTTTTTTGTAAAAAGTTTTTTCATTTTTAAATTTTTGTTGGTCAGTTTGCAATGAATTTAAGTTCCAATAGCCTTTTGTCAACTGCTCATCACCTTTTACAAAATATTGCTTTACCCGATGCAGGGGCGTTATTAGTTGTAGAGTTCTCCTGGTAAGAACCAGGAGAACTGATAGTGACTTCACCATATGCATTGTGACGAGCATAAATTGCTTAGCAACCATATTACAGTGTCTAATCGAATCGCAATAGTGAAATGCTTATTATTAAGTAGTTCCGGTGGCCATCTGTGGTCTTCATCATCAGTTCCACTTCACCAAATGGTGCTTTCCGAGTGTAAATGATAAATCGACACAAAAAATACTGAAATCGACATTTTATCGATATAGGTGTGCCTATAAAATTTGAGGATTGCCCTCGATTTCCATGGGATCCCCTCATCAGATTCTGACTTAGTGACAATGGGACCACTTCGCAAGCATACCATTTCAAACGAAAATAGAATTATCAAAATCAGTTTACAATTGACGGAGCAATCGGTGAACAAACATAAAAAAAAACATACAGCCGAACATATAACCTCCTCCTTTTTGGAAGTCGGTTAAAACAAAAATAACACCTATGTATTAAATAAAAAAAAAAAATGTTAAAACAATAAATGCTTAATTATGACAGTCCCATACATTAAAATTAACTGAGCTTATTCCAAAGTTTATTTCCTAAGAAAGACTGAATATGTAGCACCACCACTGTTTTCGCTCCTTTTATAAATACACAACCTTCACGCATACCAAGCAGCGAGAAAAGCAAGTATTTCTTGAATTCTTAACATCAAAATATTTGCGAAACGTAATTGCAATGCGTACTACAAGACGTAAATCTGTAGCGATGCATATAATGCAACTGGCAACGGATTGCTTCAGAATGTAAGAAATTACTCACTGATCACAAACATTTAAATCTCGTCACACTAAGCCAATAGAATTCTACTTTTAGCGTTTTTCTTGCTACTGAGTAATTCCTGATGGAAAACCCAGTGACACTTTGCCTAACCTGGGAATCGAACCCAGGACCTCGTGCTCAGCAGTAGTGCTTGTGTCCACTAGACCAACGAGGTAGACACGCATACGCATAAATAATTCCAAAAGGTGGCGTTTGTTACCCGACTGCGGCGAAGCCAAAAAGGAGGGTTATGTGTTTGACCTGTATGTATGTATGTTTGTATGTATGTCTGTCCCTATGTTCCCTCGTAACTACTAAACGGCTGAACCGATTTTGATGAGTGATATGTCGATAGATTCGTCTTTATTGCGCGAGTGTCATAGGGTATATTAAAATGTCGGGTTTTTAAATATCCCGAACTTTTGGTAAGTGAGTAAGAGGTCGTTATCGCCCGATTATATGTGAGTATTTATCCTAATTTACCGTCTTATAATCTTCGATCAATAATAGTCGAAGGCAATAGGTCGTTATTGTTAGGAAGATGCCTCCGACTGCATGAGATTGTTGGATGGAAACAAGATTTCCAACCAAAATCCCAACCAATGGAAATGATTGTCAAACTTTTTAGTGTATTGGATACGAGGGTTTTGGCTACTTTGTATCTGTGTATTTTAATTATGTTTATATTATATTTGTTGAAATGTGCGTTTTGTTTGTGCAGAATAAACAAATTTTCTTTCTTTTCTTTCTTTTTCTTTCTTATTTATATAAATTAATAAGTACTATATACTTATTAATTTATATAAATCTTGTTTCCATCTTTTTTTAAGTTCAGTTTTTACGCAGTTGCGTTTTTGTTTTTTTTTTTTTTTATATCAACTTTCTGGTTGTTTATGTACGTCCTATAATCAAGAATACCAGCGCTGCGACTTACTTTTAAATGTCGCTGCGTCGTGCTGAGATAAGAGCCTTTTGGCCTCGTGCAGGACTTTCTATTTAATTTTTTTCTGTCTTAATAAAATGTTGTATTTTAATCCTTTCAATTTCTATGATTGTGTTTACACCCTTAGTCGCCGCTGGAGATGCCCCGGGCGTCGGGAATCGCAGGCCGATTCCCGGCCACCGTAGGCGCGGGCTTGCGGATGGTGAGCGATGGGTAGCTCGCCGTCCGATAAGGACCAGACCCGGGTCGACGGCGCGTTGTGTTCCACGCGCGTCTCAAAGAGACGTCAGCACCAATTGACGGGGTCCGAAAAGGCCAATGCCTGCCAGGATTACGAGTCTGTCCGAAAGGGATATCGTGGCCCTGGCACACAGGCATTTGAAGGAACACGGTGGGTTTTAGTCAGTAAAAGTCTGACACTCCCTCCTGCTCCGCACAGAGCGAAAAAAAAAGCTATACCTACTGATGTAGCTATCACCTAGGTCAGTCCTAGGTCCAATGCATCCTGGGCAGTCGTCAGACCCACTAAAGACTTGCTGAATAGCTTCGCCTTTCTTATCACAGCATCATCATCATCACCCGCCCGCCTTTTCCTATGTTGTGGTCAGTTTTCAGTCTAACCAGATGCAGCTGAATACCAGTATTTTAAATAGAGCGACTGCCTATCTGAACTCCAAACCCAATTACTGGGTAATATGAAAGTCTTTGGTAAGACTGGTTGTCAGACTTTCAGACTTCTGTCGACCCGTAACGACTGTCAAAGATCCACGAATAACAATCGGGACTAATGGCTTAACGTGCTTTCCAAGGCACGGATGGGTCTTGGTACCTACGTAAATATGATCACCCGCCACAGGCCAACCACGACAAGCGTTCCTTGATCACTCGCTTAGACAAGTGGCGATCGCTTTGAACGTTTTTCGTATTTATATGACTTTCAACAGTTCCATACATTTTTGATTGTTCGATCATCATCACTTTGCCTAGGTCCTCAGTTAACCAAAACACATTTTGTTATTTACCCTTATCCTATCATGTTGCCCAGTTCAAATTTACAGTATAAACAAGAAAGGTGCTTTTAAAAAAAAGTTTGATTTTCACTTTTTAGTGGGTCAATTTGTAATATCTAAGTTACAATAGCCTAATGTTAACTGCTCATTCGGAGCCCGAGCTACCGACATAGCCTGCAGAGTAAGTAAGCTGAAGTAGCAGTGGGCTAGCCATGTTTGTAGAAGGACCGATGGCCGGTGGAACAGACGAGTCCTGGAGTGGAGACCGCGTATCGGCAAGCGTAGTGTGGGACGCCCCCCAGCTAGATGGCCTGACGACCTTAAAAAGGTGGCTGGGACAAACGGGATATGGAAGGCAGAGGACAGGGTGTTGTGGCGAAGCCTGAGAGAGGCTTATGTCCAGCAGTGGACTGCCATAGGCTGAGTTGATTGATTGAGTTGAAGTGCTCATCACCTTTTACAAAATATTGCTTTTCCCGATGCAGGAACGTTAATTGTTGAGCAGTTCTCCTAGTAAGAACCATCAGCTCCACTTCACCATATGCATTGTGATAAGCATCATCGCAACCCGTGAAATACTTTTTATTAAGTAGTTCCGGTGGCCATCAAAATCTGTGGTCTTTATCAACAGTTCCATTTCACAAAATGGTGCTTTCCGAAAGCAAATGCACGAGTTACTTTAACAAATATCCAAATCGCTATAAACTTGAGGATTTCCGTCGATTCCCATGGGATCCCTTAATCAAATTCTGACTTGATGACAATGCGACTTCCTCGAAAGCATACCCTTTCAAACAAAAAAAAATATTTTTCAAAATCGGCTTCCAATTGACGGAAAAATCGGTGAACATACAATCATCAAAAACAATACAGACGAACATAATATTTATAACCTCCTCCTTTTCGGAAGTCAGTTAAAAAGGGTACGTACCATCAAACGGAACAACAGCTGCGATTACGATGTTGGTCCCATGAAAATTTTTCAGTTTGATGATGTGTACCGCACCCTTAAATTTTACCATATCTTTGATACACGCTGCAGATAAATAGGTGAGCCATTATATTATATAATCCTCCTACAGAGATAAACACAATATACCAAACCTATGACGTCACAATGTCTGTAATTATAATCGAAATACAATTCCGTTCGTCCTTTGTTGATCAGTCAATCATTGTGCGGATATCATTCCTAATTATCAAATACAACGTGATGCTACTATTGAAACTATCCTTTGTATGGGGATGAATACTAAATTGGTGTCTTGGGAATGGGTTTTCGGTAAAGGAGGATAGTATGGTTAAGATTTTAAGGTGGGAAGCTCCCTTCCTACCTCAAAATCTTTACAAAACTACACTAAAATAAGTGAATTATGGGGGTGTTATTTGTATTGTAAAAATATTTGGGTTGAGCTCAAAAGATAAACTGCGATGTCTGTGTCTATGATGTTCTTGTCCGATACATAAATAAGTTTTCTTTCGAAATTGTTGTGTAAACCATAAATCTTAAATATGACCGGATAAAAAAAAAGGAATAATTGGTTCCTGACTGCTCATTGGTCCAGTGGATGAAAGCGCGGAAGTTCTGCATGGGGATGCATTATTGGATTTTTCCATCAGGAATTTCTCTACAATGGACTCTGGATGACTTAGGGCAATGGTGAGGGCTATGCTTGGAGTTTTCCTACGTGATCGGATCAGAAATGAAGAGATCCGCAGGCAAACCAAGGTAACCGACATAGCCCGAAGAATTGCCAAGCTTAAGTGGCAGTGGGCAGGGCACATTGCCCGCAGAACTGATGGCCGATGGGGCCGAAAGGTTCTGGAGTGGCGACCGCGTACCGGAAGACGTAGCGTTGGAAGGCCTCCTATAAGGTGGACCGATGACCTTGTGAAGGCCGCAGGTATCCGCTGGATGCGGGAAGCACACAACCGGTCGAAGTGGCGGTGCTTGGGGGAGGCCTATGTCCAGCAGTGGACGTCTTTCGGCTGAAATGATGATGATGATGATGGACTCTGGATATGCGCCCGATTGATAACAGGCTCACCTCCTATGAAATATGCAGCTCTGCTTTCCTCTGCTAGAAATATAGGCAAAAAATGCGCGTCTTTCTTCTGCAAAACCACACATCCTTACACCGAACAGGGGTAAGTCATCTGTCGATGACCAAATGGAAATAAATGAATACGTCACACGTTTGACTTCGACGCGACGTCAAACCGAACTCGATACATCATAACGTCACATGTCAGACGTCACCGCAATGGATTTGTATCCGAGAGTATTGTTCTCTGTGACTGCGAGCGTTATTAATTGTAGCGGTTTGTGTGGAAAGTGGAGTATTGTGTTAGGTCTTTATAGATTTAGGGAACTATTGAGTTCTTAGAAGGAAAGCCTGCGGTGATTAATGTACGGCAAACGGCAATAGCTTAGCCCTACATCAGGTTGTCATTTGTGAAGCTATGTGAAACCTAACCTACTATCTACTATACTATCTACTATACAAATTATGATCATGATAGAAAATGAAAACACAAGGTTATTTTTAAAACGTCAATAACCTCTTAAGGGGTCATTTTACTCATCATTATGAACAACTTTTACTATGGGACCAAAACTGAAATCACGAAAAAAAAAACCAGCTGTTCTCTACATGTATGTTCGAATAATTCGTTAAAATGTAGGGAACAGCTGATTTTTTTTTCGCGATTTCAGGTTTGGTCCCATAGTAAAAGTTGTTCATAATTATGAGTACAATGACCCCTTAAGAGGTTATTGACGGTTTAAAAATCTCTATTAATACTCCGTCACCTAAAAATATATCCTATTTGTATTTTTGCGTTAAAACCAGCTTTTATTATTTACTAAACTGGGGAGATATAAGAATGCATTATTTAAGCAGAACTCAATAGTTTTATCGTTTCTTAGATCTAACAACATAATCATAAAAATTGCATGTAAAGCCTAGGTCTGAGGGCAACCCATCGTTTTTTTTTCGTCTTCTACATAGCAAGCAAAACGATCAGTAAAATATACGAACGCGTCATCCTCCACCCATCTCGTGTCGACATGCGTTATCTCGTGACCCGTGACACCAGTACACCAGTATATTCAGCGCTGTCGAACTTCAACCGGCGGTTTAATCAATCAAGCAGATTCCAACTGTCACCCAAACGTATCGGTATTTTGTGTTAAAATGATTAATATTGCCAAGGTTTAGATGTTTGTTTAGTTTTGAAATGTGGGTTGTGTTGGAGCTTTTTTTTATCGTATTGAATTTTCAAAAATCAATAACATATTTTAATGTTGTTGGTATGCCAGACAAAAAAATTGAATTTAATTTAGTGACGTTAATTTTTCATCAATGCTGTAGTGTTATTTCTCAACCATAATTATACAAAAAAGGAAGTACTTAACGAAAAATAATATCCTAACTAATATTATAAATGCGAAAGTAAGTTTGTTTGTTACCCTTTCACGCCTAACTACTTGTACGACGTTGGGTACTGTAGTACCAAAACATTTTTTAGGGACTCACGTCAGTGGTACTACAGGGCCAGTATGAGGAACCTTCGAAAATATGGTTCTATGGTTGAACTATGGCTCCTTCATACGTCATCTGTAGTTTTTAATACGGAGAAAGAAATATAGATGGCTCTGAAACTAAATGCAATAACATTTTTCAATACTCTATGGTTAAAACAACGTAGGTATTGTAGTCAGCTGTGTTTCGTGTGTGAGAATATCACCGTATTAAGTGGTAAATATTGTTTTATTGCATATTTCTAAAAGTGTAACATAATAAAATGTGGTAGACAATAAACAAGTTACAATGATGTATAAATAACATACTCTTTTATTCTCCAAATTTTATAAATTTTGTGAAAGAAATGTCGAGTACCGTTTCATTGTTTACGATCGGTGTTTTGTTTTATAAAATCTTTAGTAGTGTGTTCAGAGTTTTTTTTTCGCCAAACGCCTAACAAAAAGCAGAGTACAACCCGACTTGATTGACAAATTCTAAATTAACGCGAGCGAAGCCGCGGGCAAAAGCTAGTACAATATAAATAATTGTTGTCAGTTACCTAAATATTCTTGGGAAATTTTTTCGATTAGATACTCGTTTCATGAGCTTAATTACAGTGAAATGATTATGTTTTAACCGACTTCAAAAAAAAGGAGGAAGTTATGAGTATCTTTTTTTACAATTTAAAACTGCTCCTAAATACATAACTTTTTTTGTATAAAATAAAGTTACACTGCTTTATGTATGTGCAAATGTTTTATGAAATGTCACTTGAATTGTATTCGAAATACAAAACGGCGGCGTTAGTTCCAATTTTGGCCACGCGCCAAAATAACCTAGTAGCGCTATACCAAAAATCGACGTAACATACAAAGATCACTGACCCACATCGCAAATACCAAATCAAAAAGTGCGCAAAAGTACACGATAAATACGAAATTACACGCCTCATTGACGTATTCATATCAATAACGTCCAATAAAGAAATTTCGGACGTAATCATATGGAAAAGTAATAGCAATTTGGACGTATAATTGTCTCTTACTGAGTGATGCCTGGTTGACGCTGCACATCGATAATTGTTCGAACATTAATATTCATTGCGCGTAAATCAGTTTACTGGGGAAAATGGTTTTTGATTAATATTTTAAGAGAAAAAAAGGAATCATTCCTTTTGCAATTTATGAATTTGTTTAACTGATGTCCAACATTAAATTAATACCTACAGTATTTTGTGGTTACACGTATAAATTAGTTCCTTGTGCATGGTTTACATAGGATGGCGTACCATCTCTCTACGGCGTGGTGGCTGTTTAGATACACATTCAATTAAAAACATATCCAAAAAGTAATGAAATCAGACACTTAATCAAGTTTTTACGGACTATTTCCCAAAAATTAAAACAGAAAATCGCGATTACTGAAAAAATCCACTTTTTTAGATATACAGTTTATTTTCATTGCACGGCAGTGAAGCCTATTGAAATTATAATTATAGCCTTCGGGAAATCCATCTTGGAAATCCACCCTAATGGCCGGAACCAAACGCCCACAGAGTTTGTTGTATACCAACTTATTGCTAGTCTGGCCCAAGTACCTATTGTTGTTCAACTTTTTCAGGTGTATCAGAATTGTAAATGGAGCTATAAGACGCAGATATATTATGCCAGTGACCTTGAGTGGTTAGCTTGCGTGTTCTGTACTGATCTCACTCAACGCGTTGTACGTTCAGCCAGTAATAGGACTCGCCCATCAAGGAGCGCTGTCCCCAACTTGACGCATTATTAATTTAATATACACAAAACAAATGGTATTTTAATAAAACGCGTATACTAAAAGATCAATAATTGAATTATCTTTAAATTGGAGAAGGTTTCAGAAAAATACGCTTGGTAGATTTTGCGCCATTCTCAGTTTTTTATCCGCGTTGGACATAACTTTACAAATTAATTTCACTATGTATTATAAACACAATCTAAAATATTCACGTATTAAGTTATTGAAAAAATGCTCTAATTTAACAATTTTTTTTTTTTGAAATTATTAACACTACTCGTTTAGACGTGATCTTCAGTATACAATCATTAAAAGTCGGTTATCAGCGCTTTAACCCAAAAGCATATCAGATTTTAGGCTTACACAAACATAATATTAAAACACGCCTGTGTTGCCAGTTTTTGCAGAGATCATCAATTATCCCAATCAATTGTTTTTTTATGCCTTAATCCCAATTTATTTGGGGTCGGCGTAAGATGTCTATTTCTTTCATACCTCTCTGGTAGTCGTCATCTGGGTAGTCACCCCTTTCTAGCCATAATTATCATTTTTCACACAGCCCATCCATCGTTTCTTTGATCTTTCCCTACTCTTCTAACTATTCACGTTCATACTCAAAACAAGCTAGTGAAGTGAAGTGCTACTAACATAGTTATAATATATATTTATTGACACGGGTTTTTGTTGTATACTTTATATAATTATGTTAGTTTGTAAGGTATATGTCTATATAAGCCATTGTAGCCTGAAATAAATGTTTTATTATTATTAAACCCGTTTTCGCAGAGATATAGGTATTAATAATACACCCACATTCCATTTTTTATTGTTAAACAGACACAAATCCAGCCGTCAGGCTGCTACTGAGAATTCCTAATAGGAAGCAACGAGGCAGTTATGCCTACTATTGTAAAAATCCACAAATAATTAATATATTAACTTAGTGAGAACAAAATGTATCAGAATTAAAAAAAAACACAATTGCTAATCGCTCTTGCCGAAGTTTGACGAGGTTTTGCGGAGTAAAGGCACTCAAGACAACGGCGGTCAAGAGTGGCTCAAATGAAAATTTTCAATTTTAGAATTCACATACGTCACAGAACCTCTTTGTACCCAGCTGGTTAGCACGTCAGGGATCACATTAAGAAATAACGATGTGCTAGACTGTCCCCATCCGTGATCCCTCGTAAAGTCACCCTACGCTCGATTTTTACGACTCCTACGTTGAGATAAGGGTTTTCTTTTATTTTCAGATCAGCACCAGAATGTGATTATAATAGTATATGATGGTGCTCTGACCCTTACGAAGTTGGGTAGGATGAGATTTTTTCAGATATCCCTAGTTGAGTCTGCATAGATTTGAAATGAAATGGAATTAAATGTAATTGCTTATTCTGTAAATAGGATATCGGAATCACTTTTACACGTCATATTAAAAAAACTGGTCAAGTGCGAGTCGGACTCGTGCACGAAGGGTTCCGTACCATTATCTATAAAAATGGCAAAAAAAACACGTTTTGGGAGCCCCGCCACACGCCGTTGCCACGTCGTATATGGGAGCCCCCCTTAAATATTTGTTTTATTTTAATTTTATTATTTATTTTTAAAGTAAATTGTATATCTACATATTCTGTGAATATTTCAAGCGTCTACCTGTTGCCGTTATCAATATAGAGCAAAAACGAGCAAAAAAATCACGTTTGTTGTATGGGATCCCCCTTAAATATTTATTTTATTCTATTTTTTTGTATTTGTTGTTATAGCGGCAACAGAAATACATCATCTGTAAAAAAATTCAACTGTCTAGCTGTCACGGTTCTTGAGATACAGCCTGGTGACAGACGGACAGACGGACAGACAGACAGACAGACGGCGGAGCCTTAGTAATAGGGTTCCCGTTTTACCCTTTGGGTACGGAACCCTAAAAATAACCTAGATGGAGTAAATAATTCCTATCTGACTACCGAAGAAATGCCGAAACAAACTTAGGGGTCAAAGTCTCTTTTAATCAATCTTTCCCTCAATCAGTTCCGTGAGGTCACTATTGACCATATGTGAACGGTACGCATTGGCCCATGGGCTCAGGTACAATGTTCGGAAGAGTGAGCTTCTCGTTTTTAAGGCTGGGACTAAAACCGTTCCATCGATCACACTAAATGGAACCGTCCTACAGCAAGTGTCCAAATTTAAGTACTTGGGTCACTGGGTCAATGAGAATTTAAACGATGATATGGACATGGATAGGGAGCGCAGGGCATTGTCGGTGAGGGGTAATATGCTTTCTCGCAGGTTTGCGCGATGCTCACGTGACGTTAAAGTCACATAATTCAAAGGCTATTGCCAAACATTATACACGTGCAGCCTGTGGAGCAATTACACTAAAAAAGCCTACAATGCCCTGCGCGTCCAGTATAACAACGCGTTCAGGGGCTTATTGGGGCTCCCATGGCGGTGCAGTGCCTCTGGCATGTTCGCCGACTACAGTACGGCCGGCTTCCAGGCGGTGCTTCGCAATAGAACGGCCTCCCTGTGGTCTCGGGTAAATGGTAGCTCCAACATGCTCCTGAGCGTGGTGTCGGACAGAGTGGACAGCCAAATCCTGTGGCACTGGTCGCTCACTCATGTCCAAAATAATAAATATTTTTCTTTTTACTAACATAGCTATAAGTATGTACCTACTAACATAATATGGACCTGTATCATTTTCTGTGTGCTTGGTCTGAAATAAACATTTTCATTTCATTTCATTTAAAGTCCAGGCATAGTCATGGTTAGATCACGAGAGGACCATGTAGATTATTGCCTGAAATGGTCGGTTGAGGAAAGAACCACACTGATTTATGATGATGAAGCATTTGTAGTAATCGTTTATCTCAACTCAGAACGGAGTTCAACGATTCAACGAGCAAAATCCAGGAAAGGACATTTGGGTAGGCCACATAAAGTACTCAAACTGCCAGACCATCATGAAAACTAATAGAAAAATAAAATATATATCCTCATAGTCCTCCCATTCACAATTTTTTTTTTTTTAAACGTTGCCCCACACTAGGAATTTCTCCTGTATTGTGGGTGCGTTTACAAACATTTAAATTCACATACACAAACAGCCAGACCCGAAACAACTACTTGTGTAGGTCATACAAATATTTGTTCCGTGCGGGAATCGAACCCGCGACACGCAGCGCAGCAGTCAATCGCTTAACTAACTGCGCCAACCGTGCCGTCAATACAATAATTGAGTAATTTAATACTTTACAAACGAATCGTGTCATTTTATATACAATATTCATCAAGTTTAATATGTATACAAAACTGGTTTATTGGGATGATTTTGCATAATAATTAAAATGTCAAGTTTTTTCACATTGTGTAGCGTCTAGCAGAACGAGACCGGCGGACCGGCGAGCGTCAAACCTAAGCTTTTGTCTTCTAAATAATATTAAATGTTTTAATACCCTTTTTTACAAAGTCTGGTTTTAATACAGCTTTTAAATTGTTTAATGGGTAAGTTTCGAATGTTAATGGAAACTTTGTTGTAAAAGCGTATACATTAATTAACCCATGAACGAGTTGCGTACTCTGTGGAGGCGAGTGGATTGTAAAGCAAGATTGTGTTTATTCCTTTTTTTTTTTTTTGGGTGGGAAATTATCAAATAACTTCTCCCGCTCTGGGCGGAGCGGGAGGGCGTGTCAGACTTTTACTGACTAAAATCCACCCGTATTCCTTCATTTGCCTGTGTGCCAGGGCGACGATATCCCTTTCGGACAAACTCGCAACCCTGGCAGGCATTGGCCCTAGCGGACCCCGTCAGTTGGTGCTGACAACTCTTTGAGGCGCGTGTGGAATACGACGCGCCGTCGACCCGGGCCTGGTCGTTATCGGATGGTTAGCTACCCATCGCTCACCGTCCGCAGGCCCGCGCCTACGGTGGCCGGAAATCGGCTTGCGACTCCCGATGCCCGGGGCGTCTCTTGCGGCGACTAGGGGCGCTAGGGCGCGAACCTTGCCTCTCCCTCACGCGTTGCGCCTCCTCCTTGGCAAGCATTACTAATTCGCAGAAGGAGGTGACGGCCTCCCATGCACTCTCGCTCCGAACCATGGCCTGAACCAGGGCCGGACGATATTGTGAGGCTACAATCAAAATATTTATTTCATTGTTTTTTTTTTCGAAAGGACCTAGGTTGCAAATGACTTGAAGACCCTTTTCTGTAAAACAAAGATAGTATTATTATTTAAAAGTATTTGACATATCCAATTATTAATATTATCGTTTATTTTCGGGTACCCATTTAAATATTACAATATATCAATGTCCGCACACTACAGGTTCCCCGGAGAAGAATACCATATGACATAAGACTATTAAAATCACTAAAATAAACAATTGTGGCTGTATCTACATCAGTTACCTGTTTAGGTTTTTGTAGCCTATGCGACCGTCTTTCCTGTCATGTTTCTATATGTGGACTCCATTGTCAATGATCGTCAATAGTATTCCAAGAAAAACTGTCGACGCAACAGGGTCCCAAGGGGGAATACAACGGTCCACTAGCGCCACTCCTTTAAAAAAATATTATCTCATGACTGAGAAGGAATTATGAATAATGGCTAGAAGGGACCCTCGGTAAGTGTGTCTAGAATTTTCTAATACCTTTGATAAAGTTTCTTATTGAGACACGAAGCAACAAAAAAATACAATCTAAAAAAAAGCGGCCACATTCCTCTAGATCATATTTTGTTCGTAACATCTTGTCAAACTTCCCAACTTCAAATTCTCAAGGCTCTTTCCGGCCTCCCTGTGACTGATTTTATCAAAGCAAAATTAAAAAGTTTCCGTCCTCTATACTCAAAACACACAACGGAACGTCAATAGCAAAGCAAAAACCTTCATCTATCGTATTCCTTTTTCAAAAAAAAAAAAACAAAACACGATTCAAGCCTGCATGTTGACAACAAAACTAACAGAATACAGCGCTACATACAAAAACGGCATAAGCAGAGAACTCCAATCAACGTGGAGGCTTTATTCCATTAGACAAATGAGACGCCACGGAAAATAAACGAGACGAAATACCGTAGGATTATGGTGTGCTGAATCGTCACGGGATTATCTCTGTATTTAACTAAACATAACTATAGTTGAGCTGTCTGTTGTGTTATGGGTTTTGTTGAATTTAATTATTGTTGTATGATCTATTTTTTCATCATCATCATCATCTGCCCGCCTTTTCCCAACTATGCTGGGGTCAGCTTCCAGTCTAACCGGATGTAACTGAATACCAGTATTTTACATGGAGCGACTGCCTATCTGACCTCCACAACCCAGTTACTGGGTAACACGATATCCCTTGGTAAGACTGGTTGTCAGACTTTCGGGTGTCTGACGACCCGTAACAACTGTCAAAGATCCATAAATGACAGCCGGGACCAACGGCTTAACGTTCTTTCGGAGACACTGAGGGGTCTTGGTATGTGAAGATGGTCACCCATCCACGGACCAAACGCGGCAAGCGTAGCCTAACTTATTCGATCAACCCGTACGGCGGTTATTACATAGCCACAAGCCCCCCAAGTATCAGTTCAGCCTGAAATTTAGTGATGATGCAGTTTTGACTAGAAGTACACCATTTTTTAAGTCATGGGGTTTTTTTCGCCTTAAAGCGACGATAACCGACTTTTAATGATTTTATACTGAAGATCACCGTTCCGTTTGGTCCCGGACGTAAAGAATAGCTCCATGCCATTTCTTCCCGTGGGTGTCGTAAAAGGCGACTAAGGGACTTACTAGAGAATGGGCAGCAGCGTTCTCTATGCATTTTTAAAACCATACTGCGATTGCCAACCAGCCTGCCAAGCGTGGCGATTATGGCAAATCCCCCCCTATTTGGGGGAGGCCTATGTCCAGCAGTGGACGTGTTTCGGCTGAAATGATGACTGAAGATCACGTCTAAACGAGTAGTGTTAATGATTTGAAAAAAATATATGTTAAATTAGAGCATTTTCTCAATAACTTAATATGTGAATATTTTAGATTATGTTTATATTACATAGTGGAATTAATTTGTAAAATTATATCTAACGCGGATAAAAAACTGAGAATGACGCAAAATCTACCAAGCGTATTTGTCTGAAACATTCACCAATTTAAAGATAGTTTAATTACTGATATTTTAGTATACGCTTTTTTTTAAATACCATTTGTTTTGTGTATAATAAATTAATAATGCGTCAAATTGGGGACAGCGGTCCTTGATGGGCGAGTCCTATTACTGGCTGAACGTACGACGCGTTGCGTGAGCTCAGTATAAAACACGCAAGCTAACCACTCAAGGTCACTGGCATAAATCTGCGTCTTAAGTCCCTAATCAATAAGTTATTGAAAAAGCCCGTATCACTATAGTTATACTATGCACCAAATTGGATGAGGTTGCTCAACTACGAGTATTAGACAATTGTTAAGAACCATTTGTTTTACATTTTGCTGAACTTGTTCTATTAAGCGTAACTGCAAGTCCAATCAACTTATATCAGTTTACTTTTTACGCGTGTTAAACATACATAAAAAGATAGATTACATTGATTAATTTTATTCAGCCTATAATGTGCTGAGACATAAGCCTCCTCTCTTCGAGAGGGAGAGGGCTGTTATCTACCACGCGGGCCCAGTGCGGGTTGGTAGATGTCACATAATTCGAATTATTGGTTTTAGGACATGCCGGTTTTCCGTTTTGAGAGCAGTGGTGATGAAATTATTTACACAAAGTAAAGCGCCTGTCTGGGTTTCAATCCATGAGCAACAACTTGTAAATCGGGGCCATCGCCACTGAGCCACTAATGCTCTAAATTACTAAAAAGTAATTTATTCAAATTAGGCTGAGAATCAGCACGTTTCGAACGTCAAAAATTACATGAAACAGTCCCCCAAAAACGCCCACCCTTCGCCACTTCCTAGTGCTTTAGCTGGGAAGAAGAACAAACTCCCCAGCAGCACAGCTGTCTGTTCACATATAAAACTTTCATTCAAAGTCAAATTGCATCTAACTCTATTGAGAAAGTCTTTCAACTTACTGTACATTTAGCATGAGCATCATTCACAACGCACAACTCACTTCTAGCCTAACAATCGTCACAGTTCGAAAGCCAATCAACACCCAACCGCAATCAATCATCTCAAACTCATGAATTACCACGTCCTAGTCTCTGTTCAACATTATTTAATAATACCATTGTCCCATCTGAATGGCTTAATCAGTCGTCCACAATGGCCGATACAAGCTGTACGGAGCTAAGCTATAATACGATCTTGTCGTCAGATAGGGTAGAGATGGTCTACATTTGAATGGTCGGAATGGATAGCTGGTGAAGCTATTTGGATATCGGTAATTAGGGTTAAGACGTGAGTTGCTGGGTTAGTGTGGTGTTTGCTGTGTGACAGCTAATATATTTGGGATGGTACGTGGTTTATTGTTCTCGTAAATATGTTGCCGATCGTTAAAATATTAACTAATTTATATTAATAACATTGAAGACAAAAAATAACGGGTATAAAACGACGCTCAATGAAGCAGAGAGTCACTGGTTTTCTCAGTCATTTTAATCAACTTTTTGTTCTGGGTTTTTGTTCGGAAATATTGAAGGTTCCAATTTTTTTTTTTTAACTTAACTTATTATATTCTCATAACTCCTGTGCCGTTGCATGCACCCTTGAGTGCAATGGTTTGTGTGTGTTATATTGCGCGCTGGCAAAACAGCTACTTTTCACAAAAAAAAAACAAAAGACATTTCCCAGCAACAATTTTTGCTCAATGTTATTTAGTTTGATGTACAGAATGCGTAAATAACGACTATGTGATGGTCTTGTTACACACTGTATACGAGTATGCTTGAACAACTGAATCATGCTGGACGATAAATTGTTTATTTTTTAATTACAAATCTCAACAGCAAAACTAATGTAAAGCCCCAAAGTCAAAAATATCAATGCTCCAATACCATGTTTGACATTGTTTCATACGGAACTTCCTCATACCTCCTCAAATGTAACAACACTCAACCAACATCAAAGGAAGACAAAAAAAAAACAAGACAAAAGAAAATGTAATTCAGTTCCAAAAGAAATTCCAGTATTTATCTCGTCATTGAGTGCCCCGGGGCCCTCATATAGCAGCACTGGCGGCACATCGTTAAAAGTTTGACCCATTCCGACTTCTGTCGGAACTTCGGAACCCAATTTTAATGAATCAAACTTGACCGAACTGATAACATGCGAACTGGGAAGTGGAAACTATTCGTGGAGTAAGTTGATTATAATAAATTGTAATGGGATTTTGGTTAGGTTTGTAATAATTATTGCTCCGTGCAAAATGATTGGCTTTGGAGATATTTACATGATATTTATACCTAAATAATTATTTATCCAATTTTGGGAGAGATAAACAGACAGAGTAGGTACTCTTTATTGTACAGAGGCTTTTGTTCAGTGGATTATAATCAATGTTTATAGATGTAGAGAAAATAAAAATGGGTATGTTACAATGTGTTTTTGTGGCGCCTAACCACTTTTCGACCTTATTAGTACAGGGTTATTTTTAAAACGTCAATAACCTCTTAAGCGGTCATTGTACTCATCATTATGAACAACTTTAACTATGGGACCAAACCTGAAATCGCGAAAAAAAAATCAGCTGTTCCCTACATTTTAACGAATTATTCGAACATAAATGTAGGGAACAGCTGGTTTTTTTTTCGCGATTTCAGTTTTGGTCCCATAGTAAAAGTTGTTCATAGTGATGAGTACAATGACCCCTTAAGAGGTTATTGACGATCTAAAAATAATCCTGTATGTGCTGTTATTTCGACACAGTTAGCTTCCAATGCCAAAGAGTACCTATAAGGCAGAGTCTACCTTCTAGCTCCATCAATTGTTATTTCACCCTATTCAAGCTCCAAAACTATTCACAAAGCAGATCATTGTTTCCACAGATCTTTTATAAACCCACCAGATGCAACATATAAAAAAAACATATCAACAACAGAATATTATTTAGACTTACGTGTAAATAGGCATTCTGTCTCCTTCTTTGAACCAGAACATCAGAGCGACTTCGCTGACCGGGGCCGCCAGGTCGCACGGTAGCCGCGTCATGCCGCCCGGCGCTGACCAGACTTGTATCACATCTGTAACAAAGGAAACCACACTTTATCACAAGGTACTAAATGGCAAATAAAGGCAATAAAGATCAGTCAAGCAAAAGAAGTCAGAGATTTATAACGAAATATACCGCCTCAAAAGAAGATCACGTTTGTGCGTAAGTGACATCTGTCGCACAATGACGTAGTGAATTGTCGACTGAAGGCCTTGTTTTTCTAAGCAGATAATAGACGGAATAATATGATGTCAAAGTCAAAGATGAAGAAATTATTTCAATCAAACCATTGACTGACACTTTTGAATTTTCAAGGAGTCGGTCAGTTATAGTGTGACCGATACCGCGCCTTAGGTATGTGCGCGGCGAGACGGGGGGTACTGCAGGCCGCTCATTCGTCAACTCCCACAGCGTCCCGCCGCTCATTCGTCAACGCCGCCCCCCGCCTCACCGCGCATTCCTAAGGCATGGTACAGCGGTATTGGCCAAACTTGTTAAAGATAGTTGGCCAGTACAAAAAGTAGGTTCCTGTGAAAAAATGGGCAAGAAACTCAATGGGAAACTCTTTTATAAAGCTCACTCTTACTTTACTCTTTTGGTTCCGTTTGGTGCCGGACGTAAAGAATAGCACCATCCCATTTCTTCCCGTGGGTGTCGTAAAAGACGACTAAGGAACTTACTAGAGAATCAGCAGCGGTCGCTATGCATATTTAAAACCATACTGCGATCGCCATCCCGCCTGCCAAGCGTGGCGATTATGGAAAAGTGTCCAGCAGTGGCCGTCTTTCGGCTGAATGATGATGATGACTACAACAATTCTGGTTATATAATTCGACGATATGGCTTAATATGTCTTACAGCAACTTCATACCAGACTAGTTAAGATAAAGTCGCGAAACAATCTGCGACCTTTAGCAAAACAAATGCCATAATAATCACCATTCCGCAAACTTGGCAAGAGGGACGGTTATCTCAGATATTAGCGCGGTTGCAAGAAAAGGGTGTTCAAAAGACCCTCCATGAGTGCCGGATACTTAAGTACGTCTTTCGCACCCTAAGCACACCTCCTCACCACTGTAGACTGGCAAATCTTGAATGTCTTTATTTCCCATATTGATCATTTACTTTTTTATACCATCTATGTAGTACATATTAATAAGTTTTTAGTTTTGTCTATGGAACGGTATGTCAATCACTGTTACGTTCTTATTACAAAAACTGGCTCCATGGTATATGCCATGTCAAAATATAAATCTTGTTTTGTAATAAGGCGGAAACGGTTCTCGTTCGTATTTTCTCAATTGTGTGAAACGCGATTTTGCAGCCCGTAGGTTCCTCTACAGAATAATGTTTCTACTGAACATTGAATTTCATCTTAAAACCTACCGGTTCTGTTTTCTGATTCAATAAATTCACATGAAATTAAAAAAAAAAAAAAAAAAACATGGAATGCAATAAAGAATTGAGTATTATGTTCTTAGCGTTGCACGTTGGTTTGGTTTCAATCAAATGACACGTGATCATCCGGAAAAGTATCGGATGACAAAATCGCGGGTAGTGCACAAACAGCCTCAGCGTATCGCTACGATCTATTGTTATGAGAAATGTATTTCCCCAATGAAATAAAATGTTTTTCTTTCAAATATTAATATTATTCATTTCTAGAAATTGACCGTCTCCATTATTTACGTTTATATCTTAAAAGTGTACCGTATCACCATCACATCTAAATAAATCTCCAACGATCGACGCCTCAAACGAAGCCCTCATTATATTCGGAATCACATTCAAAAGATAAAAGATTTTTCCAAAGGAAATCATCGGGAAAGAGGGGGAGAGCGGGGGTGAAAAAGAACCGTTCAGTATTGTCCGTCACATTAGTACAGGAAAGCTCGTGTTTAATGATGGCTCGATCTTTTGTGTATCCATCCTCCTATCCTCCTTGATCCACCGTGGGGGATGAGGATCACCCGCCACTAACTTAATTCACACGTTTCGGGGCCTTTGATCTCCATTCTCTTTCAGTGTATACTGTCCATGAACAATATTACGATGAGATCTATAAATATTTTTAGTATTTCGGTGGAATTATGCTCGTTATCGGAATTTTGGTGTTATTTGAAGAGGGAATTTGGTACACTTGGTTTAAATTATTAATTTATAGTATTTAGGGCGTAAATTGTAACATATTTGATTGTAATTTGCGGTCAGATTAATATTATGATATCCGCTGCTGCGGTTTCTATATATATTTATATTTTTTATATTTGATTGATTAAATAGTAAACATCGTTATCATTATCAAACTATTTGTACATTTATTCCTTTGTACAGTGAAATCTACGAGTACTGGTACCAGAAATGTAATCTCAAAAATGTCCCTTACCATATTTGAATCATGGTCACTGTAGATCCACGTATTCGTCGCCTTTACACATTTTTTCATACTACTTCACTACTTAAAAGGCGACTTGCAATTATTTGGCACTGGTGTGACTTAATCCAGAGGTTTCATGTTCTATTAAAATATGTGGTTTTTCAAAGGAGTGCATTTCCTTGCATGAGTACCTGATTAGTTAGGACGCATCTGCCTCCCTATTCAGGACTTTCCCTTATCAAATGTATCAACATAGCATGAAGTTAAAATCAAAATAAAAATATTTTATTTCACTTAAACCTACATGGGCACTTATGAAACGGCAGAAGCTAGGTATGTCCTATGGAGAAGAGCCCTTAAGACATTTTGTTTTGTTCGCATTAAGAAAAAGATAAATTAGCTGCAAACCATTTCGAAAGAACATCTAGACTATCGTTGACGTGTAAGACATCCGTATCTTTTCTATCTATTTTAAAAATAAGAGAAGTGTCATCAGCGAATAGAATTATATCCGATAAGTTAGCCATCATGTAAGGAAGATCATTTATATAAACTAGAAATAGGAAATGGCCAAGAATTGAAACTTGAGGTACGCCCATCTTTACTAGAGATCCCGAGGACGTTATCCCGTTAACGTTTACTTTTTGCTGCCTGTTTCTTAAAGATTCAACACAGAGTGATTACAATTTGTCAGTGGTGTTTATCGTATGGAATCTGGAATGACATTCGATTATTGTCGCCTCACAAATCTTACCAATAGATGTTACGTTTTAATCGACTTCTAGAAAGGATTTATTATGTGTTTTTGTTTTTTGAGGTGACATACCAAGGCTGACATACTTATTTAACTTACGGCAATCGGAAGAAACTAAATCCATCAGTACTCTGGCACAGGGCGAATAAATTGATTATTATTATTACTCATAGGATTATCTCGTGTGGTAGGGGATCTAATCGTGATATCGTGGCCCTGGCACACAGGGAACTGAAGGAATACGGGTGGGTTTTAGTCAGTAAAAGTCTGACACGCCCTCCCGCTCCGCCCAGAGCGGGAGAAGTTATTTAATAATTTAATTCCCACCTAAAAAAAAAACATGCGGGGCTGTCTTTGGAGTGCCGATAGAAGCGAAAACAGCATACATATAGCTCATGGAAAGCGTTCGGTGACGATGATGCGAGTTCCATGATTTTTAACCGATTTCCAAAAAGGAGGAGGTTATAAATATGTTCGGATGTATGTTTGTTTTTTTTTTGTTTGTTCACCTATTGCTCCGTCAATTGTGGACCGATTTTGAAAATTCTTTTTTTGTTGAAAGGGTATGCTCCCGAGGTGGTCCCATTGCCACCAAGTCAGAATATGATGAGGGGATCCTATGGAAATCGAGGGCAATCACACATATATCGATTTCAGTATTATAGTAACTCATGCATTTGCACTTGGGAAGCACCATTTGGTGAAGTGGAACTGATGATGAAGACCACAGATGGCCACTAGAACTACTTAATAATAAGTATTTCACTGTTGCGATTCACTAAGACACTTTAATATGGTTGCTAAGCAATTTATACTCATCACAATGTATATGGTGAAGTCACTTCTTCCCAGTCAGTTCTTACCAGGTGAACTCCTCAACTATTAACGCCCCTGCATAGGGAAAAGCAATATTTTGTAAAAGGTGATGAGCAGTTGCAGGCTATTGTAACATAGATAAATTGCAAACTGACCTACTGAAAAGTTCCGAAATTAAGGTTATTTTTCAGTTTGTAGTGTTTTTTTTTTGGAAGTCGGTTGTTTTTTATTTGTAAAAAGTTTTTTTTTGTTCATTCAAATAGTGCTCAAAGCGTCTAAAGATGTTTTCACTTTAAAAAAAAGATGTTACGTATGCGCCTACCTACTATGTTATAAAGTAGTAAGACGAAGGAGACTAGTCTCCACAACTCAGGGAATCCTAGTGTGGAGGCTAGTGCTGTTTTAATTTGTACTGCTCTCTTGAACAATAAAGTTAATATTATCTAAATGTGTTATCAGAATGGAAATTACTGTCATTCATTTTCCAACTATTTGTGAAGGTCACCATATACTATTGAATCGCTATCGTTACATTGTTCTACACGATAAGTCCTTCTGATTATATTGTTGGCTACTTTGTTTGAATGGAAAATTCCGTTTGTGTAAATTGAAAGTTCCTTCTTTTTGTCGTTTTTCGTTAAACCTTTTGTTCACGTCAACCACAGCTTGCTCTAGGAAGGAAATCGTGGATATTTGATCGTCAATCAAATAAAAAACAATTCCACTGATGTAGATTTTGGTACGAGTTTCACTATTTGTACGGTATGAAAAGTTCATCAGATTGTTGGTGAAGTTTTACAAATGGATTTGTTTGACTTTTGCTTTTATACGACACAAGTGGAATTGAAATAACGCGAAATCTGGAGGTTTTTAATTATGTGCATGCCTTTTTTTTTTTTGGGTGGGAAATTATCAAATAACTTCTCCTGCTTTGGGCAGCGCTGGAGGGCGTTTCAGACTTTTACTGATCCCTTTCGGACAAACTCGCAACCCTGGCAGGCATTGGCCCTAACGGACCCCGTCAGTTGGTGCTGACATCTCTTTGAGGCGCGCGTGAAATACAACGCGCCATTGACACGGGCCGGGTCCTTATCGGACGGCGAGCTACCCATCGCTCACCGTCCGTAGGCCCGCGCCTACGGTGGCCGGAAATCAGCTTGCGACTCCCGACGCCCGGGGCGTCTCCTGCGGCGACTAAGGGCGTGAGGGCGCGAACCCTGCCTCACCCTCACGCGTTCCGCCTCCTCCTTCGCGAGCATTACTGCTTCGCAGAAGGAGGAGACGGCCTCCCATGCACTCTCACTCCGAACCATGGCCTGAACTAGGGCCGGACGCGAGAGATCGCTGCCGCCGATCGCCTCCGTGAGGACACGGCAGTGCTCCGCCCAAGCCGGGCAGACCTCCACCGTATGCTCCACCGTGTCCTCCGGGCGATCCACACAGTGGTGACACTCGCGTGTTTCCTCCCGCTTTATCCTGAACAGGAACCTCCCGAAACAACCGTGTCCGGTGAGAACCTGCGTCAGGCGGAAGGTGAGGACGCCGTGGCGCCTCTCTAGCCACTCCTCAAAGAGGGGACTTACCGCCGCAATTGTGGCGTGTCCATTTATGTGCATGCCTATCACACTATATCTTATATATAAAATTCTCGTGTCACAATGTTAGTTACCATACTCCTCCGAAACTGCTTGACCGATTTTTATGAAATTTTATATGCATATTCAGTAGGTCTGAGGATCGGCTACTATCTATTTTTAAGGGTGGCTTTCCCCACGGGATCGAAATTTACGCGGGTGAAACCGCGGGGCGCAGCTAGTTGTCTAATACAAGGTAGATTGTACACCCAATTTACTGTTACATCTTATTTTATGTACCTGCAATCACACTAATATTATAAAGGCGAAAGTTTGTGAGTGTGTGTGTGTATGTTTGTTTCTTCTTCACGTTCAAACGGCTGGACCAATTTTTATAAAATTTTGTATAGGGGTAGCTGACACCCTGGATTAAGACATAGGCTACTTTTTATCGCGATATTCCCACGGGATCGAGACTTACGCGGGTGAAACCGCGGTGTGCAGCTAATTGTCTAATATAAGGTAGATTGTACACCCAATTTACTGTTACATCTTATTGTATGTACCTACAATCAATGAAAATGCTTGTGGCTATGTAATAACAGCCACACGGGTCGATCGATCAGGTTAAGCTACGCTTGCCGCGGTTGGTTCGTAGATGGGTGACCATATTTACATACCAAGACCCCTACGTGCATCGGAAAGCACGTTAAGGCTTTGGTCACAGCTGTCATTCATGAATCTTTGATGGTTGTTACGGGTCGTCAGAAGCCCGAAAGTCTGACAACCAGTCTTACCAAGGGGTATCGTATTACCCAGTAACTGTGTTGTGGAGGTCAGATAGGCAATCGCTCCATGTGAAATACTGGAATTCAGCTGCTTCTGGGTAGACTGGAAGCCGACTCGAACATAGTTGAAAAAGGGCTAGGCAGATGATGAATCTATGTAAATAAATGTGTCTATGTAAAAAAACCGGCCAAGTGCGAGTCGGACTCGCGCACGAAGGGTTCCGTACATCTATAAAAGAAATCTATAAAAAGGTAAATTGCGGTTTATGATATATGACGTATTAAAAAAAAACCAGTCAAGAGCGAGTCGGACTCGTGCACCGAGAGTTCCGTACGTATAAAATGATGTTGATGATTTCTGAAAAACTGTGCTATTTAGAGACATTATTTTATGATGAGAGAATCTGAGAATGTATTTTATGATGAAGAGATGAGAGTCAATATTTGTTCCTGTATTCTTTACATAAACTCCTATGACATAGAATTATTTCAGATTTTTATGTATGTAGACTTCGGAGATAAGTGGGGGGAACGGTATTTTTTTTTACATTTTTCATCAAAAGTCGGAAACTGTGCTGCCTTAAAAAGAAAAAAAAATATTGAGAATGTGCAAACAGCGTTCTTTCATATGATACCCCACATGCCCTAGTAGCTCCACTTCAAATTTTTAAGACCACCTTTCAGTCCCTTTTGCAAAAAAGATTTTTTTTAAAGTTCTTTCTTGTTTGAAAAATAGTTGGGCAAACGTCATCTAAAACTATTCTAAATTTCAAGTTGATAGCATTAGTAGTTCTTGAGATATCCAGGTGTGACAGACAGACATACATACAGATAGACTTAGTCTCACCATAAGGGTTCCTTTTTATCATTTTGGTACGGAACCCTAAAAATCAGGGCCTGTAAACCACTCACTGTGAAACATTGCGTGGTTAAATTCATCACGACTACCAAGATCTGCTACATTTAATTTAGTAGGTACATATCTCCATTCGGAAAAACGCGTGAGTTCATCAATTTTTCCTAATCTGTTCGCTTCGAACGTTTTATACCTACGTGTGTTATTTCTAATCCATTGTAAAACGGTGGTGGAGTCACACCAAAAATATCGTCGCTCGGGCGCTAATCTATGTTCCTTCAGAACGGTATCAGCCAACAACGCCGCCTGTAGCTTGGCTCGGGGCACAGTCATGGGTTTAACAGGTACAACCTGACATTTAATTGCTATAAATGCAACGTTAACATTCCCACTGACTATCCATCGCCAGTATGCCACACAACACATGGCTTGAACAGATGCGTCGCATAATTATACTTACTTGGAATATTAGGAACAACTTTTACTATGGGTACCAAGAAATGGCGATTAAGGATTTCCTGATTTCTAAATTTTTTCGAGGTAAGCAAACATAAAATAATGTATGGAGCAGCTGATTTATTTTTCCGTTCCGTTTTAGTTAAATCAATTTCATCTTGTATAGTTTATTCACTCCTATTCGCCACATTGTTTCAGTCATCAGATTATTGAAAAAAGAGCTTCGGAATTTGTGATGATCGGCAGCCGGCAGGTATATCTCAACATGACATGCTTTCGTCTGCTTATCACCGCAAGCCCTTAACATTTTCCATCGTGCACAGCAGATGACCACAACATGCTTAGAGGCTCTCCTCCCTGTCAAATCGAGCCTCACTTTAATTACTCAACTAAGGCATTGTAAGGCATTGTTCCTAATTTTTCTGCTTACATCTCAATTTTTTCTCCGCTCAATTTTTCTAGAACACAATATTTTTCCTAAGAAAGAACCTACTTCCGAAAATCGCTCGGTATAAATATTTTAGAAGAACAAAAGCGGCGATATTAAGTTGGTGAAGATGAAAAACGGCGACGTTTCAGTAAATAGTGGCGGTGTACAGCTGACGGGGAGTTTTTCGCTTGTCTCCACACATTAATAAGCCCTAACACAAATTGGAGCGAGCGGCTAATGTGGGTGGTACAAGTTACAAGCTACGTACCTTTTTTTTAATTAATTACAAAGCTTTTTTTTTTGTGTGGGAAATTATCAAACATCTTATCCCGCCCTGGGTGGAGCGGGAGGGCGTGTCAGACTTTTACTGACTAAAACCCACCCGTGTTCCTTCCGTTGCCTGTGTGCCAGGGCCACGATATCTCTTTCGGACAAACACGCAACCCTGTCAGTTGGTGATAACCCTAAGGCCGAGATATCAGTTGGTGCTGACATCTCTTTGAAGCGCGCGTGGAACAAAACGAGCCGTCGACCCCGGGCCTGGTCCTTATCGGATGGCGAGCTACCCATCGCTCACCGTCTGCAGGCCGGGAATCGGCTTGCGACTCCCGACGCCCGGGGCGTCTCCTGCGGCGACTACCCACACTCCCAGATGTGCGCGAGGACTTTTGCCTCCAGATCCCATGGCTAATTACAAAGCTTATCTAGGTATAAAAACCAGTACCTAGAAACTGGACAGTAAATCTGGCTTCGTCTCAATTTTATTTAATACTAGCTTTTGCCCGCGGCTTTGCTCGCGTTAATTTAGAATTTGACAATCAATTCGGGTTGTATTCTGCTTGATGTTTGGCGGCAAAAAATGCATGCCATGCTCACTACTAAAAAAAACTTTTTACAAAAAAATAATAACCGACTACCAAAAATATCGCTACAAAGTGAAAAATAACTTTAATTTCGGAAGTCGGTGTCTTTGGATCTGTATTTGAGTTTTTTGCCACCGACTTCCGAAATTAAAGTTATTTTTCACTTTGTAGTATTATTTTTGGTAGTCGGTTATTATTTTTTTGTAAAAAGTTTTTCATTTTCACTTTTTAGTGGGTCAGTTTTGAATTTATCTAAGTTACAATAGCCTAATGTTAACTGCTCATCACCTTTTACAAAATATTGCTTTTCCCGATGCTGGAACGTTGATTGTTGAGGAGTTCTCCTGGGAAGAACCAGGAGAACTGCCACTCACCATATGCATAGTGACGAGCATAAATTGTTTAATCGCAACCCGTTAAATAGGTACTCATTATTATATTGTTCCGGTGGCCATCTGTGGTCTCCATCATCAGTTCCACTTCACCAAATGGTGCTTTCCGTGAGCAAATGCACGAGTTACTATAAAAAATACCCAAATCGCTATAGGTTTGGATATAAAATTTGAGGGTTTCCCTCGATTTCCATTGGATCCCCTCATCAGATTCTAATTTGGTGGCAATGGAACCACCTTGGGAGTATACCCTTTCAAACAAAGAAAGAATTTTCAAAATCGGTTCATAATTGACGGAGTAATCGCGTAACAAACATACAAACAAAAAAAAAAAACATACAGCCGAATTGAGAACCTCCTCCATTTTGGAAGTCGGTTAAAACAATGCACACTACTAAAGTTTCTATAATTATAATTCAATCATGATTCGAAAGACAAGTGGCGTCATCTAATATCTAAGAACGTTATTGTTGAACAGTACTTTTTTTCGGGATGAAAGGTACCCTATGTCCGTTTCTGTACACCTGACAACATCTAAACAAAATTTCAGGATGATCGGTTCAGTAGTTTAAGCGTGAAAAGGTAACAAACAAACTTACTTTCGCTTTTATAATATTAGTTAGGATAAACATTATGATGTCCATCGTCGTTAGATAAACAACCGACAAAGAAGTGGTATGTTAAGCTTTAAAACTGATCGCAGCTGTTTTTGGGATCACTAGAAAAATATATCGTTTGACATGTATGTAATATAAGAATAAAACCAGTCGAAAGACGTCCACTGCTGGACATAGGCCTCGCCCAAACATCGCCTTAGTGCTTGTCATTTGGGGGGGGGGTCCACACTTGGCAGGCGGGTTGGCGATCGCAATATGGTATTAAAATGCATAGAGAACGCTGCTGCCAATTCTCTAGTAAGTCCCTTAGTCGCCTTTTACGACACCCACGGGAAGAAATGGGATGGTGCTATTCTTTACGTCCGGTACCGCACGGAACAGCAGTCATAAAGTAGCTTTGAGGAGGTCGTGGTAGCCACGCTCAAAGGTGTGACCTTGAAGAGGACTCAGTCCTCTAAAGACAAGGTCATACCCACTGCCACGGCTTCCATTATGGTGGCAGCGAAGGCCCTTCAGGTCGGACCTCCGTCGGACGGAGTGTCCGAGATGCGGGTGGAGGTCGGCCGCCTGACGGCCGCTATGGAGCTTCTCCGTAAAGAAAATGAGGAGCTCCGAGCCGACCTGGCACGGCTCCGCGAAGCTGGCCTTCTGGAGGTGCCCAAGGGGATGGCGCAGCATGGGCAAGGTCTGCCAGTGCCTGCGGAGGACCGGGTTTTGAGCCTGGTCCGGCAGGAGCTGGCTGCCTTCCACAGTCGGTTTTCCGTCTTGGAGGGCATTGTCCTGCGCCCCCCGTTAGCGGCGAGCAGGCCGGCCTCTTTTGCCGCAACCGTGGCTGCTTCGGCGAGGCCCGCGGCTAAGCCTGCGGCCAAGCCCGCGGCCAAACCCGCGCCTCCGGCGAAATCGGTGCCGCCCAAGCCCAACAAGGGTGGGACGGCTGCGCAGGTGGCTGCGCAGAAAGCGAGGGCCCCAGCCCTGGCGACGGAAAGGCTGCCCCCATCCCCGCCTCCTAATTCTTCTCTGGCCGAAGCCGAATGGCAAGTTGCCGGGGAGAAAAAGAAGGCGGGTAAGGCCAAAAGGGCGGCCAATAGAAAGGAGAGGCAGCAACGGCGCAAGAAGCGAATCGCCGTGGCTAGGCTCCGCGCCCCGAAATCCGCAGCTGTAGTGATCACACTACAGCCGGTAGCGGAGAAGAAGGGCGTGACCTACCGCGAGGTGCTCGCCAAGGCGTGGGCGGCAGTGAACCTGGAGGAGATCGGCGTCGCCGATGGCTTCCGCATGAAGGTCACTGCGACGGGGGCTCGTATGCTGGAGATCCCCGGTGCGGCCAGTGGCCCGACCGCTGACGCCCTGGCCGAAAGGCTTAGGGCGTCCCTCAATGCGGAAGAGGCCCGAGTCTCCAGGCCCACCAAGTGCGCAGACATGCGCATCTTGGGCCTGGACGACTGCGTGACGGCGGAAGACGTTGTGGCCGCCGTGGCTAGGACTGGGGGTTGCTCTGCCGATCAGGTGAGGGCAGGCACCATCCGTCCTGACACTACGGGTATGCAAACCATTACGGTGAGCTGCCCCGTGTCGGCGGCCCAAAAAATAGCTGGGGAGGGCCAAAGGCTCCGAGTGGGCTGGGTTTACGCACAGGTCAAACTGCTGGAACCCAGACCTCTGAGGTGCTACCGCTGCCGGGTGGGACACCACGTGGGAGCATGCTGCACCTCGGAGGTGGACCGCAGCGAGGACTGCTTCCGCTGTGGTCGGCCCGGTCACAAGGCCGGCTCTTGCGAGGCCACGCCGCACTGCTTTGCATGTGCAGCGGCTGGGAAGCCGGCCGATCACCGGGCTGGAGGCAAGGCCTGCGCTCCCCCCCCGAAACCTAGGGGCAGGGGCAAGCCCTCCGTCACCGCCGTCACCGCCGCAGCCGCCACGATTGCCGCCGCCGCTGCCGCCTCCACCGTCGTCGTTGCCGCCGCTAACACCGCGGCAGGGCCATCCCAGAGGGCCCAGGAGGAGGCTGATATGGAATTCCAATAAATGGCCCCATTACGCCTCCTCCAGGCGAACATCAACCACTGCGCCGCCGCTCAGGATCTGTTACTCCAGAGCATGGCGCAGTGGTCGATTAACATCGCCGTGGTCGCTGAGCCGTACTTTGTCCCACCCAGGGACGACTGGGTAGAGGACCTGAGCGGCTCAGTGGCCATTATGTCATCGGCCGCCGCCGGCACCCCGACCTTCGAGGCCGTCAAGAGGGGACAGGGTTGCGTAGCAGCACGGGGAGATTGTCGTGGTAGAAGTATACTTCTCCCCGAACCGAACTCTCGCCGAGTTCCACAACTCCCTTGGGGAGTTGAGAGTAGTCGTCGTTGGGTACCATCCCCTTCCCGTGATCGTCCTCGGGGACTTCAATGCCAAGAACGTGGCTTGGGGTTCCCGGTATACGGACACACGGGGCAGGATGGTGGAGGACTGGGCTCTCGAGACAGGCCTGGTCGTCCTTAACCGGGGTTCTGTCCCCACGTGTGTACGGATGCGGGGTGAATCAGTGGTGGACATCTCGTTCGCCAGCCCCGCTCTGTCGCCGCGTGTCATTGACTGGCGCGTCATGGAGGGGGTGGAGACCTATTCCGATCACCGGTACATCCGGTTTGACGTCTCCGCCCAGACCTTAGGCGCGCCAGTCCGACAGGCCCCGAGTGGTCCGCGGTGGGCGCTGAAGCAGCTAGACCGGGAGCTCCTCCTGGAAGCCTCGATCGTGCAGGCCTGGGTGTCATCACCAGACAGGCCTGCCGACATAAACGACGAGGCGGAGTGGTTCCGGTAGGCCATGTCCGAAATATGTGACGTGGCAATGCCCCGGGTCCAGCCCGGACGTGCTCGGCGCCAGGTGTGCTGGTGGTCGCGTGAGCTGACCGCTTTACGCGAGGCGTGCGTTGCTGCGCGCCACCAGTACTCCAGGCACCGCAGGCTCCGTATCCGCCCTCCGGATACGGAAGCCATCCAGGCGGAGCTATACGAAGGGTACAGAGCGGCAAAGTCCGCCCTCCGAGCGGAAATCCAGCGGGCCAGAGGACTGGCTCGCGAGGAGTCGCTGGAGACTCTGAACAGAGACCCGTGGGGATGCCCCTACAAAGGGGTGAGAGATAAACTCCGCCCATGGGCTCCCCCGCTGACGCAGAGTCTCCGGTCCCAGCTCGTGGAGGACGTGGTGAGCGCTCTGTTCCCTTCACGA
This sequence comes from Tiliacea aurago, assembly GCA_948098905.1. Lineage (NCBI taxonomy): Eukaryota > Metazoa > Arthropoda > Insecta > Lepidoptera > Noctuidae > Tiliacea > Tiliacea aurago. Next base: position 2,554,389 of record OX402594.1, read on the forward strand.
GGGGAACATACTCCTCCACCCATGGCTCCGCCTCCTGTGGTGCCTGATGCGGACCACACTGCCGACGACGAAGACGATGCTCCGGAGGTGACCGAGGTAGATCAGAGAGTGGTGGTACGTAGGCTGAATGCCAAGAATACCGCCCCAGGACCCGACGGCTTGCCTGGAAAAGCCTGGGTCCTGGCCTTGGAGGCTCTCAGGCCTCGACTAAGGGGGCTCCTAAGCGCATACTTGGAGAGGGGCCAGTTCCCACTTCGTTGGAAGACGGGGAAACTGGTCCTTATTAAGAAGCTAGGGCCCCCGGCAGACTCTCCGTCCGCTTACCGGCCCATCGTGCTGCTCGACGAGGTGGGCAAGCTCTTTGAAAGAGTAATTGCAGACCGCCTTGTCGGGCGGCTGGTGCGGGTGGGGCCGGATTTGGCGGAGAGCCAATTTGGTTTGCGCAAGGGGCGCTCTACGGTGGATGCCATCATGCGCGTTCGAGCCCTCACGACGGGGGATGCTGTGGCCCGGGGTGGGGTCGTCTTGGCGGTGTCTCTTGACATCGCCAATGCCATCAATACCCTGCCCTGGAGTTGCATTAGGGAGGCATTTCGGTACCACCGGATGCCGACCTACCTCTGTCGCGTGGTCGAGGCCTACCTGACGGACAGGGCCGTCATCTACCCTGGTCACCAAGGAGAGTGGAACCGGCGAGAGATGTCGTGCGGTGTCCCACAGGGATCGGTCCTGGGGCCGCATCTGTGGGACATCGGCTACGACTGGGTGCTGCGCGCCGACCCCCTTAGCGGCGTCAGCGTAGTCTGCTACGCTAACGACACGCTGGTCCTGGCGCAGGGGAGGTCGCATGAGGCGGCGGCCGAACTGGCGGCACGTGGGGTTGCGACAATCGTCGATAGGATCCGGCAATTGGGACTCGAGGTGGCCTTGCACAAGTCCGAGGCCATGTGTTTTTATGGTCCTCGGAACGCGCCACTGTCGAGTTCCCAGATGCCGGCGGGAGGAGTTCACATCGGTGTCGAGTCGACGATGAAGTACTTGGGACTCGTCCTCGATAGCCGGTGGAACTTCGTGGAGCACTTCCGACGTTTGGCTCCTAGACTGGTGAGGGCTGGGGCTGCTTTGAAGCGGCTTCTGCCCAATCTAGGGGGCCCAAACGCCTCCTGCCGGAGGCTCTACTCGGGGATCGTGCGGTCCATGGCCCTTTACGGGGCACCGGTGTGGGCGCGTTCTCTGAGGCTGCGACCAGCCCAGCGGTTGAACGCGTCTCAAATCACGGTACAGCAGACGGAACTCCGGCGAGATCTCATGGCGGCATGGAGAGTGCGATTGTCGCAACCTAGCGCTGGGCACGCTACAATTGTGGCGATAAGTCCCCTCTTTGAGGAGTGGCTGGAGAGGCGCCACGGCGTCCTCACCTTCCGCCTGACGCAGGTCCTCACCGAACACGGTTGTTTCGGGAGGTTCCTGTTCAGGATAAAGCGGGAGGAAACGCCCGGGTGTCACCACTGTGTGGATCGCCCGGAAGACACGGTGGAGCATACGGTGGAGATCTGCCCGCCTTGGGCGGAGCACCGCCGTGTCCTCACGGAGGTGATCGGCGGCGACGATCTCTCGCGTCCAGCACTGGTTCAGGCCATGGTTCAGAGCGAGAGTGCATGGGAGGCCGTCACCTCCTTCTGCGAAGCAGTAATGCTCGCGAAGGAGGAGGCGGAACGCGTGAGGGAGAGGCAAGGTTCGCGCCCTCGCGCCTCTTGTTGCCGCTGGAGACGCCCCGGGCGTCGGGAGTTGCAAGCCGATTTCCGGCCACCGTAGGCGCGGGCTTGCGGACGGCGAGCGATGGGTAGCTCGCCGTCCGATAAGGACCAGGCCCGGGTCGACGGCGCGTTGTGTTCCACGCGCGCCTCAAAGAGATGTCAGCACCAACTGACGGGGTCCGTCAGGACCAATGCCTGCCAAGGTTGCGAGTTTGTCCGAAAGGGATATCGTGGCCCTGGCACACAGGCAAATGAAGGAACACGGGTGGGTTTTAGTCAGTAAGAGTCTGACACGCGGGAGAAGTTATTTGATAATTTCCCACCCAAAAAAAAAAAAAAAAGGATAAACATTATGATGTCCATCGTCGTTAGATAAACAACCGACAAAGAAGTGGTATGTTAAGCTTTAAAACTGATCGCAGCTGTTTTTGGGATCACTAGAAAAATATATCGTTTGACATGTATTTAATATAAGAATAAAACCAGTCGAAAGACGTCCACTGCTGGACATAGGCCTCGCCCAAGCATCGCCTTAGTGCTTGTCATTTGGGGGGGGGGGGTCCACACTTGGCAGGCGGGTTGGCGATCGCAGTATGGTATTAAAATGCATAGAGAACGCTGCTGCCAATTCTCTAGTAAGTCCCTTAGTCGCCTTTTGCGACACCCACGGGAAGAAATGGGATGGTGCTATTCTTTACGTCCGGTACCACACGGAACAGCAGTCATTAATCAAACCGTAATAATATATATATAACCTAACGTGAATTCAATGTGTAATTGAATTATAAACATCCATGTACTTTTCAATACCCGTAGTTCATAATTTAAATCGCTCTCACCCATCACGACTTTCTTCAGAGAATTTATTATTCCCGCTATCACTTATAACCTTAAAATACAACACTAATAGGTAATAATGTTTACCACCGCTTCTGCCTCACCCCTCCACTAGTACATACGACATTACACTCGTTTGACCGATCTACGGCCTATAATATTAGTGTTATAGCCACTTTGGCATCTGGTCAATTGTCATAAGGGATTTAGAACCTTTGTGTGGTGGAGATAGAGCTTGAAGTTGTACTGCAGATGTGTTACCACTTAAGTTATAGTGTTATATGAAGTCATCAATAAAATTAGGTTTGAGGACAAAAACTTGGACTAGAAATCATATCAGATAATATTATTATTTTCTTGGAACCCTACTGCCTTAAACTTGATGACATATAAAACGACAAGATGTTTTTTTAGCACAACACAATTTTAAATTAAAGCTCTGAGATAAAAATAAGTAATTAAGTACTAAATTGATTTAAGTTACATAGCAGCGAACCAAATATACTACTAAATATATAGACTTGATCAGGAAACTGAAAACAAACAAAGCTCCAGGATCAGATCGAATCACAGCGAAAGCAATAAAAGGTCTAGAACCGAACGGTGTAACCAGCTTACATAATTTCTGTAACACTATTATGGAAAACCAGGCACTGGCCATCCAACCGGGTAAACTCTTCCATACTTCCTTTCATAAGGAAAGATGAGAAAAGGAAGTATTATTTAACTATTGTTCTGTAGTTATACAGAACAATAGCTAAATTGCAGTATCAAAATTCTACTGCACATTATTAACACCAGATTGAGGTTGTTGTTGGACTTGCAGTTACCGTAGGAGCTGGCCTGTTTTGTTAAAGGACGAGGAACTAGAGAGCAGATCCTCCACCGCCGCCTCCTCGTAGAAAAATGATACGAGTACTACAACGATTGTAAGCTTTATGGATTATCAGATGGCTTTCGATTTCGTTAAATGGGTGAAGCTATGGGAGGTGCTAGCTGAGACAGTTCCGGCGTATCTTATAATGCTGATTCGCAACCTTTATGAGTCAGGATATAACTGTAGCTGTAGGTGACGTTACATCAAGTAATTTCAGTAGTAACACCAAGCTCCTTCTCATTGATCGCTTCGAAACCGTCCAGCGTGCCGACTTCTTAGCTGGATATGAAACCGTCGGCCATGTTTCAGTATCTTGGCCGTGTAATCACCAATAAGGGTAGCTGCGAACTAGAAATTCAAAGACTGTTGTTGTCAGACTGAAGTTGAGTCATCGCTGTTTTAGCTATGCCAATTCGCATGGCTAAAAAAGCGATGACTCAACTGAGCAAAATATGTAGAGACAAAAAAATCACCACGTGTCATCTCCATTTTTCTCTATGGGGCAGACATGGAGAATCAAGTTTACTATAATAGAAAAAACATATAAGCATTCGAAATGTGGTCCTGGCACCGCCTTTTAAGGATACTATGGACAGCTAACCGCACAAATGTCTCGATTCTTAAACAACTGAAATTAGAGAAAGCAAAAAAACTGTCTTCATCCGGCCTGAAACGTGTCATGATATACTTCGGCCACATTACTTGCAGAGGTACTAACAACATAGAACGTCTAATGGGGACTGAAAACATTGAGTGTAAAAAAACCAAGAGGCTGATGCCCAAAAAGGTGGTCGGATCAAACATCCGAGCAATTGGTGACACCTAGCAGGCGCCGCACTCCACCAGGCCACTGATCGTGACAGATGGAGAAAGACCGTTGACAGTTTGATACGGAGTCACGATTCTTAGCAGCGAGAGAGCGATTAAGATAAATAAGAATATAGCAACGAGCAATGAAAACCTTATTCTTATCCAATTAACTATGTTCATTCAAATAGGCTAGATCCATCTAATAAGCATTATCGGCATCCCATCATGAAAACCTGAGGAAATTATCAAACACATGATTAATTTTTAATACAGTTATTTCTCTTTTGAAGTCCAACTCATATTTAGAAAATCGAACAAAATTATTCGCGTTTGATTCCAATCCAAAATCGTTGTTTTTCCTCGATATGAAAACGAGGTTTTTATTTATGATTTACATACTAAGGCGTTTCTTTCATGCGTATGAATAAATCATGTTGAATGCATTAATCTTATGGTTTATAAATACATTTGAATATCATTCTTCACTGTTCAAATGTATTCTTTCATCAAGAAGATCTCAGAGAAAAAAACCGGACAAGTGCGAGGTTAACTCGCGTGGTGAGAAAGCCATGCAAGCCAGGCAAGTAAAAAAATATGTTCTCCCATACATTCCAACTGCAAAAGTAAGTTGGTATAAACAATATTGAGAGATTTACCTACTATGTTATTTTAACACCAAAGACTTTTATAGGTTCTCCTGTAATCTATATATATAAAATTCAAAGTCCTGACTGACTGACTGACTGACTGACTGATATATCAACGCACAGCCTAAACCGCTGATCCTAGAAACATGAAATTTGGAGGGTGTGGTCTTTGTAAAGAGTAGGTATCCACTAAGAAAGGGTTTTTTGAAATTCCACCCCTAAGATGGTAAAATAGGGGATGGAAGTTTATATGAAAGTCCGTCAGTTTTGAAGTTAGGATCTTCAAATTTGATGTATAGGCTGACGATTGAAAATTAATTTATATGTGTCTCAGCGTTTTTGATAATTCCACCTCCGAAGGGTTAAAAAGGGTGATGAAGTTGTGTATCAAAGTCCTTAATTTTCGAAGTAAAAAACACTAAATATATTATTATCTAGGGTTATGGTTGGAAGCTAATGCAGCGGTGATGTTAGAATTTCAACCCTTAAGGGGAGAAAAAAGGGATAAAATATTATTTTTAATGAATGCTCTTTTTAAGTTAAAATCATTAATATTTGGGCTTAAGGTTGGAAACTATAGGCAGGCATCCGCTAAGAAAGGATTTTTCGAAATTCGACCTTTAAGGGCTGAAAAACATTTTTTGTTTTTAGGGTTCCGTACCAAAATGTTAAAAAGGAACCCATATAGTGAGACTAAGTCTGTCTGTCTGTTACACCTGGATATCTCAAGAACTACTAATGCTATCAACTTGAAATTTAGAATAGTTTTAGATGACGTTTGCCCAACTATTTTGCAAACAAGAAAGAAATTAAAAAAAATATCTCTATTTTTGCAAAAGGGACTGAAAGGGGGTCTTAAATATTTGAAGTGGGGCTACTAGGGCATGCGGGGTATCGTATGAAAGGACACTATTTGCACATTCTAAAACATATTTTCTTTTTTAGGCAGCATAGTTTTCGACTTTTGATGAAAAATGTAAAAAAATACCATCCCCCCCCCCCTCCTTATCTCCGAAGTTTGCATATATAAAAAACCGAAATTATTCTATGTGATAGAAGTTTAAGAGTAGGTATCCACTAAGAAAGAGTTTTTCGAAATTCTACCCCTAAGAGGGTGAAATAAGGGATGGATGTTTATATGAAAGTCCGTCAGTTTTGAAGTTAGAATATTCAAATTTTGTGTTTAGGCAGACGATTGAATATTAATTTACACATGTCTCAGCGTTTTTGATAATTCCACCCCCGAAGGGTTAAAAAGGGGGATGACGTTGTGCATGAAACGTCCTTAATTTTCGAAGTAAAATCACTAATAGGCATCCGCTTAGAAGGGATTTTTCGAAATTCAACCTTTAAGGGGTGAACAAGGGGGATAAATCTTATTCCTTGAGTTAATAAACCTGAAACTTGGCACGAATACTAACCTAAGTAAATTATAAAGTGTGACATTTTTGTTTTTTATTAAACTACTCCATAATGGGGGATTTGAGGATGACAAAGTTTGTATGGAAGAATTTTAACGCGCGGTCCGATTAACTCGAAACTCAGTATTTATACTGTAAACCAAAATAAATAAAAGAATTTATCAGTTTTTCGAAAATTGACCCCTTTTTTTTCTACGTGGGAAATTATCAAATAACTTCTCCCGCTCTGGGCGGAGCGGGAGGACGTGTCAGAATTTTACTGACTAAAACCCACCCGTGTTCCTTCCGTTGCCTGTGCCAGGGCCATGATATTATTATCCCTTTCGGACAAACATCACAACCCTGGCAGGCCCTAACGGACTCCGTCAGTTGGTGCTGACATCTCTTCGCGGCGCGCGCGGAATACAACGCGCAGTCGAACCGGGCCTGGTCCTTATCGGATGGTGAGCTACCCATCGCTCACCGTCCGCAAGCCCGCGCCTACGGTGGCCGGAAGCCGGCTTGCTACTCCCGACGCCCGGGGCGTCTCCTGCGTCGACTAGGGGCGCGAGGGCGCGAACCTTGCCTCTCCCTCACGCGTTCTGCCTCCTCTTTCGCGAGCATTACTGTTTCACAGAAGGAGGTAACGGCCTCCAATGCACTCTCGCTCCGAACCATAGCCTGAACCAGGGCCGGACGCGAAAGACGAGAGAGACGCGAGAGGACACAGCTGTGGTGCTCCGCCCAAGCCGGGCAGACCTCCACCGTATGCTCCACCATGTCCTCCGGGCGATCCACACAGTGTTGACACCCGGGCGTTTCCTCCCGCTTTATCCTGAACAGGAACCTCCCGAAACAACCGTGTCCGGTGAGGACGCCGTGGTGCCTCTCTAGCCACTCCTTAAAGAGGGGACTCATCGCCACAATTGTGGCGTACCCAGTGCTGGATTGCGACAATCGCACTCTCCATTCCACCATGAGATCCCGCCGAAGCTCCGTTCGCTGTGCCGTGATTTCTCGCGGCAGCAGAGTATCGACCCAGCGTTTCGCCTCCTCGCGCCACTCCCAGGTGTGCGCGAGGACTTTTGCCTCCAGATCCCACGGCGACAGTCTCGCAAGGAGGCTCGCCGCCTCACGGGAGACCGTGCGGTAATGACCCTTAATAGAGTGAAACGGGGTAGTCAATTTTACAAGAGAGGATTCTACTGTGTGGCTTGATTAACCCCAAATTATGACGTGGGCATCAGCTAAGAAGGGGTTTTTGAAAATTCAATCTTTAAGGGGTGAAAAGGGGGATTTTGTTTGTATGAAAAATCTTAATCCTTGAGTTAATAAATCTGAAACTTGGCACGAATACTAACCTAAGTAAAATATAAAGTTTGTCATTTTTTGTTTTTTTTAAACTACCCCCTAAAGGGGGATTGGGGGATATCAACATTGTTATGGAATAATTTAAACGCGCTGTCCGATTAACTTGAAACTCAGGATATATACTGAAAACACAAAATAAAGAATAAATTTTATGCGGTTTTTTTTAAATCTGCCCCTAATAATGGGGTGAAATGGGATAGTCAATTTACAAGGGAGGATTCTACTGTGTGGCTGGATTAACTTGAAAATTGGTATAAATAACCTATAAATCCAATAATAGAAACGTCAAAAACGATGATTCAACAATTTACCCCTTTGAGTGCGTAAAAAGGGGCGATATATGATAGTTTGTATGAACAGAATCTTATTTCTTTTGAAATATAGACTTGAAATTTTGCCCGAGTACTTATTTACATAACATTAAGCCTGCAATCCCCAAAGGGTTAGGTAGAGGTGTATCTTTAGTGCACCCACATTTCGACAGTTTTGTTTAAGTCCCATGTAATAGGGGGCGAGCCTATTGCCATCAACCGGGCATAAATCCAGACTTCGGGCTGCTACTAAGAAATTACTAATGGAAAATCCAATAACACTTTGCCCGACCTGGGAATCAAACCCACCCCTCATGCTCAGCAGTCGCGCCTGTGACCACTAGACTAACGAAGCAGTCATTACTTAAATAACAAAGTTTGTCATAACTTTTGCGTTTTTCAAAACTACCCCTCAAAAGGATTTTAGGGAGTGTTATAGTTTGTATTTAAAGTACCTTAACGCGCGGTCCGATTAACTCGAAACTCAAACCTCATATTGAGTTTTCGAGAATCGGAAAAAGGGGTACATAGTTTTTGGGAGAATTTTACTGCGTACCTTGAATAACTCAAAAGTTGGTATACGTCAATTATTATTTAAGAACAAAAACGTTGAAAAAATAAACAATACAAAATTTCTTACAAATAGACTTAGACATGAAATGGAGTAGGTCACGTAGGTATATTGAACAAGTATGTACAAAACGAAGTTTGTATTTATATACTATATAAATATCCTCCGTAAAGTTGTAAATCAAACTGCACTCCTATCTGCTTACCACGCTTACGTTGGTTCCAACTAAGATATGGTATAATGTTTTGGGGGAATGCTGCTGATAGAGAAGCTGTTTTTTGTTCGACTTCCACGCGGGCGAAGCCGCGGGCGAAAGCTAGTCTATAATAAAAAACGATATTCTGTATTTTTTCGAAATTTTAGGCTCATTAGTTTCGGAGATAAGGGTGGGAATGGTAAATTTTCATCTATTTGCTTAAATAAATTTAAAACTGTTTATTATAAATTATAAACAACTGTCGTCCGATCTAATTTCGTATCACAGGTTCTTTAAAAGTTATCTTGAAAAATAAATACCTCACAGCTCATTATTTCTACATCTCACGAAACACAACCATTTTTCCGTACCAAAAATATTCAAATTTGTAAAATACAGTCACCAACCACCGACCAAAAATCATCTCATTCGTTTCGCAATCATCGCACCAACTGTACGCACTCGTGTTAAAGTAGCGAGCAATTAAATCTTAATCGAGCTGATCGTTAGCGGGGAATGTAATGACATACGTAATTCCGTACGACGACAGTTCTACTGTCTGATTCATTGTAGAAACATTTTACATATGCACATAATACTTGACTTTATGGCCTATGTCAATAAGGGTTAGTACTTTTAGTAATTTGACACGATGAGCGTTGGGATTAGTTTTATTGTTGTCAATGGCGTGTGAAAATGTTTTTGCGTTACACGCAGAAGATAATCATTATTGCAGTTGTTCTATGACTGTCTCTTACCTACATTTTCTTTATTCTTCTCTCTAAACGTATTATAATGTACTACCTCGTCTATGTTTTGTCTACATAGACAAAGATATAATACATACAATACGGCGAGACGATACGACAACTTATATTAGAGCTACATAGCTCTAATATATTATTTAAAAAAAATACATATTATGTTTTGTTTATTCATCAACATCAACAAACCTCTATGTCCCCATAATCTTTTTAAGTCTCGCTTCATATTCCATGGAAATTAAACTTTTCCATTCTGACTCCATTTGTCCGGCAGTGGACGGATCAAGCGGGCTTCGTTCCGCACATTTATTGTGTCCGGAATCCTGGAACGATTTACATACGACCTGGGCGAGTAATCCCCGAAATCGTTTGGAGAGAAATCAAAGTTTAGGATTTTCAAAGGGTACGATTTTAAGGATTAATTCTGATAAACCTGGCTTCAGGTGTTTTCGGAATAAATTTCTGGGTGGCTTGTTATTTTAATTTAAAATGTTGAGAGTGGTATGTTGGTCATGTTAATATTAACATTTCGTATTAAGTTATATCGTTATTGCTTTTGTTTTCAGTAGCCTCTATCTTTATCTGATATGTCTACGTTAATTCGTAATTTCTTCATTATAACTTGTCTAATTAAAGTAATTAATTGGTTCTTATTAGATCGTTCAGTGGAAAAGGAAAGGGAGCTTTTTAGCTTGTATTGTTTAATTAATTAATTAAAGTATACTACATAACTAGCGGGTTATTCCCAAAGTACTCCAAAAAGAGTTCTCAAACTACTCCATGAAAATATAATATTTTTAATTAGGTTTCATTTTACTCCATGGTAATATTAAAATGTTCTCAAATGCTTATTTAAATATGTACCGGATTTGTTTTAAGAATATTTGTGACTGCCTGTAATATGTGACTGTATTTTATAGGTAATTATGTAGATGGAGCAGTTTGAGAATTGATAACGAATAATCGGTGGAGCACTTTGAGAATAATTCCAGATATCTATGGAGCAGAATGGGAACAAAATAATAAGTATTTTTAAATAATAACAATTCCTTGGAGTAACTCGGGAATTAATGTATGAGGTCTTATCTTTTTACAACAAAATAATGGAGTACTTTGGGAATAACCCTAACTAGCATCATGTAATATATTTTAGGACTTAGCTAAAATTTAAAGATTTACTAAAATCGAGTATGCGGTGAATCCTTCTCTCTCGCTATCCAATTAAGGTCAACATATTTTCTCAATGCTAATGTTATGTCAACGAACAATAGTCGAATGTTGACGCTTGTCCCATTCAGATAATATTTCGGATTCCACTGCAGTAAGACATGTAAACAATATGCAAGTTTGAAGGTCCAACTTTGAGTTATAGCAAAGCTGAGATAGTTTAATAACCAAAACACATTGTAGCGTTGAAGCATAAATTATATTCTATTTAACAATATGATAGTTTTAATTTAACAATATATAAAAATAACACCTATTTTTCCCCGAGTAGTTATGTAGACACATTTGTCCAGTTATGATCAAGTCCCATGTAATAAGGGATGAGCCTATTAACATGAACCCGGCACAAATCCAGACTTAGGACTGCTACTGCGAAAATCATCATGGAAAAACCCAATAACACTTTGCCCAACCTAGGAATCGAAACCAGGACCTCATGCTCCAAAGATGCGTCACTAGATCGATGAGATCGAGTCTGAAATTATTTAATTACCAAATTGTGATTAGGATTTGACTACCAAAAACATTGTAACTTAAAAGCATATTATTCTATTTAACACTACGATAGTTTTAAGTGATAATATAACCTTCATTTTACGACAGCTAATGAAAATTTTGAAGTCATAAAACAGAAGTTACGATGCGTAGTTATTGATGATTCCAACGCCATTAAACCAAATCCTTATTATCCCTTGAAAATATAAGCAGAAGGTATTAAAGCTTAGGTTGACGTTAATGTTTTAACTCTTGTTGCTAATAATTATAATGGGGAATGTTGATGGGATCAGGTGTTAGGCCTAATTTTAATGGTTGGTCGAGGGAGCACTTTGCTGGGTCTATGTATAGTTTATATTTTAAAATTAATTTGTTGGTTGAATAACATGGCGTTGTTTATTATTGTAGATCATGGTAAGTTTTTTAATACTATATAAACTTATGTTTTTTGTATGCTTGCTGTAACCTAATACTGTAAACCTCTGCTCTCTAATATCATTATTTTTGTACTCTAAGTAAAAATTTCTCATTAAGGTTTTTTTTTGTAAATTTATTTTCAGTAATAATGATTCTTAAACCACAACATTATTTAAGTGAAGGGCGGGCGTTTTTTGTGGGATTGTCTTATGTAATTTTGACGTTCGTAAAATGCTGATTCTCAGCCTATTTTGAATAAATGACTTTTAAATTTGATTACTAACGTTTGCTTCAAATCTGGCATCAACTTCTTCTTCTTTAACAATAATTTCTTCTTCTTCGATATTCCATTTTCATTTCTATTTTATGAAAAATTTGTTATCTTATACTAGGAAGACTTACTAGAATTAAATCTTTTTGCTTAGACTACTAATACTAATTGTATAATTTAACAAAACATTTTAACATCTTCAACTTAACTGTCAAATTGAGCTTACTCGGAACCCTAACCACGTTTCCATCAAATTCAATTAAGACATTTTTTTCATTCAACTTTCAACCTCAAAAAACTAATAAATTAAAGAAGGCCCAAAACACTTCGTCCTAACTATCACTCGGCGTAAAATATTCTGACCATGATGTTACCTATTCAAATCAGAGCTCTTCGCAAAAACCGTCGTACAGATTGCGAAATATAATTGACGGTTCGGTCCGGTTCAAAACTATGGAGCGGGCTAATTGTCTCCGTGACATGAATATGCATGAGTTCCATCGATCCGACCCGGCTAACGAATATGGGAGCTTTCTGAATGATATCAGCCAAATATCAAAATATTTGAGGTGAGGATTTGAGGATTCTAGCTGTTGTCACGCTAATGCCTTGGGGTTTTGAATCGGGATTTGTGAAATGTTGAAGTTGATGCTTGGTGTTTCAAGTTACTTTATGTGTTGGTCTAAGATTTTTGTGGAGGATTTTGATGTAACCATTCCAGCTCTGTCGTTATGTAGGTATGCTCATTTTATTGCTTCAGGAAGTTGTGCTGGTTTTGATAATCACATAAATCTCGATTCGAATCACATAACTTCCAGAGTAAGCAAGCTAAAGTGGCAGTGAAATGGCCATGTTTGTCGAAGGACTGATGGTTGGTGGTGTTCGTTTACACCACCAGCCATCAGTCCTTCGACAAACATGGCCAGTTTTAGATTAGATTAAGATTAATTTAGATTAAGTCCTGGAGTGAAGACCGCGTATCGGCAAGTGTGGTGTGGGACGTTCCCCAGGTAGATGGACCGACGACCTTAAAAAGGTGACTGGGACGAACTGGATGCAGAAGGTGGAGGACAGACAGTGTAGTTTTGGCGCAGCTTAGGAGAGGCCTTTGTCCAGCTGTGGATTGCGATTTGAGTTCATTGAATACGGCATTTAGAAGACAGACTGATAGATTATGCTTCTTTAAGACTATTTCTGAAGCATAACAATTTTTTAACTACCTACATAGCTATTAGCAAGATTTCAATTGGTACATTAAAATGTGTCACCAATAACTATTGCCAATGCTAGCTACCCTTCCTCTTCCCGATTTCCACAAGCAATTACAAAACTAACATTACCAGATTTCCAGGAAATTCAAAATCTTTTCCAGTGCAATTCCGCTGCGTCCGCCTATTTTGCAATTACTGACGGCTAATGGTAGTATCTCGATGGAAATCTCACTGACCGAACAAAGCATATGGCGCTATTCGGCAGGAAGCTGCAGGGCTGTCGAGAGCATCGCTGTTGAAATTAGAGATGTGATTTGCTTCTATTCTGGTAATAAGTTCAATATGTGGTTCATGTGATGCGAAGGAATGAGGAAAATGCCGTGAGGAAAGTTGGGGAAGACCAAATAAACGATGTGGCTTGCCTGGTACCTCATTAACGGAAAAAATATGTAAATGTCTATTAACTGCTCCCAAGTTGCGATGTTTATGTTATTTATTTTTTACATACTTCCTTGACATAATCGATGTTTTTTTTTACAATTTTAAAATTAACAAGGTTCTAACTTTTATTATTTTAATCATATTTTATATTGTTTTTTTTGTTAATGTGAGGACGTTGTAGGCTTATTAGACTGTAGATCTGTAGACCATTTTCTATTTTGTTAAGTACCTGGTACTTTTGACGGGCCTACGCTGTCCTCTCATACTTATTAAACACTGTAAGTTGAAAATATTGTAAAAGCCAATTTTTTTTTTTTAAAAGTAACCGTGGAGTTTCTTGCCGGCACTTCTCCATAGGAAACGACCAATTGGAACCGTGCACCTAGCTTCTGACGTTTCATAAGTGCCCATGTAGGCATATTTCTCATATGCCTACATGGGCACTTATGAAACGTCAGAAGCTAGGTGAATTTTGACGTTCAAAATTAGTGCCTTCTATATAACTATTTGAAATAAATAATTTGACTTGACTGACTATAACGAGTTTTAACAGGATTGTCATCAGCTCTTCCGTAGCTTCGGTCAGTTCCATACATTTGTGACGTTTCCATCATCGTTATCGCTGAACACTTTGTTTAGACCCTCTGGTTATAGTATTAGGCTTAATTTCGTAGTTTTTTTTTTTTTGATAATAGATAGATTGCAGACGACAATATTTGCCTACGGAATGTAAGTGTCATTCATCTATGTTTCACCACAGATCCTTTTCCTAAATATTTTTTTACAAAAAAAAAAACGACTTACAAAAATGTTGTTGATTTTTGACTTTTTGATTGTGGCACCTACCCTACAGCAATTCGTATACCACTACTTGGTATGTAAACAATGGTGACAGGAAGTTTCATTACATCATCAACATACATCGAGTGGATTAAATACGTATTATTGAAGCTAGCTCAAAAACTACCCAAACAAAGTTAAAATAATGTTTGTGTGAAGACAGTTAAAACAGAGAATGAAAGTTCTCATCAAAACTTTTGCTGAAGGGAACCATAAACCAAAACGTCATCAGTGTATATATTTTTAGTTTTTGTCGATTTTTCCAAAAAGCGCTGAATTTTTTTCGATAAAATATCTATCTCTTAAGTATAACCTACGCAACAAAAAAAAATCATCAAAATCAATTCATAATAGGCGGAGTAATCGCATAACAAACATACACAAAAACATACAATTGAATTGAGATCTTCCTCCTTTTTTGAAGTCGTTTAAAAACAATCTTCTTACTAAAATGTAATTAATGTAGTAAAACTTTCATTAAAACCATGGCTTATTTCCTCATAGAAAACGTGTCGCCATGGTAACCACGTACTCAATCATCTAGTGGACTAACTAGCGAGTTAATGAGATAAAGCACACAGACGGACGGGCGGTGATGTATAAATTAAATTTCATTAAACGCTGTGTATCGCACCCAGTGTGTTTTCGTTGCACGAAACCCAACTTCTGCCCACATGATGTCTGAATCTAACTGAGTAAAATCCTGTAAATCCGACATATATATATATTTTTTTGTAGTGTTGTGTGCTAGCTATCCTATGGCAAATAATTTAATTGTTTTGTGTTGCATTTTACATTTTATTGTATAAATTCAAGTTTTATATGTGAACAGACAGCTGTGCTGCTGGGGAGTTTGTTGCGCCACTTCTTCTTCCCAGCTAAAGCACTAGGAAGTGGTGACGGGTGTTTTTGGGGGACTGTCTCATGTAATTTTTGATGTTCGAAAAGTACTGATTCTCAGCCTAGTTTGAATAAATGACTTTTGATTTTGATTTGATTTTTTCTGTAATTGCTGCATTATCCAAATTAATTACGAGTAAATCGAAAATTTAAAACAAAAATCCGTGTGGTGCCGCACATAAAGAATAGCACCATCTCATTTCTTCCCGTGGGTGTCGTAAAAGGCGACTAAGGGATTTACTAGAGAATGGGCAGCAGCTTTCTCTTTGCTTTTAAAACCATACTGCGATCGCCAACCCGCCTGCCAAGCGTGGCGATTATGGCAACCCCCCCCCCTCCTTTTCGGGGAGGCTGTAATGATGAATGAATGATGATTATCCAAATTATTGTAGTCTTATATTAAGTTCCCACTTTATTCTTCTCTATAGGTAATTTTGTATTTTCTCATCTTTTGACAAGATTAGTTTTGATTTCGATTTTCACAAATGAACCAAATGTCATAAGTTCCGTGATTCTGGCATATAAATTACTTTGACTTTGAACTAATGGTGTTAAAAGCAATAGGCAAATAGCAGCTAAACATAGCTGTTATTTATTGGGTAGTTAATATTAGTACAAGGAACAGATACATATAAATATGAACAATCAAACTATGATTAAATCTCTGATAACAAGCTCATGAAAACCAGTTAAACAGATAAACTAGATATTACAACTAGAATGAAATACATTTGAGCGGCATTTTAAACTACAAACACAGTAATTGTTTCCTCTAAACTTTCTAACTAGCCAACCCTATGCAACCCAGCCAAGCATTCGCGAACATTGTCAGGCGTGCAAAATTAATACATCACCGCCCGTCCGTCTGTGTGCTTTATCTCATTAACTCGCTAGTTAGTCCACTAGATGATTGAGTACGTGGTTACCATGGCGACACGTTTTCTATGAGGAAATAAGCCATGGTTTTAAGAAAGTTTTACTACATTAATTACATTTTAGTAAGAAGATTGTTTTTAAACGACTTCAAAAAAGGAGGAAGATCTCAATTCAATTGTATGTTTTTGTGTATGTTTGTTATGCGATTACTCCGCCTATTATGAATTGATTTTGATGATTTTTTTTTGTTGCGTAGGTTATACTTAAGAGGGTGGTCCCATAGATATTTTATCGAAAAAAATTTAGCGCTTTTTTGGAAAAATCGACAAAAACTAAAAATATATACACTAATGACGTTTTGGTTTATGGTTCCCTTCAGCAAAAGTTTTGATGTGCACTTTCATTCTCTGTTTTAACTGTCTTCACACAAACATTATTTTAACTTTGTTTGGGTAGTTTTTGAGCTAGCTTCAATAATACGAATTTAATCCACTCGATGTATGTTGATGATGTAATTAAACTTCCTGTCACCATTGTTTACATACCAAGTAGTGGCATACGAATTGCTGTAGGGTAGGTGCCACAATCAAAAAGTCAAAAATCAACAACTATTTGTAAGTCGTTTTTTTTTTTTGTAAAAAAATATTTAGGAAAAGGATCTGTGGTGAAACATAGATGAATGACACTTACATTCCGTAGGCAAATATTGTCGTCTGCAATCTATCTATTATCAAAAAAAAACAAACTACGAAATTAAGCCTAATACTATAACCAGAGGGTCTAAACAAAGTGTTCAGCGATAACGATGATGGAAACGTCACAAATGTATGGAACTGACCGAAGCTACGGAAGAGCTGATGACAATCCTGTTAAAACTCGTTATAGTCAGTCAAGTCAAATTATTTATTTCAAATAGTTATATAGAAGGCACTAATTTTGAAGTCAAAATTTACAAAAAAATAGAATTGATTCTTGTCGCCCCTTCCAAAAGGTAGTTTCGTATGGAGAAGAATGGCCAAGAAACTCCACCGTTACTCTTTTAAAATGTTTTACAATATTTTTTATAGGTACATTAATGATATAATTATATGTGAAGACGATGCACCTAGAATAAAATTACTATACCACAATAGGTAAAAATAATTAAGAATCAAGCAATAACAGATAAATCAATTATGTAATTGAGACATGGTGCATATTTACAAACATTGCAAAATTACGTATTCCAAAAAAATAAAATATCAAAGAAAGTAGAAAGATAATACATTTATTTAGCACAGACTAAAAGGCACACAATCTAATATAAAGTAGATAAAAAAATAAAGAAAAAAAAAATCAAACAAGTAAAAAGTGTAAAAATACGATGTAAGAAATTAGCAGTAAAGTGTGCCTCACGGCTGCGCCAAAAAGGCCCAGTTCAGCAAAAAATGCCAGACAACTAGTTCCTGACGCTAGTTTTCAACTGAACCTGTAAGTGTGAAGTGACGGATGTAAATCAGTTTTATACTGCAACGTGTGTATACATACATAAATAAAATCAATCTGTGTCAGATAAAAAAAAAAAAATATAACGAATAAGTACATAAATCGTGTGATTTTTTGTAAAATTGCAAAAAAAAATTAAAAAAATAAACTAGTGAGCCGAGCCAAGCGTGAGTATGGGCAAAAGCAATTCCCAGCAATGATATCAGTGTGTGAGTTATAGAAATGCGAGACGCAGATATCATAACTCGTCCAGGCCTTAGGGTTTCATTGCTTCCTATTCAAAAGCGAACGTCGCGCGTATACGCGATCGTCGAAGTAATATTTCAGTTTTTGTTCGGCAAACCGGCGTCCTCTGTCGGCGCGACCACGCGTTGAGGTTCACCGAACAAAAAGTGACATTTGCACGCGATGATCGCGTATTCACGCGACGATCTTTTAAATAAGACGCGGCTACTGATATGTACCTAAATCTGTATCTATTAACTTTAAAATTTGTCGTCGCCCACTGGCCGAAATTCCACTCCCTCTAATTACAATCTTTATAGTACTTACTGTTCCATGTTTAGGTATGTGGTGCCATCAACATCGCCACATGCGAACTACGAGTACGCTTCACACTGACGTCACGCAAAAACCTGCACCGCGCAAGTTTACCGCGTGACTGGTATATATATACAACGTCCCGACATCAAACGTCGGCACTACACATACATTCCGTACTCGCCGGCGAGTACCACCGCGAGCTAGAATAGTATGTCACCCCCCCCGTCCCTTGCCCCCGCCCGCCCGCGCGGAGCAAGTAATCACATCAAATATCCCCAATAATAATAATCAGATACTGCATACCCCCAATGGTTCAGTAGTCAATAGCGCCCTAAGCCTAGGTTCGAGTCCCACTATGGGACGCCCTTAGCTGTGCTATTTAAATTATTTTTCTAACACGGCGAGAGGCCCTTCTGGCCCCGCCAAAGATCGGTTACGCAGAAAAGGCACTCCGGAGCCATCTGCAATAGGTCAGTACCAAAAAAAAAAAAAAAAATCAAACGTCGGCCACGCCATCCCCATCTCATCCATAGGATGTTGACACTTCAAAACCGATTTCTCCGCTCCTTGGTTCGTCCGGAACGAAACCCTCCACTTAGACCTCAAAATGCCCACCATCAAGCAGTTCATGAAGCGCATTACGAAGTGTTTCTTTTGATTCCGCGGATAGTCATCGCAACCCTCTGGTTGTGCAGGCCGCTAGTCATAGGCCTTCCACTATTAGTCATACTCACCAACCAAGGCATACTCTCGTAGACCCAGATGACCCCATTACCCTCCTCCAGGAAAGCAATAGGGCCACCAGTACAGTGCACAAATTACACAACCCGTCATTCCGTCCTCGCCGCCGAGGCACCACGCGAAGTCCCAGACTAAATTGTCCCTCCCATCCCTTGCACGTCAAATAGCCAGCCGCCCGCGCCGAGGCTGAGTGCGCCATAGCATTAATAGTAACTCCAGTTAATAATCATGATCTAAACTTTGATCCAGCCCGTCCCCAATTTGTGATCCCCCAACGACACCCTAAGTCGAGGTCCGTACCCCTACAGGGGGTGCCCTTAGTGCGCAGTCGTTTAGTTATAATAATTATATATTTTACGCCCTGGCTGGAGGCTTTAAGCTCACACTTAAGGCAGTCACAGGAAAGCTCGGTTAAGTAGTCACGGCCTCTCAACAATCGTCGGGCAGTTGCCCACCATTCACAACCCTCGTCTGGTCGGAGGATCCTCTCTTTTCTATGGAGGATGAGTAAACTTTACATCCTGTTCCTCATACCTCTATATGTCTGTTAAATTCTTTATCTACACCACAATTCCTATAGGTATATAAGCAAAAAGCACCCGTAAGGTGTACGCAAGAAGACTTTGATAAATGTCGAAGTTCAAACACATAATAAGTAAAGACAATAACTAATGCAGGATGGTTCCAAACAATACATACATATTTGTGAATGAGACTGTTCATTTACTGAGATAGCATTCAAAGTTAGTAGACAGTCGATATCTTTGTTCACAATGTTCCAGACTTACGAGGATTTTAGATGGGGCATCATTTGCATTGTAATGTGGTTTTACTTGTTTTTTAAGGGTTCCGTACCACAAAAGGTAACAACCCTTGTAGGATCACTCGTATGTCTGTCTGCCTATCTATAAAATTCATTCCAACTACGGAACCCTTCATTGTGCATGGTCCGACCCGCACTTGGAAAGTTTTTTTATTTAGTCTCTTTGTCGTGATGTTTCTAAAAAAAGGGTTACCATTGGTTCTTAAAAAGTAGTTGCTAAGAAATTACAACTTTTATTGAGCATTTTTGATGACATCTTTCAATTGTTTCAAATGCACTCTGTTGATTTTATTTATCTTCACCGTTTTTTAGGGTTCCGTAGTAAACAAGGAACCCTTATAGTTTCGCCATGTCCGTCTGTCTGTCTGTCTGTCTGTCTATCTGTCTGTCCGTCCGTCCGTCTGTCCCCAGCTTAGCTCAGAGACGCTTAGTCCTAGAAAGCTGTAATTTGGCATGGGTATACATATTAATCATGCCGAAAAAATGGTAAAATAAAATTATGAAAAACATTTTTTTTTAAGGTACCTCCCTTACACGTGAAATGGGGATGATATTTTTTTTTCTCGTCTATTTCATAGTGTGGGGTATCGTTGGATAGGTCGTTCAAAAATATTGTGGGTTTGACAAAATAATTTTTCAATTAAGGGATCCGTTTGCGTAATATTAAGCTTTAAAGTGCTATTTTTTGTTAGAGTCAAGTGTCCCCCCACCCTGCCGGCAAAATGGTTGGTTTTGGATATGTGAAAAAATTCATGGCAATTGTATATATAACGAAATTAAAAGGAAAACTATCACAGCTAAGTAGGCTTCACAAGTTAACGAGTAATAGTCGACCAACTTAAATTTTTAGTTGGAGAATTGACCGTAACGTATATCGATGTATGGGAGAACATGTTTTTCAACTACAATGTTAAGTTTGTTTTTGGGATAAATTCATCCCTACTACGGAACCCTTCATTGTGCGTGGTCCGACATGCACTTGGCCGGTTTTATTTTTTTCCTCTTTCAAATCTCCAGCCTTTGATTTTCTACCATAGTACAGTTGAATAAGTATCTAAGTTACAAACAGAAGTGATATTGGCAAAATTGTGGTGTCTCTTCCACAAAAGCCACGAATGACGAGTTGAAGTAAGTTTTAATTTTATTTCCAGTATCTGTACGTAGATATCGATATCGGGAAACCTGTTCACCAATTTCTATTACCAAAGCTTTTTTGTTACACACATCGATTAAATCAAATAATTTATTTGCATAAGACACGGTATATATAAAATGGTGTGTGAGGTGTGGTGTGTGTGGCATGTGTAGGTGGTGATGGATCGATGAGGTTTTTATTCCACTAGATTCTAAATAGGCTCATAAAGAACCTTTTATCACGAGCGGACACAGTCAACAAAACTCAATGTCAAACTACTTTGATTAAGTAGACCACAGTAAAAGCCGGTAAGTAATTTGCAAATTTCACCATAGTCAGTGCGTTGACGTTTGAACGCACGCACGTGACGTAATGAGCCTCTACGATAGCTAATCCGACACACCATGACGTACGCCACGGATTGGCTAATAGTCGGATGGAGCCGCCAGAATGGCTAACTCGCATGGCTGAGTACTCTAGCTTCCTGCTTAACGGATTAAGTTTAATGCTAATAATTAATTAAAGGGGAGTTTAATGTTTAGTTTACTCAATGTTTCGAAATAAACTAAGGAAACAGAATGTGAATTAAATTGTGGTCAATGTACAAGTTTTAAACTATCTGTCTTATTATAATATGACTAGCTGCGCCCCGCGGCTTTACCCGCGTAAGTCTCGATCCCGTGGGAACGCCACCCTTAACACTTAGGGGTATAAAAAATAGATAGTAGCCGATTCTCAGACCTACTGAATATGCATATAAAATTTCATAAAAATCGGTCAAGCCGTTTCGGAGGAGTATGGTAACTAACATTGTGATACGAGAATTTTATATATAAGATAAAATTACCAAAAAAAATCGTTTCGGAAAAAACTGGGGAAGTCATGAAGTGTGGCTTTTTCCCCAGCAATGAAATGATGTTAGCTGGCGGTAACAGGACTTTACAGAACCACGTTAGATCGTGGGGCTATTTAACCACCATGTGCCACCTTATCATTGAAATCAGGCGGAATTGAGATCACGCGGTTTAATATACTTACAGACATATCTGTAAATATATTAAACCGCCTGATCTCAATTCTCTACTCAATAATTTCACACTCCACTAAAAACTTAATAATACTAAACCATAATATTTCTTCCCCCAATATCATCATCATCATCATTCCAGCGGAAAGACGTCCACTGCTGGACATAGGCCTCCCCCAAAGGCCCCCCTTTGGGGGAGGCCTATGTCCAGCAGTGGCTTGTGGCAGGTTGTACAGCAGTGGCAGTTGGCAGTTTGCCATAATCGCCACGCTTGGCAGGCGGGCTGGCGATCGCAGTATGGTGTTAAAAAGCATTGAGAATGCTGCTGGCCATTCTCTAGTCCCTTAGTCGCCTTTTACGACACCCACGCCACGGGGAGAAATAGGATGATGCTATTCCTTACGTCCGGCACCATACAGACAAATAATATCCCCCAATATATCCCTGTCTATTCCTCCCCGACTCTGCAGCCGGCGTCCGATACGATTGTTCAGAGCACTTCCAACTTGCGCATTCAATTTGCATCCAACTGTGTTGCAGCAACGTTCATTTTTACTCACAACTGGGGCGTTGCCTGAAAGAAAGTACCCTCATTGTTTGTAGCCTATTTGCTGCTGAATATGGCACGCATAGAGCGATATTTTTGTTTTGGTTAAAGCTTGCTAGTATAATTTTTAGGGTTCCGTACCTCAAAACTAAAAAACGGTACCCTTATAGGATCACTCGTGCGTCTGTCTGTCCGTCTGTCACAGCCAATTTGCTCCGAATCTACTGGACCGATTAAGTTGAAATTTGGTACACACATGAATTTCTGAAACCCAACACGGACGTGTAACATTAATATATACAATTTTGAATATGAGGACCACTTTTGGTGGCCAAATTAGATCATTTAAAATTTAATAAAAGTTTAGTAGTAAACAGCTGTACCGTGTGACATATCAAATGAAAGGGCTCGTTGTGAGGGTTTAATTTTTTTAAATCGTTTTACAGTTATCCCCCCCTTATCTCCGAAACTACTAAGAGACAAAAATTCTGAAAAACATACAGAAAAGAGTTCTTTACTTATAGACACACACTTACTTACATACAGGAAAATCTATAAGAAGTCAATGGTGTTAAAATAACATGGTAAATCTCTCAATATTGTCTGTATAAACTTACATTTGCAGTTAGAAGTATGGGGGAACATTGTTTTCGACTACAATGTTAAGTTGTTTTGGGATAACAACATGGTAGATAATATGTCATATTCATTATGCGGAACCCTCACCACGTGAGTTCAACATCATGAGGAAACCGGCATGACGTAGAACCAAAAATTCGAAGACATGTGACATCCACCAATCCGCACTGGGCTCGCGTGTTTTTATTTTTATTTTATTGGTTCACCAACAATTGTTTACACAAGATTATTGTTGCTAAAGATAACATGCGAAAGTGTGTATGTAACAGTGCAACAATCCCTTACAGGCAAACTCCGCATGCATAAAGACGTTGTACAAAAAAAAACTAGATTAAATTACTTATCTAAAATTGTAGTTATTGAATACAGCAATATGACACGTAATGACATAAAATATTAGTATGATAATAGGTAAAATATACATCTATTTAAAAAGGTATTTAAGAAATTTGACTTTCAAGTTGGATTACAGCTCACTACTTCTTGTAGAGAGGAGGCATGTTTCCCGGCAGTGGGAACATTATAGGCTGATTATGTATGTATTTATATTATGTAAATAGAGTATGAAAGTTTGTATAGAAGTTAGTAATTTTTGCTGATGAGAAGTTCGCGAGCATGCGACTTGTGCAACACCATCAATATCACGGGAATTTAGTTGTGGTCGGCGCAACATGATGTTTCTTCCTTCCTTCTCTATTAGTCGTCATCTCGGTAGTCACCGATGATATGGCTAGAAAGGGTTTCTAGACATATCATCTTTCAACAACAAATATGTAGAACACAAACATGGCTTTCACAAAAACTTTATATAAAATAAAGTAACCGGCTTCCAAAACAACAAAGTGAATAATACCAAAATCTTTAATTTCGGAAGTTGGTGTCTTTGGATCTGTATTTTAGTTTGTCAGAAGTTGGTATTTTTTTTTTATAAAAAGTTTTTTATTGTTAATTTTTTAGTGGGTCAGTTTGTAATTTATCTGTTACAATAGACTTAACTGCTCATCACCTTTTACAAAACATTGCTGTTCCCGATGCAGGGACGTTAATTATTGAGGAGTTCTTCTGGTAAGAACAAGGAGAACTGTCACTCAACATATGCATTATGACGAGCATAAATTGTTTAGCAACCATATTGAAATACCGAATCGAATCGGAACCCGTTAAATACTTATTATTATATGATTCCGGTGGCCATCTGTAGTCTCCATCATCAGTTCCACTTCACCAAATGGTGATTTCCAAGAGCAAATGCACGAGTTACTATTAAAAATACCCAAATCGCTATAGGTTTGCCTATAAAATTTGAGGGTTTCCCTCGATTTCTATAGAATCTTCTCATCATATCCTGATTTGGTGGCAATGGAACCACCTCGGCAGCATATCCTTACAAACAAAAAAAATATTTTCAAAATCGGTTCATCATTGACGGAGCTATCGGTGAACAAACATAAAAAAATAAAAACAACATACAGCCGAACATAAAACCTCCTCCTTTTTGGAAGTTGGTTAAAAAATCACCGTTCATAGTGTCTTTATTACGTTGTTAATAAGGCAGCTTTGTTTTACTTGCATATACACCTTCGTACCTCTCAATTCAACCACCACTAGCAGTCTCTAGTCTAAAATAATTAACGTCTTAAGTTAGACTCATGCCAACATGCAGCGCTTCTCAAATTTTAGGAAATGCTTAATAAAACGTATACGAAGCGTGAAACGGCTGGCGACGGAAATTGCTAGAACGTCACTATTATGTTTCTGAAACGACACTATAAGGGTGAGGCTAGATGAGCGTAGACTATAGCGTAATTCTGCACTCAGAAAACTAGTCAAGGAATAAAGTGGTCGGAACACACTAGAATAATTTCCATCGCTTACAATTTGTCCAGGAACTTGTGATACGATTTCAAACCGTGGTTAGACTCATTTTAAGGCAATTGTGACGCCAACAGGAATACACTATACCAAATGCAAGCTAATTTCGGTAACATATCTAAAAGCGACGTAAATATTACACCGAATTAAGCTCGTCCCCCTCGCTCGTCTTAAATAAAAAAAATGAAACTGTTTATTCTGTAAATAGGATATTGGAATCACTTTTAGACGTAATATAAAAAAAAAACTGGATGCAGTCGATATTTCCTATCTGATTACCTCTGAGAAGCAATGGACAAACTCAGGGGTCAAAGTCTCTTTTAAAGTCCAGAGATAATCTTGGTCAGGTCATGTAAGGAGATTAGTGTCTGAAATGGTATTAAGAGGAAGGAACCACACAGATTTGAGTGGAGCTGTTCGAACAGTGCAAGCATTTGTTTATATTAAACTAAGACGACACTGAATATTTGTTTACTTCACAATCGTAGTGAGTTCTCTAACACTCCGTATCCAAACTCAACCTCTTTCCCTTGCGTTTACACACACACACCACATCTACATTATAACACTCATACACACCACACCACACCACACCTCATCACAAAACACACACTTATTAACACTTCACACACTTAGTATAAGTTAAAATATGTTTTCACCAGATAGTCCAAACCAGTCTCTATCGAATTTTTTGTACTCCTTTGGGAACCTGGGCTGGCGAACCTTAATACAGGTTACCATGTAACCTAGCTAGGACGCCAGATCAAATATGTTGTTACTTACGCTCTTTAATATTTTTCCCTAAAATTCCTTTTAATTAATTTGTCATCAATCATCAATCGTGTAAATACAAACGAACTCATAGTGAAGCAAAGAAATAATTGTTATGAAACCAGATGCAATGTATTTTCAAGTACTTACGTTGAGTTTGAGCGACATAATCTACGCCAGTTTTATGTTCGTCTGTCCACACCCTACAATTCTGTCGCTTGAACATAATCCAATACCAAACTGTTGTCTAACTTAGCACTGTATTAACTTACTAGTTATCGATTCAATTGTTGCAAGTAAACTATGGATTATTATGTACCATAATTAGATGTTCCATGGTGTACTTGATTACATCATTGATATTATGATTGGTATGTTAATAGGATATTATGTCGTCTCGTCCAGATTTGTTCAGTAATTTTGACGTGAAAGCGTAATAAACAAACAAATCAATAAATAATCAAACAAACACACTCTCGTATTTATAATATTGACAGGCTATTAATTAGGATAGGAGAACTAAATTATGCTAATTATATCTCACACACTACACACCCTCATTCTTCACACTTTCACCCATACTCACACATATCACGCGCGTTATAGCCCTGTACACTCATTCATTTACAGTGCTGTTTGTATATTTTTAAGTTACCTTTTATTTTTAGTTTTCCATACATTGTCTACATTTCAATTGCATAAAATAATGGTACTATGTGGAAGCGCGGAGTCTTTTTAACCGACTTCCAAAAAGGAGGAGGTTCTCAATTCAGCTGTGTTTTGTTTTTTTTTTGTATGTTTGTTACGCGATTACTCCGTCAATTATGAACCGATTTTGAAAATGATTTTTTTGTTTGACAGGGTATACTCCCGAGGTGGTCCCATTGCCACCAAATCAGAATCTGATGAGGAGATCCCATGTAAATCGAGGGAAATCCTCAAATTTTATATGCAAACTTATAGCGATTTGGGTATTTTTTATAGTAACTCGTGCATTTGCTCTCCGAAAGCACCATTTGGTGAAATGGAACTGATGATGAAGACCACAGATGGCCACCGGAACAATATAATAATGAGTACCTATTTAACGGGTTGCGATTAAGCAATTTATGCTCGTCACTATGCATATGGTGAGTGGCAGTCCTTCTGGTTCTTACCAGGAGAACTCCTCAACAATCAACGTCCCAGCATCGGGAAAAGCAATATTTTGTATAAGGTGATGAGCAGTTAACATTAGGCTACTGTAAGTTAGATAAATTCAAAACTGACCCACTAAAAAGTGAAAAATAAAAACTTTTTACAAAAAAATTATAACCGACTACCAAAAATAACACTACAAAGTGAAAAATAACTTTAATTTTGGAAGTCGGTGGCAAAAAATTCAAATACAGATCCAAAGACACCAACTGCCAAAATTAAAGTTATTTTTCTCTTTGTTGTGTTATTTTTGGTAGTCGGTTATTATTTTCTTGTTAAAAGTTTTATTATGTAGTAATAATTCGATAATCTTATTCTCTTTCTTATTCAATATCTAAATACGATAAAACGAAAAAATTGAGGTTTTGTTCGTTTTATCTGGATAGTCTGTCTGAGTAATCTGAAGTCTTAATTCGAAACTCATATGAAATATGAGTTTCAAAATCGATATGATGGGTATCGATAACTAAACACGATATAACAAAAACTTAACTACTTCATGTAACTTCACTGCCAGTGATCATTGACGCCAGAAAACAAAAAACATCAAATTTTTATTTTTTTCGTTTTATCGTATTTAGATATCGATACCCAACACTTCCACGGAGTTTTGCTAGCTAATTAAATTTGACCCTGTATAATATGGCGCAAACCAAAAACTAACTTACAACGAAATTCGGTCGGACTATATTTACAACTAGGCTACCTATACCTGAGTTTTCAAAGTTCCCGCATTCTACAATACGGTGGAATAGAGTACCGTTCTTCAGTAGCCCAAATGCATGGAGTTACTAAAGTACTGAAGTAACACACGACTTAACTCCAAGACGGGTGTAGGTGCGGAATGCAGTAGTTCCGTAATTTCCGCCCGACAGCCAGCAAGCGCAGCTGGTACAATCCTCGCTGTTGTCGCTGTTCCTACAGTTATCGTATTTATTCTGGTTAGATTGTTTCGGGTTGTTAAATAGAGGAATGCTTTTGTTTTTGTCAAGGGAGAAAGGGTGAGGCGATGTTTATTTTTAGCTTTTGTAGTTTTTTTGTCGGATTCACAGTTTTGGTCGCCATTGGAGCGATTTAGTTAAAGTTGTTTAACGTATTCTGAGTTCAAAACTTAGATTCCAGAAATGTAAACAAATAATAATAATTATGTGTACCTACTAAGAAAAATATTTTTTGTACGATTCCATCGCACATTTATTTAGTGAGCTAAGAAGCATATTTAACCCATTGTAAATTTCATCATCATCATCATTCCAGCCGAAAGACGTCCACTGCTGGACATAGGCCTCCCCCAAAAGGGGGGGTTGCTATAATTGCCACGCTTGGCAGGCGGGTTGGCGATCGCAGTATGGTATTAAAATGCATAGAGAACGCTGCTGCCCATTCTCTAGTAAGTCCGTTAGTCGCCTTTTACGACGCCCACGGGAAGAAATGGGATGATGCTATTCTTTAAGTCCGGCACCACACGGAACGAATATAAATTTATGTATTACTTATATTATTAAGTACATTTTTGACTGTTCTATTTCAAATACGTTATTACAATAAAGAAAGCAAGTGTTGCTGAATTCTTGATAAATGAATAATTCATTATTAATAAATCATTTATCAAGAATTCAGCAACACTTGTTTTCTTTCATCTCAACTTATCACGTCATGTATTGGTAAGCAAGTGCTCGTACCATTTTAATAACTACACATAACGTTCAGTCACACTAACTTAAAGCTGATATTTGTGCATGTGGAAATAACATCAATTGGAAACAAGGATATGAACAGACTTTAGGCCCTTCAGGAAGTACAGTAACATACCTACTTTAAACAGCTACAAAAAAGGTGAAATAATAGGGTGTAGAAGATTGTAATAGTTCCGTTTGGTGCCGGACGTAAAGAATATCACTGGCCCATTTCTTGCCGTGGGTGTCGCAAAAAGCCACTAAGGGACTTACTAGAGAATGGGCAGCAGCGTTCTCTATTGCATTTTAACACCATACTGCGATCGCCAACCCGCCTGCCAAGCGTGGTGATTATGGCAAACACCCCCCTTGGGGGAGGTCTATGTCCAGCAGTGGACGTCTTTCGGCTGAAATGATGACGATAAATGATGAAGATTGTAAGAGGTAATCCAAAATTTTACGCGGGCGAAGTCGCGGGCTATGTACTAGTTATATGGGAACGCTACTGTATATTACTGTATTTTTTTTGCTGTATATGAGTGCTTACCCAAACTTATTCACTTAAGGCTTCTACATACCAGCGCGACTTGTCGCACGACGCGACGCGGCACAAAGGCCCCGCGTGTTGCGGGACGAGCGGTGCCTTTGTGTCGCGTCGCGTCGCGCGACAAGTCGCCCTGGTATGTAGAAGCCTAATAGCCTGATAAGTTTGGCAATTATAGCAACCCCCCCTTTTGGGGGAGGTCTATGTCCAGCAGTGGACGTCTTTCGGCTGAAATGATGACGATAAATGATGAAGATTGTAAGAGGTAAACCAAATTTTTACGCGGGCGAAGTCGCGGGCTATGTACTAGTTATATGGGAACGCTACTGTACATTACTGTATTTTTTTTGCTGTATATAAGTGCTTACCCAAACTTATTCACTTAAGGCTTCTACATACCGGGGCGATTTGTCGCGCGACGCGACGCGACACAAAGGCACCGCTCGTCCCGCAACACGCGGGGCCTTTGTGCCGCGTCGCGTCGCGCGACAAGTCGCCCCGGTATGTAGAAGCCTTTAAAACTATATAAGTGCATTTCCCATCTAATGTCAGGTTATAAAAGATGCATTCCCGATGCAACTGTCAACGTACCGATAAAGTTGAACGAGAAGACATTGATAATGCAAACGGTTATATAAGTGATATTGAAGCTTATGAAACTGCACACTTGTGAGAACTAGTACGTAATATAATTGTTCTTATGTTTTTGTTCTAATTCTGGTTGCTGTTTACTTTATACGACTGTTAAATCATGATCACCTTCCTGACCTGTACCCCGAGTGTAAGTTTGCAAGTGAATAAACGTAACTAGCGCGTTTTCGTTAAGATTTTTATTCTCACTCACTCATAGCATTATGATCTATCGGTCAAATTTTAACGCAAACGAAATAGTTACGTTTACTCTCTTGCAAACTTAGACTTGGGGTACTGGTCCCATGTTACTTGGGGTCGGTGAAACATATTTCCTTCTTCCATCCCCCTCCCCCCCTATCGTTCACTCCATTCCCTTTCATATAGTTCCTCACACATACGTCTGTTAAATATTCCGCCAACTTAATAAGGGAAGTCTCCAAAGAAATACGTAACCATTTATGCTATAGAAACATGCAAATATAACATTGGTTTGCAACGTTCAAGTGGTTGACGGTTTCTATTTTTTTAAGATATATATATACAGGGTTATTTTTAAAACGTCAATAACCTCTTAAGGGATCATTGTACTCATCATTATGAACAACTTTTAATAGGGGACCAAAAATGAAATCACGAAAAAAAAACCAGCTGTTCCCTACATTTATGTTCGAATAATTCGTTAAAATGTAGGGAACAGCTGATTTTTTTTTCGCGATTTCAGGTTTGGTCCCATAGTAAAAGTTGTTCATAATGATGAGTACAATGACCCCTTAAGAGGTTATTGACGTTGGGAAAATAACCCTGTATGTATAGAATCAAAATTTACATTAGTGGATCGATTCTATGGGCAAAGGGTCGAACATATATCATACAAATGCAACAACAACAAGTAAACATCCCGATAACGTTAAACATACATAACATCACTGCAATCCCCGAAGGGTGAGGCAGAGAGTTACATAAAGTACACCCACATTTCACCAGTTATGTTTAATTCCCATGTAATAGTGGGCGACCCTGTTGCCATCAACTGGACACAAATCCAGGCTCCAGGCAGCTAATGAAAAATTCCTGATGGAAAATTCTAATAACACTTTGCCCGAACCGGGAATCCAACCTAAAAATCTCAGCTCGGCAGTACACAATCCCCAAACACCGATTCACCGAAAACTGTGATTGGAAGCAAATGAAAACTACCATGCTTTTTATATAATCGCATAATCGATTCCAAGTCAAATAAGAAAGCCCTAGAATCAATCACAGTGACAAACAGTCACATTATCAATACTAAGATAAACAGCATGAGACCTACCGAGAAGCTGTCAGCAATTGAGATAAAAGTCAACATTTCCCAGTACCGAGATATTGCAATACTCTCAAAGCGAACCCAGACCTTGTATGACGTTATGCGTAAGATATTGACAGCAAACGGAAGAGCAGCTTCGAACAATGCTTGGGTAGTAACTATGTACATGGAATATTTTATGAATTTGGTTTGTTGGCTAAAGAATCAATAATGCGAAAGATTGTTTTAAACCCCAGGTCCCCATTGTTACCCCAACTGCGTAAAAACAGCAAAATTTAAAAGCCAAAAGACATCCCATAATGTTCTATAAATATTTTTCAATTCCCCTCATCGTTGTGACGCGAACCGTACGAGTAAAATATAAAGTTACACGATGTTTTACTTGTCGCGTTAGTCTGATAGTAAATGGTGGGTAACTACGTACATAAACTTAGACCCGTGTCTTGTTACTTTCATCTATTTGTAGGAAATTGATATTTTTAGAAGTTTGTGTAAAAGTCTTTATGTCAATAAGGTTTTATTGTGATGAGGGTGTTTCTTATTATGTTAATTTGCCTTTGTAAACAACGGTATGACTATTATTCCCTGATGTTAAGTGGTTATGCGGTGAGCGGTGGTAGGTATATTATTTCTTTCTTTCTTTTCTTTCTAATTATTTAGTGTTTCTTGCTAGTGTTCTCATCTAAACATATATAATTATTTGTCCTGACTGACTGTACCAGTACTTTTGAGCCAAAACTCCTGGGACTAGGAACTTGAAATATGCACACGGGTTCCTTGTATAATGTAAGGGAGCACTAAGAATTTAGTTTCTGGGAATGCGACTTTTAAGGGGATGAAAAGGGGGACTTTAATTGTATGAAATATCCTATTTCATGAGGTAATTAACTTGCAACTGGGTAAGAATCATTATCTAAGTAAATTATGAATTTTGTCAATTTTATTTTTCTAAATTTCCCCCTAAAGGGCATTAGGGGGTGACAAAGTTTGTATTGCGGTCTGATAATACCAAAACTCAGTATCTACATGACGGCGCAGCAAGTGGCGCCGTTTATTTTGGTTACGAAGTTACTGGAATAACCGAAAAGGTCGGATAAGAGTGACACTGGCTGGTGGCAGTCACTCTAGCAGAGCGTCGCATCGATGGTTACGTGGCGGCTGTCTTCTGATGATAGAAGTAGATGTCAGGAAAGCCACTGTCGCACACTGTCGTACCACATCCACGACGAACTGCTATATTCCGGCACAATCCTGATGATATTGAAGCTGCTGAACCATTAATATGATGGTCACTTCTGCTAAAGGCTATCCTGCGCCATTGTATACTTAAAACCAAAAATAAAGAAAAACGTGTAAGTACATCAGGGGTTTTTTTTTAAATCTACTCCTAACGGGGTGAAAATGGGTAGTCAATTACAATTCAAAAATTGGTTCAAATAATCTTTAATAGATTTTTTGATTTAATGAATGTTGAACTTCGGGTAAACTACGAAATTCACGCGCGCAAAGTCACGGGTGAGGTATAGTAGTCTAGTATCTTATATTTTTCAATCTTGCTGGCTGAATAGACCATCTTGTATTGGTTTAATCCTTTTGATTTTCATTGTATCTTTCCCATAACCATTAGTAACCGTAATGTTAGCATTTCATTCATAAATGCTCGTGTATTTAAGTTAACGCGTCTTGCGTGCTCCTCAGGTAATTGAATGTCAGTCACAGTGATGGACTATTGAGTTAAATTTGCATTAATAGAACCCGTTCATGTCAGGTTGATGATAATTATGTAGAATGGTGGTTTGAAAAATGATTTTCTTTCTTATAATACTACGTTCTATACGCAAAAATACGCTTTTAGCCTTTCTAAGTTTGATAGTACAAATTCAAATTCCTTATTACGAACTAAGTGTACAGGATTTTGTAGATGTTAACAATAGGTAGGTTCTAGAACTTAGTTGCCCGTTAAGGCATTGTAATTTAAATGGTTATAAAATATAAGAAGAAAAAAAAAAACATACTCAATATTACAGTTATACAGAGTTAACATTAAATTATATTAATTATCATTATTCATATATTTTATATTATCATTATATTAATTATCATTATTCATATATTTTATATTATCATTAAATTAATTATCATTATTCATATATTTTATATTATCAGTATATTAATTATCATTATTCATATATTTTATATTATCATTTATCACATACTATTCATAAAATTAATATCACATCATTATATTAAGTATCACAATTATTACTAAGTACTTGATGTATTTTTGAGTATCTGGTATAACAAATATACACAATACAATAAATTAAATGTGTATGTCACTAATGACGTTGCTTGTCTATAAACAAAAATCAATCAATTACATAATTTTTATTCAATTAGTCACAGTTCGGTTCATCACTACTGTGATGATTGTAAGAACATTTTTTTTTTAATTTTTATGTTCGGATTTATTTGATGGTTTCAATATTCACCTCTCACGTTCACTATTAGCTTTTTTCAGTCATTTCCTTTCTATTATCATCTTTCGCATTATTGATTCTTTAGCCAACAAACCAAATTCATAAAATATTCCATGTACATAGTTACTACCCAAGCATTGTTCGAAGC
The DNA here is from genome assembly GCA_948098905.1 of Tiliacea aurago. Classification (NCBI taxonomy): domain Eukaryota; kingdom Metazoa; phylum Arthropoda; class Insecta; order Lepidoptera; family Noctuidae; genus Tiliacea; species Tiliacea aurago. The sequence goes on from OX402594.1 coordinate 2,588,175, forward strand.
TGCTCTTCCGTTTGCTGTCAATATCTTACGCATAACGTCATACAAGGTCTGGGTTCGCTTTGAGAGTATTGCAATATCTCGGTACTGGGAAATGTTGACTTTTATCTCAATTGCTGACAGCTTCTCGGTAGGTCTCATGCTGTTTATCTTAGTATTGATAATGTGACTGTTTGTCACTGTGATTGATTCTAGGGCTTTCTTATTTGACTTGGAATCGATTATGCGATTATATAAAAAGCATGGTAGTTTTCATTTGCTTCCAATCACAGTTTTCGGTGAATCGGTGTTTGGGGATTGTGTACTGCCGAGCTGAGATTTTTAGGTTGGATTCCCGGTTCGGGCAAAGTGTTATTAGAATTTTCCATCAGGAATTTTTCATTAGCTGCCTGGAGCCTGGATTTGTGTCCAGTTGATGGCAACAGGGTCGCCCACTATTACATGGGAATTAAACATAACTGGTGAAATGTGGGTGTACTTTATGTAACTCTCTGCCTCACCCTTCGGGGATTGCAGTGATGTTATGTATGTTTAACGTTATCGGGATGTTTACTTGTTGTTGTTGCATTTGTATGATATATGTTCGACCCTTTGCCCATAGAATCGATCCACTAATGTAAATTTTGATTCTATACATACAGGGTTATTTTCCCAACGTCAATAACCTCTTAAGGGGTCATTGTACTCATCATTATGAACAACTTTTACTATGGGACCAAACCTGAAATCGCGAAAAAAAAATCAGCTGTTCCCTACATTTTAACGAATTATTCGAACATAAATGTAGGGAACAGCTGGTTTTTTTTTCGTGATTTCATTTTTGGTCCCCTATTAAAAGTTGTTCATAATGATGAGTACAATGACCCCTTAAGAGGTTATTGACGTTGGGAAAATAACCCTGTATGTATAGAATCAAAATTTACATTAGTGGATCGATTCTATGGGCAAAGGGTCGAACATATATCATACAAATGCAACAACAACAAGTAAACATCCCGATAACGTTAAACATACATAACATCACTGCAATCCCCGAAGGGTGAGGCAGAGAGTTACATAAAGTACACCCACATTTCACCAGTTATGTTTAATTCCCATGTAATAGTGGGCGACCCTGTTGCCATCAACTGGACACAAATCCAGGCTCCAGGCAGCTAATGAAAAATTCCTGATGGAAAATTCTAATAACACTTTGCCCGAACCGGGAATCCAACCTAAAAATCTCAGCTCGGCAGTACACAATCCCCAAACACCGATTCACCGAAAACTGTGATTGGAAGCAAATGAAAACTACCATGCTTTTTATATAATCGCATAATCGATTCCAAGTCAAATAAGAAAGCCCTAGAATCAATCACAGTGACAAACAGTCACATTATCAATACTAAGATAAACAGCATGAGACCTACCGAGAAGCTGTCAGCAATTGAGATAAAAGTCAACATTTCCCAGTACCGAGATATTGCAATACTCTCAAAGCGAACCCAGACCTTGTATGACGTTATGCGTAAGATATTGACAGCAAACGGAAGAGCAGCTTCGAACAATGCTTGGGTAGTAACTATGTACATGGAATATTTTATGAATTTGGTTTGTTGGCTAAAGAATCAATAATGCGAAAGATGATAATAGAAAGGAAATGACTGAAAAAAGCTAATAGTGAACGTGAGAGGTGAATATTGAAACCATCAAATAAATCCGAACATAAAAATTAAAAAAAAAATGTTCTTACAATCATCACAGTAGTGATGAACCGAACTGTGACTAATTGAATAAAAATTATGTAATTGATTGATTTTTGTTTATAGACAAGCAACGTCATTAGTGACATACACATTTAATTTATTGTATTGTGTATATTTGTTATACCAGATACTCAAAAATACATCAAGTACTTAGTAATAATTGTGATACTTAATATAATGATGTGATATTAATTTTATGAATAGTATGTGATAAATGATAATATAAAATATATGAATAATGATAATTAATATACTGATAATATAAAATATATGAATAATGATAATTAATTTAATGATAATATAAAATATATGAATAATGATAATTAATATAATGATAATATAAAATATATGAATAATGATAATTAATATAATTTAATGTTAACTCTGTATAACTGTAATATTGAGTATGTTTTTTTTTTTCTTCTTATATTTTATAACCATTTAAATTACAATGCCTTAACGGGCAACTAAGTTCTAGAACCTACCTATTGTTAACATCTACAAAATCCTGTACACTTAGTTCGTAATAAGGAATTTGAATTTGTACTATCAAACTTAGAAAGGCTAAAAGCGTATTTTTGCGTATAGAACGTAGTATTATAAGAAAGAAAATCATTTTTCAAACCACCATTCTACATAATTATCATCAACCTGACATGAACGGGTTCTATTAATGCAAATTTAACTCAATAGTCCATCACTGTGACTGACATTCAATTACCTGAGGAGCACGCAAGACGCGTTAACTTAAATACACGAGCATTTATGAATGAAATGCTAACATTACGGTTACTAATGGTTATGGGAAAGATACAATGAAAATCAAAAGGATTAAACCAATACAAGATGGTCTATTCAGCCAGCAAGATTGAAAAATATAAGATACTAGACTACTATACCTCACCCGTGACTTTGCGCGCGTGAATTTCGTAGTTTACCCGAAGTTCAACATTCATTAAATCAAAAAATCTATTAAAGATTATTTGAACCAATTTTTGAATTGTAATTGACTACCCATTTTCACCCCGTTAGGAGTAGATTTAAAAAAAAACCCCTGATGTACTTACACGTTTTTCTTTATTTTTGGTTTTAAGTATACAATGGCGCAGGATAGCCTTTAGCAGAAGTGACCATCATATTAATGGTTCAGCAGCTTCAATATCATCAGGATTGTGCCGGAATATAGCAGTTCGTCGTGGATGTGGTACGACAGTGTGCGACAGTGGCTTTCCTGACATCTACTTCTATCATCAGAAGACAGCCGCCACGTAACCATCGATGCGACGCTCTGCTAGAGTGACTGCCACCAGCCAGTGTCACTCTTATCCGACCTTTTCGGTTATTCCAGTAACTTCGTAACCAAAATAAACGGCGCCACTTGCTGCGCCGTCATGTAGATACTGAGTTTTGGTATTATCAGACCGCAATACAAACTTTGTCACCCCCTAATGCCCTTTAGGGGGAAATTTAGAAAAATAAAATTGACAAAATTCATAATTTACTTAGATAATGATTCTTACCCAGTTGCAAGTTAATTACCTCATGAAATAGGATATTTCATACAATTAAAGTCCCCCTTTTCATCCCCTTAAAAGTCGCATTCCCAGAAACTAAATTCTTAGTGCTCCCTTACATTATACAAGGAACCCGTGTGCATATTTCAAGTTCCTAGTCCCAGGAGTTTTGGCTCAAAAGTACTGGTACAGTCAGTCAGGACAAATAATTATATATGTTTAGATGAGAACACTAGCAAGAAACACTAAATAATTAGAAAGAAAAGAAAGAAAGAAATAATATACCTACCACCGCTCACCGCATAACCACTTAACATCAGGGAATAATAGTCATACCGTTGTTTACAAAGGCAAATTAACATAATAAGAAACACCCTCATCACAATAAAACCTTATTGACATAAAGACTTTTACACAAACTTCTAAAAATATCAATTTCCTACAAATAGATGAAAGTAACAAGACACGGGTCTAAGTTTATGTACGTAGTTACCCACCATTTACTATCAGACTAACGCGACAAGTAAAACATCGTGTAACTTTATATTTTACTCGTACGGTTCGCGTCACAACGATGAGGGGAATTGAAAAATATTTATAGAACATTATGGGATGTCTTTTGGCTTTTAAATTTTGCTGTTTTTACGCAGTTGGGGTAACAATGGGGACCTGGGGTTTAAAACAATGAAGGAGAAATGGTAGAGCCTTTAATTTGAGGTATGGACACCTGTTGTTCTTGTATTGAGAAAAGCCACAGTAAAATTATAATATTCATATTTTCTCGTAGTTAGGGAAAGGGGCATGAGGAAATTGTGAAAGAAAATATAAGTATTTAGTCACCACCCCTAACGCCAAGCTATAATATAGCAACACTTATTATTATTGCACATACTTGTGACCCTAATAATTTATTTGTCATCATCATCATCATAATCATTTCAGCAGAAAGACGTCCACTTCTGGACATAGGCCTTTCTCAAGCACCACCACTTCGACCGGTTGTGTGCTTCCCACATCCAGCGGATTCCTGCGGCCTTCACAAGGTCATCGGTCCACCTTGTAGGAAGCCTTCCAATGCTACGTCTTCCGGTACGCGGTCGCCACTCCAAGACCTTTCATCCCCATCGGCCATCTGTTCTGCCAGCTATGCCCTGCCCACTGCCACTTAAGTTTGGCAATTCTTCAGGCTATGTCAAGGTTACCTTGGTTCGCCCGCGGATCTCTGATCATTTCTGATTCGATCACGTAGCGAAACTCCAAGTTTAGCTCTCTCCATTGCCCTTTGGGTGACTTTTAGCCTTCTAATAAGGCCCATTGACCACGTTTCAGTGCCATAGGTCATCACTGGCAACACGCACTGTTCAAAGACTTTCGTGTTGAGACGCTGCGGTATGTGATGTAATTATGTAATTTATTTTCCAAAACAGCAGAATCAAAAGTCATTATCCGGATGGTCTGCAAGATACTATTTTATCTAATAAACTTCAAAACTTTTCCCAAAAGCCATTGTCTTCTCTTCTTGGAAATGAGAACAATTTCCCACACCAAATTCCCACCCAAACTTGAACACTCACCATAGATTTTTCACTCCATCTCCAACAACGAGTACTAAAAACCTCATCACACCATATAATTTAATGCAAACGGCATACGTCGCAGTCAGTTCATAAAATAAGACATTTGACACAGACCCCGTCATCTGCGCGGGAGGAAATTGCGACACTATGAGTGGATGAGCACGACGCCATATTGTGACGCCATTTTCCATTCCAATTTCGTGATTCCCACTTGAATAACGAGGTGTTATTGGAACTATAAAAATCTAGGAATTGTGGATATTGCGACGGGCAGGTTTTACGGATGATATTAGTTGAATATGGTGCCCATTTTTCGTTTAGCTCCAGGGGTGTTGACAGTATATTAAATTTGGGTGGTGTCTAGTATGTATGCCGTGAACAGAACTCTGTAAAAAGTGGTTTTAAATTAATATTCTAGTTTTTTTTTATTTTAATGAAAGTCAGATTACCAGATAAAGAATTCACTTGATTTTCAGTAGGTATGGATTAAGCAACCAAGTTACATCGTGTATTTATAAAAGTGATTCATTCAATGTCAAAAATAACAACATGACAAAAAAAACGTGCTTGAACCTATAATTAAAACAAACGGGTCCCATGAAGGATTAGAACGAATTCAACCTCCCAATTATGAAGCTCATCAAAGTGACCAAATAAAAAATTTACACAGTCATCCTCCAAAACGGTCAACTGGGAGATTGACCGTCATAAGCTGCTGTGTAATGCTGCGTCCTTTACGCTTAGAAGAATTTAATGTGATGTTTAATGTTTTCCGTATGAAAAACGTGTGAAAAAGCGCGACTGCAGAGCATGTGGACCTGTACTCACATTGGGTAGTATTAAATCGAGGCTTTCCATTAAGGTGACGATAACCGATTTTTTTATGATTTTATACTGAAGATCACGTCTAAACGAGTATAATGATTTGAAAAAATAATATGTTAAATTAGAGCATTTTCTCAATAACTTAATATGTGAATATTTTAGATTATGTTTATATTACATAGTGAAATTAATTTGTAAAGTTATGTCTAACGCGGCTAAAAAACCTTCACCAA